>CM038680.1:487842740-488442740 GCA_021605205.1 Aegilops longissima
CTCAATACAATGTTCTCCTCTCTTGTGGAGATCTATTCGATGTAATCTTCTTTTATGTGTGTTTGTTGAGACCGATGAATTGTGGGTTTATGATCCAACTTATCTATGGAAAATATTTGATTCTTCTCTGAATTATTTGAAGTATGATTGAGTTATCTTTGCAAGTCTCTTCAATTATCCATTTGGTTTGGCCAACTAGATTGGTAGTTCTTGCAATGGGAGAAGTGTTTAGCTTTGGGTTCAATCTTGTGGTGTCCTTACCAAAGGATGTAAGGGGTTGCAAGGCACGTATTGTATTGTTGCCATCGAGGATAACAAGATGGGGTATTTATCATATTGCATGAATTTATTCCTCTACATCATGTCATCTTGCTTAAGGCGCTACTCTGTTTTTAACTTAATACTCTAGATGCATGCTGGATAGCGGTTGATGAGTGGAGTAATAGTAGTAGATGCGAATCGCTTTGGTCTACTTGTCTCGGACATGATGCCTATATACATGATCATTGCCTAGATATACTCATAACTATGCTCTATTCTCACAATTGCTCAACAGTAATTTGTTCACCCACCGTAGAATATCTATGCTCTTGAGAGAAGCCACTAGTGAAACCTATGGCCCCGGGTCTATTCTCATCATATCAATCTCCATCACTTTATTTACTTGCTTTGCTTTTTACTTTTCACTTTGCATCTTTATACCAAAAATACCAAAAATATTATCTCTATCAGATCTCGCCTCGTAAGTGACCGTGAAGGGATTGACAACCCTAATCATGTTGGTTATGCGTAGTAGCTATCGCTTTGTGCAGGTACGAGGGACTTGCGCGTGGCCTCCTACTGGATTGATACCTTGGTTCTCAAAAACCGAGGGAAATACTTACGCCATCTGTGTTGCATCATCCTCTCCTCTTCGGGAAAACCAACGCAAGCTCAAGATGTAGCAAGAAGGATTTCAAGCGCTGCTGTGGAGGTCTACGAAAAGTCAACATACCAAGTACCCATCACAATCCCTATCTCTCGATTACATTATTTACCATTTGCCTCTCATTTTCCTCTCCCCACTTTACCCTTGCCGCTTTATTTGCCCTCTTTCCCTATCTCCTCCTCTTTTCCCTTTTGCCTTTTGTTTTCTCGTGTGTTAGTTTGCTTGTTTGTCGAATGGCCCTACCTAAATCTGGTGATCTTCACCTTAAAAGGCTAGAGGAGATCGAAACAATGTCATGAAGTTTATGGTTTTGCAATTTGAGCATAATAATTTCTTTAGAAACGAACTTAAGGAACAAAAGAGTTTTATGAGTTATATGAATAAAGAGCTCGATGATATGTCCAAAGAATTTGATGGTATAAGAGCCCAAATTGCTCGCCTTGAAAAGATGACCGCTGAAATTTCGGATATGCAAGCTACCTTAGTAAATAAGATGGCCGCTAAACCGAATTCCTATGAAAATCAAGATGAAGATCTAAAAGTTATTGATGTGTCCCTATTAAATCTTTGTTTTGCAACATGAATCTTGATGAAACTGAATATGATCTTCCTTTACCTAGAAGGCGCTCTAAGAATTGGAGTTTTAGATCTTAATGATGAAATTGATAAAAGTGGGATTGAAAGAAATAGAAATCTAGATGTTGCTAAACCCACTATATTGGATCTCAAGGAATTTAATTATGAAAATTGCTCTTTAATTGATTGTATTTCCTTGTTGCAATCCGTGCTAAATTCTCCTCATGCTTATAGTCAAAATAAGGCTTTTACCGAACACATTGTTGATGCCTTGATGCAATCTTATGAAGAAAAGCTTGAGTTGAAAATTTCTATCCCTAGGAAACTCCATGATGAGTGGGAACCTACTATCAAAATTAAAATTAAAAATTATGAGTTTCATGCTTTATGTGATTTGGGTGCTAGTGTCTCTACTATTCCCAAAACTTTGTGTGATTTGCTAGATTTCGTGATTTTGATGATTGCTCTCTAAACTTGCATCTTATGGATTCCACTATTAAAAAGCCTATGGGAAGAATTAATGATGTTCTTATTGTTGCAAATAGGAATTATGTTCCGAGATTTTATCGTTTTGATATAGATTGCAATCCTTCATGTCCTATTATTCTTGGTAGACCTTTCTTTAGAAACGATTGGTGCAATTATTGATATGAAGGAAGGAATATTAGATTACAATTCCCTTTAAAGAATGGCATGGAACACTTTCCTAGAAAGAAAATAAAATTACCATATTAATCTATCATGAGAGCCACTTATGGATTGCCTACCAAAGATGACAATACCTAGATCTATCGTTGCTTTTATGCCTAGCTAGGGGCGTTAAACGATAGCGCTTGTTGGGAGGCAACCCAATTTTATTTTTTGTTTTTTGTTTTTGCTTCTGTTTAGGAATAAATAATCCATCTAGCCTCTGTTTAGATGTGGTTTTATCTTTTAATTAGTGTTTGTGCCAAGTTGAACCTATTGGATCTTCTTGGATGATAGTTATTTGATCTTGCTGTAATTTCCAGAATCTTTGTGATCAGTGACCGAATTGTTAAAAATCACCAGAACGTGATAAAATACTGATTCCAATTTCTACTGATCAATAACCAAATTTTCCAGGTCGATAATTTCGGTAGAAGTTTTTGGGTTCCATAAGTTTGTGTTAGTTACAGATTACTACAGACTGTTCTGTTTTTGACAGATTCTGTTTTATGGTGTTGTTTGCTTATTTTGATGAATCTATGGTTAGTAAAATAGTTTATAATCCATAGAGAAGTTGGAATACAGTAGGTTTAACACCAATATAAATAAAGAATGAGTTCATTACAGTACCTTAAAGTAGTCTTTTGTTTTCTTTCTAACGGAGCTCACGAGATTTCAATTGAGTTTTGTGTTGTGAAGTTTTCAAGTTTTGGGTGAATTCTTTTGATGGATTATGGAACAAGGAGTGGAAAGAGTTTAAGCTTGGGGATGCCCATGGCACCCCAAGATAATCCAAGGACACCAAAATTAAAGCTTGGGGATGCCCTGAAGGCATCCCTCTTTCGCCTACTTCCATCGGTAATTTACTTGGAGCTATATTTTTATTCACCAACATGATATGTGTTTTGCTTGGAGCGTCTTGTATTATTTGAGTCTTTGCTTGTTAGTTTTCCACAATCATCCTTGCTGTACACACCTTTTGAGAGAGCCATACATGAATTGAAATTTGATAAAATACTCTATGTGCTTCACTTATATCTTTTGAGCTTGATAGTTTTGCTCATAGTGCTTCACTTATATCTTTTTGAGCATGATAATTTTTGCTCTAGTGCTTCACTTAGATCTTTTAGAGCATGGTGGTGGATTGTTTTAAAGAAACTTGATCTCTCATGCTTCACTTAGATTATTTTGAGAGTCGTTAATAGCATGGTAATTTGCTTACTGTTAATATACTTGGTATTCAAGATATGTGAAACTTTCTTTTGAGTGCGTTGAATACTAAGATAAGTTTGATGCTTGATAATTGTTTTGAGATATGGAGGTGATAATATCAAAGTCATGCTAGTTGAGTAGTTGTGAATTTGATAAATGCTTGTGTTGAAGTTAGCAAATCCCGTAGCATGCACGTATGGTTAAAGTTATGTAACAAATTTGAAACATGAAGTGTACCGGCTTGTGCATCCTTATGAGTGGCGGTCGGGACGAGCGATGGTCTTTTCCTACCAATCTATCCCCTAGGAGCATGCGTAGTACTTGATTTTTGATGACTTCTAAATTTTTGCAATAAGTATATGAGTTCTTTTGACTAATGTTGAGTCCATGGATTATACACACTTTTACCTTTCCGCCATTGCTAGCCTCTTCGGCACTGCATTGCCCTTTCTCACATTGAGAGTTGGTGCAAACTTCACGGCATCCAAACCCCGTGATATGATACGCCTATCACACATAAACCTCCCTATATCTTCCTCAAAACAGCCACCATACCTACATATTATGGCATTTCCATAGCCATTCCGAGATATATTGCCATGCAACTTTCCACCGCTCCGCTCATCATCATCATGACATACCTTACTTTTTTCATATTGCCATTGCATGATCATGTAGTTGACATCGTATTTGTGGCAAAGCCACCATACATTATTTTCATACATGTCACTCTTGATTCATTGCACCATCCCGCACATCACGGAGGCATTCATATAGAGTCATACCTTGTTCTAGTTTCGAGTTGTAATCTTTATGTTGTAATCAATAGAAGTGTGATGATCATCATTATTAGAGCATTGCCCAAACAAAAAAAGAGAGAAAGGCCAAAAAAGAAAGGCCCCAAAAAGGGCAATGCTACTATCTCTTTTTCCACACTTGTTGTCGGTGTCAAACCGCAGATCTCGGTAGGGGGTCCCGAACTGTGCATCTAGGCGGATGGTAACAGGAGACAAGGGACACGATGTTTTACCTGTGTTCGGGCCCTCTTGATGGAGGTAAAACCCACGCCCCGCTTGATTGATATTGATATTGTGGATGTTTACAAGAGTGGATCTACCACGAGATCAAGGAGGCTAAACCCTAGAAGCTAGCCTATGGTATGATTGTAAGGGTTGTTGTTCTGTCCCACGGACTAGAGCCATCCGGTTTATATAGACACCGGAGAGGGCTAGGGTTACATAGAGTCGGTTACAATGGTAGGAGATCTACATATCCAGATCGCCAAGCTTGCCTTCCACGCCAAGGAAAGTCCCATCCGGACACGGGCGAAGTCTTCAATCTTGTATCTTCATAGTCTTGGGGTCCGTTGATGATGATAGTTCGACCGATGATAGTCCGCCGATGATGGTAGTCCGCTATCCGGACACCCCTAATCCGGACTCCTCAAGAGCTCCCTAACCAGGCTTCAATGACGATAAGTCCGTGCGATATTGCTTGGCATTGCAAGGCGGGTTCCTCCTCCGAATGATAGAAGATTGTGAACACCAGATAGTGTCCGCTCGCAAAATAAATTCCACATTCCACCGTAGAGAGAATAATATATACACAAGTTCAATCTGCCGACGCTTTTCGTGGCATGACGCCACGCCACTACCAAGCCATTATTTAAATCGTTTTTACTCTACCACCTCAAGATTTAGCGGCGGTTTCCTTGGTACGCCTTGTCGAAGCAGAGATCGTGGTTTCCTTAATCCGGGATTCTCATCAATACGGACGGGTAACCCAACCGCGCCATTGATGGTGACGCTTGGGAGATAAGCGAGTTTTACCAGGCCGGTGGGGGACGCGAGACTTCGCCGCCCATATAAGGGATAAGGATTCACCTTTCACCCACGCCTTCTTCCTCCTTTGCTTATCCATCTCGCAAGACTCGAGCTCCAAATACCAAGTTCACAGATCTCGTCTCAACCTTCTCCGACCATGTCCGGAGCGGAGGTAAATGGTTGGCCTCCACCGCTAAGGAGGAGCACATCGCTAAACCGCGCGGGCGCCGATACCTCTCCGCGACATCACAGACCGGCCGCCCGACGAGGGGCAGCTCATCCCCACACCCAGCCCCATGAGAGGGTCGCTTTCTTCCCCACTTCCTCCGCTGGACTGGGCTTTCCATTTCACCCCTTTGTCCGGGGCTCATGTTCTACTACGGCCTGATTTCCATGATCCGCGCCAACTTCATCCTCAACATCTCGGCGTTATCGCCGTGTGCGAGGCCTTCCTCTCGATCCAGCCCCACTTCGCTTGTGGCTCAAGACCTTCAATGTCAAGTCAAGGTAGTGAAGGGCACTCCGGAGTGCGGAGGGCGCCATGTTGGGCAAGATGCCCAATGTCCTTTGGTTCAAGGCCTTCGTGGAATCCGCCAAGGTGGCAATCGGGTGGTTCTATATCACCGAGCCGCGGACTCTACATGGGCGGCGGCCCCGAGTTCAGATCTGGTATCCCCACGCAGCTCACCTCCCGGAAAGAGAAGGGCTTGCTGGGGTAGTTCGGAGGAGCCGACGGACACCAAGCCTGTATCCGTAAGCTGGTGAAGAAGCTCGACTGGTTAACGTGGTCCAAGTCATGCTCGTCCGCGGATTCTCCCATGCCAAGAGCGGCATTCAATCTGGGGAGTTCAGCACCAGCGCTGAGCGGCTCTTCGACACGATGTACGGGCGCTCGGAGGGTGCTGTTCAAGGGCGCCGGTTTCGCGATCCGCGATCAAGATCGCGGATTTCGCCGCAGCGCCAAGCCAACGAGGTAAGTGATTCTACCCTTTACGGACACTTGCTTTTCATAGTTTGACTCTATGCGGTTTTAATTTCCCTTTCCTTTGACAGACTCGATGAGGAAGGCGGAGCAGATTATCTGCCTGCCCTATGCCGTAAAATCCAGAGACGCCTGCCTAGCGAAAGCTGTTGGTTCCGCACCGCACGTGGTGCCGGAGAAGAAGGCCAAGAAGGAGGCCACGGTGCTCGAAAGAGTTCCCGCTGCCAGGTGTCCGACGACTGGGCGGACTCTCCCCAAAACGAGGAGGAGAAGAGGACTCTCTCCAGGAGGGAGAGAGGAAGAGGAAGGCTTCCCCACAGGGAGGCCAAGGGTCCAAGAGGGAAGGACTATTCCCGGACAGCCCGCCAACATCAACGCTGGCGAGGAAGAAGGCCAGCCTCCGCGAGATCGTAAGTATCCGGATTCCTGAATGATTTATAATTTCTTTTTCTCGCCACATAGTGTCATTCTCGATGCCGCATGCTGCCCGTAGTCCGCCAGTGATGATCTCCCCGCTTCATCGAAGGGTCGCTGGCTCTGGCCGGATGTAGACTCCATCCCGACCGCCCCACCCTCGCGACATTGAGGACGCCGAGGTGGGATCCCAAGAAGGGACCCATCGGGGAGGCCCGAGGCGCCACAAGGCGCCCTCCCGGACTTTGCGCCGACTCCATATCGAACCAGCAGTGGTTCCGGGTCCGCCGGGCGCCCTTCAATGAAGGGCAAGACCGGACGCCGGGCGGCTTCCGGCCCAACCGGAGGCGCCGGCAATTTGTTGAGGCGCTGCAGAGCGCCCATCGAGAAGAACACCGCACTATTATGAGTGCGGTGATTCAAAAGTGCAGCTTGCTAAGAGCGGGCTGACCAAGCCTCGTAGTAGCCTTCTATCGTGCTTTGAGGTAAGAAGTTAAAATATGCAATGTAATACCGCATAGACAGAGCCCTCGATGCTCGGTTCGTGTTTGGGAAGAAAAGCCGACTGAGGATCTGAAAAAAGAAGATATACGCAGGTTGCTAAAAAATTATGTCAATATGGGTTGCAGGCTGCGCTGTCGACCTCGCCACACCGATCAAGGAGGTCGGTGCTTTGAAGCAAGAGCTCAAGCGCCAGAAGGAGCTCCAGGACAAACAAGGTGAGTAACACCACTTTGAACTTGTACCTCATGTAAAAGGATTTAGGTTGCAACAAAAATAACAAGGATAACATGGGTACTGCAGGGGCCACGAACGAGGTGGCGACCTCGAAGGAGGCCGTGGTCCACGGCCGAACGCAATGCGCCACGGAACGGGCAGAGCGAGAAAGCAGGAGGCGCGGTGGCTGTGGTTCAGCAAGAGCTCCGTGCTCGTGGAAAAGCATGAGAGTTTGGAGGTGACTCAAAGACTCGAGAGTCCGAGCTTGCCTCGCTCTCAAAGTGCTAAAACTGCCAAGGCCGATGCCCATAAGTCCCTTCAGAGATTGAGTTGGTGAGGAAGATAGCGGAGGGTAAGGCATTTTCATGCAAAGCAAGCATGTGAATGTAAATTACGTGTTACTTACCCGAATTGGAGCTTTCTGGGCGCTTGCAGATCTGCCTCAGACCGTGTCTCGATGTCACCAGATTCTACCGAGCCGAGGAGGGAACTCAACGAAGAAGGTCTTCGGTCTCAAGATGTCGAGGCCGCCATCCGGTGCCTTCTAGCGACCAGTCAAGCAGCTGGTCAAGTTCCACAAGGTGGCCGAACAGGCCATGAAGGGCCTTATAGTCCGGCCAGGCCTCGAGAGGCCATGCCCGGGAGCTACTTCGCCTCGCGGCGACGGTTGGTGGATGCGTGCCCTCGGGTGGAGGTTATCAAGCGCCCACCTGTATTGAAGGTGTTTCGTCGGGCCTTTGCCCGCGCAAAGGTGCATTGGGGCAAGCTGGATGCGGAGAAGCTAATCATCGACGCGCCACCAGCGGGCAAGGAATATCGACGCCCAAATGTACTATAAGACTGTCTGAAGGGTGCCCGCAAGATTGCGGATGAGTGCCCTGGGATGTAATTATTGAGTAAATTCGCAATGTGTTATCCTGCGCGCTGAAAACTTTGTTCATATGCGCTAAGCAACGCTTGTTAATTTAAAATATTACCTTCTCAGGCGGCCGCTTATTAAATCTGAGAGATGGCAAGTCGTCGGCTTCAGCCCCATGCCACGAAAGTGCTGGGGTGTTCGATAAACTTGAGCACTCTAGTTCCCATTTTGGGTCCATCTAGGAGGCGCCAACGCAACGTAACAAGGCAACCGGACTTATAGTGCTTGAACACTCTCACTTAGCCATAGAATTCTATAATTTTAAATTTCGCGAAGCCCCTAGTATTTGGAGGACCAATTAGGGCGCTTATCCACGCCTTCGTCGGACATTATCCGAACTTCGCCAAGCGGCGAGGTCTTTAAGGACCCGAAGGACCTCTCTAACAGCGACCAGTCTCGCCTTTATCATGACAGTCAGTTTTAGCTTTCCATCGAGGCGTTAACTCGCTCAACCGGGCGCAATCGCAGTGGTTCTCCCAATGCTACCTTAGCCGATAGAACGGAACGTAAGGTGCCAAACATGGGAGCCGGGCAAACCCAACTATTGACCCAAGACATGATTCGAGCCGATTCATATAATGCTATAAGTTAGGGTGCCGACTTTGTGAAAGTGTTCGGACTTTATCACACCATAATGCGGAGAACATAAGCCCTCGGTGTATTTGGCCGTACTAAAATGTACGGGTGCAACATGTCGTAAATGAACATATATATATATATATAAGGTAATGCAATTATGGGCAAAAGTGATGCATTTTATTCGAGAAGATATGCTATGAGTGCGGAATGATACAAATAGTGCGGAAAGCAAGGGATTGGATTTAATGAAAGGCGCCTCTCCGTGGGTAGGCCGCGGAATGTTGTATTTAACAAATTGAATGCTCGTGATGGAGACCACCTGAGTGTTCGCCGCGCCTTTGTCCTTCCCTGGCTGTTGCATCATGAGTTCGCAGGTTCGCCACGGACGAGTTCTGTATAAACAAGAGAGAAATAAAAGAAAAAGAGCGACACACTTGGGATCCCCGTGTGGTCGAACCGCACTGGTCTGTTGTGGTTGTGCCTTTCCCCTATGCACGTGGTATCTCCAGTATGAATTATGTACGCGAGAGTTTGTCTTACAATTTTGCGAGGGCTGGGTTGAGGCCGCATTGCTACGCATGCTCGGACGCGCTGATGGTCTTGGTTGATGTTGCTCGGGCGCTGTTTGGCGTGTCCGTCGCTTAACGGCCGGACTCAAAATTGCCTTAAAAGGCTGCTCAGATTTCTACCGCGAGAGCCGCTGTATGTTCCTCCGCTCGAGGGAGCGCCCGTGTTTCCATTGACCGTGATGACTCCAAGAGGGCCTCGCATCTTGAGCTTAAGGTATGCATAATGCGGCACCGCTGCTGAATTTTGCGAACGCGTTCGTCCGAAAGCAGAGCGTGATAGCCGCCATGAACGGGACTATGTCAAGATTAACTCGCGCGAAATTATCCGGGATCCAAGACCACTTCCGTGTAATCGAGCTCGCATAACCGGCCTCGACACCTGCTATGACGCCTTTGAAGGTTGTCTTTGTAGGTTTAATCCTTGAAGGGTCTATGCCCATCTTGCGACCGTATCCTCGATAAAGCAGGTTCAGCTACGCCGCCATCCATCAGACTCTCGTGAGGTGAAATCCATCGACGATTGGGTCTAAAACCAATGCGATTTAATCCGCCATGGAGGATATCGGTCGGATGGTCTCTTCGATTGAAAGTGATCGGGCAAGAGGACCATGGGTTGAATTTTGGGGCGATCGCTCCATCACAGATACGCCCTTTAGTGCACGCTCCGCCCCCTCTTGGGAATATGCGCTATGATATCATGTTTACCGTCCGAACTTGAGGGGGAATCCTTTGTCCTCTCGTTGTTCGGGCGGCCGGTCTCTTCCTCATCATCGCTGTAGCCCTTGTCACTGTTTTCGCGATTAATTTGCTCTGCTCGCTTGAATACCCAACAATCTCTGCTGGTGTGGTTAGCTGGCTTTTCGGGGTTCCATGTATTTGACAGAGCGGTCGAGTATTCGGTCCAAATTGGACGGGCCCGGAGTGGTTCTTGTGAATGGCTTCTTCCGCTGACCGGCTTGGAGCCTCGAATCCGCGTTGACCGTCAGATCTCATTGCCGCCGCCGCACGCGGCGTTTGTTTTTGTTTCACCAACCTGCCATTGCGGTGAACTCGCCAGCCGCTTTTGCTGAGGTTGTTGCTACGAGCCAGCCAGCTATCTTCTCCCGCACAAAAGCGGGTCATGAGTGATGTGAGGGCTGCCATGGATTTCGCTTCTCCCCTAGGTGCCGGGCCAGCCACTCGTCATGATGTTATGTTTGAAGGCAGCGAGTGCCTCGCATCCGGACAATGACGATTTGATTTTTCTTTGTTAAGAATCGTGTCCGAATTGCTCGCCAATTCGCCCGGGCTGCTGGATTATGTGGCTTAGGTCATCTCAAGTTCGTGGTCGCATATACGCGTCTCGAAGTTGTCGAGGAATGCGGCTTCCGTGTCTTCCCAGATCCAATTGACTCGCGGGCAGGCTGTTAAGCCAATGCCGAGCTGATCCTTTAAGCTTGAGCAGGAGATATTTGATGGCGTGAAGATTGCCGCCAAGGGCCATATGTATATGGAGGAGATAATCCTCAATCCAAACCGCTGGGTCTGTTGTGCCATCGAGGATTCGATATTAACGGGTTTAAACCTTCAGGATTTGATGATCCATTACTTCGCCGCTGAAGCATAGTGGGTGTGCGGCGCTCAGATTGAGCAATATCGCGACGTAGCTCGAGAGAGCGTTGTCTGCTATGTTCGCCCGGCCGAGTAGTTAGATCCGCGCGACGGTATTCGCTGGGTCTTGGGGCGCCACGTGATCCATAGATAGATTTGGATTGTTTTGCCTTGTCCTCCAATATATCCCGCAAGTCCGCGCTGCCCTCGTAGCTTCATGCTTTTTGAGCGATGCCGGGTACGGTTTTGGTGGAGGGCTTGCACGCCTCGTCGCCGCGCCACGAGGTGGTCGGTCTGCCAGACAGCGCTGGTGATGCAGGTTTGTACGCTTCCTCCTCTAGTCGGGGAGCAACTTGCGCTTTGGGTAACTTTTGAGGGGCATTCATACTTTCGCCGCGAGGACCTCACCATCCGTCGGCCAAGAGGTCTTGATCAGCTTGAAGTTGTTGCTGCTTTTCTTTAGGCTATTTGCCGTGGCCATTAGCCCGCGCCTCAAACGCTCTTGTTCGACGGGATCCTCAGCACGACGAATTGCCGTCGCCGAGGCTTGCCTCGCTCCGGAGGGAGGTAAGTAATTGTCATCCTCGACCTTCGTCCCGCCGCCTCTCGTGAGGGCTTGCTTTTGCCTCCTCCCGCGCTTAGATCGTGCTGGAGGGGTTGTCTTCGCATTTTCTCGGGTGTTATTATCTCCTGTGCCGATCTCCATTCTTGCCATGGCGGATTTAGAGCGCGCCATTGTCGTCGGCGCTGGGCTGTTTCTTTAAGGAATCGGCCTCCGCTGCTTCTTCGCCGTCCCCATCTTTTGGGGTGTCCACCATGTATATGTCGATGACGAGGTGGTCTTCCAGGTCTCCGTAGGCACCGGTTCTTGGTAGTCTCCGCATCGCCGCCCATACCGCCGATGTCTTCGGAGTCGAGTTGAGTACGCCGGTTAAATCGCCGACGGTGGCTACGGCGGGTGGTGGGTGGGCTCAATTTCTTCGTCCGTCTGCGCCCCAACCATCCTGGCCGTAGTTCGCCAGCTCTCCGGATAGCGAGAGATGCTTCAGTGAATTTATGATATCGCCAAGGGCGAAAAGCCGAAAGATGTCCGCAGCGGTGAATTCCATGATCGGCGCCAATCGGATTCGACCGCGGGCGCAGGAGGTTCGAGTCCGCGAGAGTCCGCACCTCGGGTCATGAGCTTTATGCAGGACAAGGTAAGTGTTCGCCCATCGCCGTAGAAGTTGCAGCTCCCGAGGCGGTGTCCAGCCATCCGTCCTCGATCCGAGCAATCGGCTTCGGACTATGGGTCGGAGCGGATTCGTGTGCGGCCTCCAAGGTGCTGTCCGGCGGCAGAGTTAGGTCATGCCCATCGTGACAGCGCGGCATGCTCGGCTGTGGCTTAGATCCATCAAAGATCAAGTCCCCGCGGATATCGGCCGTGAAGTTTAGGCTTCCAAACCTGACCTGACGGCCAGGGGCGTAGCTTTCGATCCGCTCCAGATGGCCAAGTGAGTTGGCCCGCAGCGGCGAAGCCGCCGAATTTAAGATCTGTCCGGGAGAAAAGTCTCACCCAGGACGGCGCCGTTGTCGATTTAAGAGGCCATCTGCCTATCGGTGACGGCATACGCAGGAACTCTCAATGAAAGCACCAATGTCGGTGTCAAACCGCGGATCTCGGTAGGGGGTCCCGAATCGTGCGCCTAGGCGGATGGTAACAGGAGACAAGGGACACGATGTTTTACCTGTGTTCGGGCCCTCTTGATGGAGGTAAAACCCACGCCCCGCTTGATTGATATTGATATTGTGGATGTTTACAAGAGTGGATCTACCACGAGATCAAGGAGGCTAAACCCTAGAAGCTAGCCTATGGTATGATTGTAAGGGTTGTTGTTCTGTCCTACGGACTAGAGCCATCCGGTTTATAAAGACACCGAGAGGGCTAGGGTTACATAGAGTCGGTTACAATGGTAGGAGATCTACATATCCAGATTGCCAAGCTTGCCTTCCACGCCAAGGAAAGTCCCATCCGGACACGGGCTAAGTCTTCAATCTTGTATCTTCATAGTCTTGGAGTCCGTTGATGATGATAGTTCGCCGATGATAGTCCAGCCGATGATGGTAGTCCGCTATCCGACACCCCTAATCCGGGACTCCTCACTTGTGCTTCAAAGTAGCACCATGTTCTTCATGTAGTAAGTCTCATATTTTGTGCTTCAAAGTAGCACCTTGTTCTTCATGTAGTGAGTCTCGTATATTGTGCTTCAAAGTAGCACCATGTTTTTCATATAGTGAGTCTCATAAGTTGTCTTTTTTCATACTAGTGGGAATTTTTCATTATAGAACTTGGCTTGTATATTCGTACGATGGGCTTCCTCAAATGCCCTAGGTCTTCATGAGCAAGCAAGTTGGATGCACACCCACTAGTTCTCTTTTGTTGAGCATTCATAGCTCTAGTGCATCCGTTGCATGGCAATCCCTACTCCTCATGTTGACATCAATTGATGGGCATCTCCATAGCCCGTTATTATCCTCGTTAATGTGAGACTTTCTCCTTTTTTGTCTTCCCCACACAATCCCCATCATCATATTCTATTCCACCCATAGTGCTATATCCATGGCTCACGCTCATGTATTGCGTGAAGGTTGAAAAAGTTTGAGATTATTTAAGTATGAAACAATTGCTTGGCTTGTCATCGGGGTATAGAAGTTGGGAACATCTTTGTGTGACGAAAATGAAGCATAGCCTAACTATATGATTTTGTAGGATGAACTTTCTTTGCCATGCTATTTTGAGAAGACATGATTACTTTGATTAGTATGCTTGAAGTATTATTATTTCTATGTCAATATGAACTTTTGTCTTGAATCTTTCGGATCTGAATATTCATATCACAAGTAAGAAGATTTACATTGAAATTATGCCAAAGTATCACTCCGCATCAAAAATTCTCTTTTATCATTTACCTACTCGAGGACGAGCAAGAATTAAGCTTAGATGCCCGATACGCTCCAACGTATCTATAATTTTGATTGCTCCATGCAAATTTATCTATTGTTTTGGACTATAATGGGCTTTATTTCCCACTTTTATATTACTTTTGGGACTAACCTATTAACCGGAGGCCCAGCCCAGAATTGCTGTTTTTTTGCTTATTTCAGTGTTTCAAAGAAACGGAATATCAAATGGAGTCCAAATGGAATGAAACCTTCGGGAACGTGATCTTCTCACCGAACGTGATCCAGGAGACTTGGACCCTACTCCAAGAAGTGCCAGAGGCGGTCACGAGGGTGGAGGGCGCCTGGCGCGCGCCTGCCTCAGGCCCCCGACGCCCACCGACGCATTCTTCCTCCTATATATACCTACGCACTTCAACAGATCAGACACGGAGCCAAAACCTAATTCCACCGCCGAACTTCCTCAGATCCACGAGATCCCATCTTGGGACCTGTTCCGAGTTCACCGAGGGGGCATCCACCACGGAGGGCTTCTACATCAGCACCATAGCCCTCCGATGAAGTGTGAGTAGTTTACTTCAGACCTTCAGTCCATAGCTAGTAGCTAGATGGCTTTTCTCTTTTTTGGATCTCAACACAATGTTCTCCCCTCTCTGTGGAGATCTATTCGATGTAATCTTCTTTTTGCGTGTGTTTGTTGAGACCGATGAATTGTGGGTTTATGATCCAGCTTATCTATGGAAAATATTTGATTCTTCTCTGAATTCTTTTATGTATGATTGAGTTATCTTTGCAAGTCTCTTCAATTATCCGCTTGGTTTGGCCAACTAGATTGGTAGTTCTTGCAATGGGAGAAGTGTTTAGCTTTGGGTTCAATCTTATGTGTCCTTACCCAAAGGATGTATGGGTTGCAAGGCACGATTGTATTGTTGCCATCGAGGATAACAAGATGGGGTATTTATCATATTGCATGAATTTATTCCTCTACATCATGTCACCTTGCTTAAGGCATTACTCTGTTTTTAACTTAATACTCTAGATGCATGCTGGATAGCGGTCGATGAGTGGAGTAATAGTAGTAGATGCGAATCGCTTCGCTTACTTGTCTCGGACGTGATGCCTATATACATGATCATTGCCTAGATATACTCATAACTATGCTCAATTCTGTCATTTGCTCAACAGTAATTTGTTCACCCACCATAGAATATCTATGCTCTTGAGAGAAGCCACTAGTGAAACCTATGGCCCCGGTCTATTCTCATCATATCAATCTCCATCACTTTATTTACTTGCTTTGCTTTTACTTTTCACTTTGAATCTTTATACCAAAAATACCAAAAATATTATCTCTATCGATCTCACTCGTAAGTGACCGTGAAGGGATTGACAACCCCTAATCGTGTTGGTTGCAGTAGCTATCGCTTTGTGCAGGTACGAGGGACTTGCGCGTGGCCTCCTACCGATTGATACCTTGGTTCTCAAAAACTGAGGGAAACACTTACACTACGATGCTGCATCATCCTCTCTCTTCGAGGAAAACCAACGCAAGCTCAAGACGAGCAAGAAGGATTTCGCGCCGCTGTCGGGAGGTCTATGTGGAGCGCTTATCGTCAACTAGTCATGTCATGAGCAAATACAGAGTTGTACGGTGAGCCCGTGATCTGTATAATAACCACTAAACATAAATGGTGACCGTAATGAGTGGATTCTGAAGTCCAATGTACGATTCGGCTTTCGCTCAAATACAATGATCGCATTGCATATATCGCGAGAGAAAGATGAAACATGCGCTGAATTTTCTGGGGCTTACTTTAGAGGACCCGAGATAGTTTTGTGTGCATACGTGAAAGGGGCGATAGGGGGGTATGCGATGGAGAGAGAGATGCTCTTCGCTTCTCTTTATTATGACTAACTTTGTATATAGTATAAAATATACAAATTCACAAAGGCGGAATAAATATCATTGTGGGCACCATGCAATGCAAATTAGCGCTCATACTCCTCCATATAACTTTGTAATGTTGTATATATGTAGAAACTCTAAAATAATTTTTGGCCACACTTTATTCAAAAGGAATGTTGTATGCTAAATAAACGTGAAGAGATGGCTTTTAGATCAATGGCGACGTGATGTAACATGTGTGCATGTGTAGTTGATGCATTTGGCGGGCCTAGAGAGGTATGTGTGTATTACGATTCAAGAGAGGCATGGATAGAGGGGCCGATGGGGGCGTGGGAGAGATAGCACGAGAAATGAGAGTGCTCTAGAGAGAGAGAGACTAATATGACGTCACGACAAGAGATTCCATTCCCTTGAGTGTGTATATGCAAGGGGAGGGAATAGAGGCACCAGGAGAAATTTTCGTGTGTGTGGTGTTTGTGTTGGTATGTGTGGGTGTAAGAAGATAATGAGACGTGGGGCAGAGGGTGTGTCACTGCGTGAGGTCCGTGGGTCGAGGTGAGGCCCTTCGCTCGGTTCCGGCCCTGCGCCACATTGGTCGCCCCTGTGACGATTTAGGAAGACCCATGGATGACTAGTCGTACAAGACAAAGATAGCAGAATTGTGAAGGACTCGTGTCCACCGACAAAGCCGGCTAGGATTTGTAACCCTAGGTTCTCGGACTAAGGTAACCCTTTATTCTGATATTACTATTCATCCAACCTAACTTTAAGGGGCATCCTACAGAATGCTCGCTAGAATCATACTGCCGATTAGGAAGAGAGGTGTGAGACAATGCGTGAGAGACAAAGCGAAGATAATGTGCGACATGAGACACGAGGAAGGTCCATGTATATAGAAAGGGTCGATGAGGATTGTGCGTGTATGTTTATGGAGGAAGAGTGCTTGTGATAAAGGTTAGTGAAAACAATTGTAAATGGTTACGAGAGGGAGGAGGGTTATATCTAGAGCATGTGAGAGAAAGACACCTCGGAGGGAGTGTGTGAGCATGTGTGAGACACCACCGATGGAGAGTGAAACTACACGTAAAAGACTGCTCTACACATTGATTAAAGATATAAATTGTATCCAAATATTAGGATGGGATCATGATATTTGCAATTCACGTAAGGAGCGGTCATTGATCCATCGTACATCTAGATTCTATCGAATTTGAGCATGTCTATGTTATTATTCAACACAATTGATCCACATAGTTAGTATTTTGAACTCCGCATAATGCATCACTTTAGCAATCGAATATAAACGTGAGTATAGTTCATGTTGTGTGTAAAGCACATTATACATACGAAAGTTACACAATGGACATTATAAATAGCTACTACCTATGAACTAGCATACATTTGAATTCAACTTAATGTGGTTTAAAAACGAATTCAACATGAAGTCCATTCAATTATTTGAATTTGATATCATGGCATTTGTAAACCATACCTAAATTATGGGGCACCAATCTTTGCTCTGATTTTGTACATAATAGCATATGTAGTCGTGCAAAATAGATTCAAATTTAGCTCCTCCATTCCAAAATAATCGTAGTTATAGGATTTTCAAGTGTCAAAATTTCAAAAGAAGCGGATAATTTAATGAGGTTTTCAAAATACAAGGTCAAATATAACGTTGTATATTTAGGTCAATCCTCATAGTTCAAGAGTACTCTAAACGTGAATGCTTGTGTTTTAAAATTTCGAACGGCGCCAAAAGAGCCTCTACTTGCTCGGAACCGTGGAGACCAATGTTTGGTAGTAGAAGGAAATTACTTTTCTAATAACTCCGACCCGTGAAACCCATCGCCCGATGTCCAAAGGTCTAAACCGGGTAGGTTTGTAGCTTCATCTAGATGCCACGCAACCGCATCCGAAAAACATTCATACACAATGGCCTCCTACACACATGCGCAAGCAGCTGAAATCGCCCGCCCACTATTTGGGACACCTGGATTACCATCCTACCCCGACCCGCAGAGGTCCGAATATAAGAGGGGGGCAAAGTTTGTACTTTCCCAAATTTCAAACAAGCTGCCCCATCTTCTGCTCAAAAAGCCAAAAACAAGCGCCCCTGATCAAACATGGTTCCCCCACCCGCTCGATTCCCCATTCATACTCCGTGGTGCCAAACTACCTCTCCACCACCGCTGAAACCCGGCGCCCTCCGTCCGCCACCCCATCCCACCCATCAACCGCCGCCTCCTCCATCACGCCGAGCCGATACTCGACGTCGTCAGTTCACCGCAACGCACTCCACGGCTAGTAGTTGAAGCCGAGGCCGAGCCGTCTGCATTCGAGCCAGCTTCAACCACGCCGCCCTCGCACCTCAAGCTGCCGCCCAACTTCACCACCTCCACCGCACCAGTAGCTGTTCCTGCTACGCCGCCCTTCGCCGCCTCGGATCTGCTTCCTCCATCGACATACGGCCACGGCAACACAGTCAACAATTTGGCCATGGGTTCGCCCAAGCCTGCACCTCCGTAACATCGGTTTCCCGGTAAAAGAAGAAAATCGGCGCGACATGTGGAGGTGACCTCACCGCAACCAAAAAGATACTCTCTTCCTTATTCATGCAAATCTTACGCCTCGCTTGCACGGTATTCATCCCATAGAAGACACTAGTTGACCGCTTCTTCTTGATACTAGATGTTCCTAGTAACTCGCGATGCACAAGGTTTGTCCTCACATACTATTTCACCTTAGCTAGAGGTCACCGCCTCAATTTCAACTTCGCCAGTTGATTCCCAATTAATGGAAGATTCTCAGCGTAACAGCGCTAGTACGCCTATTACGCCGGGAAGCAGCGCCTTGGTGTTTATCTTAGGGTGTGTGCGGCCTAGAGCTACTGGGAGCCCGATCTGGAGGTCGGCCAGGATTAAAGGAATGGCCTGGGGGCGCTGCCAAGCACGGCGGTGGTGTGAGGTCGATGGGAGGGCGGGGTGGCGGAGGCAGGGGTCTAGGCCGGTGGTCGCAAGCGGTTCGAGAAAGATCATCAACAAGGATCAAGGGAGGTAGACGATGGCCATCTGCCCGTTCCTTATAGATCGGACGGTTCATTAAAAAAATCAGCTGACCTATTTATTTTTAGTCGACTGTTATCTTAGATATGACCACATATGGTGGTGTGCTGGAGGAGTACCTGCATTTCATGTTCTCATATATTACAAAATCATATGGAGTAGAATCTAATTTTGTTTGCCATGCAATGTTGTAGAGCTATCATATGTCTCCTGTCATTTATTTTTCAGCCACCTGCTATCTGCTACTTTTATAGTGCACTAGTTCTGCACACACTTCACCCTTACTCTCACTGTTGTGTTTTTATGCAAGGGTATTTCAGACTCTGCTGCCATGAGAGAAGCCAAAAAGAAAAGAGAGAAGTCGCTCCAGCTTGGTGTGCGGCTTGGCAAGACATGTTTCAAGGCTTTAAAGGGTGTAGTGTTAGCAGATGGAGATGGGGAACGAGCTCTAGAGTTGATGACCTCGCCGCAATGAACCACCATCCTGTGTGCTTGCTTCAACTTCATGTGTCATATGTGGTTGCATGTTCCATATGGTGTCTAGCTTGTATTCGAAAGGTCAAGTCGGTAAGATAAGGAAAGATATTTTTACATGAACCACCATCCCGTGAGCACCGTAAGACAAATAGTTAGTCGTGGCAATCGGCCGAGCCAAGGACAAGCCCAACAAAGATAGGCATCACCGAAGCCAACTAAAAGCTGCGATGGTGTCAAGTAGCCCGCCTCCCACCAGTGCTCTCGTGTCCTAGATGATCATGCTCACCACTCCACCGGATGTCTAGCTTGTATTGCTTCCAATTTGGTTAAATTGCATCCGCTTAGCTTATACATTATACCTTTGAATATGACATGCCTTTCTATTTTTGGTACATACTAGTACATCTGTATTAACCATGTTCTTACATCAAACTAATTTTCTTGTGTATCCTCATCAATCACTTATGACGAGGCAGATGTGCAAGGGCACTACTCCTCATTTAAAGAATGCAGCGCAGCCTCCCAACATGATTCTCAAGAAACAAAATGCTAGATGAAGATAGTGAACGAGCTCAGTAGTTTATTACAGCATTTCTACACTAGCATCGCAGGTGCTTGCTCTAATTTGGCAGCGTGATATGTGGTTGCATGTTGCATATGGTGTCTAGATTGTAATTCTTCCAATCTGGTTAAACTGCATGTGCTAGTCTGCTTATCTTATACATTATACCTGTTAATGTGACATGCCTTCCTGTATTTAGTACATAGTACATCTGTCTATTAAGCATGTCCTTACATAAAACTATTGTTTTTTTGTATCCCACATCAATCAACATGACGAGACACCTTTAGTATATGCAGTGCGATATTAGTTGCATCTTTCATATGATTTATAGCATGCGCTGCTTCTAATTTGTTGAAATTCCATTTATGATGGGACGCTTTTAACTTGGCAGAGTCATATTAGTTGCATCTTTCATGTGGTGTCTAGCTTGCATTGCTTCTTATTTGCTGGAATGGTTTCTGCTTAGTTTACACAAACAGTTGAACATGCCATGTCATTCTGTTTTTCGTACATATTCCATCCTGGTATCATGTGTTTGCCTTACATCAAAGTAGTGATTGTCAGTATCATGCATGAATGAGTTCTGAAGAGAGAATTTTATTGCTTTTTCTTGTCGGTTTTACTTGACAATTCAAAATCAATAAAGCGGAAGGAAGTTAGCAAGACAGCGGATAAAGGTGCTCCTTCAACGGAGAGCCTCTACAGCTTCTACCTCCACACCCCAAGATGATTTCCAAGACAACACATGCATAGACACTCAACAAAGTTGTGTTTATGATGAGCACGCCTCCCTAGTGCAGCATCACCGCTGTTCTCTAACGTGGCAATCGTTATATGTGGTTGCATGTTATGTGTCATGTCTAGCTTGTATTGCTTCTAATTTTGTTGAATTCCATCTGCTTACTTTACACATTATACTTGAATAAGACACGTGTTCCTGTTTCTAGAACATACAATATCTGTCTATCACACCATGTTCTTACATCAAATTACTACTGTTGTGTAACCTGCAACAATCACTTATCATAAGACACGCTTGACTTTGGAGTGTGATATAGGTTACATATCACATTCTTTTCTAGCTTGTACTACTAATTTGTTGAAATGGCACTTATGACGAGACAGTTTTAACTTGGTAGAGTGATATTCGTTGCATCTTTCATATGGTGTCTAGCTTTCATTGCTTCTAATTTGTTGAAATGCCTTCTCCTTAGTTTACACATCATAAGTTGTGAATATGCAATGGCACTAATGACGAGAGACCTCTAACATGGTAGTGTGATGTTGTTTGCATCTTGCATATGATTTATTTCTTGTACTGCTTCACATTTGTTTAAACGCCATTTATGATGAGACACTGTTAACTTGGTAGAGCGATATTTGTAGCATCTTTCATATGGTGTCTACCTTCCATTGCATTGCTTCTAATTTGGTGAAATGTCTTCTTCTTAGTTTAGACATCATAGTGCTGGTTATCTCTTCCGTCCTGTATTTCATACATATTACATCCTCCTATCATGTGGTTGTCTAACATCAAAGTTTAGTTCGTCTACATCACACATCAATTTGTTCTGAAGAACTAAATTGTTATTCGTTTTTCTTGTCGGCTTGTGTCGGTGTACAAAAAGAGGGGTACACTTTTTGTACCCCTATAACTATGCACGAGCAGTCTGAGCCACGGGCACCACCGCACTGAGCAAGGCAAGGGAGGTGAGCCAAGGTAAGGCCGAAGCTCGAAAGGAGCAGAACGACGCCAAGACCAAGACCACAAAGAGCAAAGGGGACGAAGGAATCCCCGGCAAGATCCTTGCCGGAGGCGGTTTTAGCAAACCCGCAAGACCTTGCCGTGGAAGCTCGCCCCACACCCACAGAGCTTAATCACCCTTGAGTCCACCGCCCCCATGGGGCAAGGATTCGAGACATCCCTGCAGGCATGCAGATCTTTGTGAAGACATTCAAGATCGATACACACTATAGAAGATGACGACCCTGGCGGATCCCAGCCAAGGAGGACCACAAGGCCTCGGCAAGAGCCTTGCCGGGATGACAAGAGTGCCACGGCAAGACCCTTGCCGAGGCCCCGCAAGACCTTGCTTGCCGGGCTACGGCGAGGGCCTTGCCAAGAACACCAGAGGGCCACCATCGTGCCCACGCCAATCAAACCTCCAACACTGTTCGATGCAGCTGCCGACCCAACCAGTTGGGCAGGCACTGCGTGGCGGCAAGCGGATCTTCGTGGAGACTCCACCATCGCGCCACCTCACTGCCTGCCCGCCTACATGGCACCGCTGGCACTGCTGGCCAAGGCGCCGTGTCGACATCGAAGGGGAGCGGCGACGACGAGACAGGCTCTCCCCGTCCCCGATAAAGCAGGACACCTAAGCAAGACGATTAAAGGCGCTTTGTCATGTAATGCGAGGGATAAACTCAGATCATCAGATTCTTTCCACCTCCCGTGTGCCAGGTGGCAACCCCTTTCCCTATAAAAGGAGGCCCATGGCTACCAGGAGGAGGATTCGCTTTTTGGAGCTCCTCACGCCCCATTGCTAGTTCAAGAACATGATAAACAAACCACCAAAGCAGGAGTATGGTTTTACGATCCTCGCGTCTTAACCTGGATAAGGAAACCGTGTGCTATCTGCTTGATCCGCTTTTCTCACGACTCCGCCGCCCATGACCGTAGTAGGGATTCTTGTGATCCCATAGGTGTCGCTCCCACCGACATCTTTGGCGCGCCAGTAGGGGGGCACAGCCAGTGAGGATCGGCTTTAGCAGTTAGTCTGACACTCCTTCATCTTCGTGACCCTTGAAGAAGAAAGGAGGCCGAAGGTCGACACTCGAGCGATCGCAAATGTAAGCTGTTGCATCAACCCTTATTTGTGCTACCCTTCTTATTTGAGGTTATTCCCCGGAGATGTCACGCCTTTGTATGAGAAACCTGCACACCAGGGGCTCTCCCATGATCGGCAATGCCCTTGCCATGTTTCGAGTCTGCTCAACAACCAAGCTGCCACGCCGAGAATGGCGAGTAACCTTCCGCGATCAACAACACCTCGATTCTGACTCGAGTCAAGCTCGACAGCCGAGCGGCCGCTCGAACGGAAAGGTGGCTCGTCCGCAGCACGCTGCATTCGCAGGCCCTCGGGATCCATCCCCAAAACGCCGCTTAGGGCTTCCGCGCCGCAAGCCTACCCGATCGACGGGGCACGATACAAAGAGGAATTGAACGGGAAATAACATGCATGAAAATTAAGAGTACTTCAAAGTTATATTACATCACGTCATAGCTGCGGTTCTAACTAAAGATAAAATTTGTCTTGGTCGGGAACCCGCAGCAGCGAAGAAGAATGGGATGCCTAATCCTGGCGCTGGCCTTCCACCCTCTTGATTTCGTCGATGCAGTCGGTGATGGGCTTGATGCGCTCCTTGAGCACCGTGAGGTCAACACCATCCGGCAAGCTCTTCATCGTGGCCGCGAAGTCAAGGTCGGGATTCCAGTGCGCCATCTTGGTGAGGACCTTGGTCACGACCCTCCGGCAAAGTCGCCGGGCCTCCTCAGCCAGCGTGGCCGTCCTATTGGAGTGAAGATAGGCCAAGGCTCTGAGGACGCCCTCGAAGAACTGGGTCAGCTTGGCGTTGACGGTCCCGCTACGCTCGGGGGCGTACCTCACATTTGGCATCCCCATGGTGGCCAATTGCGAGGTGACCCTGCCGGCAATGACCTCCAGATGGCTGATCCACCTGTTCTCACCCACTGAGGGAGTCCCAAACTAGGGGGTGTCCGGATAGCCGGACTATCGTCACGGCCGGACTCCAAGACTATGAAAATACAAGATTGAAGACTTCGTCCCGTGTCCGGATGGGACTTTCCTTGGCGTGGAAGGCAAGCTTGGCGACACGGATATGTAGATCTCCTACCATTGTAACCGACTCTGTAACCCTAACCTATCCGTGTCTATATAAACCGGAGGGTTTTAGTCCGCAGGACAAACAACAATCATACCATAGGCTAGCTTCTAGGTTTAGCCTCCTTGATCTCGTGGTAGATCTACTCTTGTACTACCCATATCATCAATATTAATCAAGCAGAGTAGGGTATTACCTCCATCGAGAGGGCCCGAACCTGGGTAAAAACATCGTGTCCCTTGTCTCCTGTTACCATCCGCCTAGACGCACAGCTCGGGACCCCTACCCGAGATCCGCCGGTTTTGACAATCGACATTGGTGCCTTCATTGAGAGTTCCTCCGTCGTGGACCGAGCAGGCCCGATGGCTCCTTCGATCATCAAAACGACGCGTCCAGGGTGAGACTTTTCTCCCGGACAGATCTTCGTGTTCGGGCGGCTTTGCATCGGGCCAATTCGCTGGCCATCCGGAGCAGATCGAAGCTACGCCCCGCCATCAGGTCAGATTTGGAAGTTTGAACTATACGGCCGATATCCGCGGAGACTTGATCTTCGACAGATTCGAGCCGCAGCTGCGTGCACACACGCCTCGATGGGCATGATCTAGCTCGCAGCGAACAACGCCTCGAGGCCGCACTCAAGATCCGCCCAACCTTAATCCGGAGCCGGATTCCCGATCGAGGACGAGTGGTTGGACACCGCCGGGGCTACAATCTCACGGCGATCCAGCCGAACTCTATCCCTGTCCTTATGAAGACCTTTACTCTAGGGTGCCGGAATCCTCTCCGACTCAACCTCCGCGCCCCTACCAATCGAATCTGATTGGGCCCATTATGGAGTTCATCGCCATGACACCTTTCAAAGACTCGCCTTGGCGGCATCCTGAATTCACTAAAGTCTCTCTTTATCCGGAGAGCCCTGGCCGGACTACGGTCAGAAGGTTGGGATACGGATGACGAAGAAATTCAACGCCCACCCACCACCCACTTCAGAGCCACCGCCGAAAGCTTACACGACGTGCTCGATTGATTCAAGACATCGACGGTATGGACGACGATGTAGGAGACAATAATGAACCAGCACCTATAGGACGCTGAAAACCACCTCATCTCATGATGTATACATGGTGGATACACCTAGAGGAAATGACGACGAGGAACAACGGGACGCCGTGAAGGATAAATCCCTCGAAAAGCAGTCAAACGGCAACGTAAACGCCAACCAAGTCCCGCCAACAGAGACCCAGCCATAGAGCAGGGCGAACCGTGGACGCATTTAACACACTATCGAGCAATCGTCCAACAAGACAACTTGGATAAACAATCTATCCCCAAGGAAGACAACAGTCCGGACAATCTCATGCCGACAAACTATTGGAACAAATGACCTCCAAAAAGGCTCGCGCCATTGCGCTGTAGCCTGAAAAAGCGTAAGCGAAGCTCAAAACAGCGGAAGATGCACTCAGGATCGATGGAGCAAAGTATTCAGCACCGCAGACAACACGGCGACAACAACAACAAAGAGCTACCCAAAAGAAAGCTACGCCTGATTCGACGAGGAGGCCTTAGAGCCCCACAATTAAAAAGTAAGAAGGCCACCCGGTCGGATGGACGACCCCACGGCAAAAAGAAAGCGCGTAATGGCGCCACACAAGCCAATATACGATCCGCATAAGGATTCACATCAAAAGGATGGCCCGTTAGGTCCATCTATGGGCCAAGAAAGCAGGCTCACAAAGCAATGCAACACGCCAAAATTCAAGATCACGGCACACCCAAATATAGGGCGCCACACACCCCTATGTTTCACCGATGAGGTGCTGGATTATGAATTTCAAGCGGATTCAAACCCGTAAACATAGAGGCATACGACGGAACAATGACTCGAGTTCTGGATCGAGGATTACATCCTCCACATACACATGGCTAGAGGAGATGATCTCCACGCCATAAAATACTTACCCCTTAAACTCAAAGGGCTAGCTCGGCATTGGCTTAAAAGCCTCCCGAAAATACCATTGAAGCTGGGAGGAGCTCGAGGATGCGTTTCTGCAAATTTTCAGGGGACCTATGTCCGCCTCCGGATGCGCACGATCTAAGTCACATAACTCAACAGCCCGGAGAGTCAGCCCGAAATTCGGAACAGGTTCCTCACTAAAAGAACCAAATAGTCGATCGTCCGGACGCCAAGCCCTAGCAGCTTTCAAACACAACATCCGAGACGAATGGCTCGCCAGACACCTCGCCAAGAAAACCAAGAACAATGGCCGCATTAATAAGCCTCATGACCCGCTTTTGTGCGGAGAGGACAGCTGGCTAGCAAGATGCAGACCAGCAACCCAAGTACATCCAAGTCGTGGATGGAACGGAAACCACGGCGCAACAAGGACCAACGCCGGATTAAAGGGAATGTTCCAAAGAGCGCCAGGTCAACGCCGGATTCAAAAGCTCATGGCGTAACAACAAAAACTGCCCTTAAGGACAATAGCGATGAGCTATCCAACTTCAACAAAATCTTGGACAAGATATGTCAAATCCACAAGACTTCGGGAGGCTCGCTAACCATACCCACGTAAATTGTTGGTTTTCAAATAGTCCGCAGATCAACGCCAACACAAGGGCTCGACACACCAAGTGAAGATGGCGACGAGCACCACAAGCAGAGCCCCGAAAACAAAAGAATTTCCCACAAGTGGTTAAAACAGTAAACTCACTTCACGTGATCAAAGGAAAACAGAGCGCGCCCACTAAAAGGCGCACCGCACACCGGGTTGTCAAAACCAATCACCTTCTACCATCGTGACTATTCCAAAATATCCGAACGCAGGATGGACTGCCTTGATATTGGATCCTATAATCGACGGATTCCAATTTACACAAGTCCTCATGGATGGCAGCAAGGACATAAACCTGATATATCGTGACACAATCAGCAGGATGGGGATAAACCCAACCAAAATTCGCCAGCAACACCTCCTTTAAAGGAGTAATGCCAGCCCATATGCCCATTGTACGGCTCCATACTCGCTAGAAGTTGTGTTCGTTCATCCGACAACTTCCGTCGCGAAAGGTTAATCTTCCATGTCGCCGCGCTAAAAGTAGCCATCAAGCACTATTGGGACGCCAAGCTTTCGCCGCTTTAACGCAATACCGCACTATGCATCTCTAACACTTAAAATGCCCGTCCACGCGGCATCATCTCGTTAAGAGGAAGTATTATGTTACTCTAGCACGGAAGAACGGAGACTGCCTTGACAGCCCCACACCTATCCGCTCGTAGGCAAAGAACCTGAATTGGTTATTCAAACCCGGACACGGTTAGACGAGTCCGGCGCTTACTAGCGGCATACCCCATACAAGGGGCTGCACGCATATATCATAAGAGACACTAAAGCTCAATTTTATTCACTTCCTCGAATTGTACTGCTTATTTAATGTACAGTACATCTTTTGCATGATCCTTTTCTTTTAAAACTAAGTTCCTCTCTTTACAGATAAACGACGTATACACCCGGCCCGTGATACGACACAACGGAGACACAAAGCGCAGACGCAAGAGGGACCCGCTGCAAGGATTCTTTTCAGATTAAGACCCTCGTAAACCTTTTTACTGTCTCTTGTTGATATACATCCCCGGTTCCTTACTATAACCGAGGAGGAGGCTGGCGCTTTGGCATTGGCCGCACCAGAATTTTTATGCAGCACTGACACTGTGGGCTTAGGCATTATTCTGCCTATTTTCATAAAGACCGAATACCTTAGGGAGTATTCGTGTCTCGAAGTTAGGCCTTATATGCATCAGCTCCAATCATGTCTTTGGTCAAATGTTGGGTTTCCTGCCCTGTGTTTTGCTGCCTTACGCCCGCTTTTCACGCTAACTCGGCACTGTGGAGAACTATCGCGACAGTGCCCGTTCGGTCGGGCGAGCACCTCAAGAGAGAAACCCAAAACTGACTGTCATGATATAGCGAGAGACCGGTAAACCACTGATGACTTACTGGAATTTTAGGATTCCTCCGATTAACGAAGGACCGGTTTTCGTCGTGCACATACGCACCCCAAATTCGGGAGAGTGCGGTGCCCCTGTGGGCTATATAGTAGCCCCACCTCAAACTCCTATGGCTAAGTGAAAGTGATAAAGCATTATAGTCCGTTGCCTGGTTTGCTACGCTATCACCTCCTTAACAGACCAATACGTTGGATTAAGTGTGAAAAGCGCTTTCTTTACAAACACCCCGCACTATGTGCGTGGGGCTGAAGCCAAGGACTGCCATCTTTCAAAGTTATATACACATATACATAGACGGCCACACAGGAGTAGTTGACTACTTGAACGCACAAGTATAAAAAGCTCTTATATTATATTGAAACATTGTTTTCACAAATCATACATGTCATTTAAACATAATATCCTTCGAGCATCAAGCGCTCTATTAAACGAAGCGCCGACAGACTTCTTCAAAGTAGTGCTCGGCAGTACTCGCTTCGTCTCAATCTTGGGATGCAACGTCGGTGGCCTTCATCTCTGCCCAAGATGTCTTGACACGGGCCGAGCCATCCGCGCCCCTCAATACACGCCGATCGCTTCATTGCGCCGACACGGGTACCGCATCAAGGAACTGCTGCACTAAACCAAAATAGCTCTTCGGGTGGGGTCCGCCCGCCCACAAGTGAGTCAAGACATGCTTCATGGCAAATCCGACAATCGATTCAGCTCGCCCATTCAGCTAACCGATCGGTCAGCGGCAGAGGACGCTCGGACTATGGAATTGCGACCAATATAGCTCTTCCCTTCAGGCCCCTTCCGCCCCGGAAGTTCTCAATCAAGTCAGCAGCGCTGCCGCCAAGTCCGATAAGCATCCTCCTAACTCCACAACTTATCCAACTGAGAATACTTTGATCCAGATATTTCCTCCGAGCGTAAACGGTTTTCCAGCCGCAATTGCCCCGCTAGACTCAGCTCCTCCTTGGCAGCTCTCAAAGCCGACCGGGCATTCTTGGATTCGGCGGCGCCTTTTTCAGCCCTCCTGTTCGCTTGACGCTCTTTTTCAAGAACCTCGCAGCGATCGGTAGTATTCTCAACTTTCTGCCATATCGCCATTTCCTCTTTGCTTCGCAAGGAGCAGCCCATTCGCTTTATCTCTTCGCCGCTTTTTAAAGCGGCCGACATTATTCAGGCTTGTTTTTCGCTGGCGAAGCTCCGCCCGCAGCTCCTCTACAGCAGCGCACCATCTGCATTAAGCATACAAATAGTGAGACATGGGCGCCAAGCTCCCTTACCAGGTGTCCGCATAGAAGTCGATACCTTGTGACTCGTCAAACCGCTTATTGACCAGCGATGTCCGTGATCCGCTTCGCTGTTGCCTCTTTAATTCGGCATATTCATCAGTCCGGCTGGCCACCGGACGCCCGCCACCTGTTTAGGAGCAGCGATATGTTATAATCGAGATTTGATCTCGCATGTTGTCAATTTTGACAACATACCGAGTCTCGTGGGCTACTATCTATACAGGGCGCTTTTATATGCATAACTGCGGAAGGTACATCTTTTATGCATTTCAAACCCCACAAGAAGCTTCGACGGCTTCATGCAATCCGCCTCCGGATGCAATTCTTTCAATCACCGCACTCCATTAGAGCACAAAGTGATCTTCTGAGATAGCCGCCGCCCGAGCAGATCCTTCAGCTCCTCCGATCAAGACACCACTTGGCGCCAACCTTCCGCCCCGCCGAACTTGGGGAACCCTCCGCGACGACACCTCCGGGTTGTCCGCTTCACATGAGGGTGCGATGGTGGAGGCGCGCCTCCATCATCTCCGAAGAAGATCCCCAAGACGAGCTCACTGAGAAGGGCTGAGGTCCGAACTACAAGGTACAATTTCGGTTATCTTCATAAATAAATACAGGATGTTCCTTATTTACAAGACCCTTCTTTTTACTTACGGCTCATTGAGGGCCGATCCCCTTGGGGAAATAGTGCGGCTGGGTTACTTCCCAGCACGGACTCTCCGATGAAGATCCCTTCCCTCTTGAGGCCTTGACCTCCGGATCTTCCGGGCAGTCCTCTTCTCTCTCGAAAGACGGGACTTTCAATCCTCCTTCCTTGATAGCCTCCTTCAGAGGGCAGTTGCTTCCCCGCCCCCTTCGCTTTCTTCAAAAGGCGCGCCTTCAACATCTTGGTCAAGATAGGATCCGCGTGGTCTCCGGAGGGGAGCCGACACCTTATTAAATTTGCCTTGGCAATCCACTCTGCTCAAAGAAACGGCCTTTAAAGGGCATACATATAGGATAAATGAATGAACAACTTGTCCGGTTACAGGACTACTTACTTGAGTATCTGGCGATTGCAGCTTAGTCCTGCGTCCTCGGTCAGTCCGACACTTCTCTTGTGGTCCAAGAACAGTTTATACATCTGCACGGGCGCCATGCCCATAAAATTTTGAGAGCTCGTGGTCCCTCCGGATTGAATTCCCACAGCGGAGGGGGCGATGTTTGCAGGGCTGAAGGCGCCGGATCAACATAACCTGCGCATCGCAATCAGATTGATCTCCTCTTGAGGTCTCGAATACGGGCCTGCAGCAAGGAACGCCCTTGGACGGCCCCAGCCGAGCCCCTTGTTGACCCATGATGCCACCGCTATGGTGGACCTGAGCAGAAGGTGGAGCGCCGCCCATTTGGTGCCCCGGGAGCGGTGATATAAAACCACTCCTGCTGCCACAAACCAAGCTCCTCTTGAAAATAGCCTCGGCCATGGAGCATCAGCACATTTGCTTATGACTGCCCCTCCAAGACTCGCTTGTTGCCCCGATCATCCTTGGCTCCACCTTGAAGGTCTTGAGCCACAATCCAAAGTGGGGGTAATATGGAGGAAGGCCTCACATACGACAATGAATGACGAGATATGGAGGATGGACTCTGATTCAAGTCATGGAAATCCAGCCCATAATAAAACATGAGCCCCGCACAAAGGGATCCGTCCAAAGCCTAAACCTCAAGGAAGTGAGACACGAACACAACATTCTCGCCGGGCTCAGAGTGGGAATGACCTGCCTCGAGCAGGCAGCCTATGCAAGATCTCGCCGTTAGATACCGGCGCCTCGCAGCTTTAGCACATCTTCTTCGTGGACGGAGGAAGACATCCATCGGCCATGCTGGTCGGAGCTGACATCGCCAAAGTCCAAGCGCCTGAATCTGAAGCTTTGGGTGTTGGAACTCAAGTGCGAGGCGAACTCGATGGAGGGTGTAAAAGAAGAGGGCCTTGGTCTCATTATAAAGAGGTTGAATACCAAGAGCCCACCCGTGGTCGATTAGGACTCGCTTTTGATAGAGGAGGCGCACAATGGAAACAGTTGGGTTACCCACGTCCGTATTGATGAGAATCCCGAATAAGGGGCACGATCTATGCTTTGATAAGATGTGCTAAGGAAACCGCCGCTAAACACGCTGAGGTGGAACAGTAAAAAACGATTCATATAAAGGCCTGGCCGTGGTGTGATGTCACGCCACGGAATACGTCAGCAGATTTGTGCAAAAGTTATTCTCTCTACGGTGGAATGTGGAACTTGTTTTGCAGAGCCGGACACTATCCTTCTGTTCAAAACCTTCTATGAAGTATTCGGAGGAGGAAACCGCCTTGCAATGCCGAAGACAATATGCGCGCCGACTCATCGCCATTGAAGCCTGGTTCAGGGGCTACCGAGGAGTCCCGACTAGGGTGTCCGGATAGCCGGACTATCGCCACGGCCGACTCCAAGACTATGAAGATACAAGATTGAAGACTTCGTCCCGTGTCCGGATGGGACTTTCCTTGGCGTGGAAGGCAAGCTTGGCGATATGGATATGTAGATCTCCTACCATTGTAACCAACTCTGTAACCCTAACCTATCCGTGTCTATATAAACCGGAGGGTTTTAGTCCGTAGGACGAACAACAATCATACCATAGGCTAGCTTCTAGGGTTTAGCCTCCTTGATCTCGTGGTAGATCTACTCTTGTCCTACCCATATCATCAATATTAATCAAGCAGGAGTAGGGTATTACCTCCATCGAGAGGGCCCAAACCTGGGTAAAAACATCGTGTCCCTTGTCTCCTGTTACCATCTGCCTAGACGCACAGTTCGGGACCCCCTACCCGAGATCCGCCGGTTTTGACACCGACACCCACCATATATTCCTGGTGGGAGGCGGCCTCGCTTGCCCGCAGCTGCTTCTCCTCCTCGAGGCTCCTGGTCAATGTCTCCTCCCGAGCCCTGCTCTCCGACAACATCTTCTCGAGATCCTCCAGCTTCAGCTTGAGGTCTCTGATGGAGTTCTGCGCGTCGGAGAGCTCCCCAGCCCCGCTGATAATCGCTCCTTGCGCCTACCAAGGCGCGGTTGAGCGTGTTCTTCTCGCTGACAGCTTGAGGGCCTGCTCCTTCAGCTCGTCCCCGCCTCGCTTCCAGCTCCTTCACCTTGCCGGCATGGGCTGAGCTTGGGCATCGAGTGCCTCTTTGTGCCTCTTCTCCACCATGAGTCCGTCATACGACAAGGGCCTCGAGCTCCTCATCTTTGCCGCCAACGCTATGATAAGCTTTGCTTCACGCTGCGGAGAGGTCCTCTTCCGGGAATCCAAGGCGGCTTGATGCTGGTTTCGGGCGGCTTCGCCGCGCAGCCAAGTTCGCCGCTTTTCCCGGGCTTCGATGTCGCCCATTTTCATGGTGAGCTCCACATTGCGCTTGGCCGTTCCTCCCGAAAGGCCCTCTGCTCTCGCGAGTCCGGTGGAACCAGGTCTGCGCCTCAGCGACGCGCGCTTTGAAGTCCACTCGCGTTGTCCACCGCTGCCATCCTCGACTTGACCTTGTCCAGCGGGCACGGTAGAGCACTTGGAGCTTCCGGAAATCGGCCCCCATGGCGCGGAAAAGCTGCTCTTCTGGAGAACCGTCGCCGCCAACGCCCGACTCATCAACCACCTCAAGCCCGATGGCGGCAAGCACCTCGCCGTCAAAGGCTTCCCCTTCGGCGGGCGCTCGGCTTGACGCCCCTGGAAGATGGACGAAAAGATCATCGCCCACCTTCAGATATCTGCCGGGGCCCGAGGTTGAGGAGGAGGGAGGCTGGTCACCCGCCACCTCTTCCTCGGTGGAGGCCTTGCCGGCCTCACCGGCAGGTCCACCGCTGGCGCCCTCGGCAGAAGCCTCGTCGGTCGCCTTGGCAGCCCCCGCAGCGGCATCCTCGGCAGCACCCTTTGGCGGCCGTCGTGCCGGGCCCTCATCAAGATCTTTGGCGGCCTCCTCGGCGCCAATCCTGCTGGCCTCGGCCTCGGCCTCCTCAAAGAATGTCTCCAACAACAAAGTCCATGTCCTCCATGTCTGTTGAAGGAGGGCCTGGCAGCAATGGGAGCAATGAAGCCAAGAAAAGAATAAGGAAAACAGAGACGAAGGACAAAGCGACTCACCGGCTGCAGGTCAGTGAAGCGAAGTCCCTCCCCCAAAGATTTGGCGCCATGGCAGAGTCACCAGCGCCCAAGTTCCCTCTTCCTCCATGGGTGTGGGCTCCGTGCTCGATGCCCTTGTCGGGACGCCTCAAGCGGCGCGTAGTCGATGGGGTGGTGTGTTAGGAGTAGCCTCTGGGCTCCTCCCGCTGCCGCCTCCTCCCGCAAACCCGGCAAGGTCAGCATCATAGCATCGAGCGCCTACCACATGTCGAGTAAGAAGAGGGTGACGAACTTACTGGGCTGCGCCGGGTTGCTGTCCGGCTTCTCAAGACCACCAGTGGTGTCTTTGAAGCCCCAGCCAGGGACTGACTGCTCACCGAGGTCCTCGCCTCTTCACCCTCCGGCCAACGCCTCGCCTCCTGCAAAAGCAAAAATGGATCAAGACAAGCGACCCGATTCGGGAAATGGAAATGACAAGAAGGAACGGAGTACTTACTCGCCATCCGCCTCCTCCTCTTCCACCAGCCTTTTTCCTCTTCGGGCTGAGGGCCCGAGATCAAAAGGAGCTCCACATCATCATCCGATCTGACGCCTTTGGAGGAGGCGAAGAAGGCGGCGGGTTTGTGCGCCGCCTGGGATGAGGAAGGGCTGTCGCCTTCTTCTTCTCAAAGAGCCTTCATCAGCCCCTTCATTGCCGTGGGCCTCGTGGTGGCACCCGGACCCTCCAGGTCAATTGAGGCTGCCAGAGCCCTGCCGGGCCGGACTGCTCGCCCGAGCTGCACCGCCGCAGACTCGCCTCTTCCCTCGGCTGGCGCCGAGCCCGCCACCACGCCCTCCTCCGACGACGACTGCCGGCAAGGCCCTCGACAAGCGGAGCTCCAGCGCTGACGCCATCGACCTCCTCAAGGCCGCCGCCTGTGGTGAACTGCTCCTCCTCCGCAGCCGTCGCGACCTTGTCCTCCATGCCCCCGGCGCTGCCGGCCTCCATGGCAAGCTGTGCCTCGCTCGCCTGTCACGACCGGTTTTTCAATAAAATATTCATTGAGAAACCGACCTATAAATTCCAGTGTGAGGAAAATCCTCCTCACTGGAGACAAAACTTTGATACAATAAGCCAGTAGCATTAAAATATTACAGGGTCGAGCTGAAGATGCCCAACCAATTATTACAAACACGCCAATAATTGTACATAATGGCGGATATGACACAATGGTGTGGGGTGGCAATACTACTGACTCGAGATATAAGTGATTGGTGGAATAACACGGTGGGGTGGATAATAATACTACTACACTGGCGGCTCATCGAGCGTCGAGGTGAGGTTCGATGAATTTATTTGGGTAGCGGAAGCGGATATATCACAATGACTAATCCAGGGGTCGTACGAGACAGACTGGGATTCCTCTAGGTGTCGCACTCGCTATCGAACTCTTCATCCATGAGATCGCCACACAAGATCCGCCAAATCAACAAGCAAGGTGAGTACTTTGAAAGTACTCGCAAGACAGTTCGGACATAAGATATAACAAATGTATGCGTGAATGCAACATGATTAGTTTTTAACAATGTGCAATCAAATCAGTATAACAAAGTAAGTAAAAAGGGAGTCGGCGGTAGTCCGCTCGAAAACCCAAAGAAGATAAACTCAAAACCGATCGGTGTCCGGCGGCGCCTCAAGGGTGAACAAATAAGTAAAACATGCCACGATCGGGCGTCTAAGCGACACCTCATAAAGGGCTTATATTGAAAGAAAAGACATGCGTGTCGTAGTCGGACGTCGGAGCGACATCATAGAAAGGGCTTATAACAAAAGTAAATAATAACAATGCTGCAGTCGGACGTCTGAGCGACATCGCAGAAAGGGCTTATAACAAACGTAAGTAATGACAATGCCGCAGCCGGACGTCTGAGCGACATCACAGAAAGCGCTTATAACAATAGTAAATAATAACAATGCCGCAGTCGGACGTCTGAGCGACATCACAGAAAGGGCTTATAATTCATTATTCATAACTGACAAGAAATGGTGCTCACAGAAAATATTCCTCACAAGGCAATAAGCGGGTTAGTCCATTTACGAAATAAACATTTAACACTCATATGGTTCTCGGAGTTTCATCACCGAGACCGACACTTGACAAGATAAGATGAACACAGACTTGGACATGGATAAGATGAAATTCAAGAATTTTGACTCGCAGAGTTTGTACTAAAATTATCCACAGCCAACGGATTTCGTAGTCGCGAAGGACTAGTTCCGCTTACGGTATTTCGAGGAAACACAGCTAACCAAGACACACCCATCCTACCTCACGCTGCCGTGAATCACCCTAGACAGCGCTCGAGAAAAACTTTGAGACGGGAGATCACAATCTCGAATAGCATGGGATCAAATTTATATACGCTCTAAGGGTGCCCCTCTCGGTCCCAACCGAAACACCCATGCCCCCTGACCGGATGAAATGCTTTAATCCAGGGCCATGGAACCCTCATCCCGGCCTCTCGATTTGGTGTGTACCAGGAAGTGGTTTGCAGCTTACTAAGCCGTATCCCTTGTGGAAAACATGTGGTAGTACTAAAGGGGAGATGGACGGGAATTTGACTGATTTATGTTGACACTGGGTCAACGATCTGGCATAAGACTGGCATGCTACAACACTGCCATCTTACCCATTCACATGCCAACTCATGGCCATGCAACATGTTTCCAACAACTCATGGATTTTCCCGAAACTCACTTGCCTCAACTCTTACGAGATAAACTTTCATCGAGATGCTCATGAACATGCCAGGATACAAAAATAATGCAAACATGCCCAAACACTCATCATATCAAAATTTCAAACATGCTTGCCTGGTTCAGAGTAGTCGGGGTCTAGCTCGGTGAAGTTCGCGGTTCCGTCACCTCCTTCGGTATCTACGGTACACAAAACACACGCGCTAACGTAACTACCGTGGGGTACAGAAAGTAATCCTAATATTTTTCAAATAAATATGATAAAAAACTAGACACAATTTTGAAGAGGACAGAAAAAGAATCACTCAAAAATCTCTTTCTCTTAAAAAGTTACAAGAGTTTTGGTCCAAGGACCCATCTGTAATGAAACAGAAAACCCTCAGGGGCCTAAGCAGAAAAGTGATGAAAAACGGTTCAGAGTAGAAAGCGTATTTGCCAGAGTATGCTTTCAGAAAACGGTTCAAAAAAAACAACAGAGAGGCCGACGGGCGGGTCCCACCCTTCAGGTTTGAATATTTGAAAGAGGCGGCAGAGCACGACGGTGCCCGAGAGCCGCGGTGGTCGCCGGCGGCGATCCACGGCGAGGCAGGGAGATCGGAAGGTACCTCCGTGCTCAGTGGGTTATTCCGCGTCGGTTGGTGGTGGTGGTGGTCGCCGGTGAGCACCACGTCGACGGTGGCTCTTGCTCCGGCGGACGGCGGTTCGGGTGGTCGTGGGCCTCGTCGGAGAGTGCTGCGAAGGTTATATTGAGGAGGGGGTTAGACTCCTGGTAGCTTGAGGGGATAGCTGACGAGAGTAGGACGCTGGGGACGGCCTCACCGGAGTGAAACAGGGTGGAGGCCGCGGCGGAACGAGGCGGCCGGAGTCGAGGAAGAAGAGCCCCTGAGGCCCTTCCAGTGGCTGGGCGAGGACTAGTGAGGTGGTGGAGGTGTGCGGGGCGAGAGCGCTTCGGGTGCTATTTATAGCCGCCCGAGGCGGTTGCCGTGAACGGATAAGTCCGGCGAGTGTTACGGCGGCGCAGGGCATTGGTCGGGGTGGTGTTAGGGTTGAGCGTCATTGTGGAGGTCCACTGACTCCATTTGGATGCTAAACGAGCCGGGATTGGGTGCTTTGGGTATGCTCGACGGAATGGAGCAGCGCGGGCCCGTCGGCGGCAGGGAGCACATTCTGTGCTTGCCGGGCCACGGCGACGGTGCCGTGGGCGTGCGCTGGCATGCACGAGCCACGCGGAGCACTAGGGAGAGCTGGGAGGCGCAGAACGGCGTTGTGCCGGGGGGGTGCCTTCTGTCGACCGCCACGGGAGGTCCCGACGATGCAGAAGACGCCGCGAGGTTGTGCCAGGTGCCACCGACGCCAGAATCGCCAAGCGTCGCGCGCGTTCTTGCCAGGGGAGAGGCTATGTGCAACGTGCTGTGGCGCACTGTCGATGCGTGATCAACACCGACGAAGGGAAACGACATCAACTCTGAAACTCCTGAATATTTCAAACTGCAAGAAAACAAAGGCTGCCGTGTGTTCGATGTAATGATTTTGGCATGTGGGAGTTTCTCCTTGAGCTGATTTTTGGTGGAGTGGCTTCTCATTGCATCTGGGGGTTGCCTGAATTTTGGTGGAAGTTTTGGAGCAGAGAAGATATGAATTTCACCAAATTTGACAAATCTGGTCCAAACTTGCAGAGACTGAAATTTGAAATTTTTGATAAGAAGAAGAGTGGATCTTGATTGTTCTAGGTTGTGGGTACCAAGGACTATCCAGGGGAGTTGGTTTGAGGTCAAAACTCAATTGCATTTAGGTACTTGCTTTGCAAATCACCTAGGCTCAAAATAATTGACATAATAGATTTGGGAGGATAAATAAATGAAATAAAATTCAGAAATGGATTGAACTTGTTGAGACAGAATGTTTGGATTGCCCCAAAGTGGAAGGAGAGATTTTGGGAAGATTTTACCATGTGGTGCATGGTAAAATCATGAGTGGTCTCAATATTGGAGAGATGCAAAACTCCTAGGGTTTTCTTTTTAAAAGAAAATAGAACCCAAAAATTTTGAATTTTGAGAAGAGGGCAAACAGAAGAAAAGTTTTTTAAAACCAAACACCAGAGTTGAAGAAGGTACCAAAATAAAAATCTTTTGTCCAGGGAAAAATTCTTGAGAGAAGGAGATTTTTTGAAGGGTTCAAATGACCTCCTTCAAAACCAACAAAGTTTTTTTTTTGCTGAAAACCAAAACAAAAATTTTGGAGTGTCACAACACCTACCCCCTTAGGAAAAATCTCGTCCCCAAGATTCCAGTTGATCCTGAAATAAATGTGGGTGCTCTGTCCGAAGAAAATCCTCTCTTTCCCAAGTGGCTTCACTTTCGGTGTGGTTGTTCCACTGAACTTTGAAGAACTTGATGGTTTTCTGTCGGGTTCTCCTTTCAGACTCTTCCAAGATTTTTATTGGATGCTCCCGATATGTAAGGTCTGGCTGCACGTCAATGTTTTCATAGGGTACTTGTTTCTCTGGGTTGCTTACGCACTTCCTCAATTGGGAGACGTGGAATACGTCGTGGATGTCGGATAATTCTTCGGTAAGTCTAATCGGTAGGCTACCGTGCTCTTCGTGCCACTATGCAGAATGGTCCGATGAATCTTGGTGCTAGCTTCCCTTTAATCTTGAATCGATGCAGGCCTCTCATAGGGGATACTCGTAGGCACACAAATTCACCGGGTTAAAAATTGACTCCACGATGTTTCCGATCGTAATAACTCTTCTGTCGACTTTGGGCTGTCTTGAGTCGGTCCTTAATCACCTTGACCTTATCTTCAGCCTCTTTGAGCATGTCTAGGCCAAGATATGGCTGTCTCCTGCTTCCGACCAATTTAGCGGGTACGACATCTTCGCCTGCATGAGCTTCAAATGGTGCCATTTGCAGGCTGGCCTCGATAACTGTTGTTATATGCGAATTCTGCGTATGGTAAGCTCTCTTCCCAACTGGTCCCATAGGTGAGGACACATGCTCTCAAAGATATCTTCTAGAATCTAGTTTACTCGCCACCGCCCATCCGTCTGGGATGGTATGCGGTATCAATGCCACCTGAGTTCCCAGAGCTTGTTGTAAGTGATCCCAAAATCGGGAGACGAATTGAGTGCCTCTGTCCGAGATTATTTTCTTTGGGACTCCATGTAAGCAGACTATACGGGAAAGGTAGAGCCTAGCAAGCTTCTGAGTGGTGTGGGTTGTCTTCACGGGGATGAAGTGTGCTACTTTAGTCAGTCTATCCGTGATGACCCATATGGCATCATGTCCGTGTCGTGACCGAGGTAGTCCAACAATAAAATCCATTCCAATCTCGTCCCATTTCCACTCGGGTATCTTATTTGGTTGCAATAGTCCGCCGGTTTCGTGCTCGCCTTGATGCGCTGACATGAGTCACAACATGCAATAAACGTGGCTATGTCTCTTTTTATACCATGCCACCAAAATGTTTCCTGAAGATCTTTGTACATTTTTGTTCCTCCAGGATTGATTGAATACGGAGCGGTGTGGCCTTCAGCCAAGATTTGCTATTTAAGGTCATGGATATTTGGTACGCAAAGTCTATTCCCGTACCGCAATATTCCTTGCTCATTGATAACGAATTCTGAGGCCTTGCCCAATTTCATCTTCCATTTTATGCCTTCAATGCTGGGGTGTCCACGTTGAGCCTCTTTAACCTTCTCTATCAGGGTAGGCTGTAACTCTAAGTTCGACACACTGCCTTCGTTGACCACCATCAGATTGAGCTTAGCAAATTCCTGCTGAAATTCAGGTCTCAAGTTTGGCATGCTGCCGTTGTTCGGACTGGGGTTCCGACTTAGAGCATCTGCTACAACATTTGCTTTGCCTGGGTGGTAGTGGATTCCAACATCATAATCCTTTACTAATTCCAACCAGCGTCGCTGCCGTAAATTGAGTTCTGGTTGTGTGAAAATATACTTGAGGCACTTGTGGTCCGTGTATATTTCACAACGATTTCCAAGTAAGAAGTGTCTCCATTCCTTGAGTGCCTGAATAATTGCTGCTAATTCCAGGTCATGAGTAGGATAATTTTCCTCATGCTTGCGAAGTTGTCTGGAAACATATGCGACAACCTTGCCTTCTTGCATTAATACGCCCCTGAGGCCCTTTCGAGATGCGTCACAATATACCTCAAAATTCTTGTGTATGTCCGCACAATTAATACTGGTGCTGTGCCGCTTCCTCTTCGTTCTTGGAAACTTTTCTCGCAAGCTTCCGCCCATTCAAACTTTCTGTCTTTCTTGAGTAGTTGCGCCATTGGCTTTGCTATGGTGGAGAATCCTTCAATAAATCTTCGTAGTATCCTGCCATTCCCAAGAAACTTCAGACATCCGTCACGCTGGCTGGTGGCTTCAAGCCAAGCACGGCCTTGACCTTTTCCGGGTCTCTGGCGATACCTTCTTGGGTCAAGATCGTGGCCCGAAAACCTACTTGCTTTAGCCAAAATTCACACTTGCTGAATTTAGCGCACAATTGATGTTTCCTGAGTTCCCTAGTACAATTCGGAGATGTTCAGCGTGCTCCGGTGTCCCGGAGTATACCGAATATCATCGATAAATACCACAACAAACTTGTCCATAAACTTCATGAATACTTTGTTCATGAGGTGAAAAAAATATGCGGGGGCGTTTGTTAATCCGAATGGCATTACGGTGAACTCATACAATCCGTATCTGGAGGTGAAAGCTGTCTTGGGTATATCTTCGGTTCGCACTTTCAGTTGATGGTATCCCGACCTCAAGTCAATCTTTGAGAATACCTTGGCCTGAGCGAGTTGATCAAATAAATCATTTATTCGTGGCATCGGATATTTGTTCTTGATTGTGACCATATTCAGCGCTCGATAGTCTATGCACAATCTCAGTGTTCCATCCTTCTTTTTGGCAAATAAAATTGGTGAACCCTGTGGTGAGGAGCTGGCTCAGATATAACCCTTGTCCAGTAATTCTTTTATTTGCTTCTTCAGTTCTACCAATTCGGATGGTGCCATTCTGTATGGTTTCTTGTATATGGGAGCGGTTCCGGGTGTTAGCTCAATGCTGAATTCTATCTCTCGGTCCGTGGCATGCCCGGTAGTTCTTCGAAATACATCCGAAATTCACACACCATCGAACCTTGCTCAATTCAGAAATATCCACCTTGTTCAATCTCGCTGCCGGATATTTTTCTTTCCTTGGCTGAAACCTTTATGGTCTTCCCGTGGTGGTGGGTGAGAATTACGGTCCGTTGAAACAATCAATAAAACCTTTGTTGGTGGTTAACCAATCCATCCCTAGGATGACATCCAGTCCTTTATTTTCCAACACGATAAGATTTGCGTGAAACTTCAACCCTTCAAACTCGATAACCACACCCCGCAATAACTCGGGTAACTTGCTTAATTCCGTGGGACTTGACGATCATAGATTGTTCCAAGGGAAGCATCGAAAATTATTTCGCAACGCAAAACTTTTCAAACGAATGAGTGAGAAGCTCCGTAATCAAACAAAACCATGGCAGGTATTGTGTTGACAGAAACGCACGAGTACGATATCCGGGGAATTTTGTGCTTCCTCTTTGGTCACGTGGTTCAGATGACCTTCCTGTGGTTGTTATTTGGGTTGAAATTGTTGCGCTTTGGCGCCAATTATTGCCTCCATTGTTCGGCTTTGGGGTCGAAGTTCTTGGCTTGGGGCACCGCTTGGCATAGTGCCCTTCTTCTCCGTAAGCGTAACAGCTAACGCTCGGGCGGTATGTGAACTCCTTGTCCCTTGCATGAAAATTCTTGATTGGGCGTGAGACGCTTGTCGTGGGTTTGGGTGTCCAGTTTTCCAACATCTGTCTTGCTGCGGTGGTTGCGGGCGTGATTAGTCTGGTCCTCTTCCGCTATGGAAATCTTCTAAGCTGCGCCTCTCATTTTCCAAGGTAATGGCCTTATCCACCAGCGTCTTAAAATCTGGAAAGGCGTGCACGACCAATTGGCATTTAAGCGCGGGTGTCAGACCGTCTAGGTTCTCCATCTTTTCGTTTCTCGACATACGCTCCTCGTTGGCGTAGCGAGACAGCAGAGTAAACTGACTGTTGTATTCTGACACCGTCATTGTCCTCAGCTTGAGGTCATCAAATTCTCTCCTTTTGATCTTCATAAGACTCTTAGGAATATGTGCCCCACGAAAACCTTCTTTAAATTCCTCCCATGTTATATTATTTTCGTTGGGGTGCATGTGTAGGAAATTTTCCCACCACGATGCGGCTGCTCCAAAGAGATAGTGCGGAGCATAAAGCACTTTCTCAAGATCTGAACACTGGGCAATAATTAATTTTCTTTCCATGTCTCAAGCCGTCTTCGCTTCAAGAGGTTTGTCACAGTGAGAAAAGTTTGGGGACGGTCTTCTGTAGCTCAGATAACTTTGGTTGTTGTTGATACTGTCCACGGTGATTCCCCATATTGATGACTTGGTTCATTATTTCCTGATGTTGCTGCTGACTTTGCTCATAAAGACGGCACATTTGGGAAAGTGTCGTTTCACTGTCCTGTTGACTTGACTGCCCCTGTGTGAAATTGTTGCTTGGGGGTGTGCCAAAATTTTCCTCTGACGGAGTTGGCATGGAGCGCGTCCAAGGACGAGACATGGTTCACTCTAGGGATATATTTTGAAACACTCATAAGAAAAGAAATTGAGTCGCAAAAATCAATAAATTCATGAAGACGAAAAAAGTCGCAAATACTCCAAGATTTTTCAAGAGAATAAACGTTTGCGCACGGAGAAGGACTGCTCATTACATATCTTACACGCAAGCAGTAATTATACAATACATCACTCAGGATATTCGTACATAATCCTGACATGTTATTTAGGCTAGTGCACTCCTCCAGTTCCTACATGATGCGCAAACAAGCTACTTCTCATAGCCTATGTACATATAAACATATCGTACAAGTCAAGACATTGCATGGCGGCTAAGCGTGCTTAGTCGGAGATGGTAAGGATTTCCTTGGCCTGCCAAGGGTGAGGCGCAGGAGGCTGGGGACTCAACCTCCTCTTCGGTGATAGGCTCCAGACGTGAGGTGCTGCGCTGAGTTGGTGGAGCAGGTGCCCTATGCGGACAACTCAACATGAGCGGCACGAGGGTGGTGCAGAACGAACCGGAGTAGGCGCAATGACATGGTTGAACTCCTCCGTGGTAGGCAGGCGACGAGTAGTTGTGAGAGCAGTAGGAGCAAACGATGCTGATGACGAGACGAAAGTCGCTGGCGGTGCGCGCGCAGGAGCTCCCTCCTGTTGGCGGCACAGCCATGGACTCGAGTCCATGCGGCAGCTACAAATTCGCCCACCAGGTTGTCGAAGGCTGCTTCCAAAGCCCCGAGATATTCGATAAGCATCTCAAAGCTTCGCCTCGCTTCTCCTCTCGGGGCAAGAGAACGCGAGTGGCAGGTGTATGGCACGTGACATGGCAGGTAGCGGTAACGACGAGTCTTCATTGAAGGAAGGATGTCCTCGAGACGAGCTATCGCCTCACGGGCTGCCATCTGCAGTGCATGCTTCTCCGTGGGCATGGCTCTCCCCAAGAACCGAAAGCGGTGTAACTCAATACGCCTCCCTTGAATTGCACCGCTGCTTGGTGTATGGTTAGACGGTCATTGACCTTGTGCCGAGAGAGGAGAAGATCAAGCGCACAGCTGGCCCCATCGCGACTTGGACGATGAAGGAGAGGAGCTTGACGAACCCATCGGGCATGTTGGCGAACATCTGTGACTCGCAATGTTGTTAGCCATCTACAAAAGTAGGCAAAATCCTGAGTAGTCAAATCATAAATTTATGCCGATCGTCGAAATTGACTACATTTGTAAAAATAATAAACAGCTCTATTTTGCTAATAACCGATTAGCGATCGCACCTAGTGGCTTCCTACAGTCAGCCTGGCTCGTACTAAGCTTGTCACGACCGGTTTTTCAATAAAATATTTATTGAGAAACCGACCTATAAATTCCAAAGCAGAGGAATATCCTCCTCACCGAGACAAAACTTTGATACAATAAGCCAAGAGCATTAAAATATTACAGGTCGAGCTGAAGATGCCCAACCAATTATTACAAACACGCCAATAATTATACATAATGGTGGATATGACACAATGGTGTGGGGTGGCAATACTACTGACTTGAGATATAAGTGATTGGTGGAATAACACAGTGGGGTGGATAATAAGACTACTACATCGGCGGCTCATCGAAAGGCCGAGGTGAGGCTCGATGAATTTATTTGGGTAGCGGAAGCGGATATATCACAATGACTAATCTAGGGTCGACAAGACTGACTGATTCCTCTAGGCGCCGGATTCGCTATCGAACTCTTCATCCATGAGATCGCCTTCACAAGATCCGCCAAATCAATAAGCCGTGAGTACTTTGAAAGTACTCGCAAGACAGTTCGACATAAGATATAACAAATGTATGCGTGAATGCGACATGATTAGTTTTTAACAATGTGCAATCAAATCAGTATAACAAAGTAAGTAAAAAGGGAGTCGGCGGTAGTCCGCTCGAAAACCCAAAGAAGATAAACTCAAAACCGATCGGGTGTCTGAAGTGACGCCTCGAAGGGTGAACAAATAAGTAAAACATGCCATAGTCGTACGTCTAAGCGACACCTCATAAAGGGCTTATATTGAAAGAAAAGACATGCGTGCCGTAGTCGGACGTCGGAGCGACATCACAGAAAGGGCTTATAACAAAAGTAAATAACAACAATGCCGCAGTCGGACGTCTGAGCGACATCGCAGAAAGGGCTTATAACAAAAGTAAGTAATAACAATGCTGCAGTCAGACGTCTGAGCGGCATCACAGAAAGGGCTTATAACAATAGTAAATAACAATGCCGCAGTCGGACGTCTGAGCGACATCACAGAAAGGGCTTATAATTCATTATTCATAACTGACAAGAAATGGTGCTCACGGAAAATATTCCTCACAAGGCAATAAGCGGGTTAGTCCATTTACAGGAAATAAACATCTAACACTCATATGGTTCTCGTGGAGTTTCACACCGAGACCGACACTTGACAAGATAAGATGAACACAAGACTTGGACATGGATAAGATGAAATTCAAGAATTTTGACTCGCAGAGTTTGTACTAAAATTATCCACAGCCAACGGATTTCGTAGTCGCGAAGGACTAGTTCCGCTTATGGTATTTCGGAGGAAACACAGCTAACCAAGACACACCCATCCTACCTCACGCTGCTGTGAATCACCCTAGACAGCGCTCAAGAAAAACTTTGAGACGGGAGATCACAATCTCGAATAGCATGGGATCAAATTTATATACGCCAGCCTAAGGGTGCCCCCTCTCGGTCCCAACCGAAACACCCATGCCCCGACCGGATGAAAGGCTTTAATCCAGGCCATGGAACCCTCATCCCGCCTCTCGATTTGGTGTGTACCAGGAAGTGGTTTGCAGCTTACTAAGCCGTATCCTTTGCGGAAAATATGTGGTAGTACTAAAGGGGAGACGGACGGGAATTTGACTGATTTTTGTTGACACTGGGTCAACGATCTGGCATAAGACTGGCATGCTACAACACTGCCATCTTACCCATTCACATGCCAACTCATGGCCATGCAACATGTTTCCAACAACTCATGGATTTTCCCGAAACTCACTTGCCTCAACTCTTACGAGATAAACTTTCATCGAGATGCTCATGAACATGCCAGGATACAAAAATAATGCAAACATGCCCAAACACTCATCATATCAAAAGTTCAAACATGCTTGCCTGGTTCGGAGTAGTCGGGGTCTAGCTCGGTGAAGTTCGCGGTTCCGTCACCTCCTTCGGTATCTACGGTACACAAAACACACGCGCTAACGTAAATACCGTGGGGTACAGAAAAGTAATCCAAATATTTTTCAAATAAATATGATAAAAAACTAGACAAAATTTTGAAGAGGACAGAAAAAGAATCACTCAAAAATCTCTTTCTGTTAAAAAGTTATAAGAGTTTTGGTCCAAAGACCCATCTGTAATGAAACAGAAAACCCTCAGGGGCCTATGAAGAAAAGTGCAGAAAAACGGTTCAGAGTAGAAAGCGTATTTGCCAGAATACGCTTTCAGAAAACGGTGAAAAAAACAACAGAGAGGCTGACGGGCGGGTCCCACCCGTCAGGTTTGAATATTTGAAAGAGGCAGCAGAGCACGACGGTGCCCGAGAGCCGCGGTGGTCGCCGGCGGCGATCCACGGCGAGGCAGGGAGATCGGAAGGTACCTCCGTGCTCAGTGGGTTATTCCGCGTCGGTTGGTGGTGGTGGTGGTCGCCGGTGAGCACCACGTCGACGGCGGCTCTTGCTCCGGCGGACGGCGGTTCGGGTGGTCGTGGGCCTTGTCGGAGAGTGCTGCGAAGGTTAAATTGAGGAGGGGGTTAGACTCCTGGTAGCTTGAGGGGATAGCTGACGATAGTAGGACGCCGGGGACAGCCTCACCGGAGTGAAACGGGGTGGAGGCCGCGGCGGAACGAGGCGGCCGGAGTCGAGGAAGAAGAGCCCCTCGAGGCCCTTCCAGTGGCTGGGCGAGGACTAGTGAGGTGGTGGAGGTGTGCGGGGGCAAGAGCGCGCTCGGGGGTGCCATTTATAGCCGGCCCGAGGCGGTTGCCGTGAACGGATAAGTCCGGCGAGTGTTACGGCGGCGCAGGGCATTGGTCGGGGTGGTGTTAGGGTTGAGCGTCATTGTGGAGGTCCACTGACTCCATTTGGATGCTCAACGAGCCGGGATTTGGTGCTTTGGGTATGCTCGACGGAACGGAGCGGCGCGGGCCCGTCGGCGGCAGGGAGCACGTTATGTGCTTGCCGGGCCACGGCGACGGTGCCGCGGGCGTGCGCTGGCATGCACGAGCCACGCGGAGCGCTAGGGAGAGCTGGGCGGCGCAGAACGGCGTTGTGCCGGGGGGGTGCCTTCTGTCGACCGCCACGGGAGGTCCCGACGCCGCAGAAGACGCCGACGAGGTTGGGCCAGGGTGCCACCGACGCCAGGAATCGGCCAAGCGTGCGTGCGGGGTTCTGGCCAGGGGTAGAGGCCGTGTGCAACGTGCCAGGGCGCACTGTCGACGCGTGACTGAACACTGACGAAGGGAAACGACACTGAACTCTGAAACTCCTGAATATTTCTGAAACTGCAAGAAAACAGTGCCGGCTAGGTGTTCGACAGAATGATTTTGGCATGTGGGAGTTTCTCCTTGAGCTGATTTTTGGTGGAGTGGCTTCTCATTGCATCTGGGGGTTGCCTTAATTTTGGTGGAATTTTTGGAGCAGAGAAGATATGAATTTCACCAAATTTGACAAATCTGGTCCAAACTTGCAGAGACTGAAATTTGAAATTTTTGAAAAGAAGAAGAGTGGATCTTGATTGTTCTAGGTTGTGGGTACCAAGGACTATCCAGGGGAGTTGGTTTGAGGTCAAAACTCAATTGCATTTAGGTACTTGCTTTGCAAATCACCTAGGCTCAAAATAATGGACAGAAAAGATTTGGGAGGATAAATAAATGCAATAAAATTCAGAAATGGATTGAACTTGTTGAGACAGAATGTTTGGATTGCCCCAAAGTGGAAGGAGAGATTTTGGGAAGATTTTACCATGTGGTGCATGGCAAAATCATGAGTGGTCTCAATATTGGAGAGATGCAAAACTCCTAGGATTTTCTTTTTAAAAGAAAATAGAACCCAAAAATTTTGAATTTTGAGAAGAGGGCAAACAGAAGAAAAGTTTTTAAAAACCAAACAGCAGAGTTGAAGAAGGTGCCAAAATAAAAATCTTATGTCCAGGGAAAAATTCTTGAGAGAAGGAGATTTTTGGAAGGGTTCAAATGACCTCCTTCAAAACCAACAAAGTTTTTTTTTTTGCTGAAAACCAAAACAAAATTTTTGGAGTGTCACAACACCTACCCCCTTAGGAAAAATCTCGTCCCCGAGATTCCAGCTGATCCTGAAATAAATGTGGGTGCTCTGTCCGAAGAAGATCCTCTCTTTCCCAAGTGGCTTCACTTTCGGTGTGGTTGCTCCACTGAACTTTGAAGAACTTGATGGTTTTCTGTCGGGTTCTCCTTTCAGACTCTTACAAGATTTTTATTGGATGCTCCCGATATGTAAGGTTTGGCTGCACGTCAATGTTTTCATGTGGTACTTGTTTCTCTGGGTTGCTTATGCACTTCCTCAATTGGGAGACGTGGAATACGTCGTGGATGTCAGATAATTCTTCGGGTAAGTCTAACTGGTAGGCTACCGTGCCTCTTCGTGCCACTATGCAGAATGGTCCGATGAATCTTGGTGCAAGCTTCCCTTTAATCTTGAATCGATGCAGGCCTCTCATAGCGGATACTCGTAGGTACACAAATTCACTTGGTTCAAAATTGACTCCACGATGTTTCCGATCGTAATAACTCTTCTGTCGACTTTGGGTGTCTTGAGTCGGTCCTTAATCACCTTGACCTTATCTTCAGCCTCTTTGAGCATGTCTGGGCCGAAGATATGGCTGTCTCCGGTTTCCGACCAATTTAGCGGGGTACGACATCTTCGCCCGTACAGAGCTTCAAATGGTGCCATTTGCAGGCTGGCCTGATAACTGTTGTTATATGCGAATTCTGCGTCTGGTAAGCTCTCTTCCCAACTGGTCCCATAGGTGAGGACACATGCTCTCAGCATATCTTCTAGAATCTGGTTTACTCGCCACCGCCCATCCGTCTGGGATGGTATGCGGTATCAATGCCAGCTGAGTTCCCAGAGCTTGTTGTAAGTGATCCCAAAATCGGAGACGAATTGAGTGCCTCTGTCGAGATTATTTTCCTTGGGACTCCATGTAAGGCATTTATATGGGAAAGGTAGAGCCTAGCAAGCTTCTGAGTGGTGTGGGTTGTCTTCACGGGGATGAAGTGTGCTACTTTAGTCAGTCTATCTGTGATGACCCATATGGCATCATGTCCGTGTCGTGACCGAGGTAGTCCAACAATAAAATCCATTCCAATCTCGTCCCATTTCCACTCGGGTATCTTATTTGGTTGCAATAGTCTGGCGGGTTTCTGGTGCTCGGCCTTGATGCGTTGACATGAGTCACAACATGCAATAAACGTGGCTATGTCTCTTTTTATACCATGCCACCAAAATGTTTCCTGAAGATCTTTGTACGTTTTTGTTCCTCCAGGATGGATTGAATACGGAGCGGTGTGGCCTTCAGCCAAGATTTTCTGTTTAAGGTCATGGATATTTGGTACGCAAAGTCTATTCCCGTACCGCAATATTCCTTGCTAATCGATAACGAATTATGAGGCCTTGCCCAATTTCATCTTCCGTTTTATGCCTTCAATGCTGGGGTGTCCATGTTGAGCCTCTTTAACCTTCTCTATCAGGGTAGGCTGTAACTCTAAGTTCGACACACTGCCTTCGGTGACCACCATCAGATTGAGCTTAGCAAATTCCTGCTGAAATTCATGTCTCAAGTTTGGCATGCCGCCGTTGTTTGGACTAGGGTTCCGACTTAGAGCATCTGCTACAACATTTGCTTTGCCTGGGTGGTAGTGGATTCTAACATCATAATCCTTTACTAATTCCAACCAGCGTCGCTGCTGTAAATTGAGTTTTGGTTGTGTGAAAAATATACTTGAGGCTCTTGTGGTCCGTGTATATTTCACAACGATTTCCAAGTAAGAAGTGTCTCCATTCCTTGAGTGCATGAATAATCGCTGCTAATTCCAGGTCATGAGTAGGATAATTTTCCTCATGCTTGCGGTTGTCCGAAACATATGTGACAACCTTGCCTTCTTGCATTAATACGCACCCGAGGCCCTTTCGAGATGCGCCACAATATACCTCAAAATTCTTGTGTATGTCCGCACAATTAATACTGTGTCTGCGCCGCTTCTCTTCGTTCTTGGAAACTTTTCTCGCAAGCTTCCGTCCATTCAAACTTCCTGTCTTTCTTGAGTAGTTGCGCCATTGGCTTTGCTATGGTGGAGAACCCTTCAATAAATCTTCGTAGTATCCTGCCATTCCCAAGAAACTTCAGACATCCGTCTGTTGGCTGGTGGCTTCCAGCAAGGCACGGCCTTGACCTTTTCCGGTCTCGGCGATACCTTCTTGGGTCAAGACGCGGCCCGTAAAACCTACTTGCTTTAGCCAAAATTCACACTTGCTGAATTTAGCGTACAATTGATGTTTCCCGAGTTCCCTAGTACAATTCGGAGATGTTCAGCGTTCTCTCGTGTCCCGGAGTATACCGAATATCATCGATAAATACCACAACAAACTTGTCCATAAACTTCATGAATACTTTGTTCATGAGGTGAACAAAATATGCGGGGGCGTTTGTTAATCCAAATGGCATTACGGTGAACTCATACAATCCGTATCTGGAGGTGAAAGCTGTCTTGGGTATATCTTCGGTTCGCACTTTCAGTTGATGGTATCCCAACCTCAAGTCAATCTTTGAGAATACCTTGGCCTGAGCGAGTTGATCAAATAAATCATTTATTCGTGGCATCGGATATTTGTTCTTGATTGTGACCATATTTAGCGCTCCATAGTCTATGCACAATCTCAGTGTTCCATCCTTCTTTTTGGCAAATAAAATTGGTGAACCCCAGGGTGAGGAACTGGCTCGTATATAACCCTTGTCCAGTAATTATTTTATTTGCTTCTTCAGTTCTACCAATTCGGATGGTGCCATTCTGTATGGTTTCTTGTATATGGGAGCGGTTCCGGGTGCTAGCTCAATGCTGAATTCTATCTCTCGGTCTGGTGGCATGCCTGGTAGTTCTTCGGGAAATACATCTAGAAATTCACACACTACTGGAACCTTGCTCAATTCAGAAATATCCACCTTGTTCAATCTCGGTTGTCGGGATAGTTTTCTTTCCTTGGCTGAAACCTTTATGGTCTTCCCGTGGTGGTGGGTGAGAATTATGGTCCGGTTGAAACAATCAATAAAACCTTTGTTGGTGGTTAACCTATCCATTCCTAGGATGACATCCAGTCCTTTATTTTGAGACACGATAAGATTTGCGTGAAACTTCAACCCTTCAAACTCGATAACCACACCCTGGCAATAACTCTGGGTAACTTGCTTAATTCCAGGGGACTTGACGATCATATATTTTTCCAAGGGAAGCATCAAAAAATTATTTCGCAAGGCAAAACTTTTCGAAACGAATGAGTGAGAAGCTCCAGAATCAAACAAAACCATGGCAGGTATTGTGTTGACAGGAAACATACCGAGTACGATATCTGGGGCATTTTGTGCTTCCTCTTTGGTCATGTGGTTCAGATGAACCTTCCTGTGGTTGTTATTTGGGTTGAAATTGTTGCACTTTGGCGCCGAATTATTGCCTCCATTGTTCGGCTTTGGGGTCGAGTTCCTTGGCTTGGGGCACTACTTGGCATAGTGCCCTTCTTCTCCACAAGCGTAACAGGTAACGCCTGGGCGGTATGTGAACTCCTTGTCCCTTGCATGAAAATTCTTGATTGGGCGTGAGACGCTTGTCGTGGGTTTGGGTGTCCAGTTTTTCCGAACATCTGTCTTGCTGCAGTGGTTGCGGGCGTGATTAGTCTGGTCCCTCTTCCTCTTGTGGAAATCTTCTAAGCTGCGTCTCTCATTTTCCAAGGTAATGGCCTTATCCACCAGCGTCTTAAAATCTGGAAAGGTGTGCATGACCAATTGGCATTTAAGCGGGTGTCGAATCGCCTAGGAATTTCTCCATCTTTTGTTTTCCGACATACGCCCTCGTTGGCGAGCGAGACAACAGAGTAAACTGACTGTTGTATTCTGACACCGTCATTGTCCTCTGCTTGAGGTCATGAAATTCTCTAATTTTGATCTTCATAAGACTCTTAGGAATATGTGCCCCACGAAAACCTTCTTTAAATTCCTCCCATGTTATATTATTTTCGTTGGGGTGCATGTGTAGGAAATTTTCCCACCATGATGCGGCTGCTCCAGTGAGATAGTGCGGAGCATAAAGCACTTTCACAAGATCTGAACACTGGGCAATAATTAATTTTCTTTCCATGACTCGAAGCCAGTCTTCGGCTTCAAGAGGTTTGTCAGTGTGAGAAAAAGTTTGGGGACGTGTCTTCTGTAGCTCAGATAACTTTGATTGTTGTTGATACTGTCCACGGTGTGTCGGGGAAGCTGATCGGACCCACGAACACCTATGGGACCGGCGGAACGAGCCCCTTTCGGTTCGGTGGGGGGCGGAGGTCGCACGAAGAGCAGATCGAGGCGAAGCACACGAGCAGTTTACCCAGTTTCGGAGCTCTCCGGAGAGATAATACTCCTACTGCTGCCTGTCTGATTGTATTGTGTTCTTGCTAGAGAGCCATGAGAGCTACAAGACCTAGCGTGAGTGTCTCTGGTTTCAATGAGTCCCCTCACGCTATGCATGGGCCTCCTTTTATATGCTCAAGGGTCACCAACAGGTGGCAACGAGACAAGGGCAAAAAGGAAAAATGCGCTGCGTTGGTATAGCTACTTGTACAAAGGTATTCTACCTAACTCGACGGCAAGGGACAAAGCATTAAATGCCCGTCCCATGTCGCCTAAACAGTGCAACAGGACCGTCGGGCGCCACCGCTTGCCACGATGGCAATCTTGTCAGCCGCCATCACAGGCTTCTCCGCGGCCAAGACAGTTTCTTGACACGCGCTACCGAATGGTCCCATGGCGACACGTTGGTGGATGAGCTGGAGCGGAGATGAAGAGTGTTTGCCTGCCGCGGCAAGCGCCTTGCCGCAGCTGAATCCTTGTCGCGTCCGGAAGCTTGTCGCTCCCCCGGCCTTCCCGACAAGCTCCTCTTGCCGGGGTCTTGTCTTCTGTGTGCCTTGAGTGGCATTCTCGTCAAGCTCCTCTTGCCGGGGCCTTGTCTCCTTGGCTTAAATACTTTGTTCTTGAATGGCTCCAAAGGAACCACGGAGGACCTTGGCGGTCACCAGTCAAGCCTTGCCGCTGGTGTCTGAATCGCCTGCAGACGAAGTTCGGGTACTAGGGTACCCTACTCTAGTACACCGGCAGAGCCCCGGCTCGGGCCACACGGCAAGCCGAAGCGCTGTTGGGCCAGGCCCAAAACAGTCACGGCACGCTGCGGGCCTAGATCTCGCCGAACTTGTTCCGACCCACCACGCCCCCACGAACGCACGCGTCGAACGTGGCGTCGTGGGAGAGATCGTGGGGGTTTTTTATTTGAAAAGCGGGCGTCCGCCCCTCTCCTCCTTATAAACAGGGGAAACAGGGCAGGTCGCCCACCTCGCCATTTGCTGTCTAATTCGAAACCACCGCCGCTCCCCTTCTTCTCCGGTCTCAAGAGAGCAGCGCCCGCTTCATCGCCACCAGCGCCATCAACGCCGCCGGTCTCCTCCAGACCTCCGCCATGGCTCAAAGCCGATAAGGGAAGGGCGTGAAGTCGGCCGAGGCGCAGCGGCTCAAGGGCGCTGCGAAGGAGCGGGCCGTTTCCCCCAGCTCGCCGCAAGGGAGCCGAGGGAGAACTACTACCTGTTCTGGTCAACAGAGACGCGAGCGCATCCGCGCACGAAGGTACTCCCAGCCGCTGCTTCTGAACTAGCCCCAACTGGGTACCCCTTCTTCGCGCTGTTCTTCTATTGCGGGCTCTGCCCGCCCTTCTCTGAATTTTTCTGCGATATCATGAACACCTACGGGCTTCGCCTCCTTGACTTCACCCCCAATGCCGTCCTGACCATGGCAGTTTTCGCACATCTTTGCGAAAACTTTGTCGGAATCCACCCAAACGTAGCCCTCTTCCGCCACTTCTTCATGCCCCGAGTCGAGAGAGGAGAGCCACTTGCCGGAGGGATTGCTTGGATCTCCAGGATCGGCAAGAAAGAAGCCTATTTGGAAGGAGAGCTCCGTAGCAAGTGGGAGGAGTGGAGAGCCGATTGGTATTGGATCGTTGAGGAGAACCCGCAACCCTTCACTGCTCAGCGCCAAACTCCAATAGTGCGCGGCAACGATTGGAGCAACTTGGCGCCGGAAGATGCTAGATTGAAGATTGCCATGACCCGGATCTTGCGCCTCAGGCTTGCCGGACTCACCGTAGGCGCTGTTGGCGAGATTTCCTTCGCCGCAGACGCTTCCCTTGCAGGAGAGGAGGAGACCTGCTTGGGAGTTCCAAAATGCGGCGGACATCATGAGGCTGCGCCCGGGCCTCAACTTCAATTTCACCGTCTTGGAATTGGATGCGATGCTGCTGGAGCTGTTCAAGCATGACCCCGATCACCCTGAGTGGTTTAGGTTGCCGAGGGGAGTCGTCCCATTGTGCAACAACTCTTCGCTCGACCACATCCGTGCAATGATGCCATTGTGCGATTCGCATGGGATTGTTCCAACCTGGCAAGAGCCTTCAGACGACATCGTGCGGCAGTTCTTCGATATCTTGGAAGAAGTGCCGATCCGCCCGACGAGCGTAAGAGGCTCACCCGCGACACCACCGACGACGAGATGCAGCGCGACGCCACTGGGGGCTGGAGGCGGCAGCAGCAGCCGCTACCGGGCGACCCGGGTTCACCGTGGAGGAGGCAGAGGCAGCAGAGGCGGCAAGCCTTGTCGAGCGAAGGGAGTTCGCCGCGAGGAGGAGCTTGTCAACCCGAAGCCGAAGTCGAGCGAACCCGCGAGGGTGCCTCCTCCTCCATCCAGCAGCTTGCCGCAAGCGGAGCCCCTGCTCCACTCAAGAAGGCGTCTCCGCAAGGTGGAGACCAGACGGGCGGCAGACGGGCTAACAGTCAGCAGCGCCACACGCTGCGCTCCACCGCGGCAAGCACTATTGCCGCGGGAGCACCCCACACCGCTGCCACAACTGAGGCGGGATCCTCCCAGACCACCGCTGCCACCCCCGCCAAGCGGTCGAGGGAACCTTCTCCTCCGCCTCGTCGTACCGGAGGCGAGCCGGAATTTGACCTCTCTGCGCTCAGCTCCGACGAGGAAGAAGAAGAGTAAGCTTCTATATTGTGCTTGTATTTCTTCAATTTTGTTGCTTCGTCTTGCATCTGATTTGCTTCATTCTGAACTCTTTTCTTTTTCAGGACGCTGGCCCAGAGAGCGTCGAAGAGAGCCAAGACCCCGGTGGTTGTCATCGAATACGATCCACCCGTGGCAATAGGAGGTGCGTCTGAGACCCCCTTGCCGGACCCGGCAACCCTTCCTCAAAGCAGCCCCCAGCACAGCCCCCAGCGTAAGTTCATAGTTTACTTCTTACTGTTAGGTGTGCATGGGTGCTCCTTCTTTGTTGATATCTGACTGTTGGTTTGTGTAGGAGCAGAGCAGCCTCATCAAGAGTGCCCGGAAGCCGCTCCCGAAATACCATCTGCTTCGACTACGCCGCCAAGGGAGGATTCTTCGGCAAGGGAGCGTTCTCCAGCAAGGGAGACTTCTCCGGCGAGGGGCAGCACCAGTGATCCTCCGGTGGTCGAGACCATGGCTGCAGATCCCATCGCAGGTAATCCTCTTGTGTGAAAATTTCCCTTGGGTTCTTTTTCTTCTGTTTTTCTTTTTGAACATTTGCTTGACTGTTCTTTCTTTGTCTGGTCGTCAGATCCATCCGCCACAGAGCCGATGGAGACTGAGGTCGCCGGCAAGGAGGACGCGCGCGGCAACACTGACGACGTCGCCACCATGGAGGAAGAGGCTGGCGCCGATGGGTCCGCCGGCGAAGAGGCCGCCAAGGCTGCTGCCGCAAAAGCTGGCGAGGGGTCTGGCGATCGCACTGACGACCCTGAGGCCGCAGAAGCGCCAGGCACTACGCCGACCGCCGATCCCTCCGCCGCTGGTGCAGCGTCAGGCTCCGAGAGCCCCAGCCCGGCGCCTATCTGAAGGCCGGCGATGGCGTCTTCATCAAGCTCCCCGGCATCGAGCCCGTGGCGCCGGTCAAGGAGAGACCTTTGATGAAGAGCTGCTCGCCTCCGCTGGGCTGTCGCTGGTTGACGCGCCAAGCAGCAGCAGCGGCGAGTCTGAGGAGGAGCAGCTGCTGAAGAAGCTGTTGTCGCTCTACCGCGCCCGGCAAGCCAAACTGAATCCCGGGAAGCGCTTGTCGCGAAGGCGGGAGCAGACATAGAGAAGCGCGCGGAGGAGCTCCGGGGAATCAATCAGGAAGCTCTCCGGTCCTTGGCAGAGGAGCGGGAGCAAATTGTTGAGGCGCGCAAAGCCTTCATCCTCGAGAAGGCAGAGGTTGAAGAGCAGCAGAGGCTCGCTGCCGAGAAGCTATCCGCGCAGGAAGGCGAGCTGGCTCAGCGGAAGATCAACCTTGACAGCCACGAGGAGGAGCTTGTCGTGCGCGAGGAGTCACTTGGCGGGGCTCTTAAGGAAGCAAAGGATGCTGCCGCAGCTGCCGAGGCCGCCAAGAAGGAGTTGGAGACGAAGGTGACGCAGCTGGAGGCCAGTCTGAAGAAGAGCGGCGAGGAGCTTGCTGCACTCAAGCACGAGTGTGAGAAGGACGCCTACACTCTTGGCGAGCTACAGGGCCGTCTCGCTGAGAGGAGCAAGGAGCTCAGCGCCGCCAAGGACTCTAAAGCAGATCTTGAATCAAGCTGACCACCCCGATGCGTACGCCGGACGGTGCCAAGGAGCGGAGGTGGGCCTGTTGGAGAAGATCAAGGCCGACGAAGCGCTGTCGGGCGAAAGTGCTATGCCGCCCAAAGCACCTTCAGGAGAATGTGGAGCACCGGATCAAGGTCTTGTGAATATCGCCGCCGCCATCGACAAGGAGCCGACGGAGCTGGGATGGTGGATCTCGGTATCTCCGACGAGCGCCCAACCCAGCGCCAAGCTCAGCTTGTTCCTCAAGGGCGTGGTGACGGCTCTCCAGCGACTCCGGGAAGAGATCCCGAAGCAGCTGGCCGAGGAATCGCACCAGATCTGCGCGGGAGCTCTCCAGAAGGTGCTGATGAAGGTGGCCTTCCGCAATCCAGGCCTCAACCTCGCGGGTGTCCTCAAGTCCTTGCCGCCGGATGCCGATGTGGAGGCACTCAAGGACCTTGTCGCACCCATTGTGGACAAGGTGGGCAAGATCAAGAGGGTTGATGGCGACCGCGTAGACTAGGCCGCCAATTTTATCTTTCCCTTGTCGCTGCTGATCATGTTTAGGAGAACAATTTATTAGATCTGCGACAAGCTAATATAACTTTATCTTGGGCAATGATTGCAATGTTATTTCCTTTACTTGATTCCTTCCTTTGTATGTTTTTGCCCTACGCTTTTAGGGAACTTGTCGGTGCAGCACCTTTGTCATGCGAAGCGCTGAGTGCGGAACGTCAAGAGCCTCGTTGGCAATGCCGCCTCCGACAAGCAACCTTGTCGCAACTAGTTGCAGCTCACTTACGTTGTTGAGCGGACTCGAAACAAAGTAAGGGCGCGACCAGCTACGAGTTGGTTCCACCGCGCACAGGTTTTCCATACAAAGTACTATCGTTCGAGAAGATAACTTAAGGATTTAAAAAATGATTGCTCAAACTTTGGCAACTTAGCTTTTCTATCGTTTGCTTCCCGATAAGGCGAAACTTCCTCGAGCAACGCAACGCTTGGTCCACGGTATTATCTTCTCTCCCCCCCCCCCCCGGCTAACTTGTGGGCAAAGGAACCTTCCTTTCTTTGAGAAAGAGAAAGAAGAGAAAATAAAGTTATGGAGCCTTGTGGCTCGTTATTGCTTACCGGGTGTGGATGCTTGTAACGCCCCGGATTCGATGCGCCAGGTGTCCTTCAGTTACTCGTCGTCGTTGCCATGTCATTTGCTTGCGTGTTGCACTTTGCCATGTCATCATCTGCATTTTTATCATGTCATCATGTGCATTTCATTTTGCATACGTGTTCGCCTCATGCATCCGAGCATTTTCCCGTTGTCCGCTTTTGCAATCCGCACTCCTATGTCTCCCGTGCCCCTTTTACATCTTTTTCGTAAAGGGTGTTAAACGGTCTCGAATGGACCGAGGTTTGTCAAGCGGCCTTGGTATAGCACCGGTAGACCGCCTGTCAAGTTTCGGATCATTTGGAGGTCGTTCGGTACTCCAACGGTTAACCGGGTAACCGCAAAAGCCTCTTTTGTATTGCAGCCCAACACCCTTTTCTAAGTTGCCCAAAACCCAGTAAACTCCTCTCCATGCTCTCGGTCGTTGGATCACGATCACATGGCTAAAAACCGCACCTCATTTGGACTCTCCTAGCTCCCTCTACCTATATAAACACCTTCCCCTCCAAATTCGCGGATCAAATCTCATTCGAAACCCTAAAAATCGCCCTCCGCCGCCACCGGACGCGTCCGCTCCCTCGCCGGACACGTCCGCCTCGCCGCTGCAGCCAACCACGGGCCGCCACCTGTCCCGCCGCCGCCCCACCGCCGCCCGCCCTCGAGGTCTGCCTCGACCCGCCGGGCCGAGGCATCCGCCGCAGCCCACGGGCCCGGCGCCGCCGCCGCCCAGCAGCGCTGCCTCCAGCTGCCTCCCCCGCCGCGCCGCCGCCGCCGCCGAGGACCCCGCGGCGCCGCCCTGCTCGCCCAGCTTCCATGGCGCCGAAAACCCGCCGCCCGCCGTCCGCCGCTTTGCGCCGCTTGAAGGAGCGCCGCCGCCCGCAGCCATCTCCGCCTCGGCCGGCCGCGCTGCCCAGGCCACAAGGCCAAGGCCGCCAAGCCCCGCCGTCCGCCTCAGCCGGCGTGTAGCGCCGACCCGCCGCCAGTGGCGCGCCACCCAAGGCCTCCCGGCCTCTCCCACACCGCCTGCCGCCTCCCTCCCGGCCGCCGCCCGCCGCCTTCTCGCCGTCGCCTCGCCGGAGTGGCTCGCCGGAGTTCCACTCCGGCCGGATCCATCCTGCCTGGACCAGATCCACCGGGACTAGATCCAAACGCCCACACCCGCGACCCGGATCTCCTCGTCCTGCACGCCTCCGTCCCGTTGACTTTTCGAGAGGGTATAAATTCATCTAAGTCCCGAAATCTGCAGTAATTTTGTTCCATTTTCATTGCATCATATCTCTGTCATCGTTGCTCCGTTTTGCACGTGTAATATGTCAAAATGTTCGGCTCGAAGAGTAGATCATTTCATCTCATTGCATCATTTTCATTTGAGCTCATATTGTTGCCCGAAATGCTGTTGCAAGAGTGCTATGTGATGTTAGTTTCTGATTTTTATCAGAACATGCACTTTTGTCATTTTTGCCATGATTGATGTGTGCATCCTATGGACTTGAGTCCTACATGTGTTTTGTAATATGCCATGTATTCTTTCCAGTGGTGCTTGCTATGTATTTTTGGGATCTATGTGGTAACTAGCACAAGCATGCAAACTAGGTGTCTTGTTGTTGCTGTTTTCAGCCCTGTTTTGCTGATATTTTGATGCCATGTTAACTTGATGCTACCAAGAGATCCATGCATATTTTGAGATACTTCAGTAAGGATGTTTTGTAAAGCATGTCTTGATCTATCCATCCATGCCCTTGTTTGCAATTTTAGAGTGCCATAGCTTGAGTCAATCGAGCTCTACTTTTGCTATAAAATGTTTCCTGGCAGGTTGTTTACATGTTATTCAATTTTGCCAAGGTTGTTGTGGTTGATCCATGTATGCTATGTTATTGTTCTTGCCATGTATGTCTTCTATGCCATGTCTTCTTGATGTATGTATGCTTAGTTTATCATTTAAGGCTCTGTAGTGAGTGCATTGAGCTCACCAACATGCCTACTCGTTATCAGTTTTTGACATGCCATGTTGCTGAATCTGTTAACGAGACTTTCAATATTGACATGGGTGTTACTATATTTTACGATCCTTTTTGGCTTATGGTCACTAAATGACTTTTGTTTTATGCTTTGAGTAGATTCATGCCATTCCTTTGTTTGCCATGATAAGTTCCTGTAACATGTTTTTTCATAGCTCTAAACATTGCAACCTGATGTTAATTTCTGCAATGCCTGAAACTGTTATTACTTGCAATCTTGCCATGTCATTTTGAGCATGTTCTAGTTGTTTCTGGAGATAGCTCAGTGTTCATGTTTTGCAATGCTTTACCTGTACATCATGCCCATGCCTTTTTTTTTCATATTGAGGTGCTGTAGCATATTTTTTTGATGCTTGCAATATGCCTAGTTGCTGTTTTGGACAGCTTGTCCTTTAAACTTGTATAGGGTGTATGTGTTGAACCGTTGCTCCGATTTGAGTGTGCTCTATATGAAACTTGCTTGATTTTGCATGTAGTTTAATATTATCATGTTGCATCCATGTTTTGAGGTGTTTGCTTGGTATTTTTATGCATATTGCATCAATGTCATGCTTATCTTGTTTTGCTCATATCTTCTAGGCCGTAGCTCCGAATCTAATGAACTTTATATGTAACTTGACTAGAATTTCGTGTAGACCATCGTGGTGTGTCTTAAATTGCTGTTTAACAACTTGAACATAAGGTTTATTCAGATCTGGACCAATTTCGAAAGTTGCATATGAGGACTTACCGGAATTGTTATATGATGTTCCCGGCCTCATTTAAACTTGCTTTGTTGTGTTGCTCTTGTTTGCATCATCTCTTGCCATGAGTAGCTTCATGTAGCCCTTGTCATGCATCATGCTTGTTTTTGCATCATGCCTTGTTCATGTGTGGTGTGTTTACTATGTCGTGTGCTTCTTCTTGTTAGTTCCTGTTTCGTTGCGATCGTGAGGATTCGTTCGTCTTCGATTGGTTCGGCTTCGTCCGTTCATCTTCTTCATGGACTCGCTCTTCTTCCTTATGGATTTCAGGCAAGATGACCGCTACTCTGGATCTCACTACTATCATTGCTATGCTAGTTGCTTCGTTCTTTCGCTATGCTGCGCTACCTATTACCTGTTTATCAAGCCATCCCAAATCGCCATGTCAGCCTCTAACCTTTTGCACCCTTTCCTATGCAAACCTTTGTTTGGCTATGTTACCGCTTTGCTCAGCCCCTCTTATAGCGTTGTTAGTTGCAGGTGAAGATGAAGTTTGTTCCTTGTTGGAACATGATTACTTGTTGGGATATCACAATATATCTTATTTAATTAATGCATCTATATACTTGGTAAAGGGTGGAAGGCTCGGCCTTATGCCTGGTGTTTTGTTCCACTTTGCCGCCTCTAGTTTCCGCCATATCGGTATTATGTTCCCGGATTTTGCGTCCCTAACGCTGTCGGGTGATTTATGGGACCCCTTGACAGTTCGCTTTGAATAAGACTTTTCCAAAGAAGGCCCAACATTGGTTTTACCATTTGCCTCACCACCACCTATATTTCCTTTGGGAGTAATTAACCCAAGGGTCATCTTTATTTAGCCCCCCGACCAAGTGCTTCTCTAAGTGCTGGCCCGAACCGAGCTGACTGCAGGGGCCACCTTGAGGCAACCCGAGGGTTGGTTTTACTCAGAGCTAGTCTCATCCGTGTTGCCTCGAGAACGAGATATGTGCAGCTCCTATCGGGATTGTCGGCGCATCGGGCGGCTTTGCTGGTCTAGTTTTATTGTTGTCGAAATGTCTTGTAGCCGGATTCCAGACTGATCGGTCTTCCCGGGAGAAGGAATATCCTTCGTTGATCGCGAGAGCTTATCATGGGCTGTTGGGACACCCTGCAGGTATAAACTTTCGAGAGCCGTGCCCGCGGTTATGTGGCAGATGGGAATTTGTTAATGTCCGTTGTAGAAAACCCGGTTGATCTCAATTAAAATACACCAACCGTGTGTAACCGTGAGTGTCTCTTTTCGGGTTGATCGAGAGGAGAACACGGTTTCGGGTTATGTCCGACGTAAGTAGGAGTTCAGGATCACTTCTTGATCATTACTAGTTGACGACTGCCTTTGTTTCTCTTCTCGCCTCATTTATGCTGGTTAGCCACCATATATGCTTAGCCACTGCTGCAACCTCACCACTTTAGCCCTTCCTTTCCCATTAAGCTTTGCTAGTCTTGATACCCATGGTAATGGGATTGCTGAGTCCTCGTGGCTCACAGATTACTACACCACCAGTTGCAGGTACAGGTTTGCGATGATCATGACGTGAGAGCGATGTTTGCTTCTGTTGGAGTTCTTCTTCTGCTTCTCCTTCGACCAGGGGTTAGGTTCCAGGTCGGCAGCCTGGGCTAGCAGGGTGGATGTCGTTTGAGTTTCTGTTTATGTTTCATCCGTAGTCGGATGTTGTTCTTGTATGTGTTGATGTATTCTTGTGGAATTTGTGCCTTATGTATGTATCCCCATATATTATGTAATGTTGATGTAATGATATCCACCTTGCAAAAGCGTTTCGATATGCGGGTCTATCCTTGGTGGGACCGTCGAGTTCCTTTGGATAGAGTCGCATATTGGGCGTGACAATGCTGCACAAAATGTCAGATAACGCATGCAATAATATGATGAAAGCATGAAGTTGACAAGTTGCGCGCAACATATGAGTTTTACTTATGCACGGGTCTCGCGCCCGCTTTGTACAAAGGATTACATGCAACATCGGCAAGACTTGTTAAAGGTGGTTGCCGGAACAGGTTCCAAAGAACCGCGCCCTCACGGTAAAACTTACGAAGATGTTCAATGTTCCAGATTGCTCACCGAACGCCATCTTCGGTCTCAAGGCGGACAGCGCCAGGCCTAGTGACTCGCTTCACCCGACAAGGGCCTTCCCACTTCAGCGCCAACTTGTTGGAATTCTTGGCGGACTGAACGCTACCAAGAACAAGGTCGCTTCCTCGAGACTTCGGCGTTAACTTTGCGGTTATGGTAGCGGCGCAAAGCTTGCTGGTAACGAGCAGCTCGTACAGCGCCTCAAGACGGTCCTCCTCAAGGAGCAGCGCGTCATCTTGTCGCAGCTGCTCTTGCTCAAGCTCATCATAAGCGTAGTACTCGAGGTGACCCATACACGAAGTTCCGTGGGGAGAACTGCCTCGCTCCATAGACTAGAGCGAAGGTGTCCGCCGCTGGCTCGATTTGGCGCCGCCCCGACCGACCAAAGAACCACCGCAGCTCCTCAATCCAGTTTCTTCCGCGACTTGTGCAGCCTGTCGAAAGTTCTCGCCTTGAGCCCGCATAGCACTTCAGCATTTGCCCTCTCGCTTGACCGCTGCTTCTCGGGTGAGCAATGTAAAAAGCAGACCTTGGCGCCAAGATCTTGGACGATCGCATGAAGGTGCGGCTCGGAACTGTGTGCCGTTGTCGGTGATGATCCTGTTAGGAATTCCAAACGGCAAACAATCGACCAAGAACTTGATCGCTGACCGTATTGTCACCTTCCTCATCGCTTCCACTTCCGCCACTTTGTGAACTTGTCGATTGCAACGCATAAGTACTCAAAGCCCCGACAGCTAGGGGAAAGGGGCCGAGAATGTCGAGCCCCTGCATCAAAATGGCCAGGATAAAGGGATCGTCTCGAGAGCTTGAGCTGGCTGGTGTATCTGCTGAATGGAACCGCACGCTTCACACTTGGTTACTTGTGCAGTTGCATCCTGGAGGGCTGTCGGCCAGAAGAAACCTTGCCGAAAAGCTTTGCCGGCAAGTGCTCTTGCGCCAATGTGGTGACCACATATGCCTCCATGTATCTCTGCCAACAACTTCTGTCCATCTTCCCGGTGAATACACTTCAATTTCACACCGTCGAGTCTTCTTCTGTACAACATGCTGTCGACAAACTGGTACATACTTGACTGCCGGGCTACTCTTTCCGCTTCTTCTTGCTCTTCGGGAAGTTCTCCTGTCTGAAGGAAATGGACAATCTGCTGAGCCCATGCTGGAGCTTGTGGCTCGACAACAAAGACTAAAGGCACATATGCTGCTGCGGGAACATCCGCTTCTACGGCAAGAATCTGCGGCTCGGCCGGAGCTTGATGTTCCCCGGCAAGCTTGCCGGAGCAAAACTTTTCGGGAGCGTCTGCTTCAACGAAACAAACCCTAGGGCTTGTCGGAGCAAACTGCTCCTCAGCATTTTTGGTGTTGAGCTTGGGGATCTTTGCGGCGGCGGCTTCGGGGAGCTCAGTCGGGAAGTAGTCACCAGAAATCAACTTCCTATTCTTGTTTTCTCCAGTTGATGGCGTTACAGTCGGTTGAGTCAGCTTGAGCACAAAAATCCCCGGCTCCACAGGTAACTTGAGTGCGGCGCACTTTGCCAGGCCATCAGCAATATCATTCTGAGCTCTTGGAATATGTTCCATCTGCAGGCCGTCAAAGTGCTCTTCTATCTTTCTCACTTCATCAACGTAGGCTTCCATCAACGGACTCTGATAATCTTTGTTCACTTGGCGGACGACAAGCTGCGAGTCACCCCTGACTATGAGCTTCTTGATCCCAAGGTCTACCGCAATCCTGAGACCGGCAAGCAAACCTTCATACTCTGTTGTATTGTTTGTTGCTTGCTCCTTGGGAAAGTGCATCTGGACTATTTACTTGAGGTGCTCTCCGGTGGGCGCGACTAGCAAGACGCCTCAAGACCGGGCGCTTTGCAGCGAGAAGGCACCATCAAAGTACATCAGCCATTCTTTTCCTGCTTCCTTGACGGGGATGCTCGTCTCTGGAATTTCTTCATCTTGTGTTGGCGTCCATTCCGCTATGAACTCTGCCAGTGCCCTTCTTTGGATAGTTGAAGTGCTTTCAAACTTGAGGCCAAAGCTTGACAATTCCAGTGCCCACTCGACAATCCTACCTGTTACTTCTGGATTTTGCAATATCCTCTTCAGGGGAAAGCGAGTGACGACTGTTATCTCATGTGCTTGGAAGTAATGGCGCAGCTTTCTCGAGGCCATGAGGAGGCTGAAAAGCAATTTCTGTACACCAGAGTACCTTGACCTAGCCCCTTGTAGAAGGGAACTGACAAAGTACACTGGGCGCTGCACCATCCTTTTCTGTATCTTCTCGCATGCCTGCGAAGATCCGTCCTTGTCGGGACCAGAGCTTGTCGGTGAAGCCCCCTGCTTGTCGCTGGATGCATCTGCCTTGGTTGCCGACTCATCATCTGCCTCCCTTTCCGCTACTAACGCAGCACTAACCACTTGATTGGTTGCCGCTATATACAGCAGCAACTTCTCTTGTGGCTTAGGTGCGACAAGTATTGGAGTGGAGGACAGGTACCTCTTTAAGTCCTGCAGCGCAACCTCCGCTTCGGGAGTCCATTTCATTGGACTTGCTTTTTTCAAAATCTTGAAAAATGGCAGGGCGCGCTCAGCAGATCTAGAGATAAACCTGCTGAGAGCAGCTGCGCAACCAGCAAGTCTTCGTACATCCATGACGCGCTTTGGTGCTTCAATCTGCTCAATTGCCTTGATCTTGTCGGGATTGGCTTCAATTCCCCGCTGAGACACGAAGAATCCGAGAAGCTTGCCAGAAGGGACTCCAAACACGCACTTCTCGGGGTTAAGCTTGAGGTTGATCCTGCGCAGATTTGCAAAGGTCTCATCTAAATCTTGAACTAGAGTTGCCCTGTCTTTGCTTTTGACCACTATGTCATCCATGTAGGCTTCTACATTTCTGTGCATTTGTGGCTCAAAAGCGTCATGGACTACTCTTGTAAATGTTGAACCAACATTCTTTAGCCCAAAAGGCATCCGTATAAAACAGTATGTGCCACATGGGGTGATGAATGCGGTTTTCTCATCATCCTCTTCTGCCATGAAGATCTGATGATATCCTCGAGTATGCATCAAGAAATGAAAGCAAATCACATCCAGCCGTGGAGTCAATAATCTGGTCGATGCGCGGCAAGGGAATGGGTCTTTGGGACAAGCTTTATTAACATCTGTGAAGTCGATACAAAGTCTCCATTTCCCATTTGCCTTATGCATAACCACAGGATTGGCCAACCACGAGGATGGAGCACTCTCCGACAATGCTTGCTGCTTCCAATTTCTTGATCTCTTCAGAATGAATTCTTGGCGCTCCACTGCCTGCTTCATGACTCTCTGCTTGACGGGCCGCGCATGAGGACAGACAGCTAGGTGATGCTCAATTACTTTCCTGGGAACACCGGAGATGTCAGACGGTTGCCATGCAAACACGTCGACGTTCGCCCGCAGGAAAGCAACGAGCGCGCCTTCCTATTTAGGGTCGAGAGTGGCACTGATGGTGAAGGTACCACCAGTACCGTCCTCCTTGGCTGGCACCCTCTTGGTCTTTGGTGGAGCTTCCATCGTCTTCTTGCACTTGCCGGTGGAGCTCGATGGTGCGTCCTCGACGGTAACGCAGCACTCCGAAGAGGTGCGCTTGCCGGAGTGGGCATCAGAGCTCTTGACGGATTTGGCATTGGCCTTCTTCTTCCCCCCGGGAGCTTTAGCGGCAAGTGACTTGCTATCTGTTGCAGCTGCTGCTTCCTGGTAAATCTTGTCGGCGCAGATAAGAGCATCCTTCTTGTCGCCATGGACAGAAATGACACTTATCGGGCCTGGCATCTTGAGTAAGTTGTATGCATAATGAGAGGCTGCCATGAACTTGGCGAGTGCTGGACGGCCAAGTATCCCATTGTAAGGCAATGGAAAATCAGCAACGCCGAATGTGACCCTCTCACCCTCAAGTCTAGTTCGCCGCCAAACATTACCGCAACGTGATCTTCCCTTCGCTTGCTCCTTCCCGAATTGATTCCTTGAATGTGCCGCCTCTTCGAGCTCGCTGTCGTGGATCCAAGCTTCGAGCACCGCGAGGAGATCAGGTTTAAGCCGCCCCGCCGTCAACTAGCATCTTGGTGACCTTGAGGTTGCGGATAGTTGGTGAGACCAACATCGGCAAGCACCCGACCGCAGTTATGCGATCCGGGTGGTCCTCAATATCAAAGATGATAGGCGTGCTGGACCATTTCATAGGCTTGCGTGACTCAACGGATGGTTCAGCTGCATTAACTTCCTGCATACATTGCTTGAGTTGGCGGTGTGAAGTATGCAGAGAAGCACCGCCGTCAATGCAGAGGACCTCTATGGCTTTCTGGAACTCCTGCTCATCGGTCTCGTCATCTTCCATATCTTCATCGCCGTTGTCGCTTTCATCCTTGTCGCGCCGCTGGGAGGTCTGTCTCCTGCCGCTGCTTGGCCTTGCCACGGGCGCCCTCCCCGCCGGTCGCTTGCTAACTCCCCAAAGACCTTCTTGGGCCTTCTCCTTGTCGCGCCGCTGTACTCAGCCTTCGTTGTTCAACAAGCTGCTCGACCTTCTTGCAGCTCTCGAGGTCATGGCCCTTGGTGTGGTGGATCTTGCAAGATCGCTTGTTGAGCTGTCCTCGCTTGTCGGCGTCGCCACAGTCGGCAATCGGTGCAGCGGCAACCTCCTTGCCGGAGCCACCAACTTTATTTTCTTGGCGGCGCCACCATTGCCGGACTGCTCGACAACTAGCACCTCTTTGTCCTTCTTCCTTCGTTGTTCCGTCACGCTCTTCTTCGCCGGAGCGGTCTCCTCACTATCGATCCTCGCTTCAGATTCTCTCCCCGGAGTCTCCTCCTTCCTCAAAGACGCACACTTGTCGCCAAGGCATACAGCTCATCGACGCCCTTGACTTTGCACATCGCCATCTCTTCCCTCATCCTGCGGTTCCGCACGCTTTGATGAAATGCGCTGATCACCGCGGCAGGGTGGACATCCGGGATGTTGTAGTGCACACGGCTGAATCTCTCGAATGAACTTGCGCAGGACTCTCCTTCCTTCGGGCGAAAGCAGATGAAGGTCACTCTTTGGCCATGAGGCTTGTGGTCACCGTGAAGGCGCCGACAAACCGATGGCATAGATCTGCCCAAGAGGATATGGAGCTGTCCGCAAGTGCATGAGCCAAGATCTCGACATTGGGCTTGAGTACCGCCGGGAAGTAGTTGGCGAGATCTTGTCGCCTCGCCCCCGCAGCTTGCACCACGATGGTGTAGATGCCGAGGAACTCGACGGATGTGTCCTGCCATCATTCTTCTCTCGCACGCCTGCTTTGAAATTCTTCTTGCTGGGCCATCGACTTGCCGCAGCTCACGAGTGAACGCAGGGCAACCTATCACAGACGGCAAGTCGCTCGTTCTTCGGGCGCATGCATATCGACAGAGGGCTCAGCGCGCTGGTCGGATTGACGCCGACTTCTTAGGCGCCGGCGCGAGTTCGAAGCGCCTTCTTGTTGCCGCTCGAAGAACTTGGCGCTGATCACGGCGAGCTCGTGGATCTGGCGACGCGTGGAGTCACCGCAAGGTGGATCCGACGAGTCGCTGATCTTGGCCTTCGGGTGGAGAGTGCATGGTGGTTTCACCCCACAGGTTTCTGCCGCCACCGCTCGTGCCTTGTCGCCTTGCCGCAGCAGCGATGTAGTTGGTTGTCAGGGAGTGTCGCCGCTGGCAAAGTCGATGAGACTCGATGGTGGCCTCCATTCGCCAACTTTGTCGGCTGTTGGAGGGTAGTCTAGAGCAGTTGAGCTCGCCAAGGCTTCCGCTGGAGTGGCGGGCGGCAGGGTGAACGGTGCGAGGAGCGGACATGCTCGGACTTCTAACTATGTTAGAAGGAGCAGCATCCCGCCCAGCGCATCGTATTTCCGCCGTATTTCAAAGATGTCGGGCGGCACGCTGGTCTTGAGGGCCTCGCGATCCTCCAGCTCGGTCTTGATCCAACGAACGATGGTATTGTAAATACCATGACGCTGTCGGTCCCGCTGCTCCCGAGACAGCGCGCGTGCATGTACGGATGCCGGCGTTCGCGCTGCCTTGTCCTTGGGCTTGGCAGCATCATGAGCTCCTCGTCGGCGCCTCGCTTCTTCCACCGGTGTCACCCCACCGCCCATTTGCTCCGTGGTGGCGGGATCGACGTGGACGGCTCCGCTGCCGCCAAGCCTTCTTCTTCGTGGCATGTTGATGAAGATGATGAAGATGTAGCCCGTGAACGCCAATCAGGTTCACACAGCCTCGACGCCTCTACCGGGCGCGCCAAAGATGACGGGAAGCTGATCGACCCACGAACACCTATGGGACCGGCGGACCGAGCCCTTTCGTTCGGTGGGGGCGGAGGTCGACGAAGAGCAGATCGAGGCGAAGCACGAGCAGTTTACCCAGCTTCGAGCTCTCCGAGAGATAATACTCTACCGCTGCATGTCTGATTGTATTGTGTTCTTGCTAGAGAGCCATGAGAGCTACAAGACCTAGCGTGAGTGTCTCTGGTTTCAATGAGTCCCCTCACGCTATGCATGGGCCTCCTTTTATATGCTCAAGGGGTCACCAACAGTGGCAATGTAGACAAGGGCAAAAGGGAAAATGCGCTATGTTGGTACAGCTACTTGTACAAAGGTATTCTACGTAATTACGGCAAGGGACAAAAGCATTAAATGCCCGCCCATGTCGCCTAAACAAGGCAACAGGGACCGCTGGGGCGCCACCGCTGCCACGATGGCAATCTTGTCACGCCCTTATCGCTATGCTTCGCTGGTCAAGACAGCCTTCTTGACACGCGCTACCGAATGGTCCCATGGCGACATCGCTGGTGGATGAGCTGGAGCGAGATGAAGAGTGTTTGCTGCTGCTGCAAGCGCCTTTGCCGCTGCTGAATCCTTGTCGCGTCCGGAAGCTTGTCGCCCTCGGCCTTCCCGCAAGCTCCTCTTGGCGGGTCTTGTCTTCTGTGGTGCCTTGAGGGACTTCCGGCAAGCTCCTCTTGCCGGGCCTTGTCTCCTTGGCTTAAATACTTTGTTCTTGAATGGCTCCAAAGGAACCACGGAGGACCTTGGCGGTCACCAGCAAGCCTTGCCGCTGGTGTCAGAATCGCCTGCAGACGAAGTTCGGGTACTAGGGTACCCTACTCTAGTACACCGACACGGTGATTCCCATATTGATGACTTGGTTCATTATTTCCTGATGTTGTTGCTGACTTTGTTTCATAAAGACGGCACATTTGGGAAAGTGCCGCTTCACCGTCCTGCTGACTTGACTGCCTCGTGTGAAATTGTTGCTTGGTGTGTGCCAAAATTTTCCTCCGACGGAGTTGGCATGGAGCGGCCCAAGGAGGAGACATGGTTCACTCGGGATATATTTTGAAACACTCATAAGAAAAGAAATTGAGTCGCAAAAATCAATAAATTCATGAAGACGGAAAAAGTCGCAAATGCTCCAAGATTTTTCAAGAGAATAAACGCTTATGCACGGAGAAGGACTGCTCATTACATATCTTACACGCAAGCAGTAATTATACAATACATCACTCAGATATGCGTATATAATCCTGACATGTTATTTAGGCTAGTGCACCTCCAGTTCCTACATGATGCACAAACAAGCTACTTCTCACAGCCTATGTACATATAAACATATCGTACAAGTCGGTACATCGCATAGCGGCTAAGCGTACTTAGTCGGCGATGGTAAGGATTTCCCTTGGCCTGCCAAGGGTGAGGCGCAGTGAGGCTGGGGACTCAACCTCCTCTTCGGTGATAGGCTCCAGACGTGAGGTGCTGCGCTGAGTTGGTGGAGCAGGTGCCCTATGCGGGACAACTCGAACATGAGCGGGCACGAGGGGTGGTGCAGAACGAACCGGAGTAGGCGCAATGACATGGTTGAACTCCTCCGTGGTAGGCAGGCGACTAGTAGTGGTGAGAGCAGTAGGAGCAAACGATGCTAATGATGAGAAGAAAGTCAGTGGCGGTGCGGCGCGCAGGAGCTCCCTCCTGTTGGCGGCACAGCCATGGACTGAGTCCATGCGGGCAGCTACAAAGTCGTCCACCAGATTGTCGAAGGCTGCTTCCAAAGCCCGGAGATATTCTATAAGCATCTCAAAAGCTTCGTCTCGTTCTCCTCTGGGGCAAGAGAACGCGTAGTGGCAGGTGTATGGCACGTGACATGGCAGGTAGCGGTAACGACGAGTCTTCATTGAAGGAAGGATGTCCCTAAGACGAGCTATCGCCTCACGGGCTGCCATCTGCAGTGCATGCTTCTCCGTGGGCATGGCTCTCCCCAAGAACCGGAAGCGGCGTAACTCAATACGCCCTCCCTTGAATTGCACCGTGGCTTGGTGCATGGTTAGACGGTCATTGACCTTGTGCTGAGAGAGTGAGAAGATCAAGCGCACAGCTGGCCCCATCGAGACTTGGACGATGAAGGAGAGGAGCTTGACGAACCCATCGGGCATGTTGGCGAACATCTCGTGACTCGCAATGCTGCTAGCTATCTACAAAAGTAGGCAAAATCCTGAGTAGTCAAATCATAAATTTATGCCGACCGTCGTAAATTGACTACATTTGTAAAACTAATAAACAGCTCTATTTTGCTAATAACCGATTAGCGATCGCACCTAGTGGCTTCCTACAGTCAGCCCGGCTCGTACTAAGTTTGTCATGACCGGTTTTTCAATAAAATATTTATTGAGAAACCGACCTATAAATTCCAAAGTGAGGAATATCCTCCTCACCGGAGACAAAACTTTGATACAATAAGCCAAGAGCATTAAAATATTACAGGGTCGAGTTGAAGATGCCCAACCAATTATTACAAACACGCCAATAATTATACATAATGGCGGATATGACAGAATGGTGTGGGTGGCAATACTACTGACTCGAGATATAAGTGATGTGTGGAATAACACAAAGGTGGATAATAAGACTACTACATCGGGCGGCTCATCGAAGGCCGAGGTGAGGCTCGATGAATTTATTTGGGTAGCGGAAGCGGATATATCACAATGACTAATCCAGGGTCGACGAGACTCGATCGATTCTCTAGGCGCCGGACTCGCTATCGAACTCTTCATCCATGAGATCGCTTTCACAAGATCTCGCCAAATCAACAAGCCAGGTGAGTACTTTGAAAGTACTCGCAAGACAGTTCGGACATAAGATATAACAAATGTATGTGTGAATGCGACATGATTAGTTTTTAACAATGTGCAATCAAATCAGTATAACAAAGTAAGTAAAAAGGGAGTCGGCGGTAATCCGCTCGAAAACCCAAAGAAGATAAACTCAAAACCAATCGGGTGTCTGAAGCGACGCCTCGAAGGTGAAGAAATAAGTAAAACATGCCACAGTCGGGCGTCTAAGCGACACCTCATAAAGGGCTTATATTGAAAGAAAAGACATGCGTGCCGTAGTCGGACGTCAGAGCGACATCACAGAAAGGGCTTATAACAAAAGTAAATAATAACAATGCCGCAGTCGGACGTCTGAGCGACATCGCAGAAAGGGCTTATAACAAAAGTAAGTAATAACAATGCTGCAGTCGGACGTCTGAGCGGCATCACAGAAAGGGCTTATAACAATAGTAAATAGTAACAATGCCGCAGTCGGACATCTGAGCGACATCATAGAAAGGGCTTATAATTCATTATTCATAACTGACAAGAAATGGTGCTCATGGAAAATATTCCTCACAAGGCAATAAGCGGGTTAGTCCATTTACAGGAAATAAACATTTAACACTCATATGGTTCTCAGGAGTTTCTGTCACCGAGACTAACACTTGACAAGATAAGATGAACACAGTACTTGGACATGGATAAGATGAAATTCAAGAATTTTGACTCTGCGGAGTTTGTACTAAAATTATCCACAGCCAACGGATTTCCGTAGTCGCGAAGGACTAGTTCCGCTTACGGTATTTCGAGGAAACACAGCTAACCAAGACACACCCATCCTACCTCACGCTGCTAGGAATCACCCTAGACAGCGCTCAAGAAAAACTTTGAGACGGGAGATCACAATCTCAAATAGCATGGGATCAAATTTATATCGCAGCGCTTTAAGGGTACCCCCTCTCGGTCCCAACCGGAAACACCCATGCCCCCTGACCGGATGAAAGGATTTAATCCAGGGCCATGGAACACTCATCCCGGCCTCTCGATTTGGTGTGTACCAGGAAGTGGTTTGCAGCTTACTAAGCCGTATCCCTTGCGGAAAACATGTGGTAGTACTAAAGGGGAGACGGACGGGAATTTGACTGATTTATGTTGACACTGGGTCAACGATCTGTCATAAGACTGGCATGCTACAACACTGCCATCTTACCCATTCACATGCCAACTCATGGCCATGCAACATGTTTCCAACAACTCATGGATTTTCCCGAAACTCACTTGCCTCAACTCTTACAAGATAAACTTTCATCGAGATGCTCATGAACATGCCAGGATACAAAAATAATGCAAACATGCCCAAACATTCATCATATCAAAAGTTCAAACATGCTTGCCTGGTTCGGAGTAGTCGGGTCTAGCTCGGTGAAGTTCATGCGTTCCACACCTCCTTCGGTATCTACGGTACACAAAACACACGCGCTAACGTAAATACCGTGGGGTACAGAAAGTTAATCCAAATATTTTTCAAATAAATATGATAAAAAACTAGACAAAATTTTGAAGAGGACAGAAAAAGAATCACTCAAAAATCACTTTCTGTTAAAAAGTTATAAGAGTTTTGGTCCAAGGACCCATCTGTAATGAAACAGAAAACCCTCAGGGGCCTAAGCAGAAAAGTGCAGAAAAACGGTTCAGAGTAGAAAGCGTATTTGCCAGAGTACGCTTTCAAAAAACAGTTCAAAAAAACAACAGAGAGGTGACTGGCGGGTCCCACCCGTCAGGTGTGAATATTTGAAAGAGGCGGCAGAGCACGACGGTGCCCGAGAGGCGCGATGGTCGCCGGCTGCGATCGACGGCGAGGCAGGGAGATCGGAAGGTACCTCCGTGCTCAGTGGGTTATTCCGCATCGGTTGGTGGTGGTGGTGGTCGCCGGTGAGCACCACGTCGATGGCGGCTCTTGCTCCGGCGGACGGCGGTTCGGGTGGTCGTCGGCCTCGTCGGAGAGTGCTGCGAAGGTTAAATTGAGGAGGGGGTTAGACTCCTGGTAGCTTGAGGGGATAGCTGACGAGAGTAGGACGCCGGGGACAGCCTCACCGGAGTGAACGGGTGGAGGCCGCGCGAACGAGGCGGCCGAGTCGAGGAAGAAGAGCCCTCGAGGCCCTTCCAATGGCCGGGCGAGGACTAGTGAGGTGGTGGAGGTGTGCGGAGGCGAGAGCGCCGGGGTGCTATTTATAGCCGCCCGAGGCGGTTGCCGTGAACGGATAAGTCCGGCGAGTGTTACGGCGGGCGCAGGCATTGGTCGGGTGGTGTTAGGGTTGAGCGCCATTGTGGAGGTCCACCGACTCCATTTGGATGCTAAACGAGCCGGATTGGGTGCTTTGGGTATGCTCGACGGAACGGAGCGGCGCGGCCTGCCGGCGGCAGGGAGCATGTTATGTGCTTGCCGCCACGGCGACGGTGCAGCTGGCGTCTTGCTGGCATGCACGAGCCACGCGGAGCGCTTAGGAGAGCTGGCGGCGCAGAACGGCATTGTGCCGGGGCTGCCTTCACAACCGCCACGGAGGTCCCGACGCCGCAGAAGACGCCGGCGAGGTTGGGCCAGATGCCACCGACGCCAGAATCGCCAAGCGCGCGTCGGGGTTCTCGCCGGGGAGAGGCTGTGCAACGTGCCAGGCGCATCGTCGACGTGTGATCTGAACACCGACGAAGGGAAACGACATCAACTCAAACTCCTGAATATTTCAAATCGCAAGAAAACAAAGGCTGCCGTGTTCGACAGAATGATTTTGGCATGTGGGAGTTTCTCCTTGAGCTGATTTTTGGTGGAGTGGCTTCTCATTGCATCTGGGGGTTGCCTGAATTTTGGTGGAATTTTAGGAGCAGAGAAGATATGAATTTCACCAAATTTGACAAATCTGGTCCAAACTTGCAGAGACTGAAATTTAAAATTTTTGAAAAGAAGAAGAGTGGATCTTGATTGTTCTAGGTTGTGGGTACCAAGGACTATCCAGGGGAGTTGGTTTGAGGTCAAAACTCAATTGCATTTAGGTACTTGCTTTGCAAATCACCTAGGCTCAAAATAATGGACAGAAAAGATTTGGGAGGATAAATAAATGAAATAAAATTCAAAATGGATTGAACTTGTTGAGATGAGAATGTTTGGATTGCCCCAAAGTGGAAGGAGAGATTTTGGAAGATTTTACCATGTGGTGCATGGTAAAATCATGAGTGGTCTCAATATTGGAGAGATGCAAAACTCCTAGGGTTTTCTTTTTAAAAGAAAATAGAACCCAAAAATTTTGAATTTTGAGAAGAGGGCAAACAGAAGAAAAGTTTTTAAAAACCAAACACCAGAGTTGAAGAAGGTGCCAAAATAAAAATCTTTTGTCTAGGGAAAAATTCTTGAGAGAAGGAGATTCTTGGAAGGGTTCAAATGACCTCCTTCAAAACCAACAAAGTTTTTTTTGCTGAAAACCAAAACAAAAATTTTGGAGTGTCACAACACCTACCCCCTTAGGAAAAATCTCGTCCCCGAGATTCCAGCTGATCCTGAAATAAATGTGGGTGCGCTGTCCGAAGAAAATCCTCTCTTTCCCAAGTGGCTTCACTTTCGGTGTGGTTGCTCCACTGAACTTTGAAGAACTTGATGGTTTTCTGTCGGGTTCTCCTTTCGCACTCTTACAAGATTTTTATTGATGCTCCCGATATGTAAGGTCTGGCTGCACGTCAATGTTCTCATGTGGTACTTGTTTATCTGGGTTGCTTATGCACTTCCTCAATTGGGAGACGTGGAATACGTCGTGGATGTCGGATAATTCTTCTGTAAGTCTAATCGGTAGGCTACCGTGCTCTTCGTGCCACTATGCGTAATGGTCCGATGAATCTTGGTGCTAGCTTCCTTTAATCTTGAATCGATGCAGGCCTCTCATAGGGGATACTCAGAGGTACACAAATTCACCGGGTTCAAAATTGACTCCACGATGTTTCCGATCATAATAACTCTTCCGTCGACTTTGGGCTGTCTTGAGTCGGTCCTTAATCACCTTGACCTTATCTTCACCTCTTTGAGCATGTCCGGGCCAAGATATGGCTGTCTCCGGCTTCGACCAATTTAGCGGGTACGACATCTTCGCCGCATGAGCTTCAAATGGTGCCATTTGCAGGCTGGCCTCGATAACTGTTGTTATATGCGATTCTGCGTATGGTAAGCTCTCTTCCCAACTAGTCCCATAGGTGAGGACACATGCTCTCAAAGATATCTTCTAGAATCTGGTTTACTCGCCACCGCCCATCCGTCTGGGATGGTATGCGGTATCAATGCCACCTGAGTTCCCAGAGCTTGTTGTAAGTGATCCCAAAATCGGAGACGAATTGAGTGCCTCTGTCTCGAGATTATTTTCTTTGGGACTCCATGTAAGCGTAAGATATGGGAAAGGTAGAGCCTAGCAAGCTTCTCGAGTGGTGTGGGTTGTCTTCACGGGATGAAGTGTGCTACTTTAGTCACCTATCCGTGATGACCCATATGGCATCATGTCCGTGTCGTGACCGAGGTAGTCCAACAATAAAATCCATTCCAATCTCGCCCCATTTCCACTCGGGTATCTTATTTGGTTGCAATAGTCCGCCGGTTTCGTGCTCGCCTTGATGCGTTGACATGAGTCACAACATGCAATAAACGTGGCTATGTCTCTTTTATACCATGCCACCTAAATGTTTCTCAAGATCTTTGTACATTTTTGTTCCTCCGTGATGGATTGAATACGGAGCGTGTGGCCTTCAGCCAAGATTTGATGTTTAAGGTCATGGATTTTGTACGCAAAGTCTATTCCCGCATCACAATATTCCTTGCTCATCGATAACTAATTCGAGGCCTTGCCCAATTTCATCTTCCGCTTTATGCCTTCAATGCCGGGTGTCCACGCTGAGCCTCTTTAACCTTCTCTATCGTGGTAGGCTGTAACTCTAAGTTCGACACACTGCCTTCGGCGACCACCATCGATTGAGCTTAGCAAATTCCTGCTGAAATTCAGGTCTCAAGTTTGGCATGCTGCCGTTGTTCGGACTGGGTTCCGACTTAGAGCATCTGCTACAACATTTGCTTTGCCTGGTGGTAGTGGATTCCAACATCATAATCCTTTACTAATTCCAACCAGCGCCGCTGCCGTAAATTGAGTTCGTTGTGTGAAAATATATCCCGCTTAGATTCATCTCCTTAGCCATCCGTGAGACCATGGAGAAAAGCTTCATACTCAGCTGCATTGTTAGTACAGGAACATTAAACGGAGAACGTAATGTAACTTGTCACCAAGGGAAGTTAATACGACTCCAGCCCTCGAGCCTCCAATTGCCTCGGATCCATCAAAGTGGATGGTCCAATAGGTATGATCCGCTTTTCTTCGTGTGCTTGCAACTCGGCCCAATCATTAATGAAATCCACAAGTGCTCGAGACTTTACCGCCGTCCGAGGCACATACCTTAAACCGGTCGGCCTAAGTTCTATAGCCCACTTAGCAATCCGCCGCCGCTTCCGGTTCTCAGATGATGTCGCCCAAAGGAGCTGAATCGACCATCGTGATGGGGTGCCTTTGAAATACTGTCAGCTTCCGCTTGCCATATAAAACTCCATATACCACTTCGCCAATGCGGATATCTTTGTTTGGACTCAACGAGAACCTCACGATGTAATAAATCGCCACCGAACCGGATACCTTTTCCTCGCCTTCGCTTCCACCACAATGGCTACATCGACTCACTCGGCATTAGCAAAGAACATATAACAGAGCGGCCTGTCAATGGGAGCGGCAAGAACAGCGGGTTGGCCAACCGCCGCTTAAGTCCTCCAAAGCTTTCATCATGGTGAACCTGCATTTAACCGATCCGCCTTCTTCAAAGATCTCGTACAAGGGAATGGCCTTCTCCTAAGCGGCCGATAAACTGCTTAGCGCAGCAATCCGCCCGCCAAACGTTGGACATCATTGATACACTTTGGCTTAGCCAAGGAGGTGATAGCTGTAATCTTCTCCGGATTAGCTTCAATCCTCTGGACACAAGGAAACCCAATAACTTGCCCTCCGGAACACCAAAGACACACTTGCCGGGTTAAGCGCCATCTTGTACACCGCAAGTTGTCAAAGGTTTCTCTCAAATCCTCAATCAGTGTTTCTTTTCTCCTTGACTTAACCACGATATCATCCACATAAGCGCGTACATTATTACCGATCTGTTCATGCAAGCAGTTCGCATACACAACGTTGATAAGTTGTTTACGCGCTTTGAGCCCAAAAAGGCATAGATACATAGCGTAAGGCTCCAAAGGGTGATAAACGCCTTTCTCCCGGTCCTTAACCGCCATCTTAATTCTGATGATATCCCGAATATGCATCCAAAAACTCAACGCCACAACCCGCCAGAAAGCATCAATAATCTGATCAATACGGGAGGGAAAAGGATCTATCGGACAAGCCTTGTTAAGATTCTCATAATCCACGCATTACGCGCCAAGTGCCATTTTCTTAAGGACCAACACCGGTTAGCAAGCCACTCGATGGAAAACTTCAACAATGAACCCCGGCGCTAAGAGCCCGGCAACCTCCTCTCCAATGGCCTTGCGCTTTTCCTCATTAAACCAAGCGAGAAACTGCTTACCGGGTTTGTACTTGGGATCACATTAAGAGTGTGTCAACGAAGTTCCTCCTACACCTGGCATGTTAGAAGGCTTCCATGCAAAAATGTCCCGTTCTCACGGATGAACTCGATGAGCGCTTCCTATTTAGGATCCAAGTTAGCAATCGACAAAGGAACTGCTTGGACGAATCGCCGCACAAAATCAACAAGCTTAGTCTCCGCCACCGATTTAAACTTCAACCGGATCGTGCTCAGAAGTTGGCTTCTTCAACGGGTCATATCGGCCGGATCAACATTATCTTTATAATACTTTAACTCCTCGGTGGCACAAACCGATCGCAAGTCAAGTCCGCCACCTTCCTCGCATTCCAAAGCAATCCGCGCCCTGTGAACCGTTATCGCCCTTTGTGACCCGCATTTTCAGCTGCAATAAACATAACAAGGCCGTGCTATAAACGCCCAGATAGCCGCCGCCCAAACAGTATGCAGGTTTTGATTTTCACCACCTCAAACGTCAATGTTTCCGATCCGAGTCATGTTCATCTCCAAAGGCCACCTCCAGAGCTATCTTATCGACCGGTATGCCGACTTTGCCGGGCACCACGCGGAAATACGGGGCCGGACGGTTCGAGATGTCTATCCGCCAACCCCATACGGAAGGTCTCTCTAGTACGTGATGTTGATGCTGCTTCCTCCATCCATAAGCACCTTGGTGAACTTGTAGCCTCCCACCGAGGTGCCACTACTAGGCCACTGACCTGGATTGTAAACTCGGGAGGATGATCCTCTCGCCCATACAATAGGTTGCTCGACCAGCACAGCAGTGCGGTGCGGCCGTTCAACAACACCGACCGCCTACCGCTGAAGTTTGCGGTCCCGGCTGTCCAAGCTAGTGGTAAAGACATGATACCGTCCATCGCTTAACTGTTTTGGATTGCTTTGGTAACCCGACTGCCGTTGTTGTTGATTGTAACCCCCTTGGCTCGATTGTTCTGATTGTTTTGATTGTTTTGATTGCCTTGCCCGCCTCGGATTACCAATTCAACCTGTGGCCGGAATTTCTTCGTCAGACCTCGAGGCGGACCTCGAACCGCCCGCCGGGCCCTTGATCATACCGAAAGCATTAGAATTTTTGAACTCGTGCATAATATAACAATCCTTCCAGAGGTGATTCGCCGGTGCCTCCTTCGGCCCCATGCTTCGGACAAGGTTGATTCAACAAGTAATTCAAACGCCCGGATTGTGACCTTGTGCACCACCCCGGTTTGATTGCTCACTTTGCGCCGCTGTCCCTTGTCCTGCGGCGCGGTGTTAGCCATTAAACCCATGTTAACAAGTTAGCCTTTACGCTTGTTTCTCCATTGCCCACGATGATGCTGGCCGCTCGAATTGCCATTCTGCTTTCCCTTCCTACTTCGCCACCTTCGCACTCGGATCCTTGGTACTATCGTAGTCAGCATATTTTACCAAAACGCCCATGAGCGTGCTCCATGTCATTGCAAAAACGCTTCATGCGACTCCAGCTTCAACTTCAACGGTTCGAACCGGCATGGCCTCTAGGGTTAAGATAGCGTAATCCTGTTGATCCGTCCGATGAATGTAAGACCCTCAAAAGGGCGCACTCCAATGTGTAGTAGATTCTCCTCCGCTCGACACAAGCCGCCAAATCCACCACGCATATAGGCTGCTTAAGGTGTATCTTTAAAATTTGAATGAAACGGGTCCAGAATCGGGTCCATTTAACTAACCGTTGGGTGGCAAATTTCAAACAAGCACGAGCCGCATTCTTCCAACATCATGGTGAAATACTGCGACACACTGCTTCGGCCCACATCCAAAGATCTCCATGGCCATCTCATAGCTTTCATCCACGCTTCGAGCCAAATTGGCGTGTAATTGGGCACTTGCGGGTCCTTTGAAGTCCTTAGGCAAACGCACATTGCGTGAAAGCGGGACGAGACAAGGCACCCCAATGATCCGGACGTGACCCGGTTCAAGATGGTCGGACGAACCGCGCGAGCTGATGGTCCTCATGTTGCGCCGTTAACTCGCCTCTCAAGGCGGTCTCCGCCCGTCCACTCCACCACTTGAGCGCCTCGGCCACCACCGGGTTGTTGTTCGAGGCGGACCGCTGCGCTGCTGCTTGACACGGCCGTTCATCAAGGCCACGCTATAACTCCGCTTGGGCGGGGTGGAGGATCCGATCCCGACCGAGATGAATATAAGCTTCCCGCCGAGCTGTAGCCGCCCCGAGGAGCTCCTTGACCCGCGAAGTTTTACCGCCTGTGGTGAATCGCCTTGATCGAATCGCCCAATCGCTGCCGCAGCCGCGATAAGGTTATCCATCGGGTTGGAGTAGTGACCGAGGTGTCTGTGACAGCTGGGTGCGCCGTGTGATGGCGGGCAGATCTATCACACGGGCTGAATCGCGCGCCGCCCCTGTAAGCTTCCGTCAAGTTTATCACCGTGGCGGATTATCGTCCTCGCCGGGTATTGAAGAGCTTTTCCCTCGAAAACCAAAGGCAAACGGGATCTATACTTCTCTTTTCATGACTTCATGTGATGCACTCGATCCAAAGATGAGCCTATAAGCTCACAAGATCCAAAGCGCCTGCTCGCCGCATCCTCACTTCAGCGGGCTAGCCAGATCCGCTTTAGCTTTAGCGATCGTTCTTCACCGCAATCTCTGCGCTGTGTAGGTCCTGATCCGGCCGGGTTAGCCTCCGCCATGAGCGTAGCTAATGCATCGAATAACTCGATAGAACTTGAGCCGGTGGGCGACGGGCCTTCCCTGGCCGCCACCACCGCTGCTGAACCGCCACGATGGGCGCCGTGGTCGAAGAGTGAAGCGCCGCCAGTACCGCCATGAAAATTCCAACCCGCTGGGTAGATCAAAGGTCCGGAATACTTACGCTGGAACAGCCTCGATCCGCCATCTGGAGCTGGTAGAGAGACTCATTCCCGCGGATGAGACTGCTGCGTAGTAGACAACGGTTTCACTGCTGGCGCTGATCCGCCTCGTAGTTTTCGTGGATCTATTTCACGAAGCACGCTTGATCGGGCGGTTTAACCAGGCGGGACTCTTCCGCCTCGCTGAGCCGCTCTCGACGAGGTCGGTGCAGATGTCCGCCCAGCCCCGCTCACCGATCTTGCCGATGAACACGCAGTATGCCACCAAAGGGGACCCTGCATTCAGATTAATCGAGCCGCCTGGGCCCCAGTCCGATGACGTCGAGCAGAGTTTGCTGCGACGACTTTAGTCATCCGCCTTACAAAGATAGCCTTCGAAGTCCTTTCGACTCTCTAAGATCATCAAACCATCGCGATAGCCCCACCCACGGGCGCCTAAATCGTCGTGGAATTGTCACGGCAGATGTCCTTGTGAAAGGACTTAGTCGCAGGCCATCGCACGTTAACTTAGAGGGGTTAAAGCGACACAAAGACACGGAGTTATACTAGTTCAGCCCTTCGATGAAGGAAAGGCCTACGCCTAGTTGTGATGGGATTGATGTAGTTTCGGCGACTTGGGAGCAATAGCTCATTTAAGCCTCAATTGTCTCTCCTCTCCTTAATCCGCTGGTCGCCCCTTATATACACGGGTTGACACTGCTGCTTCTGAGAGTACCGATCCCGCCTATACAAGTGTCCGCTCTGGCTCTTTCTCTTGTCTTACAAAGACAAGTTACAGAAGGCGGTTCACATTAAATGGACCCCATTCCGCCTCTGGGCCCGGGCCTCCTCTCAGGCTCGATCATGGATCAGGGTAAACCGCCCTCCCGGGCGGTTCACACTCAAGAGTTGTATCCCCAACACTTACCGTGATTATAAACTTCTGCCTCTTTATCCTTAGCCCTCAATACAATGTGAAGAAATAGAAAATACATTAGCGATGGTACATGGTCATATGTTTGGAACCTGGTTTTATTATGTACTTTGCAATAAAATACAACTAATATTTTACATGGGTTCACCGTAATAAGTTCTCAGATATAGATCCAAAGCTATTTTGTTTGGTTTTGCTGCCTCCTTAATATCTTCTCGCTCTCGTACTACTAATGTAAAACCTCAACTTTTCAGCGAAGCTATGGAAAAATGGTGGAACCGCACTTCAAGGTGGCGAGGCAACTATAACCGTAATGTCATCTCTTGCTGTGGGTCAAGACTGCCCACTACAGAAGCTAAAAGCACGCCTCGTAATATCGGGTTGGTTGTTAAGGCAATATCATCCAAACCGCCTCATGATCAAGATATGCAAGCTCAAAGCAATGTTGTATTCAAGGCCTCCGCATGCACAAGTGCATTCCCTAACATAGACCCTTTGTGAAACAAGGAGAAACATTGCTCAATGTCGCCAAGATATGCATGGTTTTGAAACCAGACTATCGACATTTGCTATGTTGTTCAGAGCCTAGGGGAAATGAAGGCGAGGGTTATGGTGCTCCATCGGACAATACAAAGATGAAAACGTAATGCTAGGTCAAATGAACCGAAGCTTCAACTTATGGTGGTGCATTATATCCGCTAGACTGTTAAGTTTTATGCCAACCTTCCTTTTGTTATATAGTTGTAATTTGTTTTGGTGCGATACAAAATTTATTCTTAACGGTAGCCACCGCTCAAGAAAGCAACAACCATTTTTGTATAGTGTAGGGTGTTCCCTATATTTGCACGGTATGCTATCTTTGATGCCGAGTGATGTAATATGTAATCGCTTTAATAGCCGCTGCCGACCTTATTTATTTCCTAGTCTTCTTTTTTCCCTGTTTGCTAGTGGTCAAGAATTACCATGTTATATATACGGGTCAGAGATCCATGGGTCTCTACGGGCCGATAAATGGACCTGAATCGGTGGCCTCGTCCGCCGGATAAATGGGTCATATGGGCCGAATCAGGCTTAATTGGTATCGCCCAACACAGAATAGCCGTTAATCGCCGAGACGCAAAGGCTTAATTCCGCCACGTGCATAACGGTCATTAATGGGCCAAAATATAGGACGGCTGAAACGGGCGCAACGGGTTAACAGTGCTAGGAACGGGTCGATTTTCGCCATGGGCCGAATTTGGCCCATTAGGGTAACATGCCATTAACGGGCCGATCACGTTATGGGCCGAATTTGGCCTATTAGGGAACAGCCAAGAACGGACCGACTTGCCATGCTATAATATTATGCCCATCGGGAATAAAGCCAAGAACGGACCGGAAGTAATCGAGGGCCAAGGAGCCCAAGAACGAGCAAGGCCAATAGGCCGAAGCTAACATGAAACCGAAATGGCCCATGTAAATCACGGCCGTCATAACGGGTATAAAGAAAATTATTGTTCATTATGGGCTAGAGTCACCGGGCCCAGAAGGGTCGAAGATACGGCGCCCTCTATATGGGCCGAAGACGTCGTGGCTATACATGGGCCGAAGTGAAATGGCTGGTATTATATTCGACGCCCCACATGACGTTGTTAATGATTTTTTAGGGCCTAACGGTCGGGAGTTAACGGGCCGAAATGGGCTATTTTGCGAAGAGACCATTAACAGTTTTTCATGGCCAGCCTGCTAACTTTGACCAAGTCAAACGGGCCGCTTTAAGTTAAAATGGGCCACAGTTGGTCCGCGCTGTGTCGGCATATCATAGGCGCTTATCTGACCCAATCGACGGTGCTGACACGGTTTCGTCTCTACAATAAGAATTTTACACGGAAATTTCCCATTGGTCGGGTCCGTTAACGGTTATCGGATCCAAAACCCGACCCAATAGCTTAACGGCGTCCGTTACGGGTGATGCCACATGCTCGGTCACCTTGACAAAAGCACTTGTGACGCACGATTTATCGTCATGGAAGTGGACACTTCCGTGATGATAATTTTGGTAATGTCATGGAACACTTCTACGACAGCATTGTGTATGACTATCTTGATTCGGCTATAAATTTGTCATGGATGTACATGCATGACAAAAATGCGCCACTCTACTGTGACAAACACGTATCATCATGGAAGTGTATTTTTTGTAGTGTTTGTGACACAAGAGACGATACCAAGATATGCAACACGATGATATGGTATGTATGCTATGGGAAGTATGATCACTAATGTGCACAAGTCATGTTGTCGCAGCAATACTCAAAGGCTAGTCTCGATGGGTAAGGATGCAAAAGCAAGGCTATGGGTTATCAATGCAATTGCAAGAAACTAGAATGATATCACGATACCAAGATGAGGTTACCTTGTTGATGATGAATCCATGGTGAAGATGAGCGTGGGATGTCGATGTCTAATCAGACGAGATAGCTGAAACACAATAGGACACGGTTAACCGCAACTCAAATTCTCAAAGCAAAACGTGCCAAAATTGTCAGAGGTGGTAACGGGAAGGCTATGGTGGTTCTATGCGGAAGTGGTGGTGGTATGCGGAAGTGGAAATGGGCACCGGATAAAATTGGGCGAAAGTTAGGCGGGAAACGGAGCGGTGGATGGAAGTGCTGCTGTCAGGGTCCGGATGTCCGGGCTGGGGACCAGATGTCCGGGCCGTGGATCCGTGGACGAACTCGATGAACACCGCATGGAGAGGTCAAATCCGGGGCAAAATTTGGAAGATTTTGTCGATGGAAATTGGGGAAAAGATGGGGGGAAAGCTAGATCTACCTACAACACACAAAATCCGCGGATCAAATCCAACAAAACTTCATCACACCAACAAATCACACAAAAAAATGGGGCTATTTTGTGGGGCAATTTTCGAATTAGGAACAAAATCAACAAAATTAGGCTAGAAACAAAGAGAGGGGCTTCAAATCATGATCAACGTGGCTCATGATACCAAGATGATGTATGGTGGAGCCCTATACGGCCGATATTTCATGAAAGGAGCGGATCCCAACTAAGAACACGAAGAACATGGAAGAACAGAGAGAAATCACAAGAGGAAACACTCAAACCAACGAGATTAGGTCACACATGTGCTAGATCATCGAAACACGCGAGGAGATACAAGATCCAAATCCAACAAAGGACGATACAAAGGTAACCGGTTCTTCATCTAGAGGAGGTCTTGATGGGGCCACCCAAGAGGGGGTCTTGAATCCTGTGATCTTCTTCTCCATAGAGGGGTCATGCTCTCTCGTGGAGTAGATTCAGATGGATGAGCAATGCTCTATCTCACATATGAGCTAAACCAATGCTAACCCTAGAAAGAGGGAGGAGGAGGAGTATATATAGTCTAGAGGGGCAAAAGGGTACATGGTCTTCTGGCCCTTATCAGGCGCAGACAGGGAGGTCGGATGTCCGGTGACGGGCCTGGATGTCCGCCTTCGCGAGGCCGGATGTCCGGCTGGCGTGGCTAGCCTGGATGTTTCTAGATAGACGTATCTCGATGTCCGGCGAGGGGCCGGATGTCCGGAGCTCGGATGGGCCGGATGTCCAGTGTCGGGCAGGTTCAGCCGGACGCTTCGTGATGGGCGCGGATGTCCGGCTGTCGTGTCCGGATGTCCGTGGGCTCGTAGGCTTTGTCAGCCGCCTTTGCGCCGGTGACGGTGACTCAGGCTTCTGATGTCCCGGTCCCGGAGTTGCACTTGACTCCTTACGTTGGTTCTCCTCATCCGTGAACTTGGTGGCTTGTCTGCCTTCATGAGCATATCTTCCGAGGGTCCTCTTGATACCTAATCATGCATAGCATATCGGACTTAGGTAGTAGACATGTCTCAAGAGGATCATATGTGATATCACTAATGAAGGAAGTCACACCTCGCTGAGAGCTCTAGCTCGTCTTCGGTCATAGGTCCACTTGGCTCTTGATGTGATGATGGTAGGTCCATGGGGATGACTGAGATGCTCCGCATGAGAGCTTCTACCGAGAATTAGAGTTTCAAAAGAAAAACCCACCATACTAATTGATTCGCATGTATTTTTAATTTGGCCATGCATATATACACAACCATATTAACGCTTCCAATAATTGCAAAGAAAGAGGTATTACATTATTCCAATTTAGAAGAAATAAGAAGGTATTTACATCAGATTTGTAGGCACACGCATAAGATCCACAAAGAGAAACGGAATTTATTAAATCACATGTATCTCCATGTAGTTCTCTTGCATGTTGTTTTAGTCCTTGGCATTGTCACACTAAGCTCGCCATCAACCACAACATCTTTTAATATGTGGTGCTCAATGTGCTGCAACATTCTTTATGCCGATCTATCCTAAAAGAACCAAAAAATGAACTAAGGATCAAAAGGCATGCATAAAGTATCCAAATTGATGAACGGAAGGAAGCCCTTGAACACAATGGTAAAAACGAGACAATATCGCAATATATTGAAGTAGTCTCGCCATCATAGGCATGAGAAGAAATGAGACATATATTGATGGCTACATGAAATCATGATCATTGTGGTTCGCACAGCATCCATCTTGCCACGCACCAACCCTGTAATTTTGTTTCTTCTTCTAGTAGGACACTTTTGTAACCTTGGCATGGATATACCTACATTCTAAAAGAAAACAATCGGCGCATTTACGATGGTGACAATGGCTACCACGGCCAAGATAAACGATGGAAGGATCAAATCACCGACTATGCTCGTAGAAGAAGCACGATGGATCGATGATGACCGGGTATGCTCTTGGAGAAGACGTAAATAAGGAGAGGAGAAATCACAGGCGATGCTCATGATGAATGAGGGAGAGGAATCACATATCTCTACTCCTAATGGAGGAGTCAAGATATCGCTCGCTCGCTCGCCCCCTCCCTCATCAATCGACACCGCATCCCACGCCCCAACGCTTTTAATCTCCTTTCTGGTTTTCATAATCAAACTCCGGTTCACGACATCAATTTGTGTCTTAATCTTTCCTTCTAGACCATAACTTTCCATCCCTCCTCTATCTGCTTGCCTCGGTTCACACAAGGTTTCTAGAGAAAGAAATCCACATCTAATCCCTCGCTTGCAGGCAAGTTTCTCCTAAAATCAGGATGCACGATTTGATTGCATGATGTGCGTGATGCAATGCGTGAAAAGGAACCCCAGATCCCACCTGACTTTGGGCTTAATTCTCCCTGTTCATCACCAGGTCGTGGGCTGCACCTTCTCCCATTCTCCTGTAAGAACATCCCCATGACGACGGCCTTCTCCAAAGACGCTATGCCTCCATCTCCAGCGACCTGTAGGCGCCCCATGGCCCGTGATAACCCACAAGTATAGGGGATCGCAAATACTTTAGGGTAGAGTATTCAACCCAAAATTTATTGATTCGACACAAGGGAGCCAAAGAATATTCTCAAGCATTAGCAGTTGAGTTGTCAATTCAACCACACCTGGATAACTTAATATCTGCATCAAAGTATTTAGTAGCAAAGTAGTATGGAAGTAACGGTAACGGTAGTGTCATGGAATTGTCATGGCAGATGTCCTCTTGCAAGGACTTAGTCGTGGAGCCATCGCAACTAGGAAGCTTAAAGGGGTTAAATCGGGACAAAGGACACGAGAGTTATACTAGTTTGGCCTCTTACGGTGAAGGTAAGGCCTACGCCTAGTTGGGTTGGTATTGCTTTGAGGTTTGATGACCAGTGAGCGAGATACTATGCCCGGCTCTCAAAGAGTTGTTTCTGCCCTGCAGCCAGCTGGTCGTCCCTTTATATATACATTGTGTGGACGCCTCAAGGTCTATAGAGTCCCAAATTTCAGCCATAAACAAGGTTTGGCCTTGTGACTAGTTAAGTCTACCTTATGATACAAGTCATGTCATCACGGGCGGTTTATAAACCATGGGCCTTATTCGCCTTACGGGCCTTAGACCTTTATTGAACTGCCATCTTCATGCTTACTCCGGCTTCTTAAGATGAGTCTTCTTGTGTAAACCGGCCTCCCGGGCGGTTTACTCAAATAGTTATATCCCCAAACATTAGGCCCCAGATTGATTTGAACCTGTTCATGTCAATCTTAAAATACCTTAATAATAACCTAAACCTTCGCCAGTCAAAAGGTTTTTAACCCGCCATGACGCTATCTTCTCGATCGCGCTAACTCCGCCGTGGAGGTCATCTTCGCTAATTATATTTTCTCCGGTATCCTCCATCGGATCTTTGCTTTTACCGACCGTTCCGAAAACCGAGCCGCCGGGCCGCTGGATAATGATGTCCGCCTCCTGTCATACTGGGCTCCCCTGGCCAGCTCCTTCCTTATAAATAGGCATGACCTAGGTCTTTTCCATTCTCCTCCTTCGCTCCTTCTTCCTCTCGCTGCTTCTCTCTCGCTGCTCGAGCTGGCCGTCAATACGCCAGCAGATCTCCGTCTTTCTCCAACTCAAAGCCACGATCAACCTCGATTGGACCAGAGAAACACGACGGATCCTTGCAACAGCTCGTGATCCGTAAGTCCTTTTCCTTCCCCGCCTTTAGATCCTGTATTGTAGCCTCCCGAGTTCGCGGTGTTCATCGCTCCTGCAGTACCTTAATATTTTTCCTTTCCGGTGCTCCTTTTGATCTTTTTAGACAGCTAGAACTATCATGTAGCTGTTCAAGATCCGCCTCGAATAGAAACAGATCTCATTTGCCTTGTTCAAAGGCCCCTTCAATGTATGAACTTTCTCCGCATTAGTTTTTAGGTCTAGAAATTTTCTCTTCCGAACCAATCGCTTGATCCAAAATAATAGCTGTAATTTCAGAAACCTGTTTGTTCCACACTTAGCCAAAAACTGCATCTGCAATCTAAATCTGTTCCACACGGTAACTCAAGATCAAAGCAGCCGTTTAAGAAGACTACATTGATCGCTCACTCACCTCGCTTCTCGCAATTTAAGAAAATTTAACTACCTTTGATAACAGAAGCGCTTAAATATCATTGGATAGTTACCCATATGTCATTAGTCCCTCTCAAGCTGCCATCTTGACTAGATCTTAAAATGTTTCTTCCGGTTAAATTTGAACCTAAACTCTTATTTTTGTCATAGGCTTCAATTTATACAATGGCTCCCAAAGCTCCTCGCGGACTCGTGAATCGATCAAATCCATCGTTATTTGAGAGTACCTTTGTCCGAATTCTTGAAATCCAGCCATCTCGCTTAAGAGGGAGGTCATGTCTTATCGTGCTCCTAACCCATCGCAGGGAGAAGCCTCAACCCAAGGAAGGGAGGTGATCGTGTTTACCGATCACATGAACCGGGCTTCGCCTCCACCCGGTTCAAAAATTCTTCGTGGATGTTTTGTATTTCTTCATCTTGGACCTCAAGACATCGGGCCCAATTCGCGGTCAAATATTTGCAACTTCCAATTTTTCTCATGAGTGTACCTTTGGAGAAGAACCCAGATACTTTTTATTCAGAGAATTGTTTTACTTAAATCGCAGAATGAACATGCCAACGGGCCTGGCCTCGAACTTGGTGGTATCTCAATTCAAACAAGCGAGAGACCGCTTTTTCCTTATGTCAATCGCTAAGTCACCCAAAGGATTGGAATCGCATGGTTTTACCGCCAGATACTTCTCCGCTGAAGAAAACCTTCACATGCTTCGCCGCTTTGTGCCTTGAATCCACCCGCTGCCGATAAATCGACCGTTGTTGAACGTCCGCCACTTGCTCCCACCATTAGCAAACTCAAAGCTCTTTTGGGAAACGGCTTAGATGGCACCCACCGTCCAGTTTGGGCGCCATGGTGATTCCATAAGCCGTCGCCCCGCTTAATGTGCACCTACCAGGCGATAAGAATGACCTGATCGCATCATAGTCTTGACGACTTACTAGATGATGTGGTGGAGGCTACAACCCGTGACATTGTTGAAAGAGGGCACAAGAATTAAGTAACGCCTTTGGCTTACTTCCTTCAAGAAGAACCCATTTCGCAGAAGAGTCATCAACTTCAATGAATACTCTTTTATTATATTACACCTTGATTTTACCTCATAATCCTTTATCATTTTTCACAGGCCGATGACAACTTCTGGAAGGTCAAATACCACCATGAGGCGGCAAAACAAGCCAGAGCGCAAAAGAACTGAGAGGAAAGCCGCTAAGACTGAACTCAAGGAAAAGGAAGCCAAGCGCCCATTTACTTAAATTGATGACACCTCCGACGATTTAAGAAGAGGTAATCCTAATTCTCTTAACTCCTTTATCATTATTTAATTGACATTCCGCTCTTCGTGGAGGATACGGGAACAGCCAAGCGGTTGACGAAGAGGTAACTATAATCTCTTCCGACTCGTAGCCTTTGCCAAAGCCAAAAATCCGGCGGGTAACCTGAAAGTATGATTTTCACATCCTTCGGCTTTACCAAGATCCTCAATTTCTTTTGAAGCAACAAGAATTTAAAAGCCGGAGGCGCACTGCAGAACAAGCAAGGATATAGAGCTATCCTCCAAATTTTACTCCCGACGAACTGTGGAAGCCTGCCGGGCCGAGGTTATCTCCGATTTACGCTCGCTATCCTTTGGCGGGTTTAGTTCTGTCAACCTCTCAATTCATCTCGACTCCAATTGTCAGATACCTCTCCTTCCTCCCGCGAAGTCTATAATCTAACATGCCGCTTTCAAAACCGCCAGGGTAATGTAATTTTGTTTACCTTATGTTGTAATTCGATACGCTCCAACGTATCTATAATTTTTTGATTGCTCCATACTTTTATCTACTGTTTTGGACTATATTGGGCTTTATTTTCCACTTTTATATTATTTTTGGGACTAACCTATTAACCCGAGGCCCAGCCTGCAATTGATGTTTTTTGCCTATTTCAGGTTTCAAAGAAATGTAATATCAAACTGAGTCCAAACGGAATGAAACCTTCGGGAACGTGATTTTTCACCGAACGTGATCCAGAGACTTGGACCCTACTCCAAGAAGTGCGTGAGGCGGCTCACGAGGTGGAGCGCGCCTCAGGCACTTCCTCACCAGGGGCCCTCAAGCTGTCCACCGACGCATTCTTCCTCCTATATATGCCTGTACCCCAAACGCATCGTAACAGGAGCCAAAACCTAATTCCACCGCCTAACTTCCTATATCCACGAGATCCCATCTTGGGGCTCTGTTCTTATTCGGCCGAGGGGGCATCCACCACGGAGGGCTTCTAAATCCAACACCATAGCCCCTCCGGCGAAGTGTGAGCAGTTTACTTCAGACCTTCGGTCCATAGCTAGTAGCTAGATGGCTTTCTCTCTTTTGGATCTCAATACAATGCTCTCTCTCTCTCTCGTGGAGATCTATTCATGTAATCTTCTTTTCGGGTGTTTGTTGAGATCGATGAACTGTGGGTTTATGATCCAAGATTATCTATGGAAAATATTTGATTCTTCTCTGAATTCTTTTTATGTATGATTGAGTTATCTTTGCAAGTCTCTCTTCAATTATCCGCTTGGTTTTGGCCAACATGATTGGTAGTTCTTGCAATGGGAGATGTGCTTAGCTTTGAGTTCAAACTTATGTGTGTGTCCTTACCAAAGGATGTAAAGGGTTGCAAGGAACGATTGTATTGTTGCCATCGAGGATAACAAGATGAGGTTTTTATCATATTGCATGAATTTATCCCCTACATCATGTCATCTTGCTTGCTTAAGGCGCATTCGCTTTTAACTTAATACTCTAGATGCATGTCGATAGCGGTCGCAGAACCGGCGTCCTCACTAAAGGGATCATAAGCGGGGTTTAATACCTCTCAAGATCTCTGATTAGCTCGTTCCGCTTGACCATTGGATTGCGGGTGGGCCCACGGAAGAAACATCAAGCGGATGTGCTCTCGTTCACAAAATTCCTTCATAGCTCCCTTGGACAAATTGGTGCCATTGTCATTGATGATCTTGTGTGGAAACCCAAACGGAAAATCACCTTTTGATGAACTGAACACGCCGTGGCGCATCACACTTGCTAACGAGCTCGCCTCGACCCACTTAGTAAATTTATCAACCGCCACCAACAGGTGGGTCTTCTTGTCCTTGGACCTTTTGAAAGGTCAACCATATCCAACCCCCGTGCATAAGCGGCCAAGTAATTGGAATCATCCTCAATTCTTGGGCTGGCACATGAAACACGCTGGAGAACTTTGGCAACCATCACATCGTCGACCGGATCCTCCGCATCGGCATGGGCGATCAACCAATAGAAACCGTGGCGGGCGCTTTGGCCTGAAGGATTTTGAACTGGCGTGATGACCACAATCCCCTTCATGGATCTCACGCAATATCTCACGGCCTTCCTCGGGGGACACTGGCGCTGAAACGCCCGGACACGCTGCAGCGATGCAACTCGCCTTATGTATGGTCATAGACTTAGACCGCCCGAACTATCTGTCGGACGGCGTCTCATCTTACGGTAACTTCGCCCGATTCATGTATGCCAAATAAGGGAGCATCAATCCGGAATGACCTGCAAGGCTGCCACCAAATGAGCCTCCGGATCAGGAATAGCCAAATCGACCTCATCGGGAAGTTTAAGCGGCGGATTATGCGATCGTCAAGGAAAACATTAGGCGGGACGGTTTACGTTGAGAACCCAGCCGGCTTAGAGCATCCGCCGCCTCGTTCTTCCGGCGATCCACATGGTCCACGATATCCTTTAAAGTGTCCTGCAACCATATCCACCTCCCGATGATGCGCAGCCATGAGTGGATCTTTGGAATCCCAAGTGCACGATACTTGTTGGGCCACCAAGTCCGAGTCACCAAAGCACTTGACCCGCTTAGATTCATCTCCTTAGCCATCCGTAGACCATGGAGAAAAGCTTCATACTCAGCTGCATTGTTAGTACAGGGAACATTAAGCGGAGAACGTATGAGAACTTGTCACCTCGCGGGGAAGTTAATCGACTCAGCCCCGAGCCCTCAATTGCTGGATCCATCAAAGTGGATGGTCCAATAGGTATGATCCGGCTTTTCTTGGGTGCTTGCAACTCCGTCCAATCATTAATGAAATCCACAAGTGCCTGAGACTTTCTGCCGTCCGAGGCACATACCTTAAACGTGCGGCCTAAGTTCTATAGCCCACTTAGCAATCCGGCGATCGCTTCCGGTTACGTATGATGTCGCCCAAAGGGCTGGGCCGACCACTTGTGATGGGGTGCCCTTGGAAATCTTGCTTCAGCTTCCGACTTGCCATAAAACTCCATATACCAGCTTACGCCAATGCGGATATCTTTGTTTGGACTCAATGAGAACCTCGCTGATGTAATAAACTGGCAGCTGAACGGATACTCCTTCCCTGCCTCCTTCGGCTCCACCACAATGGCTACTGACTACCACGGCATTAGCAGACAACATATAACAGGAGCGGCTCCTTGTCAATGGGGCGGCAAGAACAGGCGGGTTGGCCAACTGCCGCTTTAAGTCCTCAAAGCTTCATCGGTGGTGAACTCGAACCGAACTGATCCGTCTTCTTGACATCTGGTACAAGGGAATGGCCTTCTCTCTAAGCGGTGATAAAGCGGCTTAGCGCAGCAATCCGGCCCGCCAAGCGTTGGACATCATTGATACACTTTGGCTTAGCCAAGGAGGTGATAGCTGTAATCTTCTCGGGATTAGCTTCAATCCCCCTGTTGGACACAAGAAACCCAATAACTTGCTGCGGAACACCAAAGACACACTTGGCGGGTTAAGCGTCATCTTGTACACCGCATAAGTTGTCAAAGGTTTCTCTCAAATCCTCAATCGGTGTTTCTTTCTCCCTTGACTTAACCACGATATCATCCACATAAGCGTGCACATTCGGCCGATCTGTTCATGCAAGCAGTTACGTACACTAGCGTTGATAAGTTGCTTGGGCGCTCTTGAGCCCAAAGGCATAGATACATAGCGAAGGCTCAAAAGGGGTGATAAGCGCCGTCTTCTCCTGGTCCTTAACCGCCATCTTAATCTGATGATATCCGGAATATGCATCCAAAAACTCAAGCGCTCACAACCCGCCGTAGCATCAATAATCTGATCAATACGGGGAGGGAAAAGGATCTCTTGGACAAGCCTTGTTAAGATCTGTATAATCCACGCTTTTGTCGCCAAGTGCCATTTTCTTAAGGACCAACACCGGGTTAGCAAGCCACTCTGGATGGAAAACTTCAACAATGAACCACAGCGCTAAGAGCACAGCAACCTCCTCTCAATGGCCTTGCGCCTTTCCTCATTAAACCGGCGTGAAAACTGTTTTACGGTTTGTGCCAGGATCAACATTAAGAGTGTGCTCAGCGAGTTCCCTCGGTACACAGGCATGTTAGAAGGCTTCCATGCAAAAATGTCCCGGTTCTCACGGATGAACTTCGATGGCGCGCTTTCCTATTTAGGATCCAAGTTAGCAGCAGTGAACTGCTTGGACGAATCGCCGGGCACAAAATCAACAAGCTTAGTCTCCGCCGCCGATTTAAACTTCAAATCCGGATCGTGCTCTGTAGTTGGCTTCTTCAACGGGGTCATATCGGCCGGATCAACATTATCTTTATAATACTTTAACTCCTCGGTGGCACAAACCGACTCCGCATAAGCCGCGTCACCTTCCTCGCATTCCAAAGCAATCCGGCGGCTCCCGTGAACCGTTATCGTCCCTTTGTGACCCGGCATTTTCAGCTGCAAATAAACATAACAAGGCCGTGCCATAAACTTAGCATAAGCCGGCCGCCCAAGCGAGGCGTGGTAAGGGCTTTGGATTTTCACCACCTCAAGCGTCAATGTTTCGATCAGGAGTCATGTTCATCTCAAAGGCCACCTCGAGCTATCTTACCGACCGGGTATGCCGACTTGCCGGGCACCACGCCGTGAAATCACGGTCTTTGGGCGGTCTGAGATGTCTATCCGTCAACCCCATCGCGGAAGGTCTCGTAGTACAGGATGTTGATCTGCTTCCTCCATCCATAAGCACCTTGGTGAACTTGTAGCCTCCCACGAGGTGCCACTACTAGGGCCAGCTGACCTGGATTGTAAGCTTCGGGAGGATGATCCTCTACTGCTCCATACAATAGGTTGCTCGACCAGCCACGAGGCAATGCGGTGCGGCGGTTCAACAACACGACCGCCCGCTGCTGAAGTTTGCGGTCCCGTCTGTCAAGCTAGTGGTAAAGACATGATCACATCCTTTGTTTAACTGTTTTGGATTGCTTTGGTAACCCATTTGCTGTTGTTGTTGATTGTAACCCCTTAGCTCTGATTGTTACGATTGTTTTGATTGTTTTGATTGCCTTGCCGCCGGATTACCACGAACCCGGGCGAATTTCCTTCGCCGTAACTCGGCGGACCCTGAACCGCCGCCGGGCCCTTGATCATACCGGAAAGCATTAGAATTTTGAACTCGTGCATAATATAACAATCCTTCCAGAGGTGATTCGCGGTGCCTCCTTCGTCCCATGCGCCGGACAAGGTTGATTCAACAAGTAATTCAAGCGCTCCGGTTGTGACCTTGTGCACCACCCGGTTTGATTGCCTACCTTTGCGCCGCTGTCCCTTGTCTGTGCGTTGGTGTTAGCCACGAAACCCATATTACCGTTAGCCTTACGCTTGTTTCCTCCATTGCTGCGGATGATCTTGCTGGCCTCTGGAATTGCCATTCTGCTTTCCCTTCCCTACTTCGTCACCTTGAGACTCGGGATCCTTGGTACTATCGAGTCAGCATACTTTACCAAAACGCCCATGGCGTGCCCATGTCATTACAAAAAGCGCTTCATGCGACCAGCTTCAACTTCAGCAGTTCGAACGGCGGTTGGCCTCTAGGGTTAAGATAGCAGAATCCGGGTTGATCGATTCGATGAATGTAAGACCTCTGAAGCAGCGCGCAAATGTGTAGTAGATTCTCCCTCTGCTGGACACAAGCGCCAAATCCACCACAGACATAGGCTGCTTACAGGTATCTTTAAAATTCTGAGATAAGCGGGTCCGTGCTGGGTCCACGAACTAACTGAGTTGGGTGGCAAATTTTTCAACCAAATGCGAGCCGTACCTTCCAACATCATGGTGAAATACGCCGCTGCACAGCAACCGTCCCACATCCAGCATCTCCATGGCCATCTCATAGCTTTCTATCCACGCAGGAGCCAAATTGGCGGTGTAATTGGGCACCTGCGGGGTCCTTTGAAGTCCTTAGGCAAGCGCACATTGCGTAAGCGGGGGCGAGACAAGGCACCCCAATGATCGGGACGTGACCCCGGTTGAAGATGGTCAGACGAACGGCGCGAGCTGATGGTCCTCATGTTGCGCTGCTAACTTCGGCCTCCCTGCGTGTCTGGCCGGTCCACCACCACTTGGCGTCTTGAAGCCACCAGCGGGTTGTTGCCTCGAGGCGGACCGTCTTTGCGCGTTGCTTGACCGGCGGTTCATCTGCTGGCGGCTATAACTCCGGCTTGGGCGGGGTGGAGTGGATCCGATCGGCTGTATGAATATGCTTCTGCTTGAGCGGGGCCGTCTGAGAGCTCCTTGACCGGCGAGTTTCTACGCTGTGGTGAATCGCCCTTGATCGGAATCGCCTCAATCGTGCGCGGCCGCGACAGGTTATCCATCGGGTTGGAGTAGTGACCGGAGGTGTCTGCACAGCACAGGTGCGCCGGTGTGATGGCGGGGCAGATCTATCACCGCGAGGCTGAACCGTGGCGGCCGTCCAGTGCTTCGGCGGTTTACCACGGTGGCGGATTCTTGGTCCCATACAGGGTATTGAAGAGCTCTCTTCCTCGAAAACCAAAGGCAAGCGGGATCTATACTTCCTTTTCATGACTTCATGTGATGCACTCACGATCCAGCATGAGCCTATAAGCTGCGCATCCAGCGGCCCGTTCGCGCCATCCTCACCGGCGGCTGCCGGATCCGCTTTAGCTTTAGCGATCTGTTCCTTCACCCTCGCAATCTCTGCGTTGTGTAGGTCCTGATCCGCCGGGTTAGCCTCCGCCATGAGCGTAGCCAATGCATCGAATAACTCTGATAGAACTTGAGCCGGTGGGCGCACGGGGCCTCCTTCCCCGGTCGCCACCACCGCTGCTGAACCGCCGACGATGGGCGCCGTGGTCGAAGAGTGAAGCGCCCGCTTGTGTACCGACCATGAAAATTCCAACCCGGCTGGGTAGATCAAAGGGTCGGAATACTCTCACCGTTGGAACAGCCCGATCTGGCCATCTTGGAGCTGGTAGAGACTCGGTTTCTCCGGCGGATGACTCGTTGCGAGTAGACAACGGTTTCGTCGGCGGCGCTGATCCGCCCTCGTAGTTTTCGTGGGCGACCCCCGCACGCTTGAGCAATGGCGGTTTAACCAGGCGGGACTCTTCCTGCCCGCTGAGCCGTCTCGGCGAGGTCGGTGCAGATGTCGGCCCAGCCCTGGCTCACCGATCTTGCCGATGAACACGTGTATATGCCACCAAAGGGACCCGGTACCCGTACTCAATCGAGCCGGCCTCGGGGCCCGATCCGCATCGTCGATGTAGAGTTTGCGCTGACGACTCTTAGTCATCCGGCCCACAGCATAGCCTTGAGTCGCCGAACTTGCCCTCTAAGATCATCAAACCATCGTGCGATAGCCCACGGTGGCGCCAAGCTGTCGTGGAATTGTCACGGCGGATGTCGCTAATGAAAGGACTTAGTCGCGGGGCCATCGTGCGGGTTAACTTAGAGGGTTAAGCGGACACAAAGACACGGGAGTTATACTAGTTCAGCCCCTTCGATGAAGGAAAGGCCTACGTCTAGTTGTGATGGGATTGATGTAGTTTGGCGACTTGGGAGCAATAACCGCCTAAGCCTCGAATTGTCTCTCCTTAATCCGCCCGGGTCGTCCCCTTATATACGGGTTGACACCGGCGGTCTCTGATACCGATCCGGCTCATACAAGTGTCCGGCTCGGTCTCTTCTCTCTTGTCTTCTGCACAAGTTACAACAGTAAGGCGGTTCACATAAATGGACCTTAATTCGCCCCTGGGCTCCGGGCCTCCTCTGTGGGCCTGGATCATGGACGAGGGTAAACCGGCCCCTCCTGGGCGGTTCACACTCAGTAGTTGTATCCCCAACACTTACCGTATTATAAACTTCGTCTCTTTATCCTTAGCCCTCAATACAATGTGAAGAAATAGAAAATACATTAGCGATGGTACATGGTCATATGTTTGGAACCTGGTTTTATTATGTACTTTGCAATAAAATACAACTAATATTTTACATGGGTTCACCAGAATAAGTTCTGTATATAGACCAAAGCTATTTTGTTTGGTTTTGCTGCCTCCTTAATATCTTCTGTTCTGGTACTACTAATGTAAAACCTCAACTTTTCAGCGAGCTATGGAAAAAATGGTGGAACCGCCACTTCTGAAGGTGGCGAGGCAACTATAACCGCAATGTCATCTCTTGCTGCAGTGGGTCAATTTACTGTCCACTAACGATGCCAAAAAGCACGCTCTGCGTATCTTTGGGTTGGTTGTTAAGGCAATATCATCCAAACTGCCTCATGATCAAGATATGCAAGCTCAAAGCAATGTTGTATCTGCGCTCCAGACACAAGTGCATTCCCTAACATAGACCCTTTGTGAAACAAGGAGAAACATTGCTCAATGTCGTCAAGATATGCATGGTTTGAAACGGACTATCGGACATTTGCTATGTTGTTCGAGAGCCTAGAAATGAAGGCGAGGTTATGGTGCTCCATCGGACAATACAGCATGAAAGCGTAACATTAGGTCAAATGAACTGAGCTTACGAACTTATGGTGGTGCATTTATCGCTAGACTGTTAAGTTTTATGCCAACCTTCCTTTTGTTATATAGTTGTAATTTGTTTTGGTGCGATACAAAATTTATTCTTAGCGATGTAGCCACGGTGAAGAAAGCAACAACCATTTTTGTATAGTGTAGGGTGTTCCCTATATTTGCCTTTGGTGGCGATCTTTGATGCAGTGGATGTAATATGTGCAATCGCCTTAATAGCCTAGCGTCGATTTGACCTTATTTATTTCCTAGTCTTCTTTTCCCTGGTTTGCTAGTGGCGCAACTACCATGGGCCATATCTGGACCGTAGGATCCATGGGTCTCCCTACGGGCCGTCGATAAATCAGACACATGTCGGTGGGCCTCGGGCGTCGGATAAATGGGTCTACATGGGCGTAATCAGGCTTAATTGGTATCGGCCCAACACGGTAACAGCCGTTAGCGGCGTGTAGGACAGCAAAAGGCTTAATTCCGTCACGAACATAACGGGTCATTAATGGGCCAAAATATAGGGCCGGGCTGGAAGCAGTATAGCGGGTTAACGAGGCTAAAAGCAGGCGACTCTTGCCATGGGCGAATTTGGCCATTAGGGTAACTATGCCGTTAACGGGCCGACTCTTGCCATGGGCGAATTTGGCCCATTAGGGAACAGGCCGATGTGGACCGACTCTTGCCATGGGCGAATATGGCCCATCGAGAACGAGCCGATGTGGACGGAAATGTCGAGGGCGAAAAGGAGCCCAAACGTATGGGCGTCAATAGGCCGAAAGCTAACATGGTGCAGAAATGGCCCATGTAAATCACGGGCCGTTAACGGGTATAAAGAAAATTATTGTTCATTATGGGCTAGAGTCACCGTGGGCTGTAAAGGGCGAAAGATCTGAAAGGCCTCATATGGGCGAAAGGCGTCGTGGGCTATACATGGGCGAAAGTGAAATGGGCTGGTATTATATTCGGCGTCCCACATGGCGTTGTTGGGCGATTTCCTTTAGGGCCCTAACGGGTCGTGAGTTAACGGGCGTAAAATGGGCTATTCTTGAAGAGACCGTTAACGGGCTTTTCATGGGCGGCCCGTTAACTTTTGACCAAGTCAAAGCGGGCGGCTTTGTAAGCTAAATGGGCCTGATTGGTCCGTGCGGTGTCGACATATCATAGGCGCCTATCGACCTTGACGGTGACCGTGTTTCGTCCGGACAATAAAATTTTACCGTGGAAATTTCCCATTGGTCGGGGCATTAGCGGGTTATCGGATCAAAACCCGACCCAATAGCTTAACGGCGTTCCGTTACGGTGGATGCCACATGTCGGTCACCCTTGACAAAAGCACTACGTGGCGACGATTTATCGTCATGGAAGTGGACACTTCGTGATGATAATTTTGGTAATGTCATGGAACACTTCTCTGACAACCGCAGGTATGACTATCTTGATTACATCATAAATTTGTCATGGATGTACATGCATGACAAAAAATCGACCTCTTGTGACAAACACGTATCATCATGGAAGTGTATTTTTTTGTAGTGTTTGTGACACAAGAGACGATACCAAGATATGCAACACGATGATATGGTATGTATGCTATGGGAAGTATGATCACTAATGTGCACAAGTCATGTTGTCGGCAATACTCAAAGGCTAGTCTCGATGGGTAAGTGATGCAAAAGCAAGGCTATGGGTTATCAATGCAATTGCAAGAAACTAGAATGATATCACGATACCAAGATGAGGTTACCGTTGTTGATGATGAATCCATGGTGAAGATGAGCGGTGGGGATGTCGATGTCGAACTGTACGTAGATAGCTGAAACACAATAGGACACGGTTAACCGCAACTCAAATTCTCAAAGCAAAACGTGCCAAAATTGTCAGAGGTGGTAACGGGAAGGCTATGGTGGTTCTATGCGGAAGTGGTGGTGGTATGCGGAAGTGGAAATGGGCACCGGATAAAATTGGGCGAAAGTTAGGCGGGAAACGGAGCGGTGGATGGAAGTGCTGCTGTCAGGGTCCGGATGTCCGGGCTGGGGACCAGATGTCCGGGCCGTGGATCCGTGGACGAACTCGATGAACACCGCATGGAGAGGTCAAATCCGGGGCAAAATTTGGAAGATTTTGTCGATGGAAATTGGGGAAAAGATGGGGGGAAAGCTAGATCTACCTACAACACACAAAATCCGCGGATCAAATCCAACAAAACTTCATCACACCAACAAATCACACAAAAAAATGGGGCTATTTTTGTGGGGCAATTTTCGAATTAGGAACAAAATCAACAAAATTAGGCTAGAAAACAAAGAGAGGGGGCTCCGAAATCATGATCAACGTGGCTCATGATACCAAGATGATGTATGGTGGAGCCCTATACGGCCGATATTTCATGAAAGGAGCGGATCCCAACTAAGAACACGAAGAACATGGAAGAACAGAGAGAAATCACAAGAGGAAACACTCAAACCAACGAGATTAGGTCACACATGTGCTAGATCATCGAAACACGCGAGGAGATACAAGATCCAAATCCAACAAAGGACGATACAAAGGTAACCGGTTCTTCATCTAGAGGAGGTCTTGATGGGGCCACCCAAGAGGGGGTCTTGAATCCCAGGTGATCTTCTCCATAGAGGGGTCGCGGTCTCTCTCGTGGAGTAGATCTGTATGGATGAGCAATGCTCTATCTCACATATGAGCTAAACCAATGCTAACCCTAGAAAGAGGGAGGAGGAGGAGTATATATAGTCTAGAGGGGCAAAAGGGTACATGGTCTTCGGTCCTTTACTGTGCGCAGACAGGGGAGGCCGGATGTCCGGGTGACGGGCCGGATGTCCGGGCCTTCGCGAGGGGCCGGATGTCCGGGCTGGCGTGGCTAGCCTGGATGCTCTCTAGATAGACGTGGTCTGGATGTCCGGGCGAGGGGCCGGATGTCCGGGAGCTCGGGATGGGCCGGATGTCCAGGCTGGCAGGGTTCAGCTTCTGGACGCTTCTGTGATGGGCGTCGGATGTCCGGGCTGTCAGGCCGGATGTCCGTAACTGTAAACAACCGCTGGCTCCTTAAGCTGTGGCGCTTCCGGGGCGGATGTCAAGGTCTGGGAGTTGCACTTGACTCCTTACGTTGGTTCTCCTCATCCGTGAACTTGGTGGCTTGTCTGTCTTCATGAGCATCTCCGGGAGGGTCCTCTTGATACCTAATCATGCATAGCATATCGGACTTAGGTAGTAGACATGTCTCAAGAGGATCATATGTGATATCACTAATGAAGGAAGTCACCTCGTTTTCGAGAGCTCTAGCTCGTGCTCGTGTCATAGGTCCACTTGGCTCTTGATGTGATGATGGTAGGTCCATGGGGATGACCGTAGGATGCTCCGCATGAGAGCTTCTACCGAGAATTAGAGTTTCAAAAAGAAAAACCGACCATACTAATTGATTCGCATGTATCTTTTTAATTTGGCCATGCATATACACAACCATATTACGTTCCAATAATTGCAAAGAAAGAGGTATTACATTATTCCAATTTAGAAGAAATAAGAAGGTATTTGCTACTGTATTTGTAAGTACACGTACAAGATCCACAAAGAGAAACGGAATTTATTAAATCACATGTATCTCCATGTAGTTCTCTTGCATGTTGTTTTAGTCCTTGGCATTGTCACACTAAGCCTTCGCCATCAACCACAACATCTTTTAATATGTGTGGTGGCTCAATGTGCTGCAGAACATTCTTTGCGTCGATCTATCCGAAAAGAACCAAAAAAATGAACTAAGGATCAAAAGGCATGCATAAAGTATCCAAATTGATGAACGGAAGGAAGCCTTGAACACAATGGTAAAAACGAGAGACAATATCGCAATATATTGAAGTAGTCTGGCCATCATAGGCATGAGAAGAAATGAGACATATATTGATGGCTACATGAAATCATGATCATTGTGGTCTGCACAGGCATCCATCTTGCCACGACCAACCCTGGTAATTTTGTTTCTTCTTCTAGTAGGACACTTTTGTAACCTTGGCATGGATATACCTACATTCAGAAAAGAAAACAATCGGCGACGACGATGGTGACAATGGCTACCACGGCCAAGATAAACGATGGAAGGATCAAATCACCTGACTATGCTCGTGTAGAAGAAGCACGATGGATCGATGATGACCTGGGTATGCTCTTGGAGAAGACGAAATAAGGAGAGGAGAAATCACAGGCGTATGCTCATGATGAATGAGGGAGAGTGAATCACATATCTCTACTCCTAATGGAGGAGTCAGTACATCGTTCGTTCGCTCGCTCCCCCTCCCTCATCAATCGATACCGCATCCCACGTCCCAACGTTTTTTAATCTCCTTTCTGGTTTTCTCATAATCAAATCCCGGTTCACGTACATCAATTTGTGTCTTAATCTTTCCTTCTAGACCATAACTTTCCATCCCTCCTCTATCTGTTTGCCTCGGTTCACACAAGGTTTCTAGAGAAAGAAATCCACATCTAATCCCTCGTTTGGTAGGCAAGTTTCTCCTAAAAATCAGGATGCACGATTTGATTGCATGATGTGCGTGATGCAATGCGTGAAAAGGAACCCCAGATCCCACCAGACTTCAAGGCGACTCCTCCGTGTCTATCACCAGGTCGGGCTGCACCTTCTCCCATTCTCCTGTGGGCGCAACATCCCCATGACGACGGCCTTCTCCAGCACGTTGCGTCTCCATCGGCAGCACCCAGAGGCGTCCCATGGCCCGTGATAACCCACAAGTATAGGGGATCGCAACAGTTTTCGAGGGTAGAGTATTCAACCCAAAATTTATTGATTCGACACAAGGGGAGCCAAAGAATATTCTCAAGCATTAGCAGTTGAGTTGTCAATTCAACCACACCTGGATAACTTAATATCTGCATCAAAGTATTTAGTAGCAAAGTAGTATGGAAATACTTGATAGCAGTAGTGTCATGGAATTGTCATGGCGGATGTCCTCTTGCAAGGACTTAGTCGTGGAGCCATCGCAACTAGGAAGCTTAAAGGGGTTAAATCGGGACAAAGGACACGAGAGTTATACTAGTTTGGCCCCTTACGGTGAAGGTAAGGCCTACGTCTAGTTGGGTTGGTATTGCTTGAGGTTTGATGACCAGGGAGCGAGATACGCTATGCCCGGCTCTCAAAGAGTTGTTTCTTGCCCCAAGCCGCCAGCGGGTCGTCCCCTTATATACACAGGTGGACGCCCTGCGGTCTATAGAGTCCCAGCCAGCTCATAAACAGTGTTTGGCTCGGTGACTAGTTAAGTCTACCTTATGATACAAGTCATGTCATCACGGCGGTTTATAACCATGGGCCTTAAGCCGCCTACGGGCCTTAGACCCTTTATTGAACTGCCATCTTCATGCTTGGCCTCCGGGCTTCTCTTAAGATGAGTCTTCTTTGTGTAAACCGGCCCCTCCTGGGCGGTTTACTCAAATAGTTATATCCCCAAACATTAGGCCCCAGATTGATTTGAACCTGTTCATGTCAATCTTAAAATACCTTAATAAATAAACCTTCAGCCTTCTGCTTGTGCAAAAGGTTTTTTTAACCCGCCATGACGTCATCTTCTGGATCCGCGTTAACCCGCCGTGAGGTCATCTTCGCTTAAATTCATATTTTCTCCGTTGTATCCTCCAACGGATCTTTGCTTTTACTGACCGTTCCGAAAACCGAGCCGTCGGGGCCGCTGGATAATGATGTCTGGCCTCCCCGTTTCTCGCGCCGTCTCAGTCAGCCCTTCCTTATAAATAGGCATGACCTAGGTCTTTTCCATTCTCCTCCTTCGTTCCTCTTCTTCCTCTCGCTGCTTCTCTGCTGCTCGAGCTTCGCCGCCGCCGCCGTCGCAGATCTCCTCGTCTTCTCCAACTCAGGCCGCTGCATCAACCTGATTGGACCAGAGAAACACGACGGATCCTTGCAACAGCTCTGCATCTGTAAGTCCTTTTCCTTCCCTGCCTTTAGATCTGCATTGTAGCCTCCCGAGTTCGTCGGTGTTCATCGCCGCCCGTTGCAGACCCTTAATATTTTTCCTTTCCAGTGCTCCTTTTGATCTTTTAGACAGCTAGAACTACTGCGGTAGCTGTTCCGCATCCGTCTCGAATAGAAACAGATCTCATTTGCCTTGTTCAAAGGCCCCCTTCGAATGTATGAACTTCTCCGCATTAGTTTTTAGGTCTAGAAATTTTTCTTTTCTGAACGACCGTTTGATCCAAAATAATAGCTGTAATTTGTGAAACCTGTTTGTTCCACACTTAGCCAAAAAACTGCATCTGTTAAATCTGTTCCACACGGTAACTCAAGCAGCCGGTTTAAGAAGACTACATTGATCGTCAGCCTCACCTGCTTCTGGCAATTTAAGAAAATTTAACTACCTTTGATACCTGTAGCGGCTTAAATATCATTGGATAGTTACCCATATGTCATTAGTCCCCTTCTCAAGCTGCCATCTTGACTAGACTTAAAATGTTTCTTCCGGGTTAAATTTGAACCGGAAACTCTTATTTTGTCATAGGCTTCAATTTATACAATGGCTCCCAAAGCTCCTGTGACCTGCAACTGGATCAAATCCACTGTTACGGAGAGTACCTTGTCTGAATTCTTGAAATCCAGCCATCTGCCTAAGAGGGAGGTCATGTCTTATCGTGCTCCTAACCCATCAGAGGAGAAGCCTCAACCCAAGGAAGGGGAGGTGATCGTGTTTACTGATCACATGAACCGGGGCTTCGCTCCACCTGGTTCAAAATTCTTCAGGGATGTTTTGCATTTCTTCGATCTTGGACCTCAAGACATCGGGCCCAATTCCGTGTCAAATATTTGCAACTTCCAATTTTTCTGCGAGGTGTACCTTGGAGAAGAACCCAGCATACTTTTATTCAGAGAATTGTTTTACTTAAATCGGCAGAATGAACATGCCAACGGGCCCAGTCTGGAACTTGGTGGTATCTCAATTCAGCGGCGGAGAGACTGCCTTTTTCCTTATGCTGAACTGCCAAGTCACCCAAAGGATTGGAATCAGACATGGTTTTACTGCCAGGATACTTCTCCGGCTGAAGAAAACCCTCTGCGCGGCTTCCGCGCCTTGTGCCTTGAATCCAACCACCCGTTGCCGGATAAACTGACTGTTGTTGAACGTCTGCCACTTGCTCCCACCATTAGCAAACTCAAAGCTCTTTTGGGAAACGGCTTAGATGGCACTGACCTGGTCCAGGTTTGGGTCGCTTGGCGGGTGATTCCGTTAAGCCGTCGCCCCGGCTTAATGTGCACCTACTCAGGCGATAAGAATGACCCACTGCATCATAGTCTTGACGACTTACTAGATGATGTGGTGGAGGCTACAACCCAGACATTGTTGAAAGAGGGCACAGTAACTAGTAACGCCTTTGGCTTACTTCCCTTCTGCAAGAAGAACCCAGCCCCCGCAGTGAGTCATCAACTTCAATGAATACTCTTTATTATATTACACCTTGATTTTACTCATAATCCTTTATCATTTTCACGGGCCGATGACAACTTCGGAAGGTCAAATCGACCATGAGGCGGCAAAACAAGCGAGCGGCAAAAAGAACTGAGAGGAAAGCCGCTAAGACTGGAACTTCAAGGAAAAGGAAGCCAAGCGCTTCCGATTTACTTAAATTGGATGACACCTCTGACGACGAAGAAGAGGTAATCCTTAATTCTCTTAACTCCTTTATCATTATTTAATTGACATTCTGCCCTTTCAGGAGGATACGGGGAACAGCCAAGCGGTTGACGAAGAGGTAACTATAATCTCTTCCGACTCAGAGCCTTTGCCAAAGCCAAAAATCCGAAGGGTAACTCGGAAAGTATGATTTTCACATCCTTTGGCTTACCAAGATCCTCAATTTCTTTTGAAGCAACAGCAATTTAAAAGCCGGAGGCAGACCAGAACAAGCAAGGATATAGAGCTATCCTCCAGCTTACCTGACGTAACCAGGAAGCGTCGGGCTGAGGTTATCTCCGATTTACGTTCTGTTTATCCTTTGGCGGGTTTAGTTCGTCAACCTCTCAATTCATCTGACTCCAATTGTCAGGATACCTCTCCTTCCTCCGGCGAGTCTATGCAATCTAACATGCCGGCTTTCAAAACCGCCCGTGGGTAATGTAATTTTGTTTACCTTATGTTGTACCTGATACGTCTCCAACGTATCTATAATTTTTGATTGCTCCATGCTACTTTATCTACTGTTTTGGACTATATTGGGCTTTATTTTCCACTTTTATATTATTTTTGGGACTAACCTATTAACCGGAGGCCCAGCCCAGAATTGATGTTTTTGCCTATTTGGTGTTTCAAAGCAGAATATCAAGCGAGTCCAAGCGGAATGAAACCTTCGGGAGCGTGATTTTCTCCTTGAGCGTGATCCGGAGACTTGGACCCTACTCCAAGAAGTGCAGGCGGTCACGAGGTGGAGGCGCGCCCCACAGGCACGCCCCCTACCTCGTGGGCCCTCTGTTGCTCCACCGACGTACTCCTTCCTCCTATATATGCCTATGTACCCCCAAACGATCAGAACAGGAGCCAAAAACCTAATTCCACCGCTGCAACTTCCTATATCCACGAGATCCCATCTTGGGGCCTGTTCCGGAGCTCCGCCGGAGGGGGCATCCACCACGGAGGGCTTCTAAATCAACACCATAGCCCCTCCGATGAAGTGTGAGCAGTTTACTTCAGACCTTCGGGTCCATAGCTAGTAGCTAGATGGCTTCTTCTCTCTTTTTGGATCTCAATACAATGTTCTCCCTCTCTCTCGTGGAGATCTATTCGATGTAATCTTCTTTTTGCGGTGTGTTTGTTGAGATCGATGAACTGTGGGTTTATGATCCAGTATTATCTATGGAAAATATTTGATTCTTCTCTGAATTCTTTTATGTATGATTGAGTTATCTTTGCAAGTCTCTTCGAATTATCCGTTTGGTTTGGCCAACATGATTGGTAGTTCTTGCAATGGGAGATGTGCTTAGCTTTGAGTTCAAACTTGCGGTGTCCTTACCCAGTGACAGAAAGGGTTGCAAGGAACGTATTGTATTGTTGCCATCGAGGATAACAAGATGAGGTTTTTATCATATTGCATGAATTTATCCCTCTACATCATGTCATCTTGCTTAAGGCGTTACTCTGTTTTAACTTAATACTCTAGATGCATCTTTGGATAGCGGTCGATGAGTGGAGTAATAGTAGTAGATGCAGAATCGTTTCGATCTACTTGTCTCGGATGTGATGCCTATATACATGATCATTGCCTAGATATACTCATAATTATGCTCAGTTCTGTCAATTGCTCAACAGTAATTTGTTCACTCACCGTAGAAAATCTATGCTCTTGAGAGAAGCCACTAGTGAAACCTATGGCCCCCGGGTCTATTCTCATCATATCAATCTCTATCACTTTTATACTTGCTTTGTTTTTACCTTGCCTTTTACTTTTCACTTTGCATCTTTATACCAAAAATACCAAAAATATTATCTCTATCAGGTCTCACTCTCGTAAGTGACCGTGAAGGGATTGACAACCCCTAATCGCGTTGGTTGCGAGTAGCTATCGTTTTATTAATGCAGGTCACGAGGGACTTGTCGTGGTCTCCTACTGGATTGATACCTTGGTTCTCAAAAACTGAGGGAAATACTTACGCTACTGTGCTGCATCATCCTCTCCTCTTCGGGGAAAACCAACGCAAGCTCAAGACGTACCAGTACCTTACTCATGCTTTTGTACTCATCCTTTCTGCCTTGTTCACAGTGTGCAAGTGAAGCCCAGTAAGAGGGCAAAAAAGAATAAGCCATCCCAAGACCCGGTAGTAACTGAGCCGGAACTCGGAACAGCCGCCCCTGACACTTCCACTCATCAACTGCCTGAACCGGCTTATGAAATTCCAGCACCATCCTCTGATCCGCCCGCTAAAGAAACTCTTGGCGGCTCTGATAAACCGGAAACTCCTAGCCCGGTCAAGACAATTGATCCAGAAGTTGAAATTACCAAGACTCAGTTTGTTGAGCCAAGTCAGCCCACCGTCCTTGCCAAGTGCTCTGCCAAGGAAGAGCTTTTGGAACGCCGAAAGGCTAAATTAGACATTGCAGATTTTACTTATTTGAGCATTGGAGATATAGTCTATGGCTATATCAATCAAGTACATAGCAGCCGTGACCTGGAAGTTAACATGGTGAAGCAAATACAGCAAAAATCTGAGGTATAACTTATGCTACTTTCCTTAACCATACTTACTGTATCAGCCCCCAAGTCTATTGCTTATGAATGAATATGCTGTAGACTTAGAAATCTGCATAGCACTGCTTTGTCCGGCTTGTAAAGAAGATATTTAACCCGGTTGTAATATGAAACTTTGAACGTGCGATACACATTAGCCCCCAAGTGTCAAGTACCTTTGCTTGCAAAGTGCTTGGGACTTAATTATCATGAACCGACAAAGCAAATTAAAATTCTTCAGCATACATTAGCCCCCAAGTGTCAGGTATCTTTGATTGCAAAGTGCTTGGGACTTAATCTTGTCTTATTATGATTCTGACCATAACCCAACATCAATGCATGCCATCACAAGTCAATTTGAGTCAGACATTGCTGACCTGAAGAGCCACGTGACAACTCAAGAGCTTGAACTTCAAAAGGCCAACTCCAAATTTGAATTCAGCGTCTCTGAACAAGAGAAATTGAAGGAGAATTTTGATGCAGAGAAGAAAATCTGGGCTGATGAGAAGGTCTCACTGGTGACCCGGGCCGAGACAACAGAAGCATCACTCGTAGAAGTAACAGCCGAGCTGTCCGGCTTAAAGCGCCAGATATCTCAAATGGTCTCAGCAATCTTCGGTAAGTTATATATATAACCTCAAATATTGCGATCCTTCCTTTGATGACTACTTTAAGTGTTATTTCAGGCTCACCTTATGTTTATGAACACAGGCCCTGGGAGCACAAACCTCAAGCAGAACATGTTGATCAAGCTGAAGGCGGTTTACACTCTGCTGGAACAGCTCTACACCGGGTCACAACGTGCTTTGGCCGTTGTAGCTTTATCAAATGATGTTCCTCATCTCCTACAGGATGTGCTAAAGTGGCTTGCCGTGCTACCCCAGCGGATCCAAGAGCTAAGACGGGCATCTGCCAGAACCGGGGCTATAGCTGCCTTGAGCCGGGCCAAGGCGTTGCTTCCAGAGTTAGACCCGGCAGACGTTGCTCTTGGATATCCCAGCTTGAAGTAAGACAACTCTGCATTCGACGAAACAGACTTTACCGCCTGTGTGAGAGTCGTACGTCCTGTGGCTACCATCATTGGGAATGATATTGATCTTACCAAGTATCAGCCGGGCTATGATAGCGAGAACCGGAGAATTCCAACACCTCACTATGATGGCGTCGGCTGATCCCTCCAACTCGTAAGCACACCTTTGCCCTGAAGTTGACCCAGCGGTTTAATAGATGATGAAGCTGAGTTTGAAGCCTTAAGCGGCATTGGTAGGCCTCGTCAACCTTCGAGGCAGGGCAGCGAGCGGAGAGGCGGAGAAGGATAACCGGAATCTTCAAGCCCACCAAAGGAGTGAACCGCCAGGCGTTTATGAATCTGTGAAAACAATGCTTCATTATTCAGACTCGGGGAGTCTTGTAATAGGGTAGAAAAACCTCTTGATTTCTGTCATGCCTTTGCGCATGTTTATGATGTTTAATACTTTCGTAAACTGTCACATCCCTAGAATTGCTTGACATTAGTTGCATTAAGGCATTCATGTCATCATGTTAATTTCCATGAAAATCGAAATGGGGATTTGTGAAACCCTCAGAATCATTTTGGAAATGACCTAAATAAAAATCGCTCCAAAAGGGTCCAAGAAAATGCTCATGTGGCCCTCTGAAAATATTGGGCAGAGATAACAACCTAACCAATATTTTTAGGATCCCATAAGTATTTATTTTGGGCATTTGGAATTAATACATTAAATATTTGCCTTGGATATATATTATTATATATATATAATATTGTCCAAAATTGTGCCCTTTTGTTGAGGAGCTCTGGAATAATATAGTTAGCTCCTGCAAAAATTGGCATAATTAAATAAATTGATTTAGTATTTTATTTAAATCAAAACAAATGTCAGAATATAGAAAAGGAAACGAAATAGGTAAAAGCCCTTACCTGGCCTCACCTGCGCAGCCACCGGCCCAGCTTCTTTCCCCCCCCCCCTGCTGGCCGGCCCGGTTGGCCCAGCCCACCACCGCCTCCTCCCTGTCGCCTTCCTCCTCTGCCAGGAGGACGGGCGCGTGCCGACGTGCGCACGCTCGCCGCTCGCCACGACTCCAGCTGCTTGCCGCTTCCCTCTCGCCTGGGCGCGCACAGGAGGCGCCCAAGCCCCTCACTCTTTCCCCTCCTCCCTGCTCTCTCCCTCGTCCTCTGCTCCCTCTCCGAGCCCACCGGGCCAAGCTCGTCGCCACCGCTTCGCCGTAGCCACGGCCACCGCCCTCCCTCGCCTCGCCGACATGTCCACGGCCTCCGCCCGTGGCCTTCCCTCCTCCTCACCGAGTTCCCGGCCGGAGCACCCGGCGCCGCCCCACCATTCCCCCTCTCGGACCCGCCCGGTCGCCGTCGCCAAATTCACGGCTCCGGTGCCCACCCGAGCTCACCGACGGCCTCCTCGCAACCACGGTGAGCTCCCGAGTGATCCCCTCTTCTCCGACCCATTCTTCCCCTCTAGCTACCACCCCGTGGCCGAAACCCGCCGCCGCCCTTGCGTCGCCGGGCGTGGCCTGGCCACGATGGCTCGATTCCGAGCACGCCATCGCCTTCACCGTGCCGTAGGTCCGTAGCACCCACCCTTCCGCCTCTGTGCCCCTAGCGCCAACCCGCACTTACCCGAGCTCGGCCGCCGCCAAAGCTCGGCGCGGCGAATTCCGCCACCCCGCACCTCCGCTAGTCCTCCTAGATGCGCACGAGCCCGGGCGTCACGTAGGACCCCTCCGCCTCTCATTCGGTCGCCGGAGGAGGAAACCCGCTTCCCTCCGCCGTCCCTGGCTCCACCGGCGACGAGCCGCGGGTCAACTCCGGCGAGTTGACCCGGGTTTGGTCTAGTTGACTTCCCCGGAGCCACTGACCTGCGGGCCCCGCCCGGCTAACCACTCTAGTTAGGTTTAAACTAACTTAACTAACCCGGGTTAGTGCTAATCAAATAGGTTAGTTAGTTAGTCACTGACGTGTGGCCCCCACACGTCAGGTTTGACCTGGACCGCGCCCCGTTGACCGCTGACGTCCTGCGGCGTCGGTATGTGATAATACCCTTTTATAGATTTAATTTAATTCAGTAAATTTCAGAAAATGTCCTAAACTTCTAAAAATCATATAAATTCAACCGTAACTCGGATGGAAATACTTTATATATGAAAAATGATCAGAAAAATATGAAGAATCTGTTTATGCCATGATCATGCATGTTTGAACAAGTTAACATCACTGAATAGGATGAATCATGATTAGGGTAATTTATGAAATAGCATTTTGAGTTGGAATTCAACCTTATTTGAATTCCACTCCAACTAACTTGGATTATTATTGCATTAGGTGAATTCAGTACCTTAACATGATCATGCATCATATATGTGCATTGCATTGATTGTGCTCTCTCTTGTTTGCGGTAATTGTCCCTCTCGATAGAGCGATGTACAAGCGATGATTATTCGATGACACCGATGAAGAACTATTATCTTGAAGTGCCGGCAAGCAAAACCCCTTGTTCATCCCGATATAATCCCACTCTCTCGCTCCTGCTCTATTTTATTGCATTAGGACAACAACGACTCATGTGTTACTTGCTGCGGTAGCTGAACCCTTGATCCTTTGCATGACTGTCATTCCACGATAATTAGATGAAACCCACTAGCATGAGTAGGAGTTGTTTGAGCCCATGTTGTGCCTACTCATTTATGCTTGTTTGTCATGCCTGCTACTGCTTAGAGTTGAGTCGGGTCCGATTCATCGGGAATGAATTGGAATTGTTATGAATATGTCCTATTGTGGTGAGCTAAGTGTGTGAACACGATTTGGTAAAAGTAGCGGTGAGAGGCCATGTAGGAGTACATGGTGGGTTGTCTCATTGCAGCCGTCCTCGAGAACTGAGTTACGTGTTTGTGATCCATGAAACAGTTACTACCACGCATTGGGATCCTTAATTGACCCTCTCGGCTTCTTGACCACCCTTGTCCTCGGTCAGGGAGTTGCAAGTAGTTTACGGTGTTTGTAGCATCTTTGGGGCACGCATAGCGCTGACCTTAGGGGTGGGTTGTGTTGCGGTAGGCACCGTGGCCTGTGTACCGAGTGCCCGTTTGGTATCTCGGGAACCCTGCACACATCGTTCGGGGCTGTATGGGAAACCTCGGCGGACTCCTGCGGATGGAACCGAATAGGCGATAAACCTGGACTAGGGACTTGAGTGTTTAGGTAGGCCGTGGCCGACACCCACGTTGGGCTTCCGCTTGAAGGTTGCAGTACATGTCGTGTAAGCGGCGGTAAGTGGTGGCGTGTGTGAAGAAGTACACCCTGCAGGGTTTAATATGATCTATTGAATAGCCGTGTCCACGGAGAAGGACTTCTGGGTTGCCTATATCAGTTCATAGATAAGTGAAAGTGGATACCCTAAAATCGCAGGATAGCGTGAGTGCTATGGATGGCGTTCTCGTGGGGAGGCGGGGCGGATCCATAGTGGTGTATTGATATGGTGAATATGTGGACTCGTGTGCGCCACCTCAAAAGAGTTACTTGCAGTCGTAGTTCAGGATAGCCACCGAGTCAAAGCTGGCTTGCTGCAGTCAAACTCCACCACCCCCTTTTGATAATGATGCATATGTAGATAGTTCTGATGTAAGTCTTGCTGAGTACAATTGTACTCACGTTTGCTTATTTTATGTTTTGCAGAGAGACGTCAGTCTCACTAGTAGTTCCGCTTGGACTTCGACGTTTAGCTTGTTACCTCAGCTACGATCTTGTGCCTCGGCAGGATCTGGTAGATAGTCAGGCTTCTCAGCCTTTTCATTTATATTTGTCTGTACCCAGACATGTTTAGCTTCCGCTTGTGTTGACTTGTATGCTCTGAGTGCTGGGTCATGAGACCCATGTTTGTAATATCTCGCTCTTCGGAGCCTAATGAATAATATTTTGAGTCGTAGAGTTATGTTGTGATGCCATGTTGTATCTACGCATATTGAGCATAATGTGTGTATGTTTGAAATGCTTGGTATGTGTGGGATCCGACAAACTAGTTGTTTATCCTTGGCAGCCTCTCATATGGGGAAATGTAGTCTCGTGCTTACGGCGATAGTAGTCCGCTACAACCCGGTTCACGAGTCCTGCTAGCCCAGCACTCTGCTTGGACACTTGGTGGCGGCATGTGTCTCACTTCGTTCCTATATCCGTCCCGGAAAATGTCACGCGGTGTTATTGAGTCTGCCTAGCTTGCTACAGCCGGGATACGGAGTCCTGTTAGCCAGTGCTACAGCCGAATACATCGTTGATGACCGACATGCTCGATGTGATTCATGTATGCTGTCCCCATGGGTTAAGCGCCGCTTTGGGTTCACGACTAGCCATGTCGGCCGGGTTCTTTGTCATATGGATGCTAGCGACACTATCATATCGTGAGCCAAAAGACGCAAGCGGTCCGGGCCATGGTAAGCGACACCGTGGGAATACCGTGCGTGAGGCATAAAGTGATATGATGTGTTACCAGCTGGGTCGATGTGACTTAGGATCGGGGTCTGACAGCGTTGGTATCGAGCTGACTGCTGTGGGATTACCAAGCCAAACTGGTGAAGTTGTGTCTAGAAATGCTTTAGCTATGTAAGAGAATTGATTGTGGAAGGAGCGTAAGGCTCTTTTTACTCCTTATACCTCATGGCCTTCGATCTGAGTCATCCTCTTCTCTTCTCGGGGTTTAAGAACTAGGCTTCTCATCTATCTATTAGGATGACGTGTTACTAATCCATAGACTTATAAGATTGTTGGTTTTAATCCCGTTCAGTTCCTACTATTTACGTATGATAGCTGTTGATCTCGAATCTTGTTATGATGTTGTTGAGTGGTTATGCCACCATTTTCTGCAGGATGTCTCAAATCATTTTGAGCATTTACAGCCGTTATCTTTGTCAAGAGTCATCGAGTCTCTAAATAGTCTGATGCATTTGCAAATCCTTTCTTCTGTTCCCGATGTCCTTTTGGGCCAGATTAAGCACACTAACCAGTCAGTCGAGGTACTCCATTGCCTCGACATATATGTTGGAACTATTATTATGACCCTAGATGCTTAGGAGGTCACCTAGCAATTTAGCAATGCTTTTATATCCCAAGTGTGATGATTCTGGCCATCATTTTCAAAAGCATCCCGTGATGCCATTTAGTAGTAGGTATTCTACTCCTGGGTTGTTGAACCCGAGATTCATCCTACTTCATGTTGTTAGTATTCATTAGTGCCTTTAGCATATTAGTAACCTTGCGATAGTTCTCGAGGCCCGTGGTATTTCCTTCCTCCAAATACTACGAACCGCTTATGGCAGAAGTTCCTCGTTGAACCAATACATCACAGTGAGAGTGCTCTTGAGGAGTACTCCATCCATATTGTGAATCTGCCAATTCTACCTTTCTGCATGGGTTATCCGGAAGAAATGATGAGCTTGCTCGACATACTAATCTGTGCATCCACAACTCAGAAAATGATATGTTCCTTTGAGTTGTTCTCTTAGATGTCTTCTGACCTTCATCTATCAATTGATAGCCAAGGGTATGTGTGCAATTGTGTTCATCGATGCATTTTTATCCTTGTGGTCCGTCAAGCCATTCCATTCCGGAATGACTAGGAGAAACAAACTCCAGTACCTCATCCATTTCTAGGATTGGGTCAAAGTAGTCGCATCCCGCAGATCAAAACGCCAATTCAGCTTTTGTTCTGTTCTACTTTGAGTGTTACCATCTTTATGTCAAGAGTGTCATGGGAATTGCACAACCTCCTAGGAATTCTTGATGCGGTGGTACTCCTCACCATCATTGTTCATTTCTCGGTTACGTGTTGGTGCAACGGAAAGCCGACAAGTGAATTGTGATGTGTGACATCAATACTCCGAGCAACTCGTTGCTTGGTAGTGAAGGACAATATTCTCATTCTTAGCATGTTGGTTATTAACCCATCATCCTAAGTTTGATCGTGCTACCTAGTCCTTATTTCGGTGCACACTTGATTGATGAGTTAGGATTGTGTCAAATCCTCACTCATCGGATAATATCGTCTTGCCCTCAAAAGCAAGATTGTTCTCGAGCTTAGTACCATACGGTGGTTCGTGACTTTCCAAATATCTTCTTGGAAGTGTTACGGGTTGTTTCCTGACTGTTATGTTGGGCTCGTGATCAAGTTGGTTTCTTGTGAACCACCCTTCTCCAAGAATCTGTGTTGGATACCCCTGAGCTAGTTGGTTAAGCTAGACAACAACTTGGAGAGTTGGAAGATAAAAGCTTGTCCAACTTAGTTCGATCCAAAGGGATATTCTTGTGTAGTGTGTGTTGAAGAAGGATGATACCTTCATCGATTGGTCCTTGTGATCAGTTGCTGGATCTATTGTCCTACCAATCCTTTGACTTGAGTATGGGCCATTGTCAAGCCAAATCAGAACCAACGATATTCGTAATGTTGTCTTACTCGTGGTTGATCCCGCGAGCATACACCATTACATCTTTGGTCTGACCAATACTATCACGTGTTCACATGATGGTGGAAGTCCAGTGATATGGAAATTCCGATGAGCTATTGTTGAGCCCATCGGTAATTTGTCTCCCCATGAGTCATGTGGAACACCAACGTAGTACTGGAAACTTGTGTAAGCATTTCTTCGTGTTTCGTTCATGAAGCATATGTTTGGATGAAAGTAGTGACTTCCTCTAACTCATGTGCATCTGATGTAAGTTGCCGCCATGAATTTGAGAAAGGTTTGTTTTGTTTCTTTGGAATCATCCCAAGTCAGTCATGCGTGCGAAGTATTCTATGGTGCGATAGGTGATCATCTTCATCCCATATGGATTCCATAGCACACCAAGCCACTGATTGACTTGATCAAGGAAAAGAAGTCTATGCTTGGGATCTAATCCATGGACTTGTGTAAAGACTTCGATACCTCGATGATGGCTCCCCACCTGAACTCGGTAGTGTTTTATTATAAGACTACCATGTGGTCATGCTTGTCTAGGACAACGTGTTCACATGTTTGTAGCAAAACCAGCTCACGTTTTGGAGCTTGCTATCGTAGTTCATATTCCGAGAATCTCGCAACGCCATCTCGTCGAATTGTGTTGCAACCTTTCCTTTTCAGACGTGCTGAGTCTGAAATATCCTAACACCAACCAGATCTGAATCTAAGGCAGATATGATGGTTGGAACATTCGAACAGTTGCATTTCGTTCCCAGCTTGCACCGTCCTTGTGCTATCTCGCTATAGACTGTCTTCTTAGCAATTCTTGTCCAGGGTTATCTTCAAAGTGGACTTACCATGGGTCCCCCCCCCCACCTTCGATGATAAGCAAAAATCATCCATTGCGTTGTCTTCAACAAGGTAGTCCACATCATCCATTCTAGTCCGGGTATACCATTCCTTTGCACTCCACCAAATGATCGATTGTGATTGCCTTTGACTGGCATAAGGAGTTCCAATGATCTATGGATCAAAAGTAATTCTTTTTGCCACTTAAGGGAATAGCTCCTTGCGTCACCTTTCTCGAGGTGTCCCGTTACGGAATCATGATAAATCTCTTCTCGCCACCTTGACACCATCCATCATCTTTCTAAGCGTGGAATTGTTGCCACCAATCAAACCTCGTTGTTGTTCTTCCATCCCTCTCGATGCATTTTATGTCTCAACTCGAGATGTGTCACCACCTCAGTCCGTGAGTCGATCATGTCTACTTGATCTTCATGAAGATCGAATCATGTAGGGCTTCCCCTTCTTTCTGTTGTCGAGTCGGGTGAAGATCTCGAAGACGTCAAGATCAAGAAGATGGAGTGAACCAACATCTTGAGGAAGGCAATTGGATCATGGAATTGTAATAGTTTGTGACCTCCTTTTCCTCTTACCTCACGTCTTGAATCTCGGGCGAGATTCTTGTTTAGTGGGGTGAGTTATCACATCCTAGAATTGCTTGACATTAGTTGCATTAAGGCATTCATGTCATCATGTTAATTTCCATGAAAATCGAAATGGGGATTTGTGAAACCCTCAGAATCATTTTGGAAATGACCTAAATAAAAATCGCTCCAAAAGGGTCCAAGAAAATGCTCATGTGGCCCTCTGAAAATATTGGGCAGAGATAACAACCTAACCAATATTTTTAGGATCCCATAAGTATTTATTTTGGGCATTTGGAATTAATACATTAAATATTTGCCTTGGATATATATTATTATATATATATATATTGTCCAAAATTGTGCCCTTTTGTTGAGGAGCTCGGAATAATATAGTTAGCTCCTGCAAAATTGGCATAATTAAATAAATTGATTTAGTATTTTATTTAAATCAAAAAAAATGTCAGAATATAGAAAAGGAAACGAAATAGGTAAAAGCCCTTACATGGCCTCACCTGCGCAGCCACCGGCCCAGCTTCTTTCCCCCCTGCTGGCCGGCCCGGTTGGCCCAGCCCACCACCGCCTCCTCCCTGTCGCCTTCCTCCTCTGCCAGGGGAGGGCAGGCGCGTGCCCGGCGTCACGCCGCCTTGCCGCCGCCGACTCCAGCTGCTTGCCGCTTCCCCTCTCGCCCTGGACGCGCCACGGAGACGCCCCGAAGCCCCTCACTCTTTCCCCTCACTCTCTGCTCTCTCCCTCGTCCTCTGCTCCCTCTCCGAGCACACCCGAGCGAAGCTCGTCGCCACCGCTCGCCGTAGCCACGGCCACCGGCCCTCCCTCGCCTCGCCGACATGTCCACGGCCTCCGCCGTGACGCCCCCGTCCTCCTCACCGAGTTCCCCGACGCCGGAGCACCCCGAGGCGCCGCCCCCACCATTTCCCCCTCTCGGACCCGCCGGGTCGCCGTCGCCAAATTCACCGGCTCCGGTGCCCACCCGAGCTCACCGACGGCCTCCTCGCAACCACGGTGAGCTCCCGAGTCGATCCCCCCTCTTCTCCGACCCATTCTTCCCCTCTAGCTACCACCGTGGCCGAAACCCGCCGCCGCCATCTGACGTCGCCCGGCGCGTACCACAGCCACGATGGCTCGATTCCGAGCACGCCATCGCCTTCACCGTGCCGTGGAGTCCGTAGCACCCACCCTTCCGCCCTCTGTGCCCCTAGCGCCAACCCGCGCACTTACCCGAGCTCGGCCGCCGCCAAAGCTCGGCGCGGCGAGATTCCGCCACCCCGCACCTCCGCTAGTCCTCCTAGATGCGCCTGAGCCCGGCGTCACGTGAGACCCTCCGCCTCTCATTCGGTCATGGAGGAGGAAACCCGCTTCCTCCGCCGTCCCTGGCTCCACCGGCGACGAGCCGCGGGTCAACTCCGGCGAGTTGACCGGGTTTGGTCTAGTTGACTTCCCGAGCCAGCGACTGCGGGCCCCGCCTGCTAACCACTCTAGTTAGGTTTAAACTAACTTAACTAACCCGGTTAGTGCTAATCAAATAGGTTAGTTAGTTAGTCAGCGGCGTGTGGCCCCACACGTCAGGTTTGACCTGGACCGCGCCCGTTGACGCTGACGTCACACGGCGTCGGTGACGATAATACCCTTTTATAGATTTAATTTAATTCAGTAAATTTCAGAAAATGTCTAAACTTCTAAAAATCATATAAATTCAACCGTAACTTCGGATGGAAATACTTTATATATGAAAATGATCAGAAAAATATGAAGAATATGTTTATGCCATGATCATGCATGTTTGAACAAGTTAACATCACTGAATAGGATGAATCATGATTAGGGTAATTTATGAAATAGCATTTTGAGTTGGAATTCAACCTTATTTGAATTCCTCCAACTAACTTGGATTATTATTGCATTAGGTGAATTCAGTACCTTAACATGATCATGCATCATATATGTGCATTGCATTGATTGTGCTCTCTCTTGTTTGCGGTAATTGTCCCCTCTCGATGAGCGATGTCCGAAGCGATGATTATTCGATGACACCGATGAAGAACTATTATCTTGAAGTGCCGAGCAAGCAAAACCCCTTGTTCATCCCGATATAATCCCACTCTCTCGCTCCTGCTCTATTTTATTGCATTAGGACAACAACGACTCATGTGTTACTTGCTGCGGTAGCTGAACCCCTTGATCCTTTGCATGACTGTCATTCCACAATAATTAGATGAAACCCACTAGCATGAGTAGGAGTTGTTTGAGCCCATGTTGTGCCTACTCATTTATGCTTGTTTGTCATGCACTGCTCTGCTTAGAGTTGAGTCGGGTCCGATTCATCGGGAATGAATTGGAATTGTTATGAATATGTCCTATTGTGGTGAGCTAAGTGTGTGAACACGATTTGGTAAAAGGTAGCGGTGAGAGGCCATGTAGGAGTACATGGTGGGTTGTCTCATTGCAGCCGTCCTCGAGAACTGAGTTCGTGTTTGTGATCCATGAAACAGTTACTACCACGCATTGGGATCCTAATTGACCCTCTCGGCTTCTTGACCACCCTTGTCCTCGGTCAGGAGTTGCAAGTAGTTTACGGTGTTTGTAGCATCTTTGGGGCATACATAGCGCTGACCTTAGGGGTGGGTTGTGTTGCGGTAGGCACCGTGGTTGATGTACCGAGTGCCCGTTTGGTATCTCGGGAACCCTGCACACATCGTTCGGGGCTGTATGGGAAACCTCGGCGGACTCCTGCGGATGGAACCGAATAGGCGATAAACCTGGACTAGGGACTTGAGTGTTTAGGTAGGCCGTGGCCGACACCCACGTTGGGCTTCCGCTTGAAGGTTGCCGGTACATGTCGTGTAAACGGCGGTAAGTGGTGGCGTGTGTGAAGTACACCCTGCGGGGTTTAATATGATCTATTGAATAGCCGTGTCCACGGAGAAGGACTTCTGGGTTGCCTATATCAGTTCATAGATAAGTGAAAGTGGATACCCTAAAATGCGCAGGATAGCGTGAGTGCTATGGATGGCGTTCTCGTGGGAGGCGGGGCGGATCCATAGTGGTGTATTGATATGGTGAATATGTGGACTCGTGTGCGCCACCTCAAAAGAGTTACTTGCGATCGTAGTTCAGGATAGCCACCGAGTCAAAGCTGGCTTGCTGCGGTCAAACTCCACCACCCCTTTTGATAATGATGCATATGTAGATAGTTACGATGTAAGTCTTGCTGAGTACAATTGTACTCACGTTTGCTTATTTTATGTTTTGCGAGAGGCGTCGGTCTCACTAGTAGTTCGCTTGGACTTGACGTTTAGCTTGTTACCTCAGCTACGATCTTGTGCCTCGGCGGGATCTGGTAGATAGTCGGGCTTCTCAGCCTTTTCATTTATATTTATGCGTACCCGGACATGTTTAGCTTCGCTTGTGTTGACTTGTATGCTCTGAGTGTTGGGTCATGAGACCCATGTTTGTAATATCTCGCTCTTGAGCCTAATGAATAATATTTTGAGTCGTAGAGTTATGTTGTGATGCCATGTTGTATCTCGCATATTGAGCATAATGTGTGTATGTTTGAAATGCTTGGTATGTGTGGGATCCGACAAACTAGTTGTTTATCCTTGGCAGCCTCTCATATGGGGAAATGTAGTCTCGTGCTTTTGGCGATAGTAGTCCGCTACTGCCCGGTTCACGAGTCCTGCTAGCCCAGCACTCTGCTTGGACACTTGATCTGGCGGCATGTGTCTCACTTCGTTCCTATGTCATCCCTTGAAATGTCACGCGGTGTTATTGAGTCCTGCCTAGCCTGCTACAGCCGGGATACGGAGTCCTGTTAGCCAGTGCTACAGCCGAATACATCGTTGATGACCGACATGCTCGATGTGATTCATGTATGCTGTCCCCATGGGTTAGCGCCGCTTTGGGTTCACGACTAGCCATGTCGGCCGGGTTCTTTGTCATATGGATGCTAGCGACACTATCATATCGTGAGCCAAAAGACATAAGCGGTCCGGGCCATGGTAAGGCGACACCGTGGGAATACCGTGCGTGAGGCCGCAAAGTGATATGATGTGTTACCAGCTGGGTCGATGTGACTTAGGATCGGGGTCCTGACATAAACCGCCATCGCTATATACTTCCAGCTTATGTTGATCTTTCCTTGATGTTAAAAATTTGCTTGCCGTATCCTGCATAAACAAGCAGACTTCCCTTGGCGACTTATGGCGATGGTGGTCACATAAGGTATTGATAACCCGGAAGGTAAACCCAAACATCACATAAAGGCCGGTTGATGACCATATTTGTTAAACATAGTCACAATAGCATAGTTGTGATCCATTTGGTAGTCTTGCCGGCTTATGTGACCCAAATCATGAGGGCAAATTTAACTCCTGAAAGTTGGCACATAGGATGTTCACCTGGCTTTTAACAACTAAAGTGACCAATGTTAAACCAGTGGAACGAGAACCCCATAGTACTTTCGAGAAGGCCTCACGATAGTCAAACATTTATACTTAGAAAGTATGACGAATAATAAACCAAACTTAAAAAGGCCTCTGATTCGAATACGATCAGTGAACCGCTCCAAAGGGGTTAAGCTAAGATTCAGATACGATCATATAGCCCCAGTGGCTTTGGTGATGCCGATCAAGTGGGTATCAACAGCTATGTTCTCTTTGGTTCGAATATGACCTATGTTTGAACAGGAAGCCCCCAAGTGACCATGAGAGTTGTTTAATGACGTTGATTCGAATACGATCCACGTCAGACCCAAAGGGGTTAAGCTATGATTCAAATATGATCAAGAAGCCCCCAAGTGGGTTTGGCAGTATGCCGATCAATTGGGTATCGACGGCTATGTTCTCTTGGTTCGAATCGACCTATGTTTGAGCAGAAGCCCCCAAGTGACCATGGTTAGATTCAGATATGATCATAAGCGGACCAAAGGAAGCCGGATTCAGATATGATCCGCTCCACATTGGTTGTTTCCACCACCTGGTAAAGGAGACATGTAAACCTTTGAGGGTGAAAAGAAAAGAGGTCCTGCTTTATTGCTTTATATAATATATACATTGTAAAAAATAAATTAATAAATAAATAAATATATCTTGAGAGCCGGTGGCTCAAGTATAGTAAGGCCGAAGATGGGCGATATTCCACGGCCGGCGGGTCTCCTCCTCCGATTTACGTGAGTCTTTGTGCTCTCGAACGTCGATAAGGTAGTATGACCCGTTGTTCAGATTCTTGCTGACCACAAAGGGTCCTTCCCAAGGAGGGGATAGCTTGTGCATATCAGATTGATCCTGGATGAGTCGGAGCACTAAGTCGCCTTCCTGAATGGTTCTGCTTCTAACCCGGCGGCTGTGATAGCGGCGCAGTCTTCTTGATAAATCGCCGGCGGGCTATTGCCAAGTCTCGCTCCTCATCCAACAAGTCAAGTGCATCCTGACGAGCTTTTTCGTTATCGGCCTCAACGTAAGCCGCCACGCGGGGTGAGTCGTGCCGGATGTCACTTGGCAGGACTGCCTCTGCACCATACACCATAAAGAAAAGTGTGTAACCTGTAGATCTGTTAGGCATAGTGTTGATACTCCACAGTACAGAGGGTAGCTCCTCCATCCAACAACCCGGAGTTTGCTGTAAGGGGACAAAGAGTCGGGGTTTGATACCCTTCAAGATCTCTTGATTAGCTCTCTCTGCTTGACCATTAGATTGAGGGTGAGCAATAGCCGAAACATCAAGCCAGATATGTTCTCGTTGACAGAACTCTTCCATGGCACCCTTGGAGAGATTAGTACCATTATCAGTTATGATGTTGTGTGGAAAACCAAACGAAAGATCACCTTTTTCATGAAATGAACCGTCGTGGCTGCATCACACTTACTGACCGGCTCTGCCTCAACCCACTTTGTGAATTTATCCACCGCCACCAAGAGGTGTGTCTTTTTGTCCTTAGACCTCTTGAAAGGTCCAACCATGTCAAGCCCCCAGACTGCAAACGACCAAGTAATTGGAATCATCCTCAACTCTTGAGACGGCACATGAGCTCGTCGTGAGAATTTTTGACATCCGTCACATTTGCTGACCAGATCCTCTGCATCAGCATGAGGCGTCAGCCAATAGAAACCATGACGGAAAGCCTTGGCCACCAGAGATTTTGAGCCGGCATGATGACCACAATCTCCTTCATGGATCTCACGAAGTATCTCCTGACCCTCCGCAGGCGACACACAACGTTGAAACACCCCAGTAACACTGCGATGATGTAACTCGCCATGAACAATTGTCATAGATTTGGACCGCCTGATGATTTGTCTTGCCAAGGTCTCATCCTCAGGCAACTCTCCCCGGGTCATATAGGCCAAATATGGGACTATCCAATCCGGGATAGCGTGAAGAGCTGCCACCAGCTGTGCCTCCGGGTCTGGCACTGCTAGTTCTTCCTTTGTAGGCACTTTGACAGAAGGGTTATGCAAAACATCGAGAAAGGTGTTAGGCGGCACCGGCTTACGCTGAGATCCCAGCCGGCTTAAAGCATCAGCCGCCTCATTCTTCCTCCGATCAATGTGCTCCACTTGATAACCTTTGAAGTGCCCAGCCACAGCATCAACTTCACGGCGGTAAGCCGCCATAAGGGGATCCTTGGAATCCAACGTGCCTGACACCTGTTGAGCTACGAGATCTGAGTCGCCCAAGCACCTTACCCGGCTCAAATTCATCTCTTTGGCCATCCGGAGACCATGGAGTAAGGCCTCGTACTCAGCTGCATTGTTAGTACAAGGAAGATAAGCCGGAGCACATAACAAAATTTGTCACCTCGAGGGGAAGTTAAAACAACTCCAGCCCCCGAGCCTTCCAACTACCTGGACCCATCAAAGTGAATAGTCCAATATGTGCTATCTGGCTTCTCCTCAGGTGCTTGCAATTCTGTCCAATCATTGATAAAATCCACCAGGGCCCGAGACTTGATAGCAGTCCGAGGCATGTATTTCAAACCATGAGGCCCAAGCTCAATGGCCCACTTGGTGACTCATCATGTGGCCTCTCTATTCTGTATGATGTCTCCTAAGGGGGCAGAGCTTACCACAGTAATAGGATGACCTTGGAAGTACTGCTTCAGCTTCCGGCTTGCCATAAACACTCCGTAAACAAGTTTCTGCCAATGTGGATACCTTTTCTTAGACTCAATGAGCACCTCACTGATGTAGTAAACCGGCCGTTGAACCGGATGTTCCTTGCCAGCCTCCTTGCGCTCCACCACGATGGCAACACTGACGGCTCTGGCGTTAGCAGCCACATATAACAGTAATGGCTCTCTATCAATGGGAGCAGCAAGGACTGGTGGCTCAGATAACTGCTTCTTTAAATCTTCAAAGGCAGCGTTAGCAGCATCCTCGCATACAAAGTGTACATTTTCTTCATCATCGATACAGCGGTAGGGCCTTCTCACCTAACGACTTATGAACCGGCTTAAAGCGCAACACGACCCGCCAAATCGCTGAACATCATTGATGCCGCGGTTTAGCCAAAGAGGTGATTGCCTTGATCTTCTCGGGTTAGCTTCAATGCCTCTGCTTGATACCGTAAAGCCGAAGCTTGCTGCAGTACACCAAACACACACTTGGCGGGTTAAGCATCATCTTATAAACCCGAAGATTATCAAAGGTCTCCTTTAAATCAGATATCAAAGTTTCCTTCTCCCTGGATTTCACCACGATGCCATCCACATAAGCGTGAACATTGCGCCCAATTTGACTGTGAAGACAGTTTTGTACACATCTCTGATAAGTCGTCTGGGCACTCTTGAGCCCAAATGGCATAGATACATAGCAGAAGGCTCCAAATGGAGTGATGAAAGCCGTCTTCCTGGTCCTTAACTGCCATTTTGATCTGATGATAGCCAGAGTAAGCATCCAAAAATCTCAATCGCTCGCAACCCGCCGTAGCATCAATGATTTGATCAATACAGGGGAGGGCAAAGGGATCAGCCGGACAAGCCTTATTTAAGTCCGTATAATCCACACACATCCGCCAGGTGCCGTTCTTCTTGAGTACAAGCACCGGGTTAGCCAACCACTCCGGCTGAAAAACTTCAACAATGAACCCAGCCGCTAAGAGCCGGGCAACCTCTTCTCCAATAGCTTTCCATCTTTCCTCATTGAACCGTCGAAGAAATTGCCTGACCAGCTTATACTTTGGATCAATATTAAGAGTGTGCTCAGCGAGTTCTCTCGGGACGCTCGGCATGTCAGAAGGTTCCCATGCAAAGATGTCCCGGTTCTCACGGATGAACTTGATGAGCGCGCTTTCCTATTTAGGATCCAAGTTGGCACGGATGCTGAACTGCTTGGAAGAGTCGCCTGGAGTAAAGTCAACAAGCTTTGTTTCAGTGGCCTATTTAAACTTCAATGCCGGGTCATGCTCTGTAGTTGGCTTCTTCAAAGAGGTCATATCCGCCGGGTCAACATTTTTTTGATAAAACTTTAGCTCTTCTGCTGCACAAACAGACTCAGCATAAGCCGTGTCGCCTTCTTCACACTCAAAGGCTACCTTTCGACTCCCGTGCACAATGATGGTGCCCTTGTGACCCGGCATCTTGAGCTGCAGATAAACATAACACGGCCGTGCCATGAACTTGGCATAAGCCGGCCGCCCAAACAGAGCATGATATGGGCTCTTGATTTTGACTACCTCAAACGTTAATTTCTCAGCCCTGGAATCATACTCATCTCCAAAGGCCACCTCCAATTCAATCTTACCGACCAGGTATGCCGACCAGATAATCCTTGTCAGTCAAACCCATGCGTCGAAAGGTCTCGTAATAGAGGATGTTGATACTGCTACCTCCGTCCATGAGTACCTTGGTAAACTTATATCCACCAACCTGAGGCGCCACCACCAAGGGTAATTGACCCGGATTATCAACCCGGGGTGGGTGATCTTCCCTGCTCCATACAATAGGCTGCTCTGACCACCTCAAGTAATGGGGAACTGCCGACTCAACAGAGTTCACGACCCTCTTACGAACCTTCTGGTCACGCTTGCATAAGCTTGTGGTGAACACATGATACTGCCCACTATTCAGCTGCTTCGGATGGCTTTGATAACCCGACTGCTGCTGTTGTCCCCCTTGACCAAGCTACTGTTGATTATAGCCGCCTTGATTTCCCTGAAAGCCGGAACTTGAACCGCCGGCCGGGCCATGAAAGCCGCCAGCCCCTGAGCCGCCGCCCCATCCATGATTGCCATCAAACATGTTGGAATTCTTGAAAGCCTTAATGATTGCGCAATCCTTCCATAAGTGGGTGGCGGGTCGTTCCCGGGTGTCGTGCCTCGGGCAAGGCTCATTGAGAAGCTGCTCAAGAGATAGGCCTGACCCGCCAGATCGAGGGGGCGGTTTTCCCTTACATCTCTGATTCTTACCCTGTGCATTAGCATTGGCCACAAACTCCGGGTTACCCTCCGCCTTATGCTTGTTGCCTCCTTGATTTGTCGGGTTATGCTGCTGACCCTTTCCATTGCCGTTCTTCTTTCCCTTCCCTGTCTTTTCCTCATCAGACGCGGGATCCTTGGTACTATCAGAATTGGCGTATTTGACTAAAGCCGCCATCAGCGTACCCATATCATTGCAATCACGCTTAAGGCGCCCCAGTTTCTGCCTCGGCGGCTCAAAGCGGCAATTCTTCTCCAACATGAGGACATCAGAGCCGGCATCCATCTTATCAGACGGATGTATTATTTCCTTGACCCGGCGCACCCAATGAGTTGTGGATTCACCCTCCTCCTGCTTACAATTTGTCAAGTCCACAATCGACATGGATTGCTTGCAAGTGTCTTTGAAGTTCTGGATGAAGCGGGCCTTTAGTTCTGCCCATGAACTGATGGAGTTGGGCGGCAAGGCCTTTAACCAAGACCGGGCCGTTCCATCTAACATCATGGTGAAGTACTTAGCCATTGCTGCATCGCTGACTTCCAACAGCTCCATGGCCATCTCATAACTTTCAATCCATGCTCCGGGCTGTAAATCGGCCGTGTAATTCGGCACCTTTCGAGGTCCCTTGAAGTCCTTGGATAGGCGTACATCACGCAGAGCCGGCACCAAACAAGGAACACCGCCGGTTCTGGTAACTACTCCCGCCTCAACGGAAGTCATCGGATACTCTTTATGAGCCGTCTGTTGGGCTGCTAGCTGAGCCCCCCGCTCGTCCTCCTGACGTATTCGGTCTTGCACCGGGTTATAGCTACCGGGCCGGTTACGACGCTGGGCATTGCTTGACAAAGCTTCTGACTCCATGTGCCTGCTGTAACTCGGACTCCGGTTTTGACGAGGCGGTGCTAACCAAGGCGGAGGAGTTGAATGAATCATGTCCCGGCTGTAAGAATAAGTCTCTTGCTGAGCCAAAGCCATCTGAACAAGTTCTCTGATCCTCCGGGTCTCCACCGCTGACGGATCATCACCATCCACTGGGAGAGCCGCCAAACGCGCCGATGCTGCGATTAAGTTCTCCATGGGGTTGGAAAAGTGACCCGATGGTATTGGTATATAGCGGGGCGGGGCCATACTCCCATGAGGAGGTGCCATCTCTCGAAGCTGAGCCGGTCCTCCCGCTCCGGCTGTTGTGAACTGATTTGCCTCGGGAGGGTTGCTAGGGCCGGCACCGGGTGTAGCGACAAGGTTCCGAGGGTCGTAAACTGGAGGCAAACGGGATTGAGTTTTTTGGTGCCTCCTTCTCATTACCTCATTAGATGCGTTCAGGCTCATATTAAGCTGGAAAGCCTCTGACTGGAGCTGTTGCGCCCGTGCATCCAAAGTTGCTTGTTCTGTAGCTAACCTGGTGTCCTCAGCTTCCAAGGCCTCCTTGGCCCGAGCTATCGCTTCACGCACCTGTGCCACCTCCGCGTTATGCTCATCTTGATTTGCAGGAATAACCATGGAGGTTAACAGGGCCGTAAGCTTATCCATGAGATCCATCAGTATCTGAGCCGGCGGGCGCACAGGGCCTCCTGCCCCGGCCGCTCTTGACCCGGATGTTAGTGCCACAACAGTCGTTGAGTTTTGGCCGGGTTTAGTCCCGGCCATGAAGACTCCTGCCCAGCTTGGCGGCTCATAGGGGTCCGGAATACTGGAGCCATCGGAACAGCCCCCAAGCATGCCATCTTGCACTTGATACAACGAATCTGTTGAACCGGCGGACAAATCACCATCCGAGAGGACGGCCATCTCACCACCATCTTCAGATCCTTCAGAAAGTTCCTCTGCGTGGACGCAGCCCACGAAGGCACGCTTCATGACGGGTTGAGCTCGGGCGGGTCTCGCACGCAGAGCCGTCTCGACGAAGTCGGTGCAGTTGTCCGGCTCAGGGCACGGCTCACCAATCCTGCCGATGAAGACTTGGATTCCGCCGAAGGGGACCCGGTGCCCGTACTCAATTGAGCCGGCGTCGGGGCCCTAGCCTTCGTCGTTGATGTAGATCTTGCCGCGGCGACTCTTGGTCATCCGGCCAACTACGTATCCCTTGAGCCCTTCGAAGTTGCCCTTCAAGAACTCAAATCCACTGTGTGCTGGCCCCACGGTGGGCGCCAACTATCGTGGAATTGTCACGGCAGATGTCCTCTTGCAAGGACTTAGTCGTGGAGCCATCGCAACTAGGAAGCTTAAAGGGGTTAAATCGGGACAAAGGACACGAGAGTTATACTAGTTCGGCCCCTTACGGTGAAGGTAAGGCCTACGTCTAGTTGGGTTGGTATTTCTTGAGGTTTGATGACCAGGGAGCGAGATACGCTATGCCCGGCTCTCGAAGAGTTGTTTCTTCCCCTAAGCCGCCAGCGGGTCGTCCCCTTATATACACGGGTGGACGCCCTGCGGTCAACAGAGTCCCGGCCGGCTCATAAACAGTGTCCGGCTCGGTGACTAGTTAAGTCTACCTTATGATACAAGTCATGTCATCACAGCGGTTTATCACCATGGGCCTTAAGCCGCCTACGGGCCTTAGACCCTTTATTGAACCGCCATCTTCATGCTTGGCCTCCGGGCTTCTCTTAAGATGAGTCTTCTTTGCGTAACCCGGCCCCTCCTGGGCGGTTTACTCAAATAGTTATATCCCCAACAGGTAGCAAAAGTAATATTTTTGGGTTTTATAGTGATTGTAACAGTAGCAATGGAAAAGTAAATGAGCAAAGAACAATATATGAAAAGCTCATAGGCATTGGATCGGTGATGGAGAATTATGCCGGATGCGGTTCATCATGTAACAGTCATAACATAGGGTGACACAGAACTATCTCCAATTCATCAATGTAATGTAGGCATGTATTCTGAATATAGTCATACGTGCTTATGGAAAAGAACTTGCATGACATCTTTTGTCCTACCCTCCCGTGGCAGCGGGGTCCTATTGGAAACTAAGGGATATTAAGGCCTCCTTTTAATAGAGTACCGAACCAAAGCATTAACACATAGTGAATACATGAACTCCTCAAACTATGGTCATCACCGGGAGTGGTCCCGATTATTTTCACTTCGGGGTTGCCGGATCATAACACATAGTAGGTGACTATAGACTTGCAATATAGGATCAAGAACTCACATATATTCATGAAAACATAATAGGTTTAGATCTGAAATCATGGCACTCGGGCCCTTGTGACAAGCATTAAGCATAGCAAAGTCATAGCAACATCAATCTCAGAACATAGTGGATAGTAGGGATCAAAACCTAACAAAACTAACTTGATTACATGATAAATCTCATCCAACCCATCACCGTCCAGCAAGCCGACGATGGAATTACTCACGCACGGCGGTGAGCATCATGAAATTGGTGATGAAGGATGGTTGATGATGACGATGGCGACGAATTCCCCTCTCCGGAGCCCCGAACGGACTCCAGATCAGCCCTCCCGAGAGAGATTAGGGCTTGGCGGTGGCTCCGTATCGTAAAACGCGACGAATCCTTCTCTTTGATTTTTTCTCCCTGAACGTGAATATATAGAGTTGGAGTTGAGGTCGGTGGAGCACCAGGGGGTCCACGAGGTAGGGGGAGTGCCCTGGGGGGGGGGGCAGGAACGCCTCCCACCCTCATGGACAGGGTGTGGGCCCCCTGGCCTTGATTCTTTCGCCAATATTTTTTATTATTTCCAAAAATAATCTCCGTGAAGTTTCAGGTCATTCCGAGAACTTTTTTCTGCACAAAGATAACACCATGGCAATTCTGCTGAAAACAACGTCAGTCCAGGTTAGTTCCATTCAAATCATGCAAGTTAGAGTCCAAAACAAGGGCAAAAGTGTTTGGAAAAGTAGATACGACGGAGACGTATCAACTCCCCCAAGCTTAAACCATTGCTTGTCCTCGAGCAATTCAGTTGATAAACTGAAAGTGATAAAGAAAAACTTTTACAAACTCTGTTTTCTCTTATTGTTGTAAATATGTAAAGCCAACATTCAAGTTTTCAGCAAAGATTATGAATAACCATATTCACAATAACACTTAGGTCTCCTGTTTACTCCTATCAATGGCATAATCAACTAGCGAGCAATAATAATAAATCTCAGATGACAACACTTTCTGAAAACAATCATGATATGATATAACAAGATGGTATCTCGCTAGCCCTTTCTGAGACCACAAAACATAAATGTAGAGCACCTTTAAAGATCAAGGACTGACAAGACATTGTAACTCATGGTAAAAGAGATCCAGTCATAGTCATACCCAATATGAATTAATAGTAATGGATGCAAATGACAGCGGTGCTCTCCAGCTGGTGCTTTTTAATAAGAGGGTGATGACTCAACATAAAAGTAAATAGATAGGCCCTTCGCAGAGGGAAGCAGGGATTTGTAGAGATGCCAGTGCTCGATTTTTTGAAATAGAGATAAATAATATTTTGAGCGGCATACTTTCATTGTCAACATAACAACCAAGAGATGGCGATATCTTCCATGCTACACACATTATAGGCGGTTCCCAAATAGAATGGTAAAGTTTATACTCCCCCTCCACCAACAAGCATCAATCCATGGCTTGCTCGAAACAACGAGTGTCTCCAACTAACAAGAGTCCCGGGGGAGTTTTGTCTGCAATTATTTCGATTTGATTTGCATAAAGCATGCGACTGCGCATCCCGGTGACCAGCCATTTTCTCGTGAGTGAGGAGCGGAGTCCACTCCTCTTGAGAATAACCCGCCTATCATGGAAGATACAGACAACCTAGTTGATACACGAGCTATTCGAGCATTCAAAACAGAATTTCATTTGAAGGTTTAGAGTTTGGCACATACAAATTTACTTGGAACGGCAGGTAGATACCGCATATAGGAAGGTATGGTGGACTTGTTGGAAATATGCCCTAGAGGCAGTAATAAATTAGTTATTATTATTATATTTCCTTGTTCATGATAATCGTTTATTATCCATGCTATAATTGTATTGATAGGAAACTCAAGTACATGTGTGGGTACATAGACAACAACATGTCCCTAGTAAGGCTCTAGTTGACTAGCTCGTTGATCAATAGATGGTTACAGTTTCTTGACCATGGACGTTGGATGTTGTTGATAACGGGATCACATCATTAGGTGAATGATGTGATGGACAAGACCCAATCCTAAGCCTAGCACAAAGATCGTGTAGTTCGTATGCTAAAGCTTTTCTAATGTCAAGTATCATTTCGTTAGACCATGAGATTGTGCAACTCCCGGATACCGTAGGAATGCTTTGGGTTTACCAAACGTCACAACGTAACTGGGTGGCTATAAAGGTGCACTATGGGTATCTCCGAAAGTGTCTGTTGGGCTGGCACGAATCAAGACTGGGATTTGTCACTCCGTGTGACTGAGAGGTATTTCTGGGCCCACTCGGTAGGACATCATCATAATGTGCACAATGTGACCAAGGGGTTGATCACGGGATGATGTGTTACAGAACAAGTTAAAAGACTTGCCGGTAACGAGATTGAACAAGGTATCGGGATACCGACGATCGAATCTCGGGCAAGTACAATACCGCTAGACAAAGGGAATTGAATACGGAATTGATTGAATCCTTGACATCGCGGTTCATCCGATGAGATCATCGTGGGACATGTGGGAGCCAAGATAGGTATCCAGATCCCGCTGTTGGTTATTGACCGGAGAACGTCTCGGTCATGTCTGCATGGTTCCCGAACCCGTAGGGTCTACACACTTAAGGTTCGGTGACGCTAGGGTTATAGGGAATAGATATACGTGGTTACTGAATGTTTTTTAGAGTCCCGGATGAGATCCCGGACGTCACGAGGAGTTCCGAAATGGTCCGAAGTTAAAGATTTATATATGGGAAGTCCTATTATGGTTACCGGAAAAGTTTTGGGTGCTATCGGTAACGTACCGGGACCACCCGGAGGGTCCCGGGGGTCCACCAAGTGGGGCCACCGGCCTCAGAGGGCTGCATGGGCCAAGTGTGGGAGGGGACCAGCCCTAGGTGGGCTGGTGCACCCCCCCCCCCCTACCAAGGCCCAAGGCGCCTAGGGTTTGGGGAGGGGGGCGCCTCCACCTTACTTGGGGGGCAAGTTTCCCCCTCTCCCGCCCCTTGGCCGCCACACTAGATGGGTTTTGGGGCTGCCGCACCCCTTTGGGTGGGAACCCTAGAGGGGGCGCATCCCTCTCCCTCTCCCCTATATATAGTTGAGGTCTTTGGGGCTGCAAACACAAGAGTTTCCACCTCTCCCTGGCGCAGCCCTACCTCTCTTTCTCCTCATCTCTCGCGGTGCTTGGCGAAGCCCTGCTGGAGTGCCACGCTCCTCCACCACGACCACGCCGTCGTGCTGCTGCTGGACGGAGTCTTCCCCAACCTCTCCCTCTCTCCTTGCTGGATGCAGGCGTGGGAGACGTCACCAGGCTGTACGTGTGTTGAACGTGGAGGTGCCGTCCGTTCGGCACTAGGATCTCCGGTGATTTGGATCACGACGAGTACGACTCCTTCAACCCCGTTCACTTGAACACTTCCGCTTAATGATCTACAAGGGTATGCAGATGCACTCTCCTCTCTCTCGTCGCTAGTCTCTCCATAGATAGATCTTGGTGACTCGTAGGAAAATTTTGAATTTCTGCTACGTTCCCCAACAGTGGTATCAGAGCTAGGTCTATGCGTAGTTTCTATGCACGAGTAGAACACAAGTTGTTGTGGGCGTTGATTTTGTTCAATATGCTTACCGTTACTAGTCCAATCTTGTTTCGACGGTATTGTGGGATGAAGCGGCCCGGACCGACCTTACACGTACTCTTACATGAGACAGGTTCCCCCGACTGACATGCACTTGTTGCATAAGGTGGCTAGCGGGTGCCAGTCTCTCCCACTTTAATCGGATCGGATTCGATGAAAAGGGTCCTTGTGAAGGGTAAATAGCAATTGACATATCACGTTGTGGTTTTTGCGTAGGTAAGAAACGTTCTTGCTAGAAACCCATAGCAGCCACGTAAAACATGCAAACAACAATTAGAGGACATCTAACTTGTTTTTGTAGGGTATGATATGTAATGTGATATGGCCAAAAGAATGTGATGAATGATATGTGATGTATGATATTGATCATGTTCTTGTAATAGGAATCACGACTTGCATGTCGATGAGTATGACAACTGGCAGGAGCCATAGGAGTTGTCTTAATTTATTGTATGACCTGCGTGTCATTGAACAACGCCATGTAATTACTTTACTTTATTGCTAAACCATTAGCCATAGTAGTAGAAGTAATAGTTGGCGAGACAACTTCATGGAGACACGATGATGGAGATCATGATGATGGAGATCATGGTGTCATGCCGGTGACGATGATGATCATGGAGCCCCGATGATGGAGATCAAAAGGAGCAAAATGATATTAGCCATATCATGTCACTATTTGATTGCATGTGATGTTTATCATGTTTATGCATCTTATTTGCTTAGAACGATGGTAGTAGATAAGATGATCCCTCATTATAATTTCAAGAAAGTGTCCCCCCTAACTGTGCACCGTTGCGAAAGTTCGTTGTTTCGAAGCACCACGTGATGATCGGGTGTGATAGATTCTAACGATCACATACAACGGGTGTAAGCCAGATTTACACACGCGAAACACTTAGGTTAACTTGACGAGCCTAGCATGTACAGACATGGCCTCGGAACACAAGAGACCCAAAGGTCAAACATGAGTTGTATAGTGGATACGATCAACATGAAGATGTTCACCGATGATGACTAGTCCGTCTCACGTGATGATTGGACACGGCCTAGTTGACTCGGATCATGTAATCACTTAGATGACTAGAGGGATGTCTATCTGAGTGGGAGTTCATTAGATGAACTTAATTATCCTGAACATAGTCAAAAGGTCTTTGCAAATTATGTTGTTAGCTCGCGCTTTAGTTCTACTGTTTTAGATATGTTCCTAGAGAAAGTTTAGTTGAAAGTTGTTAGTAGCGATTATGCGGACTAGGTCCGTAAACTGAGGATTGTCCTCGTTGCTTCGTAGAAGGCTTATGTGCTTAATGCACCGCTCAGTGTGCTGAACCTCGAACGTCGTCTATGGATGTTGCGAACATTTGACATACACGTTTTGATGACTACATGATAGTCTGGTAATGTTAAATGGTTTAGAATTGAGGCACCAAGGAAATTTTTGAAATGTCGCAGAACATATGAGATGTTCCAAGAGCTGAAATTGGGATTTCAGGCTCGTGCCCACGTCAAGAGGTATGAGACCTCCGACGAGTGTTCTAGCCTACAAACTAAGGGAGAAGATCTCAATCGTTGAGCTTATACTCAGATTGTCTGGGTACAACAATCACTTGAATCGAGTGGGAGTTAGTCTTCCAGATGAGATAGTGATTTTTCTCCAAAGAAATTGCCACTAAGCTACTAGAGCTTCGTGATGAACTATAACATAACAGGGATAGATATGATGATCCTTGAGCTATTCGCAATGTTCGACACCGCGAATGTAGAAATCAAGAAGGAGCATCAATTGTTGATGGTTAATGAAACCACTAGTTTCAAGAAGGGCAAGGGAAAGAAGGGGTACTTCATGAAACGACAAATCAGTTGCTGCTCCAGTGAAGAAACCCAGGGTTGAACCCAAACCCGAGACTAAGTGCTTCTGTAATGAGGGAACGGACACTGAAGCAGAACTACCCTAGATACTTGGTAGATGAGAAGGCTGGCAAGGTCGATAGAAGTATATTGGATATACATTATGTTAATGTGTACTTCACTAGTACTCCTAGTAGCACCAGGGTATTAGATACCGGTTCGGTTGCTAAGTGTTAGTAACTCGAAATAAAAGCTACGGAATAAACGGAGAATAGCTAAAGGTGAGCTGACGATATGTGTTGGAAGTGTTTCCAAGGTTGATGTGATCAAGCATCGCCTGCTCCCTCTACCATCGAGATTGGGTTTAAACCTAAATAATTGTTATTTGGTGTTTACGTTGAGCATAGACATGATTGGATTATGTCTATCGCAATACGGTTATTAATTTAAGGAGAGTAATGGTTACTCTATTAATTTGAATAAAACCTTAAATGGTCTTGCACCTAAAAGAATGGTTTATTGAATCTCGATCGTAGTGATACACATTTTCATGCCAAAAGATATAAGATAGTAATGATAGTACCACTTACTTGTGGCACTGCCATGTAAGTCATATTGGTATAAAACGCATCTAGAGGCTCCATGTTGATGGATCTTTGGACTCACTCGTTTTTGAAAAGTTTGAGACATGTGAACCATGTCTATTGGTGTATATACGTGAAGAAACTCCATGCAAATGGATCGTTTGTACTCACTTGATTTTGAATCACTTGAGACATGCAAATCATACCACATGGGCAAGATGACTGAAAAGCCTCGTTTTCAGTAAGATGGAACAAGAAAGCAACTTGTTGGAAGTTACACATTTTGATGTGTGCAGTCCAATGAGTGTTGAGGCACGCAGTGGATATCGTTATGTTCTTACTTCACAGATGATTTGAGTAGATACTGAGTATATTTACTTGATGAAACACAAGTCTGAATTATTGAAAGGTTCAAGTAATTTCAGAGTGAAGTTGAAGATCATCGTGACAAGAGGATAAAATGTCTATGATATGATCATAGAGATGGATATCTGAGTTGCGAGTTTGGTACACAATTGAGACATTGTGGAAATTGTTTCACAACTAACACCGCCTGGAACACCATAGTGTGATGGTGTGTCCGAACATCATAGTTGCACCCTATTGGATATGGTGCGTACCATGATGCCTCTTATCGAATTACCACTGTCGTTCATGGGTTAGGCATTAGAGACAACCGCACTCACTTTAATAGGGCACCACGTAATTCCGTTGAGACGACACCGTTTGAACTATGGTTTGGAGAAACCTAAGTTGTCGTTTCTTAAAAGTTTGGGGCTGCGACGCTTATGTGAAAAAGTTTCAGGTTGATAAGCTCGAACCGAAAGCGGATAAAATGCATCTTCATAGGGCACCCAAAACAGTTGGGAATACCTCCTAATTCAGATCCGAAAGCAATAGGGATTGTTTCTTGAATCGGGTCCTTTCTCGAGGAAAAGTTTGTCTCGGAAAGAATTGAGTGGGAGGATGGTGGAGACTTAATGAGGTTATTGAACTGTCACTTCAACTAGTGTGTAGCAGGGCACAGGAAGTTGTTCCTATGGCGCCTACACCAATTGAAGTAGAAGCTTATGATAGTGATCATGAAACTTTGGATCAAGTCACTACCAAACCTCGTAGGTCGACAAGGATGCGTACTACTTTAGAGTGGTACGTACTCTTGTCTTGGAGGTCATGTTGCTAGACAACAATGAACCTACGAGCTATGGAGAAGCGATGGCGGGCCCGGATTCCGGCAAATGGCTCGAGGCCATAAAATCCGAGAGAGGATCCATGTATGAAAACAAAGTGTAGACTTTGGAAGAACTACTTGATGGTCGTAAGGCTATTGGGTACAGATGGATTTTAAAAGGAAGACGGACAATGATGGTATGTATCACCATTAAGAAAGCTCGACTTGTCGTTAAGATGATTTCCGACAAGTTCAAGGAGTTGACTACGGTGAGGCTTTCTCACTCGCAGCGACGCTAAGAGTCTGTTGGAATTGGATTAGCAAAGATTCTTGCATCATTTATGTAATCTTGCGATAGGATGTCAAAACCATTGTTTCTCGACAATTTTCTTGAGGAAAGGTTGTATGTGATACAACCAGAAGGTTTTGAAAATCCTGAAAGACGCTAACAAGTATGCAAAGCTCCAGCAATCCTTCTAAGGACTAGAGTAAGCATCTCGGAGTTGGAAAGTACGCTTTGATGAGATGATCAAAGATTTTGGGTTTATACAAAGTTTATGAGAAACTTGTATTTCCAAAGAAGTGAGTGGGAGCACTATGGAATTTCTGATGAGTATATGTTGTTGACATATTGTTGATCATAAATGATGTAGAATTTCTAGAAAGCATATATGGTTATTTGAAAAGTGTTTTTCAATAGAAAACCTGGATTAAGCTGCTTGAACATTAAGCATCAAGATCTATGAGGATAGATCAAAAACGCTAAATGGTACTTTCAAATGAGCACATACCTTGACATGATCTTGAAGGTGTTCAAAATGGATTAGTCAAAGAAGGAGTTCTTGCCTGAGTTGTAAGGTATGAAGTTAAGACTTAAAGCTCGACCACGGCAGAAGAGAGAAAAAGGACGAAGGTCGTCCCCTATGCTTTAGACGTAGGCTCTACAGTATGCTATGCTGAGTACCGCACCTGATGTGTGCCTTGCCACGTGTCTGGCAAGGGGGTACAAGAGTGATCCAGGAGTGGATCATTGGACAGCGGTCAAAATTGCCCTTGGAGTAATAAGGACATGTTTCTCGATTATGGAGGTGATGAAGAGTTCGGTGTAAAGGGTTACGTTGATGCAAGCTTTAACACCTATCCGAATGACTCTGAGTAGCAAACCAGATACGTATAGTGGAGCAACCATTTGGAATAGCTCCAAGTGGAGCGTGGAAGCAGCATTTACAATATGACCTAGAGATCTGCGAAGTACATACGGATCTGAATATTGCAGACCCGCTGACTAAAACCTCTCTCACTAGCAAAACATGATCAAACCCCAGAACTCATTGAGTCTTAATCACATGATGATGTGAACTAGTTTAGTGACACTAGTAAACTCTTTGGATGTTGGTCACATGGCGATGTGACTTGTGAGTGTTAATCACATGGCGATGTGAACTAGATTATTGACTCTAGTGCAAGTGGGAGACTGTTGGAAATATGCCCTAGAGGCAATAATAAATTATTTATTATTATTATATTTCCTTGTTCATGATAATCGTTTATTATCCATGCTATAATTGTATTGATAGGAAACTCAAGTACATGTGTGGGTACATAGACAACACCATGTCCCTAGTAAGCCTCTAGTTGACTAGCTCGTTGATCAATGGATGGTTACGGTTTCCTGACCATGGACATTGGATGTCGTTGATAACGGGATCACATCATTAGGAGAATGATGTGATGGACAAGACCCAATCCTAAGCCTAGCACAAAGATCGTAGTTTGTATGCTAAAGCTTTTCTAATGTCAAGTATCATTTCCTTAGACCATGAGATTGTGCAACTCCCGGATGCCGTAGGAATGCTTTGGGTGTACCAAACGTCACAACGTAACTGGGTGGCTATAAAGGTGCACTACAGGTATCTCCAAAAGTGTCTGTTGGGATGGCACGAATCGAGACTGGGATTTGTCACTCTGTGTGACGGAGAGGTATCTCTGGGCCCACTCGGTAGGACATCATCATAATGTGCACAATGTGACCAAGGGGTTGATCACGGGATGATGTGTTATGGAACGAGTAAAGAGACTTGCCGGTAACGAGATTGAACAAGGTATCGGGATACCGACGATCGAATCTCGGGCAAGTACAATACCGCTAGACAAGGGGAATTGAATACGGGATTGATTGAATCCTCGACATCGTGGTTCATCCGATGAGATCATCGTGGGACATGTGGGAGGCAACATGGGTATCCAGATCCCGTTGTGGGTTATTGACCGGAGAACGTCTCGGTTGTTGGGTGGTCGGTGCGACATATGCCAACGGGTGGCTTATCATTGTGGGAGCCAATAAGACGTCGCCGGTGCCTAGAAACGGGATGAGGCGAACACATGCACGCCGGCGAATCTTACCCAGCTTCGGGCCTCTCCGTGGAGATAACACCCCTACTGCTGCTCTGCGGGGTCTCCGCATGATCACTAGATGAAAGAGTGGCTACAAGAGGCTCCTTGAGCTGCTCGGTGAGAGGAAGAAGAAGGGCACGGCTAGCTCTCCTCTTCCCTCTATGTGGTGTCTAAAACTCTAAGAGATCAACCCTTTGCATGGGTCCCCTGGGGGGTTTATATAGGCCTACCCCCAGGGGTACAATGGTAATCCAGCTGGGCACGGGCCCTAGCCGTCAATGTCTACGCTCGCCGGCTTCTCCGCCGGCCACTGGGGCCCGCCGACTGGTGGGTCCCGCCGGCTTCTTGGTCGATAAGCTGGCCCCACCGTTGAGGGCCTTGTCGGGGGCTGGTTACTATTTCCTCAATCCTGATGACAAGGGCTTTGTCAGGGTAAGCATGGCTACAGTGACGCCGCCTTGACGGTGATCACTGTAGCCTCACCTCGTCTTGTCTCCTTAATGAGGCGCTTCCTTCGAGGGGGAAACAAGCCGGCTATGGGAAGCCGGCCATATCTCAGGCCGACTGAGGGAGGCCGAGCCGCCTTCGGGCATCTCTCTGACCGGAGGGGCCCGCCGCCTGCGGGTCGTACTGACAGCCTGTCGTGGGTAATGTCATGGTCAACATGGTAACAGTGATGTGCCGGACGGGTGATGGCTGCCCCGTACGGTGTACTGTAGCCATGCGCGCTCCGGGATGCGGGGCTGGCAGGCTTCACTGTAGCCACACCCCGTCTCATCACCGTTATGTGGGTGCAGATTCTGAGGGTGCGGCCTTGGCCGCTTGCTGGGAGGACGGCTTTGTGGGATCGGCCTTCTCGTGGCCGGCTTCGCGGAGCCGACCCTTTGGCAACCGGCTCCTTGGAAGCCGGCCCTCTTGCGGCCTTCTTCCTATAGGTTTTGAGGCCGGACCGCCTCCTGACAGCCGGCCTGAGGGGCAGCCGGCCGGGGGAAGGCGGCCCTGCGTCTTGGATGTTGGATGGCTTGATTGGCTTGTAATTTTTTCAGAAGTCCCAGGGGAAGCCGGCTAGGCTACCCTTAGTCATTTACTCCGATAGTAGTCCCCGAAGCTGATTGAGCTTCGAGTTTGAAAGGAGGACGAGAGGCTCGATCAGCTTCCTATCCTGAGGAGCCGGCAGCTAGGAGCCGGCCTTGAGCGGGTGCGCCGTCCTCGGGAAGTTCCGCAGCCAGAAGGTGAGAACGCGAGCCGACTTGCGCGTTGGCCGCACGCCACCCTGCGCGCCACGTGGCCAGAGGCCTGCCAGCACACGCGCGCGACGGGACGTCGCCGCAGGCTGGGGCCCACCAACTAGGCCTCGGCCCATGTGCGGATCCTCTGCGGCCCGAAAGGACCGCTCGCCTTCCCGCGGCGGTTTCAGCACGCCTTTAGGGCGCAATAATCGCGGGACGTGGGGGAGTGGGCGCAGTTAATCCCACGTTCCCCCATGCCTTGCCTCCTCGGCTCCGCCGCACGAGCCTGTAAGTAGGGGGGAGGGGGAGGGACAGAGGCTCGCATGCTCGCCCTCGCTCCTCTCTTTCCTCTACCTCCTTCTTCGTCCCTCCGCCGCCGCGGCGCACTCACCACCGCACCATTCCGCCGCGAACCCTCTTGGCTCGCCGCGGTTCCTCCGCAACATGGCTGTGCTCTCCGCCGTCGCGCCTCTGTCATCTGCTCTTGCTCCCATGGCGCTATCTAGCTCGTGGGACGGCTCCAACGTCCATGAAGACCACATCGATTGGCTTCACAAGACGCGGCGATTGCCGAGCGAGGACCTCGTGAAGACCCGCCTCGCGCCGGAGGCGGAGGTTTCGCCGGCGCCGGAGGAGGGCGAGCGGGTTATCTTCCGCTGGCACTGCCTGCACGGCCTCGGCTTGCCGGCGAGCGGGTTCTTCCGCTCCTTCCTCGAGTTCTATAATCTCCAGCCGCATCACCTCACCCCCAACACGGTGATGCTGCTGTCGGCCTTCGTCACCCTGTGCGAGGGTTTTCTTGGAGTCCTCCCCACCCTTGAGCTCTTTGGGGAGTTCTTCCAGTGCAAGCTCGGCACCGTCTCCGCGGGTGTGCCCGCCCCCTGTGGCGCCTTCATCGCCAGGCGGAGGACAGCTGACAACAACCCCTTTCCGCCTATCCCGCTGATCCAGTCGGTGAAGCTCTGGCAGCAATCATACTTCTACGTGAAGAACGTCGCCTTGCAAGGCGACTACTTGAATCTGCCGGCTTACGTAGCCGGCCCGCCGCCTGGGAGGCAGCCGTCTTGGTCCTTTCGAGCCCGGTCGCTCTCCCTGGCCGGGAACGCCGCCGTCACCCGGCTCCGGGTGATGATCCAATCGGAGGGCTTGGTGGGGGCCGACCTGGTCGCCGCCTTCGTGGAGCGCCGGGTGCTCCCGCTCCAAAGCCGGCCGCACATGATCTGCCAGATCAGCGGCCGCTTCAACCCATGCCGGCTGAGCACCACAGAGATGCCTCGTGGCGAGGTATCTTACATGGTGAATTACATCTCCAACTGCAAGCTCACTGAGGAGTGGCAGTATGGCAAGGCGCCGTATTCTCGGGCTGATCCCCCGCCCGTGGTGAGTTTTCCTTACTTTCTTCTTCTTTTGTTGCCGGGTTCACGATGGCCGACTCTTGACTAGTCGGCTTGTCTTTGAGCAGAGCCCCCTTCTTCGACCGGCGCCCAGGGCCACAGGGCCGGAGTGCCAGTTTATGGCTGACAGCACGGTGGACGACCCTGACGACCCAGATCTGGGGGCGGCCGCCATGGACGACGCCATAGACGGAGCCGGCGGAGAGGCAGGCGGTCCCGAGCTCACGGCCGGCTTCGGGGACTGGCCGGATGATGACGAAGCCAAGGCCATCCCACGCCGCGAGCCGGCGGCCAATCGCCAAGGCGCGGGACCTTCTACCGCGCCAGCTGCTCAGGGTGGCGCACAAAAGCGTCGGGCCGGGCCAGGTCTCTTCGGCAGCCGGCCGAAAAAACCCAAGAGCTCCGCGGCGGCGACCAAGCGGGACGAGGCTGCCGCGAAAGCGGCCCGCTTCAGCAAGGTGGTGAAGCAGCCACAAGCGGTCTCGGCGTAAGTGTGGGACGTCTCATACTTTTTGTTGTTTTCTTTGGTTGAGGTTCATCTAAGCCGTCTTCTTAATTTGCTGAACAGGGCGCCGCTTTCCCTTGAACGGGCCGACGCCGCCTCCATAGTCGGACCGACAGGAGGGTCTTCGAGCTCCCGCCGCGTGGATCCCCGCGCCGACCTCATGGAGGCAACGGAGCGGAACGCGTGGGAGGCGCGGGAGGAGCGGGAAGCGGCGGAGCGGAGGGCCATCCAGGAGGCGGCGGAGAAGTCGGCCGAGGCGCAAGCCGACGCGGCGGCCAAGGCCCAGGCGGAAGCCGCGGTCACGGAGAGGAAGGCGGAGGCTCTGCGCAATCAGCCTCCGCAGCTCGTGATTCCTCTTTGCGCCATGGCTCCCAATGTCCCCGTGCCTCCGTCGGAGGAAGCCGCCCGCGACCAGCCGGTGATGGAGAGGAGGGAGGACGACGTGACGATCCTGGGGGAGGCGCCATAGCCGGCGCCGACTGGAGCGGGCCAAGGCGGCCGATCTGCTGCGGCGCCTGAGCAGCCGGCCGGGGGCGAGTCGGCGGCGAGGGCGGATCTTGTGGTGCAGTCGACGCCTTGCCGGCACGCGGGAGAGGAGTCCTCGGCGCCGGAGCCGCAAAGAGCTGCGGGCGCCAGCTCGATGGCTCAGGACCTGGAGGCGGCCAGCGCCAGCACGTCCGAGTGGACGCCCAGCGGCGGGACGACCGAGCTGAACGTGGCGGCGCAGGAGGTCCGACGCCGGCTTCAGACCCAGGCCGCCTCGCTGCAACGGTACACCAGGAGTTTCTCGCTACGCGCGCGGTCATCCGGGTGAGTCTTCTGGCCTTGGTCGATTTCTTCTTTGATTTCTTCCGTGGGAGCGCGTCAGCGCACCCACTGGGTGTAGTCCCCGAGTTTCGAGTCGGCTGCTGAGCAGGCGGCTTGGAACTTTTTAGTAGGACTTGGCGGCAATCTTATTCTTATTCGCACTCCGTCTGATTTTCAGGAGTATCACAATCTCCGCGCGGCTGCCTTCAACTCCCACGCCCAGGAGCTGGGCCAAAAGGCCGCCGACCTGACTAATAGCCGGAGTGAGCACTTTGTTTCTTTTATCTCATGTGGGGGCGCGTCAGCGCACCCACTGGGTGTAGTTCCCGAGATTCAGGCCGACTGCTGAGCAGTCGGGTCGAATCTTCCCCGATGACTTCTTCCTTATTGCTCTTTCCTTTTTCTCCACGCTTGCAAAGGCTAATGCTGACTTGAGGGAGCAGCTAGGCAGGGCCCAGACCGCCCTTCGCGCCAAGGAGGCTGAGAGCAGCGCCTTGGCCCAGGAACGCGACCGCCTGGCCAAGAGACTGGCCGACCAGGAGGAGAGCCATAAGGCGGCCCTGAAGAAGGCGCATGATACTGAGGCCGCCCTTAAGGCCGAGTTCGATACCGAGGCGGCGGGCTGGGCTGAAGCGAGGCAAGCGCTGAGCGAGGGCTATGGACGGATTGAGGATATGATCGACGGTAAGCCACCTTCCTTTTCACCCCTTTGGTTACTCCTTGCCCACTTGTTCGTCTTCTGATTTTTGTGTTGTTTCTTTGCTCTTCACGCAGATTACTTTCCTAGTAACTCCATCACCGCCAGCCAAGCCATCGAGGCCCACCGCGAGACACGCCGGCAAGCAGGGGTTGAGATCGCGCCAGACGCCAGCGGGATGCTTGAGGAGCAACTTTTGGCGATCCAGGCCCAGCTGCAGCCGGCTCATCGCATGCTCCGCCGGCTTCAGCGTGCCGGGGCGCAAGTGCTGACCGCTCTCTGGCCTGGCGAGGCGATTCCCCGTACCCCCAGTCGGACTACCGACTGGCTGGAGGTTGCGGTTGGCCGCTTCGAGGCCTGGAAGGCTTCGGCTGCTCGGTCCGGCGCCAGGCGGGCGCTGGAGTTCGTTCGGGCCTGGTATCCTGGGTTGAGCTTGCGCCAGCTGAGCACTTGGAGGCAGGAGGCTAACGAGGAGCTGGTGGCGGTGCGGCCGACTATCATTCAGCGCGCCTCGGCTATCATCGAGTATACCGACACCAGCATTTTTGCTCCTGAAGTGAATGACAACGGCGTCGCCCAGCCGGAGGAGTGGTTCGGGCTGAACCCGACGGAAGGCGAGGACTCGGCGGAGGAGATTGCTTCCAGCGACGAAGGCAAAGACGAAGATGAGGAGGGCGGCGAAGACGTCGTGCCCGGCGGTGAAGCGACCAGCCAGCTTCAGCCTGATCGTTCCTCCAGCAACGAGGTGCGCGCGAGCGCACCGCCTGCCAGGGGTGATGATCAGGCCGAGACCCGCCAGCCGGCCACTCCTCCGGCCAGCACTGCCGCCTCCGCCGACCTGCCCGACTCGCCTGTCGCTCCCTTGGCCTGATCTGCCGCTCTTGCTTTCCTGCTGTTGCTCCTTGAACAACTTTTATTAAATTTGCGCAGTTCCACCCACTGGGGGTGTATTCAAACTATGTTGAATGCCGGCCTTTCGAAGGCTTTTGTGTAAATATAATTATGCATGTGTTTGGCTTCCATTCGAATTTTCTTTTTATCCTTAGGTTGTTTCCTTTGCCGCCTTCCCTTGGTCGCCGCCTTCCCAGCCGAACAGCTGCTCTGCAGTCTGTGGCTGGGGAGGAACTTGGCTATTTGTGGGAAGGCAAGTACTTGAGCTTTCTTGGATTGTGGCAAGGTGGAATGGGAAGCCGGCCGGCCGGCTACTCTGGTAGCCGGTCGGCAATGGGAGGAAGCCGGCTTTTGTTATACGAGTTCGTTAGTCCTTAGCCGTTTTTCGTGTGGGCATCCTTTCCTGCCTTTGACTCTTGCCAGCCGGACAGTCGGTTCTTCGAGCTGCGACTTTTGACAAGAGAGGGCTTGGGTGCCGGCACACTACTTGTCTGACTGCAGGTGGAACTTGAATATAACTCAAGGCGGCCAGTCCCCGGGCCGACTAGTCGAACCCGGTGCCGGACGAGGAGGAAGAGTGTAACGACAAAATCATAAGCATGATACTCGTCATTCATAGATAAAAGGTGGCAGTCCCCGAGTGCTCCTCGGGGGGGCCCATTATCTCATACTTAGTACAAAAAGGTAGCATGATACATACTGCATTTTAACTGTAAAATCTTTGGAGGAGGTTGGCGTTCCTTGGTCGTTCCGACTCCTTGCCGGAATCATCTCTCTTTCGTGCCTTCAGCTTCTGTGCGTCGATTAAGTAGTAGGAGTCGTTTCCCAATGCTCTGCTGATGACGAAGGGACCTTCCCAAGGGGACGATAGCTTGTGCTGGCCGGCTGTTTGCTGGATCAGCCAGAGCACAAGGTCGCCCTCTTGAAAAGATCTTGGCTTGACCTTCCGGCTGTGGTAGCGGCGCAAACCCTGCTGGTAGATGGCGGACCGACTGAGGGCTAACAGCTGGCTTTCCTCCAGCAGGTCGACGCCGTCTTCTCGTGCTTCTTTGGCTTCTCCTTCCGTGTACATGGTCACCCGAAGCGAGTCGAACTCGATGTCGGTTGGGATGACGGCCTCGGCACCATATACAAGGAAGAAAGGGGTGAAGCCGGTTGACTTGTTCGGGGTAGTGCGCAGACTCCAGAGGATGGCCGGCAGCTCGTCGAGCCAATAGTCGGCCAAACGCTCCAGCGGCACGACCAGCCGGGGCTTGATGCCGGAAAGGATGAGGCCGTTGGCTCGCTCAACTTGGCCGTTTGACTGCGGGTGGGCAACGGATGCTAGGTCCAGTTGGATGCCCTGTGTCACACAGAAGCGTGCCAATGCTCCCTTGGCAAAATTCTTGCCGTTGTCGGTGATGATGCTGTGTGGCACGCCGTACCGAGTTGTAATGTCTGCGATGAATGTCACGGCAGTCGGCCCGTTCAGCTTCTTAATGGGCTTTTCTTCGATCCACTTGGTAAATTTATCCACGGCGACAAGCAAGTGTGTCATGCCGCCGCGCGCCGTCTTGAATGGGCCCACCATGTCCAGTCCACAGACGGCAAAAGGCTAGGTGAGGGGAATGGTCTTGAGTGCCCAAGCCGGTAGGTGTTGCTTGGAGCTGAAGACTTGGCACCCTTTGCAATGTTTGACCAACTCCTTGGCGTCGTCCAAAGCAGTCGGCCAAAAGAATCCATGGCGGAAAGCTTTGGCAACGAGGGATCTTGAGGCTGCGTGGTGGCCGCATTCGCCTTGGTGAATGTCCATGAGGATTGCTATGCCCTTCTCTGGCTCCATGCAGCGCTGGAAGACTCCAGTGACACTGCGTCTGACGAGCTCTCTGTTAGCAATTGTATATGCTCCAGCTCAGCGTCGGACTTGTCTTGCCGCGATCTCGTCAGTTGGCAGTTCTCTGTTTACCAGGAAGTCGAGGATGGGCTGAGCCCATGATGGAGCTGTGACTTTTTCTATAGCCAACACGGCTACTACAACCAGGGCGGGTGGGCTGGGTGGTGAAGAGTTGGAGTTGGCCACCGCCTGTGGTGTTGATGCAGTCCCCGGGCCGACTACCGTAGTCCCCGGGCCGGGTTCTGAAGTCCTCGGGCCGGGTGCGACTATGGCAGTCTCCGGGCCGCCTGCTTGGTTCCCCAAGCCGGATCCGGCTGCGTCAGGGTTAGGCGGCACGAAGATGGAGTCGGATTCTGGAGATGGCTTGATAGATGGCTTGAGGAGGCATTGGAGAGAGACGCCGGTTGGTATAGCTTGTCGAGTTGATCCTATTCGTGCCAGGGCATCTGCTTGCTCGTTGTCGGCCCGTGGCACATGGAGGAACTCACATCCTTCAAAGTACCCGCTGATTTGCTGAACGAGGAAGCGGTACCTTGCCATGTCTGCGTCCTTGGCATCCTAGTCGCCGGATGACTGCTGGACCACCAAATCCGAGTCGCCATAGCACAGGATCCGGCGGATGCCGAGCTCTTTGGCTAGCCGGAGCCCGTGTATGAGCGCCTCGTACACGGCCACATTGTTGGAGGCGGCAAAGTGAATTTGCAATGTGTATCTGAGTTTGTCGCCTTTGGGAGAGGTGATGATGATGCCGGCTCCCAAGCCGGTGCGCATCTTGGACCCATCGAAGTGCATCCACCAATGAGTGGAGTCGGGGCGGCGGCGGTCTTTGAGTCTCGGCCCAGTCGACGAGGAAGTCGGCCAATGCTTGGGACTTGATGGCGGTGCGAGGCTGGTAGAAGATCGTGTAGGGGGCCAACTCAATGGCCCATTTCGCCACCCGGCCGGATGTGTCCCGGCTGCCTATGATCTCGGCGAGCGGGGCGGTGCATACGACCATGATGGGGTGCTCTACAAAGTAGGGCTTCAGCTTCTTGGCGGCGAAGTACACGCCATAGCACATCTTCTGGTAATGCGGGTAGTTCTGCTTCGAAGTGGACAGAACTTCGCTTAGTAATACACCGGCCTCTGGACTGGCTGAGCTCGGCCTTCTTCTGGGCGCTGGACCACGATGACGGCGCTGCCACCCGGCTGGGGGCGGCAATGTAAAGGAGCATGGGCTCTTTCTCAGCTGGCGCTGCCAAGACAGGCGGCGTGGCAATCATCTTCTTTAGCTCATGAAAAGCTTGGTCGGCTTGGTCGTTCCACTCGAAGTGAGTGGTTTTCTTCATGAGTCGGTAGATGGGGAGAGCCTTTTCTCCAAGCCGGCTGATGAAACGGTTCAGGGAGGCCAGGCACCCGGTAAACTTCTGGACGTCCCGCAGCTTGGTGGGAATCTCCATTCTCTCAATGGCTTTGATCTTTACTGGGTTGCATTCAATGCCGCGTTTGGAGACCAGGAAGCCTAGGAGCTGGCCGGCTGGCACTCCGAACACGCATTTCTCGGGGTTGAGCTTGATCTGAAACTGGCGCAGGTTCTCAAATGTTTCCTTGAGGTCTTCTAACTAAGTGCCGCGCTTCTCCGTCTTCACCACGATATCGTCTACATAGACGTGGGCATTTCTGCCGAGTTGCTTGAGGAGGCATTTCTGCATGCAACGCTGAAAAGTGGCACCGGCATTTCTCAAGCCGAATGTCATAGCCAAGGCGGTCTTCAGGCGGTCAGCCGGGTCCAACTTTATCTGGTGGTAGCCTGAGTAGGCGTCCAAGAAACTCAGCAGCTCGCATCCGGCTGTGGAGTCTATTACTTGATCAATCCTTGGCAAGGCGAAGGGATCTTTGGGGCAGGCTTTGTTGAGGCTTGTGTAGTCTATACACATGCGCCACTTGTTATTCTTCTTCAGCACGAGCACCGGGTTGGCAAGCCACTCCGGAAAGAACACCTCCATTATGAAGCCGGCCGCCAGGAGCCGGGCTATCTCTTCTCCTACAATCCTTCTCTTCTCCTCCGACAGCCGGCGGAGGGGCTGCTTGACTGGTTTTGCGTCCGCTCGGACGTGTAGCTTGTGCTCGGCGAATTCCTTCGGAACACCCGGCATGTCCTTGGGGGACCATGCAAAGATGTCCCGATTCTCACGGAGGAAATCGACGAGCTCGCCTTCCTATTTGCTGTCCAGGTTTGCCCCAATGACGGCAAACCTTTCCGGGTGCTCTGGATCCAGAGGTATCTTCTTTGTTTCCTTGGCCGGCTGGAAAGAACCTTCGGCATCACATTCCTTGGGGTCGGGGGCCAGGGCTGGCTGCTTGCCGGCCATGGCCACAACTCGGTCCAACATCTTCTTCTCTTCGGCGACCACAAGGGACTCGGCCAGCCAGTTGCTAGCTGCAGCGCACTCGGAGGATTTCTTGTAATCGCTGGCTATGGTGATGATGCCCTTGGTACTTGGCATCTTCATCTTGAGGTAGGTGTAGTGGGGTACAACCATGAACTTGGCCAGAGCAGGCCGGCCAAGCAGCGCATGGTAGGGGCTCTCAAGGTCCACCACTTCAAACCAGATTGCTTCCCGGCGGAAATGATCCTTGTCTCCAAAGAGAACATCTATCTTGATCTTGCCGATTGGCGAGCAGGACAGGCCGGGTACAATGCCATGGAACACGGTCCGGCTTGGCATGAGGTGGTCATGATGTTCAGCTTCTCCATGGTGTCTCGGTACAGGATGTTGACGCTGCTCCCGCCGTCTATCAGTACGCGGGAGAATCAGGCAGCAAGCATGTCCGTTGCTAGGGTTGCCTCCAAAACCAATGCACAGGAGCCCGGGGACGGCATCACCTCTAGGTGGTCGGCCCGGCTCGGCTGATAAACCTTCGACCGGTGCATATACTCGGGGTTGTTGGAAGCGACTGCGTTGACTTCTTGGTGTTTGTCGGCGCCGGCTGCGCCGATCTTGGTTGGCTTGTAAAGGCGGCGTAGGCGGCATGCTCGTTCGAACTCGACTTGGGCGGTCCCGACTCTTCTGGTCGGCGGCGGCTGTTGGGGAGCCGGGGCGGCTGTCCAGGTGGCGGGCGGCACCAGCCCTTCGCCTTTGGTGATTCGGGTGAGCCAGTGGCACTTCCGGGTCGTATGGTTGGACGGCTTTGCGCCGCTGTGGAACTTGCATGGGGCGTCGAGGGCCTGATCGTAGGAGAAAGCCGGCTGCCAAGCCGGCCTGCCGCCCTTCGGCTTCTTGGGCGCGGGCCGCCCCTCGGGTTGCTCGTCTTCGATGGTGGCCACCTGCCGACTGGCTGGAGGCGGCATTGGGCCCTTGCGCTTGTTGTCGTTCTGGTACGGTCGTTGGCCGGAGTCGCCAGTTGGCGTTTTGGGAGCCGGGTTGAGCACCTTCCTGGAGGCGTCTACCCGGAGCTCGGTCTTCATCGAGGAGTCAGCGATGGCGTACTTGTCAGCTATGACTAGTAGCTCGTCGAGGGTAGTCGGCTCATCGCAGAGAAGCTTGTGCTTGAGGAGGGTGCCTTCTTGGTACCCGGCGGTGAAGTACTCTATGGCTTGAACCTCGTGCACCCCTCGCAGGAATTGCGGAGCTCATTATGGCGTGAGGTCGTCGCGAGTCGACTCGGTGGGTCCTTATGCGCTGGGAGAGCTATGCGGGCTTGGGAGCCCGCTTGTAGGTGCTGGTGAAGTTGCAGATGAAGGCTTCGGTGAAGTCTAGCCAACTGTTGATGCTGTACGGCATGAGGCTGTTGAGTCAGGTTCGCGTCGTGCCCCGAAGCATGAGGGGCACATATTTCACGGCAACGCGCCTGTTGCCGTTCGCTATGCTGACTCCGGTGGAGTAGTCGATCAGCCAATCCTCCGGCTTCACAGAGCCGTTGTACTGGGGCGTGTCTCTTGGGAGCGATAACCCTTTAGGGAAGGGCTCGTCGCGGATGCGGGGGCCGAAGCAAGGCGGACTGACATCGTCTTCTTCTTCCAACGCCAGGGATCCTGCTAGGCGGTCGATCCGGTGGCGGGCGTCGTTTTCGCCGACTCTTCGCGGTGGCCTAGTCGGCCGCTGAGAGTCAGATGCGCGACAGGCGGCAGGGTGGGATATCTTTCCCCGCGAGGTGGAGGAGGGGGCGGGTTGCCTCGCCGCTCCATGTCTTGAGGACGGCCTTCTGCGTCGCGCTCGATGGAGATCCGGGTTCGGCTGCGGCTGGCAGCAGGCTCCTTTTCTCGCCCGTCTTGGCGCGTTGCCGCGATCGGCGTCGTGTAACGCTGCGCGTGCTCTCGGCCGGGAGGGCTTTGGCTGGCGCTATCTTCATGCGCTCTGCGGCGCGCCGTCAGATTGCTGGATGCGCCTAGCCATATGGGGGAGCTCGTCGGGCCCTAGTCTGTTAAGCTCTTCTACGGCCGCCTGGGCGAGGCGTAGGTTCTCGAGGGGCATGGCGTAGACTGGGCGGTCCACTCCTAGCATGTCGGCGATGACTGCGCCGCGTTTCTTGATGAAGCTGACTCGGCTCGGCCCGTTGGGAGGCGGCGTGCCAAAGGCGGCGCGGTCGACTTCACGCTGGTGGGCCTCGGTGAGGCGTCTCATGGAGGCTATCCTCCGGCCCTCCGCGTGGAGGGCGAGGCGGCGCGCCTCCAGCGCCTCGGCGTCGGCGTCGGCCGGGAGAGGGGCGGACAGGTCGTGCAGCACCGCTTGCAGGGCGTCGTGGGCGTTCTCGCCATAGGGGCCGCCCTGACTGATGACCAGCACCTCGGTGATGGCGCTGCCGCAGCTGTCGGCTTGGGGGAGTGGGTCGTTGAAGATCACGACATTGGTGGGGAAAGCATCGAGCGATGCTGTGTCGGAGTCGACAAGCATCGGGTCGGTGGAACCAACCGACTCCAAATCCACAGCAGGCTCCCTGGAGACGTGGAGTTGGTCGAGGAGGCCGACGAGGTGGCTCTCGAGGCAGCCTGTGCCCGCGTCGGATGCGGGTTCGTCGGAGATGCGAGCCTTGCCAAGAAGGTCGGCGAGGAAGCTCGCCGCGCAGGCGTCAGCGGCGCCCTGCAGCGCGTCGGTGCAAGCGCCATCGGGCGTGCCGGGCTGGCTACGCCCGCGGGGGAGGAAGAGGGTTCCCGTCCAAAACAGGTCTCCGGATGACGGTCCACCTGGCCCCACGGTGGGCGCCAAATGTCGGGTGGTAGGTGCAACATATGCCAACGGGTGGCTTATCATTATGGGAGCCAATAAGACGTCGCCGGTGCCTGGAAACGGGATGAGGCGAAGACATGCACACCGACGAATCTTACCCAACTTCGGGGCTCTCCGTGGAGATAACACCCCTACTGCTGCTCTACGGGGTCTCCGCATGATCACTAGATGAACGAGTGGCTACAAGAGGCTCCTTGAGCTGCTCGGTGAGAGGAAGAAGAAGGGCACGGCTAGCTCTCCTCTTCCCTCTATGTGGTGTATAAAACTCTAAGAGATCAACCCTTTGCGTGGGTGCCCTGGGGGGTTTATATAGGCCTACCCCCCAGGGGTACAATGGTAATCCGGCTGGGCGCGGGCCCTAGCCGTCAGTGTCTACGCTCGCCGGCCGCTGGGGCCCGCCGACTGGTGGGTCCCGCCGGCTGCCGGCTTCTTGGTCGACAAGCTGGCCCCACCGTTGAGGGCCTTGTCGGGGGCTGGTTACTTTTGCCTCAATCCTGATGACGAGGGCTTTGTCGGGGTAAGCATGGCTACAGTGCCGTCGCCTTGACGACGATCATTTTAGCCTCACCTTGTCTTGTCTCCTTAATGAGGCGCTTCCTTCGAGGGGGGAACAAGCCGGCTATGGGAAGCCGGCCATATCTCAGGCCGACTGAGGGAGGTCGAGCCGCCCTCGGGCATCTCTCTGACCGGAGGGGCCCGCCACTGCTGTCGTCTTGACAACTGTCGTGGGTGATGTCATAGTCAACACGTATGATGCTGCTGCCGGACGGGTGATGGCTGCCCTTACGGGCGTCTTCAGTAGCCATGCGCGCCCGGGATGCGGGGGTGGCAGGCTTCACTGTAGCCACGCCTCGTCTCATCACCGTTATGTGGGTGCAGATTCTGAGGGTGCGGCCTTGGCCGCTTGTTGGGAGGCCGGCTTTGTGGGATCGGCCTTCTCGTGGCCGGCTTCGCGGAGCCGGCCCTTTGGCAACCGGCTCCTTGGAAGCCGGCCCTCTTGCGGCCTTCTTCCTATAGGTTTTGAGGCCGGGCCGCCTCCTGACAGCCGGCACGAGGGGCAGCCGGCGGGGAAGGCGGCCTGCGTCTTGGATGTTGGATGGCTTGATTGGCTTGTAATTTTTCAGAGTCCTGGGGGAAGCCGCTAGGCTACCGTAGTCATTTACTCGACATCGGTCATGTTCATGGTTCCCGAACCGTAGGGTCTACACATAAGGTTCGATGGCGCTAGGGTTATAGGAATAGATATCGTGGTTACTGAATGTTGTTCGAGTCCGGATGAGATCCCGGACGTCACGAGGAGTTTCGGAATGGTCCGGAGGTAAAGATTTATATATGGGAAGTCCTGTTTTGGTTACTGGAAAAGTTTCGGGTGCTATCGGTAACGTACGGGGACCACCGGGAGGGTCCCGGGGGTCCACCAAGTGGGGCCACCGGCCTCAGAGGGCTGCATGGGCCAAGTGTGGGAGGGGACCAGCCCGAGGTGGGCTGGTGCGCCCCCCAGGCCCAAGGCGCCTAGGGTTTGGGGAGGGGGGCGCCTCCACCTTACTTGGGGGGCAAGTTTCCCCCTCTCCCCCCCCCCCTTGGTCGCCACCCTAGATGGGTTTTGGGGCTGCCGCACCCTTTGGGGTGGGAACCCTAGAGGGGGCGCAGCCCCGTCCCTCTCCCCTATATATAGTTGAGGTCTTTGGGGCTGCAAACACAAGAGTTTCCACCTCTCCCTGGCGCAGCCCTACCTCTCTTTCTCCTCATCTCTCGCGGTGCTTGGCGAAGCCCTGCTGGAGTGCCACGCTCCACCACCACCACGCCGTCGTGCTGCTGCTGGACGGAGTCTTCCCGAACCTCTCCCTCTCTCCTTGCTAGATCGAGCCGTGGGAGACGTCACCGGGCTGTACGTGTGTTGAACGCGGAGGTGTCGTCCGTTCGGCACTAGGATCTCCGGTGATTTGGATCACGACGAGTACGAGTCCTTCAACCCCGTTCACTTGAACGCTTCCGCTTAGCGATCTACAAGGGTATGTAGATGCACTCTCCTCTCTCTCGTAGCTAGTCTCTCCATAGATATATCTTGGTGACTCGTAGGAAATTTTTGAATTTCTGCTACGTTCCCCAACAGGACTCATATGGAATAACTTTGGGGTTTAAGGGATTGGATGCACAAGTAGTATTCCCGCTTAGTACAAGTGAAGGCTAGCAAAAGACTGGGAAGCGACCAACTAGAGAACGACAACAGTCATGAACATGCATTAAAATTAATGAACATTGAGTGCAAGCATGAGTAGGATATAATCCACCATGAACATAAATATCGTGAAGGCTATGTTGATTTGTTTCAACTACATGTGTGAACATGTACCAAGTCAAGTCACTCGAATCATTCAAAGGAGGATACCACCCTATCATACCACATCACAACCATTTTAATAGCATGTTGGCACGCAAGGTAAACCATTATAAACTCCTAGCTAATTAAGCATGGCATAAGCAACTATAATCTCTAATTGTCATTGCAAACATGTTGATTCATAATAGGCTGAATCAGGAACGATGAACTAGTCATTTACAAAAACAAGAGAGGTCGAGTTCATACCAGCTTCTCTCATCTCAATCAGTCCATCATATATCGTCATAATTGCCTTTCACTTGCACGACCGAATGATGTGAATAATAATAATAGTGCACGTGCATTGGACTAAGCTGGAATCTGCAGGCATTTAATTCGAGGAAGAAGACTGCTACCTCTTGAGCACTGCATTGGATTCCCCTGAAGAGGAGAGGATGATGCAACAAAGTAGCGTAAGTATTTCCCTCAGTTTTGAGAACCAAGGTATCAATCCAGTAGGAGGCTACGCGCGAGTCCCTCGTACCTACACAAAACAAATAGCTCAACACAACCAACGCGATTAGGGGTTGTCAATCCCTTCACGGTCACTTACGGGAGTGAGATCTGATAGAGAATATTTTTGGTATTTTTTGATATAAAGATGCAACGTAAAATAAAAAGTAAAGTAAAAAGCAAAGCAATAATAAAGTGATGGAAGATTGATATGATGAGAATAGACCCGGGGGCCATAGATTTCACTAGTGGCTTCTCTCAAGAGCATAAGTATTCTACGGTGGGTGAACAAATTACTGTTGAGCAATTGACAGAATTGAGCATAGTTATGAGAATATCTAGGTATGATCATGCATATAGGCATCACTTCCAAGACAAGTAGACCGACTCCTGCCTGCATCTACTACTATTACTCCACTCATCGACCGCTATCCAGCATGCATATAGAGTATTAAGTTCAAGAAAACAGAGTAACGCCTTAAGCAAGATGCCATGATGTAGAGGGATAAATTCATGCAATATGATAAAACCCCATCTTGTTATCCTCGATGGCAACAATACAATACGTGCCTTGCTGCCCCTACTGTCACTGGGAAAGGACACCGCAAGATTGAACCCAAAGCAAAGCACTTCTCCCATTGCAAGAAAAACCAATCTAGCTGGCCAAACCAAACTGACAATTCGAAGAGACTTGCAAAGATAACCAATCATACATAAAGGAATTCAGAGAAGATTCAAATATTGTTCATAGATAATCTTGATCATAAACCGACAATTCATCGGTTTCAACAAACACACCGCAAAAAGAAGATTGCATCGAATAGATCTCCACGAGAGAGGGGGATAACATTGTATTGAGATCCAAAAAGAGAGAAGAAGCCATCTAGCTACTAACTATGGACCCGAAGGTCTGAGGTAAACTACTCACACTTCATCAGAGAGGCTATGGTGATGATGTAGAAGCCCTCCATGGTGGATTCCCCTTCAGGCGGAGCTCCGGAACAGGCCCCAAGCTGGGATCGCGTGGGTACAGAAGGTTGCGGTGGTGGAATTAGGTTTTTGGCTCCGTATCTGATCGTTTGGGGGTACATAGGTATATATAGGAAGAAGTAGTACGTCGGTGGAGCAAAGGGGGGCCCATGAGGCAGCGGGGCACGCCCTCCACCCTCGTGGCCACCTCCTTTGTTTCTTGACGGAGGGTCCAAGTCTCCTGGATCATATTCGGTGAGAAAATCACGTTCCCAAAGGTTTCATTCCGTTTGGACTCCGTTTGATATTCCGTTTCTGTGAAACACTGAAATAGGCAAAAAACAGCAATTCTGGGATGGGCCTCCGGTTAATAGGTTAGTTCCAAAAGTAATATAAAAGTGGAAAATAAAGCCCAATATGGTCCAAAACAGTAGATAATATAGCATGGAGCAATAAAAAATTATAGATACGTTGGAGACGTATCAAAGACAAGGTAATATGGGCTCTTGGTTAAATCAACAATAATGCATATAAGAGCCACTTCAACATTTTCATTATGGTCTTCTCCTATCGACCCCAAAGAAAAGAAAAGAAAAGAAATAAAACTATTTACACGGGAAAGCTCCCAACAAGAAAAAGAAGAACAGGAAATATTTTTGGGTTTTCTTCTTAATTATTACTACTACAGGCAAGAAACTAAACTAGCTAAAAGCTACTACTAATTTTTTTTGGTTTTCTTAAGGTTTTTCGAACACACAAGAAGGCATAAAAAGGAAAATAAACTAGCATGGATAGTAAAATGAAAGAGTATGAGCACTGACAACTAGCAATGAGTGTGTGAACATAAATGTAATGTCAGTGAGAAATACGTACTCCCCCAAGCTTAGGACATTGGCCTAAGTTGGTCTATGGCCACGGCTAGCCTGGCGGATATCCGAAGTTGTAACTGGGGTCGTACTGATACATCGGCTATTGCATCGTGGGCTGCAGCTTGGAGGCGAGTTGTCTCAGTCCTCCTCTCATACTCGTTCGCCTCCTCCCTGGTTATGACATTTCTGCCTTTTGTCTGAAAGTCAAAGAAAGTAGGAGCAGGGAGAGTGACGTGATAGGTGGGTCGTCTGTCAAAGATTAGTCGGTACTGGAGGAACTGATCGTTCCTCTCAACAAACTGATGACGAACCATAGCCTCATAATCTAAATAAACAGGGGGCAACTCAATATCATACTCACGTATAGGTATTCCAAGAAAATTAGCTAGATGGGTTGCATAAATTCCACCAAAGAAATCTCCATTAATTATATTATTATGCAACCTACGTGCAACAATGGCTCCCAAATTATAATGTTTATCTCCTAATACAGCACTCCTGAGAACATTGAGGTCAGGGACACACATGTGACATGCTTCATCCTTACCATTTATGCACCTACCTATGAAGAGAGCAAAATAATGTATAGCAGGGAAATGAGGGCTCCCTATGGTAGCTTGTGTTATATCTCTAGACTCCCCCACAGTTATACTAGCAAGAAAATCTCTAAATTCATATTTGCAAGGTTCACTAGGACTACCCCATTGCGGGAGTTTACATGCAGTGTTAAAATCCTCTAAGTCCATAGTATAAGAATTTTCATAAAGATCAAACAGGACAGTTTGAGAACTGTGTGATGATGAAAATTCAAACCTTCTCACAAAGGAGTCAGTGAGATAGTGGTACTGACGGCACTTATCTGCCTTGCAGCTCTCAAGATCAGCATTATGCACATATGCGTTAAATTCTTCCTTGATTCCTGCTCGATCCATAAAGTCCTCTGAAGGCCATTCACAAGCCCACACTGAGCTTCCTGATACGTCTCCAACGTATCTATAATTTTTGATTGCTCTATGCTATATTATCTACTGTTTTATGCATTATTGGGCTTTATTTTTCCACTTTTATATTACTTTTGGGACTAACCTATTAACCGGAGGCCCAGCCCAGATTTGCTATTTTTTGCCTATTTCAGTGTTTCGAAGAAAAGGAATATCAGACGAAGTCGAAACGGAACGAAATCAACTCGAGAAGTTATTTTTGGAAGGAAAGCTACCGGATGGACTTGGACCCCACGTCAGGAGCCAAGGGAGGTGCTCACGAGGGTAGGGGCGCGCCCCCCTGCCTCGTGGAGCCCCCGAAGCTCCACCGACATACCTCCTGCACCCATATATACCTACGTATCCTAAAACTTCCAGAACAGAGAATAGATCGGGAGTTCCGCCGCCGCAAGCCTCTGTAGCCACCAAAAGTCAATCAGGACCCCTTTCCACCACCCTGCCGGAGGGGGGATCCATCACCAGTGGCCATCTTCATCATCCCGGCGCTCTCCATGACGAGGAGGGAGTAGTTCACCCTCGGGGCTGAGGGTATGTACCGGCAGCTATGTGTTTGATCTCTCTCTCTCGTGTTCTTGATCTGGCACGATCTTGATGTATCGCGAGCTTTGCTATTATAGTTGGATCCTATGTTTCTTCTCCCCCTCTTCTCTCTTGTAATGGATTGAGTTTCCCCTTTCAAGTTATCTTATCGGATTGAGTCTTTAAAGATTTGAGAACACCCGATGTATGTCTTGTCATGCGTATCTATGGTGACAATGGGATATCACGTGCCACTTGATGTATGTTTTGGTGATCAACTTGCGGGTTCCGCCCATGAACCTATGCATAGGGGTTGGCACACGTTTTCGTCATGATTCTCCGGTAGAAACTTTGGGGCACTCTTTGAAGTACTTTGTGTTGGATTGAATAGATGAATCTGAGATTGTGTGATGCATGTCGTATAATCATACCCACGGATACTTGATTGTGTGATGCACTCTTTGAACACCCCTTTTCTTATGAGTTGGCTTAGGAGTTGGTTCAGGAAGTTTCCAATTATTTTCATTGGTCAACATATTATTCAATAGAATTTCAGCTTGATCAACAGTTCTTTCCCTGAAAACACAACCAGCACAACTATCCAGGTGGTCTCTTCGAAACACTGAAATAGGCAAAAAAACAGCAATTCTGGGCTGGGCCTCCGGTTAATAGTTTAGTCCCAAAAGTAATATAAAAGTGGAAAATAAAGCCCAATATGGTCCAAGATAGTAGATAATATAGCATGGAGCAATCAAAAATTATAGATACGTTGGAGACGTATCAGGCATCCCCAAGCTTAATTCCTGCTCGTCCTCGAGTAGGTAAATGATAAAAAATAATTTTTGATGCGGAGTGCTACTTGGCATAATTTCAATGTAATTCTACTTAATTGTGGTATGAATATTCAGATCCGAAAGATTCAAGACAAAAGTTCATATTGACATAAAAATGATAATACTTCAAGCATACTAACTAAGCAATTATGTCTTCTCAAAATAACATGGCCAAAGAAAGTTCATCCCTACAAAATCATATAGTTTAGTCATGCTCCATTTTCGTCACACAAGAATGCTCTCATCATGCACAACCCCGATGACAAGCCAAGCAATTGTTTCATACTTTAGTAATCTCAAACCTATAAACTTTCATGCAATATATGAGCGCGAGCCATGGACATATCACTATGGTGGAATAGAACATGATGATGGGGGTTATGTGGAGAAGACAAAAAAGGAGAAGGTCTCACATTAACGAGGCTAATCATCGGGCTATGGAGATGCCCATCAATTGATTTGAATGCAAGGAGTAGGGAATGCCATGCAACGGACGCACTAGAGCTATAAATGTATGAAAGCTTAACAAAAGAAACTAAGTGGGTGTGCATCCAATTTGCTTGCTCACGAAGACCTAGGGCACTTGAGGAGGCCCATTGTTGGAATATACAAGCCAAGTTCTATAATTAAAAATTCCCACTAGTATATGAAAGTGACAAAACAAGAGACTCTCTATATGAAAAACATGGTGCTACTTTGAAGCACAATATATGAGACTCGCTATATGAAGAACATGGTGCTACTTTGAAGCACAAGTGTGGAAAAAGGATAGTAGCCTTGCTTTGAGATCCGTACTTTCCAACTAACTAACAACAAGAAGATTTCTCTAATTTGTTTCTCGAAAATGAAACAACATATGAACTTCAAACTTTCCAGATTGAACAAACATTAGAACATCAATGTGTGAAAAAACTTTCAGATTTTTTGGTCTGATATAAATATACAAAATGAGATTTTCTTTGAATAAAAATATTATTTCAAGTATTTAAAATGCATGAAAAAATCTAAAAGTTTTTTCCTAGATTGTAGTTAGAATGTATTGTTGTTCTGCAAAGTTTTTTTTATTGGTGGGCTCTTTGGACTCTTTTTTTTATTTGACCTCCCATGGGACAATGCTCTAATAATGATGATCATCACACTTCTATTTATTTACAACTCAATATTACAACTCGATACTAGAACATAGTATGACTCTATATGAATGCCTCCTGCGGTGTACCGGGATATGCAATGAATCAATGAGTGACATGTATGAAAGAGTTATGAACGGTGGCTTTGCCACAAATACTATGTCAACTACATGATCATGCTAGCAATATGATAATGATGAATGTGTCATGATAAACGGGATGGTGGAAAGTTGCATGGCAATATATCTCGGAATGGCTATGGAAATGCCATAATAGGTAGGTATGGTGGCTGTTTTGAGGAAGATATAAGGAGGTTTATGTGTGAAAGAGCTTATCATATCATGGGGTTTGGATGCACCGGCAAAGTTTGCACCAACTCTCAATGTGAGAAAGGGAAATGCACGGTACCGAAGAGGCTAGCAATGATGGAAGGGTGAGAGTGCATATAATCCATGGACTCAACGTTAGTCATAAAGAACTCGCATACTTATTGCAAAAATCTACAAGCCATCAAAAACCAAAGCACTACGTGCATGCTCCTAGGGGGATAGATTGGTAGGAAAAGACCATTGCTCGTCCCCGACTGCCACTCATAAGGAGGATAATCAAAGAACACCTCATGTTTTAAATTTTTTACATAACGTTTACCATACGTGCATGCTACGGGACTTGCAAACTTCAACACAAGCATTTCTCAAATTCACGACTACTCAACTAGCACGACTTTGATATTATCACCTCCATATCTCAAAACAATTATCAAGCATCAAACTTTTCTTAGTATTCAACGCACTCATAAGAAAGTTTTTACTATTTTTTTGTATACCTAGCATATTAGGATTTTTAAGCAAATTACCATGCTATTTCAGACTCTCAAAGTAATCTAAGTGAAGAATGAGAGATCAATAGTTTCTATAAAACAAATCCACCACCGTGCTCTAAAAGATATAAGTGAAGCACTAGAGCAAAACTATAAAGCTCAAAAGATATAAGTGAAGCACAATGAGTATTCTATAAAGCTCAAAAGATATAAGTGAAGCACAATGAGTAAAACTATAAAGCTCAAAAGATATAAGTGAAGCACAATGAGTATTCTATCAAGTTCCAATTCATGTATGGCTCTCTCAAAAGGTGTGTACAACAAGGATGATTGTGGTAAACTAAAAATCAAAGACTTAAATCATATAAGACGCTCCAAGCAAAACACATATCATGAGGTGAATAAAAATATAGCTCCAAGTAAAGTTACTGATGGAAGTAGACGAAAGAGGGGATGCCTTCCGGGGCATCCCCAAGCTTTGAATTTTTGGTTTCCTTGGATATTCTTGGGGGTGCCATGGGCATACCCAAGCTTAGGCTCTTGCCACTCCTTGTTCCATAATCCATCAAAAAAAATCACCCAAAACTTGAAAACTTCACAACACAAAACTCAACAGAAATCTCGTGAGCTCCGTTAGCGAAAGAAAACAAAAGATCACTTTAAGGTACTGTAATGAACTCATTCTTTATTTATATTGGTGTTAAAACTACTGTATTCCAACTTCTCTATGGTTTATAAACTATTTTACTAGCCATAGATTCATCAAAACAAGCAAACAACACACGAAAAACAGAATCTGTCAAAAACAGAACAGTCTGTAGCAATCTGTAACTAACGCAAACTTATGGAACTCCAAAATTCAGCCAAAATAGGAAGACCTAGGGAATTTGTTTATTGATTAGAATCAATTGGAATAAGTATTTTATCACGTTCTGATGATTTTAAATAATTGTTTTCGTGAACAGAAAGTTTCTGGAAATTACATCAAGATCAAATAACTATCATCCAAGAAGATCCTATAGGTTTAACTTGGCACAAATACTAATTAAAACATAAAACCACATCTAAATAGAAGGTAGATGGATTATTTATTCCTAAACAGAAACAAAAACAAAAAACTAAAAATAAACTTGGGTTGCCTCCCAACAAGCGCTATTGTTTAACGCCCCTAGCTAGGCATAAAAGCAAGGATAGATCTAGGTATTGCCATCTTAAGTAGGCAATCCATAAGTGGCTCTCATGATAGATTCATATGGTAATTTTATTTTCTTCCTAGGGAAGTGTTCCATCCCCTTCTTTAATGGAAATTGGAATCTAATATTTCCTTCCTTCATATCAATAATTGCACCAATCTTTCTAAGGAAAGGTCTACCAAGAATAATAGGACATGAAGGATTGAAATCTATATCAAGAACGATAAAATCTACGGGCACATAATTCCTATTTGCAACAATAATAACATCATTAATTCTTCCCATAGGTTTCTTAATAGTGGAGTCCACAAGGTGCAAGTTAGAGAGCAATCATCAAAATCACGGAAATCCAGCAAATCACACAAGGTTTTGGGAATAGTGGAAACACTAGCACACAAATCACATAAAGCATAAAATTCATGATCCTTAATCTTTATTTTAATAGTTGGTTCCCACTCATCATAAACTTTTCTAGGGATAGAAACTTCCAACTCAAGTTTTTCTTCATAAGATTTGCATCAAGGCATCGTAAACACTTTATTTTGACTATAAGCATGAGGAGAATTTAGCACAGATTGCAACAAGGAAATACAATCAATTAAAGAACAACTTTCATAATTAAATTCCTTGAGATACAAAATAGTGGGCTTAGCAACATCTAGGGTTTTATTCTTTTCAATCCCATTGAGGGAGTCCTGGATTAGGGGTGTCCGGATAGCCGAACTATCATCTTTGGCCGGACTCCTGGACTATGAAGATACAAGATTGAAGACTTCGTCCCTTGTCCGGATGGGACTTTCCTTGGCGTGCAAGGCAAGCTTGGCGATACGGATGTGTAGATCTCCTACCATTGTAACCGACTCTGTGTAACCCTAACCCTATCTGGTGTCTATATAAACCAGAGGGTTTTAGTCCGTAGGACGAACAACAATCATACCATAGGCTAGCTTCTAGGGTTTAGCCTCTCTGATCTCGTGGTAGATCTACTCTTGTACTACCCATATCATCAATATCAATCAAGCAGGAGTAGGGTATTACCTCCATCGAGAGGGCCCGAACCTGGGTAAAAACATCGTGTCCCTTGTCTCCTGTTACCATCCGCCTAGACGCACAGTTCGGGACCCCCTACCCTAGATCCGCCGGTTTTGGCACCGACATTGGTGCTTTCATTGAGAGTTCCTCTGTGTCATCACCTATAGGCCCAATGGCTCCTTCAATCATCAGCAACGACGCAGTCCAGGGTGAGACTTTTCTCCCGGACAAATCTTCAGATTCGGCGGCTTTGCCTTTGGGCCAATTCGCTAGGCCATCTGGAGCAGATCAAAAGCTACGCCCGCCATCGTGTCAGATTTGAAGCTTGAACTATACGGCCGATGTCGCGGAGACTTGATCTTCGACGGATTCGAGCCACGGCCGAGCGTGCCGCCTTGTCTCGATGGGTACGATCTAGCTCTGCCGCGAACAGCGCCACAGAGCCGCACGAGATCCGCTCCGACCCTTAATCCGGGCCGGTTTCGCGATCGAGGACGGTTGGTTGGACACCGCCTCGGGGCTGAAATCTCCACGGCGATTGAGCCAACACCATCCCTGTCCTTTGCGGCTTCGTGACTCCAGTGCGAACTCCTTTACGGACTCCGAACCTCCCGCGCCTATACCAGTCGAATCCGATTGGGCGCCGGTTATGGAGTTCACCGCCACGGACATCTTTCAGCACTCGCCCTTTGGTGATATCCTGAACTCATTAAAGTCTCTCTCTTTTGTCGAGGAGCCTGGCGAACTATGGTCAGGAAGGTTGGGATTCGGACGACGAAGAAATTCAACGCCCACCCACCACCCACTTTGTAGCCACTGTCGATGATTTAACCGACATGCTCGACTTCGACTCTGAAGACATCGACGGTATGGACGACGGTGCGGAGGCGATCAAGAGCCAGCGCACGGGCAATTGGAAGGCCACCTCATCATATGACATATACATGGTGGACATCCCAAAAGATGGGAATGGCGATGGAACGACGGAGGATGACCCTCCAAGAAACAACCCAAGCGCCCGATGTCGGCGCGCGCTCTAAATCCCGCCACAAGAAAACGGCGATTCCGCACGGAGACAATAATACCGGATAGTGCGAAGATGACCCCCCAGCAGGACTCAGCGCGAAGGAGGAGAAGCAAGTCCGCCGACGACGGTCTGGCAGAAAGAGAGGTAGAGGGCGATAATTATCGCGCCCTCCGAAGGCGAGGCAAGCCTCGACGACGACATTTAATTGCGTGCTGAGGACCCGTCGAACAAGAGCGTTTTAAGCGCAGGCTCATGGCCACGGCAAGCAGCCTCAAGTAAAAGCAGCAACAGCTTAGAGCTGACCAAGACCTGCTAGCTGACAGATGGACTGAAGTCCTTGCATCCGAAGAGTATGAACTCGAACGCCCCTCCAAAAGCTACCCCAAACGCAGGTCATTGCCTCGATCAGAGGAGGAAGCACCCACGTCACCAGCGCACGACATGGCAGACCGGCCACCCCGTGGCCGCGACAGAGAAGCCTCTCGGCCCTCCGCTCAAGCCACGGCCCGACGCTGCTCAAAAAGTACCAAGGCACGGGAAAACACGCCGGACTTGCGAGATATATTGGAGGATAAGGCAAAGCATACAAGATCGATCTACAGATCACGTGGGCGGCCAATGACTCGGGATGATTACTATCACGCCGGATACAGCAAACCTGGCCGGGCCGAACACAGTAGACAAAGCTCATATGAGCTACGTCGTGATATAGCCCAATACAGAGGCGCCACACACCCACTATGCTTCACAGATGAAGTAATGGATCATCAAATCCCTGAGGGCTTCAAACCCGTAAACATCTAATCATACGATGGTACCACAGATCCTGCGGTCTGGATCGAGGACTATCTCCTCCATATCCACGTGGCCCGCGGTGATGATCTACATGCCATCAAATACCTCCCACTCAAGCATAAAGGACCAGCTCGACATTGGCTCAACAGCTTGCCAACAGAGTCAATCGGTTGTTGGGAGGACCTGGAAGCCGCATTCCTTGATAACTTCCAGGGCACATATGTGCGACCACCAGACGCCAATGACCTTAGCCATATAATTCAGCAGCCAGAAGAATCGGCCAGACAATTCTGGACGCGGTTCCTAACAAAGAAAAATTAGACCGTCGACTGTCCGGATGCAGAGGCGCTAGCAGCCTTCAAACACAACATCCGCGACGAGTGGCTAGCCCGGCACCTAGGACAGGAAAAGCCGAAATCCATGGCAGCCCTCACCACACTCATGACCCGCTTTTGCGCGGGAGAGGACAGCTGGCTAGCTCGAAACAACAACTTGGCCAAACACCCTGGTAGTTCGGATACCAAGGACAGCAATGGCAGGTCGCGTCACAACAAGCATAAACGCCGCGTGCGGGTGATAATGCTGAAGATACGACAGTAAATGCCGGATTCAGAGGCTCTAAACCCGGTCAGCGGAAGAAGCCATTCAAAAGAAATACCCAGGGCCCGTCCAACTTGGACCGAATACTCGATCGCTTGTGCCAGATACATGGCACCCCCGAAAAACCAGCCAACCACACCAACAGGGATTGTTGGGTGTTCAAGCAAGCAGGCAAGCTAAGCACCGAAAACAACGACAAGGGGCTGCATAGCGATGACGAGGAAGAGCCCCGGCCGCCGAACAATAGAGGACAGAAGGGCTTTCCCACACAAGTGCGGACGGTGAACATGATATACGCAACCCACATACCCAAAAGGGAGCGGAAGCGCACTAAGGGACGTATACGCGATGGAGCCATCGCCCAAAGTTCAACCCATGGTCTTCCTGCCCGATCACCTTCGATCGAAGGGACCACCCCACTAGCATCTGTCACGGCGGTTTTGCCGCATTGGTTCTTGACCCAATTATTGACGGATATCACCTCACCAGAGTCCTGATGGACGGCGGCAGCAGCCTGAACCTGATTTATCAGGATACTGTCAGGACCCCGATTCCAAGTCACATCGACCTAGCTGGTAACACCTCATATCACTTTGCGGCCTCACGCACGGTATTCCCACGGGTGTCGCCTTACCATGGCCCGGGACCGTTTGCGTCTTTTGGCTCACGTATATGATAGTGTCGCTAGCATCCACATGACAAAGAACCCGGGCCGACATGGCTAGTCGTGAACCCAAAGCGGCACTAACCTATGGGGACAGGCATACATGAAACACTTCGAGCATGTCGGTCATCAACGTATGAACTTGGGCTGTAGCACTGGGCTAACAGGACTCCGGTATCCCGGGCTGTAGCAGGCTAGGCAGGACTCCAAGTATCACCGCGTGACATTTCCCCGAAGGGACAGACATAGGAACGAAATGAATCACATGCCGGCCAGTCAAGTGTCCAAGCAGTAGTGCTGGGCTAGCAGGACTCCGGTGAACCGGGCTGTAGCGGACTACTATCGCTCAGAAGCACGAGACTACATTTCCCCATATGAGAGGCTGCCAAGGATAAACAACTAGATTGTCGGATCCCACTCATACCAAGCATTTCAATCATACACACATTATGCCCGATATGAGTAAATACAACAAGGCATCACAACAAAACTCTACAACTCAAGTACTTTATTTAAGAGGCTCAGGAGCCTTACATAACATAGTCATACAGGTAGGGGTCACATGACCCAACACTCAAGTCATACAATCATACAAGCACATGCGGAAGCAAAGTAGTCTGAGTACAGACTCTAGAAAGAAAGAAAGCTTGTTGGAGCCTTTCTATCTACATGGCCCTTCACAAGTCTTAGATCGCCACCTGGGTGGCTAGCTTACTCGTCGAAGTCAACATCTACATAGAATCCGTCGGAGGGGTAGTATAGTCCTCTGAAAAATATTGATTAAGCAAACATGAGTACAAAAGTACTCAGCAAGTCTTACCACGTAATCCTATCATACATGCACATTCTCAAGGAAGGAAGTGGAGTTAAATGCAGCAAGCCAGCTTTGACTCTTGGCTAAGCTATCCCACGTGACACACTTTGTAAAGCATTTGTCGCATACACGAGTCCACTATTCACCATCACAATACTCCACCGTGGATCCTCTCTCGTCATCCCCGAGAGGGCCATCCACGATACTCACACTTATCTTGAGGCTTTTAGTAGTATCCATTTACTTGTCTATGAACTGATATAGGTAACCCGAAGTCCTTCTCCGTGGACACGGCTATTCAATAGATCATATTTAACCTGCAGGGGTATACTTCTTCACACACTCTCACCACTTATCGCCGTTTACACGACATGTACTCGGCAACCTTCAAGCGGAAGCCCAACGTGGGTGTCGGCCACAGCCTACCTAAACACTCAAGTCCCTAGTCCAGGTTATCGCCTATTCGGGTTCCATCCGCAGGAGTCCGCCGAGGTTTCCCATACAGCCCGAGCGATGTGTGCAGGGTTCCCGAGATACCAAACGGGCACTCGGTACACCGGCCACGGTGCCTACCGCAACACAACCCACCCCTAAGGTCAGCGTTGCGTGCGGCCCCCAGCATGCTACAAACACCAGAAACTACTTGCAACTCCCGGACTATGAACAGGGGTGGTTAAGAAGCCGAGAGGGTCCATTGGTTTCGGGCCCAATGCGTGGTAGTAGCTAGTTCATGGATCACAAACACAGATCTCAGTTCTTAAGTTCGGCCTCAATGAAACAACCCACCATGTACTCCTACATGGCCTCTCATCGATACCTTTACCAAATCGTGTTCAACACTTACACTCTCGAACCAACACAACCTTTCACTCCAGTTCATCATCCCGATGAGCCAGACCTGACACAACTCTAAGCATAGCAAGCATAGCATGGTAGGAATCACAAACATGGCTCAATCAACTCCTACACATACTAGTGGGTTTCATCTAGTTACTGTGGCAATGACAGGTCATGCAAAGGAAGTGGGTTCAACTACCGCAGCACACAACAGTTGAATCGCGTTGTCTTAATGCAGTAAAATGAGAGCAGAAGCGAGAACATGGGTTGTATCGGAATGATCAATGAATTGCTTGCCCGATGGAATGGGGTAGAGAACTGCCCTTCGATGGGTAATCGAGGTTATCTTGAGGCGAACCTATCATGAAAACACACCAAAATAAACATACAACCAATATGCAACAATATGATGCATGCTATGACATGGCAAGATGGATGTGTGTTGGCCTAATGCAAGTTGAGGGATAGGGATGATCTCATTTGAACCAAAGGTTCAAATGATAGATCATGTGAGTTAGTCCTAATGGTGCAAAATCTTAATCTGGTTATTCAGCATAGTTAACTTGTTTTAACATGCATGAAACCTGTACCAATGGATAGAGTGTATTTTTCTGATAAATTTTCATATATAAATCTTTGCATTTGGAGTTATAGAATAAAAGTTATAAGCATTTGAAATTTGAATTATATTCTGGATTTTATTATATAGAAATAATTCCAGAATTAGAATTAATCGTCGGCATGAGGTCAACATGACGTCGGGGGTCAGCGGGTCGTCCAGTCAAACTGACCAGTGGGACCCGCATGTCGAGTTAGTTTAACTAATTAGTTTTAATTAAAACTAATCCTAATTAGATTAGCGGAGGGGTCCACTGTCATTGACCCAAAGGGTCAGCAGGCCCACGGTGAGGTCAACTCACGGCGTCTAGCCGGGCGAGGCCAGACGCAGGCGGAGCAAGTGCTTTGCACTTTCCGGCTCCAAATGGAGCGCTGGGAGCACCTCGTGAAGCTGGAGGTGAGCCGCGGTGTTTGGTGGGGTCGGTTAGGTTAGGGGTGGCGGAGTGGGCGCCCGGCGACGAGTCGGGCGGCGACGGGCTCGCCATCGGCGGGTTAGGGGTTAGCGGCCTCGGCGAGGCGCGGGAGTCGTGGTTAGACTCGTTGGAGAGTGGTGAGTGCGATGGACATAGTGGTGTGGTCAATAGGTGACCGGAGGCTCGTCGGCGAGTCCCAGCGGCCGGAGTTCAGCGATCACCGAGTGCTCGCCGTGGTGCAAGAAGAAGAGAACGGGGAGGATAGAGGGGTAGCTAGGTTCACGGTGAACCTGCGGGAAGCTTCGTCGGGGTCGGGGGTGGACTGATGCGTCGGCGGCGACGATGGGGATCTCCGTCGGCCTTGGACTCGGTCGAGGTCGGAGTAGTGGCCTCGGGGGGTTTTGGGCGGGGGACTAGCTGGCTAGGGGTAATGGGGTGCGTCGGAGCTGCCAGACATGGCGGGGAGGTGCGTGGACGGCGGGGAGCACGGCGTCGACGGTGGCGTGTCGGCGATGGCGTCGGCCAGGTCGAGGGCGAGCGAGAGAGAGGCAGGGGGGAAGTGAGGTGTCTGGAAGGTCGGGAGACGACGCTGGTCGTCCCAATGGCCGGCGAGGGGGTGAGGCAGGCGGCGACCAGCTGCGTGGCGCCCTCAGGCTGCTGGGCCGGCACCAGCCTGCTGCTGGCCGAGCCAAGCAGCTCATTGGCTGTTGCTCTTGGGGCTGGGCAGGCAGGTGGGCGATTCTTGGCGACAGGTAAGTGTTTTCTCTTTTTTTTTTATCTTTTCTATTACTGCAACTCTGTTTTAGGATTTTTAAAAATATCAAAACCTTTTCAAAAATTACCAAAATGCTCCTGGTCACTTGTTGGAATATTCCCAACATGAAACATTTTAGTTTAACAATTTTTGAACACTTAAAATAATTTTCATAATTTAAAATGCCCATTTCAAAAACTTGTGATTTAATTATAGAACCCTTAGGTGACCTAGAGAATGTTCCACCTTCTTTGACATGGATCCTAAACCCAAACAAAGAGGATGAGCATTTTGAAGGGCATTTCGGATTCATTGAATTAAATTTTAGTAAACCCTAGTTATTTTAAGGGGGTGTTCGGGGTTTCTGCCTTCCCATTTCAAATTCAGATGAAATTTAAACATGATGCACACCCTAATGCATGGTCTATCTGGGATGTGACAACTCACCCCCACTCAAAAGAATCTCGTCCCGAGATTTAGAATCTATTCTTGAAAAAGGTGGGGTACTCAAGTCGAAGACGATCCTCCCTTTCCCAAGTTGCTTCTTGCTCGGAATGGTTTGACCATTGAACCTTTAGAAACTTGATATTCCGGCGTCGAGTGGTACGCTTCGGTTTGATCGAGGATCTGAATGGGGTACTCTCGATAGGTGAGGTTATCTTGGAGATCAAGCGTTTGTGGTCCACTCCACGGATAGGATCCGAGAAGCAACGCTGAGTTGGGAAGCGTGGAAGACATCATGGACCTTGGAAAGATGCGGAGGTAGTTCCAATTGGTAGGCAACTTCCCTCGTTTGGCAAGAATGCGAAAGGGTCCAATGTAACGAGGAGCCAACTTGCCCTTGATATCGAATCGATGGGTTCCTTTAAAGGGAAACCGGAGGTAAGCCTTCTCGCCAATTTCATAAGCCATAGGCTTATGCTTGCGGTCATATTGGCTCTTCTGACGAGATTGGGCTGTTTTCAAATTCTCACGAACAACGCGAACTTGTTCCTCGGCTTCCTGGATCATATCCGGGCCAAAGAGTTGTCTCTCCCCGGTTTCTGACCAGTTAAGAGGCGTTCGACATTTTCGTCCATAAAGAACTTCGAAAGGGGCTTTGCCCAGACTGGCTTGATAACTGTTGTTATAAGCGAACTCGGCGAATGGAAGGCATTTCTCCCAATTCATGCGAAAGAGATGATGAAGCTCAAGCATATCCTCTAAGATTTGATTGACTCGTTCTACTTGACCACTTGATTGGGGATGGAAAGCGGTGCTAAAGGAGAGACGAGTTCCCATAGCGTTTGGAAACTTTCCCAAAATCGAGAGGTGAAGAGACTCCACGGTCGGAGTTAATTTCCAATGGAACACCATGAAGAGACACTATTCGAGAGATGTACAAATCAGCTAGCTGGCTAGCGGTTATACTCTCACGAACAGGTAGGAAGTGGGCTACTTTGGAAAGACGATCAACAACAGCGAAGATAGCGTTATTCCTCTCTTGGTCCTGGGAAACCCGTAATGAAATCCATACCGATTTTATCCCATTTCCATTCAGGAATTTCCAAAGGTTGAAGGGTACCAGCAGGTCGTTGATGCTCGCTTTAACTCGACGACAACGTCGCGATTAGCAATGTATTGAGCGATTTCTCTCTTCATCCTAGTCCACCAAAACCTCTGGCGAGATCTTGATACATTTTAGTACTACCAGGATGAATGGTGAGAGGAGAGTCATGAGCTTCCTTAAGGATCAATCGCCTCAGGTTGCGCACCTTGGGAACCACTAAGCGGTCTCCAAAGAACACGACACCTTGTTCATCAATGGAGAAACAATCTGCGACTCCTTTCTTGATGTTTCTCTTGATACGGAGATTCCCTTGATCTACCTTCTGTGCCTTGATGATCTGATCCGTAAGGTAGGTTTCGCCACCAGGGTGGAAAGGAATCCTCGAGGAACAATGTGAAGGTTAAGCTTACGAAATTCCTCGTGGAGAATTGGTTGATTTTGTTGTAACATCAAATTGTTACAATAAGATTTACGACTTAGTGCGTCAGCCATGACATTGGCTTTGCACGGGTGTAGGATATTCCTAAGTCGAAATCTGTATCAACTCGACCCAACGTCTTTGCCTGAGATTCAAATCCGGTTGGGTGAAGATATATTTCAGACTTTGGTGATCGGTGTAGATTTCGCATACGATTACCCGGAGGTAATGTCGCCAGGTTTTGAGTGCATGAACCATCGCTGCAAGCTCTAGATCGTGTGTGGGATAGTTATCCTCATGTGGGCGAATCTGCCGAGATGCGAGGCAATCACATGACGATCTTGCATGAGTATGCAACCTAGTCCTTGTCGCGAGGCGTCGCAATAGATAATAAAGTCCTTAGAAAAATCTGGTGGAACAAGTACGGGAGCAGATGTCAGCGTCTTTTCAGTTCCCGAAAGCTGATCTCGCCTCTGTGGCGTCCATTCGAACTTCTTATCTTTCTTGAGGAGTTCGGTTAGAGGTTTAGCAACTTTAGAGAAATTCTCGACGAAGCGGCGGCAATAGCTCGCTAAACCGAGGAAACTCCGAACTTGCTTGACCGATTCAGGTGGAGTCCAGTCAAGGACGGCTTGAACTCGCTCGGGATTGACAGCAATACCCTTACCAGAGATTACATGTCCTAGATAGGTCACTTCTGGTAACCAGAATTCACATTTAGAGAATTTGGCATAAAGGCGGTGCTCTCGAAGTTTCATCAATACTAGCCTTAGATGTTCGGCATGTTCTTCCTCATTCTTGGAGTAGATGAGTATATCATCGAGGTATACCACGACTTAATTTATCCAAATACTCCATGAAGATTGAGTTCATTAACCGAGAGAAGGTGGCTGGAGCATTGGTTAATCCGAAGGACATGACGGTGTACTCAGTATTGGCCATAACGAGTGACAAAGGCCGTTTAGGAATGTCCCGTTCTTGATTTTGATTTGATGGTAGCCCAACCTCAAATCCATCTTGAAAAGATCGAGGATCCAGCGAGCTGATCATACAGTCGTTGATCCCGGGAGCGGATACTTGTTCTTGATAGTGACCAAATTGACAGGTCGGTAATCTACAACCATCCGATCCGTACCATCCTTCTTCTTGACGAAGAGGACGGGCAAGCCCATGGAGATGAACTAGGACGGATGAAACCCTTTTGCAAGGACTCATCGAGTTGTTTCTTAAGTTCAGCTAGTTCTAGGGGTGCCATCTTATAAGGTCTCCTAGAGATTGGGGCGGTTCCGGAACAAGATCTATCACGAACTCGACATCCTGTCGGTGGAACACTGGCAGTTCTTCCGAAAGACATCCGGAAATCACGGACTACCGGATATCTTCAAGATCCGGAAGAGGGTTGGCATTTAAGAGTAAAGTCGGCGCTTAGACACTCGGGTTAAAACATCCACTGTTTTGCCCAAGGATGGGTAAGTTGAGCGGTTCTAGTCGAGCAATCAATCTTGGCATAATGGGCTGACATCCAGTCCATACCCAAGATGATGTTTATGTCCGAGGACTTAAGAGCTATTAGGATGCGAAAGACTAATCATCGACAAGAATTTCATTCCCATGACTTATTCTAGAGGTTTGCCATCTAGAACCGGGGTTTGAATTTCCATGGAGGTAGGCATGTCGCAGAATGTGGTGTTGTGCAATCGAGCATAGCTCTCGAAATAAATGAATGAGATGCTCCAAGATCAAAAAAACAGTTGCGGATGGCAATTAACAAGAAGCGTACCGAGGACGACGTTGGGATCCTCATAGGTTTCTTCAGCAGAGACATAGTTGACATGGCCACGGGCGGTGGCAACTGGCTTGGCATAGGGAACCTTTCCTGTTGGCTTGCCGCGGCCAACAGATTTTCCAGCTTGATTGGGGTTGTTCTGGGGACACTCTCGAATATAGTGGCCCGTCTCTCCACATTTGAAGCAAGTGATCACATTTGGCCGTGGGGCCACATTAGCAGTTGGACCTCCATATGTCTTGGGTGGAAAATATGGCTGATTGGGGCGAGGCGCCTCGAAGGATGGCCTCGGGGTGTACCTGGGTGGTAGAGCCGTATTAGGAACCCAAACCCGGCGCTTCTGGGAACCAGAGCCGGATGATGATCCAGAATCACGGATGTGCTTGCGTGAAGCCTCGAAATCAGTCTGCCCAGTCTCGGCGCTGATAGCCTTATTGACTAGCTTCGAGAAAGAGGTACATTCATGCAGACGGAGATCTCGGCGTAGCTCAGGGCTAAGTCCCTTACGGAACCTCGCCTGCTTCTTAGCATCGGTAGAAACTTCTTCGGGAGCATAACGTGCTAACCTCCCGAATTCGCGGCTGTAGGCATCCACTGTCAGCCTGCCTTGGGTGAAACTGCAGAATTCCTCACGTTTGCGGTCCATAAGTCCTTCTGGAATATGGTGCTCGCGGAAGGCGGCACTGAATTCATCCCAAGTTGTAACTTGTCCAGCCGGACGCATAGCCTCATAGTTTTCCCACCGAGATGGCGGGGCCTTCCGGATGATAGGCGGCAAAGGTAACTTTGTCACCTCGGACACGATGGCGGAACGCAGCTTGTGATGGATACTGCGGAGCCAATCATCGGCGTCGAGTGGCTCGACGGAGCATTTGAATTTTGGAGGATATAGCTTGACGAAGTCATTGAGTGAAACCCCATCGTTTCTTGGCTGGCGTGCTGTGTTTTGTTCAATCCGCTCCAATAAGCGGTTGGTTTCGCGCTTATTATGTTACGCTTCGGCATCACCTCAGCCAAAGATGGCGGTTGCGGCAGATTCACATTTCGGCTGCATCGGCCTCTCCCCGCCTCGGGACAGCAGGAGAATTCAGTGTTGACCATCCCGGGAGACAAAACAAAGGTTTAAACCAGGATGGCAGAATTAACAAGGAAGTGCGGAAGGTAATGGACAGTATGGAATGCAAAGATGTTCATCCGTATGACATGGTAATATAAACTGCCATATATATATATACCATCGGTCATACACACCATTCATAGTTTAGTACAAGCCCGACGGAGTACAACTATAAGGAAAGGCGTTACATCTCATCGGAAGCATTCCAACTCCTATACATTATTTTTCTACACTTCCGAATGATACACACTAAGTCGTATTCCACGAGTCACGCAGACGGTGGAAACACAACCATTACCATACTAGGAATACTACTACTATCTCGTGCAGCTCCATAGTAGTTCTCGAGAAGTCACCACCTGACACTGAAGTGGAACATGATCGTCCGGAAATGACAATCCTGTGGGGCCTGTGGACCATAAGGACTCGGATGTGGCCGTGGACCAACAAACGGTGGCGAAGAGGCCCACGAGGAGGAGTGATGCCTCCAACCTCACGCCACTCCATGAAGTCCGCAGACTTGCCGCACAGAGGTACAAATCTCTCATGTCCATACATCCGCTTGCACGGCGGTGCAAACCTAGTCGAGTAGCCCAGTGGTCGAGCGGGCATTAAACAGCTCCATTACAAGGCCCGGTTCTCACGGTCCTTGTCCTCCAACAACTCAAGAGTGGTGCGGAGGAGTGAGTCCTCATGGGTTGCATCACCGTACAACCTCAAGGTAGCCATGCGCCCTGTGAAGAGATGCCGCATATAGCGGAAGTCGGTGTTGCTCAACAAAGCAGTCCTGGCTCGAATGATAGTCATCATGGAATAGGCTGCATCTTGCACAGACATTCCAATAGTGATTCCGAGCCCATAGGAACAGTGAAGTGGCTCAGTAGCTCCGGAGTAAGATGGATAAATCCGGACCGTGCATAGGTATTGGCTTTGATTGAAATCCCTGAACTGCTCCTCGACGGTATATTCAGGATACCATCGATAACCAGCCTCAATCATCACCCTAACCAACATGGCCGTGTGACCGCACACATCAATGCAACGGGTCAGGCGAACCACTTGGTTCTGGGAACGGGTGGCCATCTGAAAGCACAGCCATAATGCAAAGGCATTAGAATTTCTAGGGAAAATCGGGCAGCATAACATCTGTAAATGCTCAAATCAAATTTGAGACATTCAAAATCAGATTTGCAAAACCACTCAACAACATCATATCAAGGTTCTGGTTCAAATGGTAGCATACTAAAATTTAGTAACACTGAACTGAGGATGTAACCAACAATCCTACAAGGTACTACGGATAGTAACACGTGAACCTGATAGAGAAAGAGAGCCTAGTCCTAAACCCACGTTGAATGAGAAGAGGATGACTCAGATCGAGGGCATAAGGTAAAGGAGTAAAAGAGCCTTCGTTCCTCCCACAATCAATTCCCTACATATAACTAAAGCATTTCTAGACTCAACTTCACCAGTTTGGCTTAGCGGACCTACAGCAGCCCTGCTCGATGCCAACGCTGTCAGACCCGATTCCAAGTCACATCGACCTAGCTGGTAACACCTCATATCACTTTGCGGCCTCACGCACGGTATTCCCACGGTGTCGCCTTACCATGGCCCGGACCGTTTGCGTCTTTTGGCTCACGTATATGATAGTGTCGCTAGCATCCACATGACAAAGAACCCGGCCGACATGGCTAGTCGTGAACCCAAAGCGGCACTAACCTATGGGGACAGGCATACATGAAACACTTGAGCATGTCGGTCATCAACGTATGAACTTGGGCTGTAGCACTGGCTAACAGGACTCCGTATCCCGGGCTGTAGCAGGCTAGGCAGGACTCCAAGTATCACCGCGACATTTCCCGAAGGGACAGACATAGGAACGAAATGAATCACATGCCGGCCACCAAGTGTCCAAGCAGTAGTCTGGGCTAGCAGGACTCCGGTGAACCGGGCTGTAGCGGACTACTATCGCTCAGAAGCACGAGACTACATTTCCCCATATGAGAGGCTGCCAAGGATAAACAACTAGATTGTCGGATCCCACTCATACCAAGCATTTCAATCATACACACATTATGCCCGATATGAGTAAATACAACAAGGCATCACAACAAAACTCTACAACTCAAGTACTTTATTTAAGAGGCTCCGAGGAGCCATACATAACATAGTCATACAGGTAGGGGTCACATGACCCAACACTCAAGTCATACAATCATACAAGCACATGCGGAAGCAAAGTAGTCTGAGTACAGACTCTAGAAAGAAAGAAAGCTTGTTGGAGCCTTTCTATCTACATGGCCCTTCACAAGTCTTAGATCGCCACCTGGGTGGCTAGCTTACTCGTCGAAGTCAACATCTACATAGAATCCGTCGGAGGGGGTAGTATAGTCCTCTGAAAAATATTGATTAAGCAAACATGAGTACAAAAGTACTCAGCAAGTCTTACCACATAATCCTATCATACATGCACATTCTCAAGGAAGGAAGTGGAGTTAAATGCAGCAAGCCAGCTTTGACTCTTGGCTAAGCTATCCTACGTGACACACTTTGTAAAGCATTTGTCGTACACGAGTCCACTATTCACCATCACAATACTCCACCGTGGATCCTCTCTCGTCATCCCCGAGAGGGCCATCCACGATACTCACACTTATCTTGAGGCTTTTAGTAGTATCCATTTACTTGTCTATGAACTGATATAGGTAACCCGAAGTCCTTCTCCGTGGACACGGCTATTCAATAGATCATATTTAACCCTGCAGGGTATACTTCTTCACACACGCTCACCACTTATCGTCCGCTTTACACGACATGTACTCGGCAACCTTCAAGCGGAAGCCCAACGTGGGTGTCGGCCACAGCCTACCTAAACACTCAAGTCCCTAGTCCAGTTATCGCCTATTCGGTTCCATCCGCAGGAGTCCGCCGAGGTTTCCCATACAGCCCGAACGATGTGTGCAGGGTTCCCGAGATACCAAGCGGGCACTTTCGGTACACAGACCACGGTGCCTACCGCAACACAACCCACCCCTAAGGTCAGCGTTGCGTGCGGCCCCAAAGATGCTACAAACACCGAAACTACTTGCAACTCCGGACTATGAACAGGGGTGGTTAAGAAGTTTAGAGGGTCCATTGGTTTCGGGCCCAATGCGTGGTAGTAGCTAGTTCATGGATCACAAACACAGATCTCAGTTCTTAAGTTCGGCCTCAATGAAACAACCCACCATGTACTCCTACATGGCCTCTCATCGATACCTTTACCAAATCGTGTTCAACACTTACACTCTCGAACCAACACAACCTTTCACTCCAGTTCATCATCCCGATGAGCCGGACTGACACAACTCTAAGCATAGCAAGCATAGCATGGTAGGAATCACAAACATGGCTCAATCAACTCCTACACATACTAGTGGGTTTCATCTAATTCTTGTGGCAATGACAGTCATGCAAAGGAAGTGGGTTCAACTACCGCAGCACACAACAGTTGAATCGCGTTGTCTTAATGCAGAAATGAGAGCAGAAGCGAGAACATGGGTTTGTATCGAATGATCAATGAATTGCTTGCCCGATGGAACTGGGTAGAGAACTGCCCTTCGATGGGTAATCGAGGTTATCTTGAGGCAGAACCTATCATGAAAACACACCAAAATAAACATACAACCAATATGCAACAATATGATGCATGCTATGACATGGCAAGATGGATGTGTGTTGGCCTAATGCAAGTTGAGGGATAGGGATGATCTCATTTGAACCAAAGGTTCAAATGATAGATCATGTGAGTTAGTCCTAATGGTGCAAAATCTTAATCTGGTTATTCAGCATAGTTAACTTGTTTTAACATGCATGAAACCTGTACCAATGGATAGAGTGTATTTTTCTGATAAATTTTCATATATAAATCTTTGCATTTGGAGTTATAGAATAAAAGTTATAAGCATTTGAAATTTGAATTATATTCGGATTTTATTATATAAAATAATTCCAGAATTAGAATTAATCGTCGGCGATGAGGTCAACATGACGTCGGGGGTCAACGGGTCGTCCAGGTCAAACTGACCAGTGGGACCCGCATGTCGAGTTAGTTTAACTAATTAGTTTTAATTAAAACTAATCCTAATTAGATTAGCCGAGGGGTCCACTGCCATTGACCCAAAGGGTCAGCAGGCCCACGGTGAGGTCAACTCACCGGCGTCTAGCCGCCAGGCGAGGCCGAGCCGGCGGAGCAAGTGCTTTTGCACTTTCCGGGCTCCAAATGGAACGCGGGGAGCACCTACGTGAAGCTGGAGGTGAGCCGCGGTGTTTGGTGGGGTCAGTTGGGTTAGGGGTGGCCGGAGTGGGCGCCGGCGACGAGTCGGGCGGCGACCGGGGCTCGGCCATCGGCGGGTTAGGGGTTAGCGGCCTCGGCGAGGCGCGGGGAGTGCGTGGTTAGACTCGTTGGAGAGTGGTGAGTGCGATGGGCATAGTGGTGTGGTCAATAGGTGACCGGAGGCTCGTCGGCGGCGAGTCCCGCGGCGGTGGGTTCAGGCGATCACCGAGTGCTCGCCGTGGTGCAAGAAGAAGAGAACGGGGAGGATAGAGGGGTAGCTAGGTTCACGGTGAACCTGCGGGAAGCTTCGTCGGGGTCGGGGGTGGACTGATGCGTCGGCGGCGACGATGGGGATCTCCGGCGGCCTTGGACTCGGTCGAGGTCGGAGTAGTGGCCTCGGGGGGTTTTGGAGCGAGGGGGACTAGCTGGCTAGGGGTAATGGGGTGCGGCGGAGCTGCCAGACATGGCGGGGAGGTGCGTGGACGGCGGGGAGCACGGCGTCGACGGTGGCGTGTCGGCGATGGCGTCGGCCAGGTCGAGGGCGAGAGAGAGAGAGGCGGGGAAGTGAGGTGTCTGGAAGGTCGGGGAGACGACGCGCGGGTCGTCCCAGCGGCGAGGCGGCGAGGGGGTGAGGCAGGGCGGCGACCAGCTGCGTGGCGCGCCTCAAGCTGCCCGGCCGGCACCAGCCTGCTGGCCAAAGCCAAGCAGCTCATTGGCCAGCTGGCTCTTTGGCTGGGCAGCAGGTGGGCGATTCTTGGCACAGTGTAAGTGTTTTCTCTTTTTTTATCTTTTCTATTATGCAACTCTGTTTAGGATTTTTAAAATATCAAAACCTTTTCAAAAATTACCAAAATGCTCCTGGTCACTTGTTGGAATATTCCCAACATGAAACATTTTAGTTTAACAATTTTTGAACACTTAAAATAATTTTCATAATTTAAAATGCCCATTTCAAAAACTTGTGATTTAATTATAGAACCCTTAGGTGACCTAGAGAATGTTCCACCTTCTTTGACATGGATCCTAAACCCAAACAAAGAGGATGAGCATTTTGAAGGGCATTTCGGATTCATTGAATTAAATTTTAGTAAACCCTAGTTATTTTAAGGGGGGTGTTCGGGGTTTCTGCCTTCCCATTTCAAATTCAGATGAAATTTAAACATGATGCACACCCTAATGCATGGTCTATCTGGGATGTGACAGATACAGTGCGCAAAATGGGCATAGAACCGTCAAGGATCAAACCCACAAAGACGACCTTTAAAGGCGTCATTCCAGGTGTAGAGGCCAACTGCACAGGCTCCGTTACACTTGAAGTGGTCTTCGGATCCCCGGATAACTTCCGGAGTGAGGAGTTAATCTTCAACATAGCCCCGTTCCGCAGCGGCTATCACGCACTGCTCGGACGAACCACATTCGCAAAATTCAATGCGGTGCCGCACTACGCGTACCTCAAACTCAAGATGCCAGGCCCTCGAGGCGTAATCACGGTCAATGGAAACACCGAACGCTCCCTCTGAACGGAGGAGCATACGGCCGCCCTTGCGTCAGAAGTGCAGAACAGCCTCTTAAGGCAATTCTCCAGTCCGGCCAATAAACAATCGGACAACATCAAGCGCGCCGGAGTAACCTACAGCAAGACCGCTGGCACGTTCGAACAAGCGTAGTAATACAGCCCCAACCCCAGCCCTCGCGAACTCATGAAGCCGATTACTACGCACGTAATTGCGCTCTGAAGCACCATGGGCATAGGGGCGGGCCACGACCACAAGACGCCTGAATGCGGCTAGACCGCACTAGGGGCTCCTGTTTGTGTCATTCCTTTTTTTCTTTTTCTTCCTTTTACTTTCAGGACTCTGTTCTCCAGAAGCCCTGTCCGGCATTCGCGCCAAATACACGATGCAACAGCCAGGGAAGCAGAAAACTGCGTCAAGTGTCCAGGTGGTCTCTATTACGAGCAGTATACCTGTTTTACATACCACACCGCAAACTTACCCCTGGAAGGGGGACATGTCAAAAGTCCCGTACCTTGCTTATCGCACAATTTGTATCGTTCTGCTTTTATTTGCAGTTTCTTTTTAATAACCAATATATAGCTCTTGCCTATTATTGCATTCTTTCCCATTATATATGTTCATTTATGACATTGCGCAACCGTACAATTTGGTACGGCCAATACACCAGGGGCTTATGTACCCCAAAAACATGGTGTGACAAGTCCAACACTTTCACAAGTGCGGCACCCGAACTTATAGCATTATATGCATCGGCTCCGAATCATGTCTTGGGTCAATAGTTGGGTTTGCCTGGCTCCCATGTTTTGGTACCTTACGTTCCATTATATCGGCTAAGGTAGCGCTGGGAGAACCACTGTGATTGTGCCCCGGTTGAGCTGGGTTGAGCACCTCGATGGAAAAGCTAAAACTGACCGTCATGATAAGGCGAGAGCGATCGCTGTTCGAGAGGTTTCTTGAGTCCCTAAAGACTTATGCCGCTTAGAGCGAGGAACCGGCATTGTCCGGCCAAAGGCGTGAAAGCGCCCGAACTCGGTCTTCCGAATACTAGGGGCTTCACTAAATTTAAAATTATAGAATTCTATGGCTAAGTGAGAGTGTTCAAGCATTATAGTCCGGTTGCCTGGTTCGTTCGTTGGCGCCTCCTCAAAGGACCCAAGAATGGGAACAAGAGCGCTCAAGTTTATCCCAACACCCCAAAGACTTTCGTGGCATGGGGCTGAAGCCAACGACTCACCATCTCTCAAATTTGATAAGCGGCCGCACATAAGGTAATATTTTAAATTCAAAAGCGTTGCTTAGCGCATATGAAAAAGTTTTCAGCGTCACAGATAACAAATGCGAGTCTACTCAAATATTACATCTTTGGAGCATTCACCGCTATAAGGCGGGCACCCTTGAGATGCCCTCATAATACTTCTCGGGCTTGCGATGTTCTTTGCCCGGCGGCGGCCTGTCCATCAGCAGCTTCTCCGCGTCTATCTTGCCCCAGTGCACCTTGGCACGGGCAAGGGCCCTATGAGCACCTTCAATACAGTCGGGCGCTTGATGACTTGATCCATGGACAGCATCCACCAGCCGCCAGACTAGCCCGGTAGCTCCCTGTGCATGGCCTCATTTGGCCACAGCCGAGCTATAAGGCCCTTCATGGCCTGTTCAACGACCTTGTGGAGCTCGACCAATTGCTTCAGTTGGTCGCTCAAGGGCACCGGGTGTTCGGCCTCAGCATACTGAGACCAAAACACCTTTTCCGTCGAGCTCCCTTCTTCGGCTCGGTAGAAAGCGGCGACATCGAAGACACTCCGCAGCAGATCTGCGAACGCTCCTGGAGAGCTCCGGATTCGGGTAAGTACTAGATAATTGACTTTTACATTCTTGCTCTACATAAAGAATGCCTTACCCGCCGTGATCCTCTTTATTGCCTCAATCTCCTGGAGGGCTTTTTGGGCCTCGGCCTTAGCAGCTTTGGCACTCTCAAGAGCCGAGGCAAGGTCGGACTCTCGGGTCTTCGAGTCACGCTCCAAACCCTCGTGTTTTTCCACGAGAGCCTGGAGCTCTTGCCGTACCTCCGCCAGCTGCGCCTCCCCCTTCTCTCGCTCGGTGCGCTCATGGCGGCATGCTTTGTTTCGACCCACGGACACCGCCTCCTTAAGGGTCGCCACCTCGCTCGTGGCCCCTGCAGTACCCATGTTATTCCTGTTATCTTTTGCAACCACATTTTTTAAATTTCATAAGGTATTACTTACCTTCCTTGTCCTCGAGCTGCTTCTTGGCTTGGCCGAGCTCGTTCTCGGACCGCTCGAGGCTCTCCTTCAATACATTGACCTCCATGATCGGTCTGGCGCAGAGGTCAGCCAGGGCAGCCAGCATTCCCATATTGACATAATTATGTTAGACTCCTGCGTATATCTTTTTAGATCCTCGGTCTGGCTTTTCTTTCCGAACAACGAACTAAGCATCAGGGGCTACTGTCTATGCGGTAATCTTCTTACATATATTGAAAACTTACCTCAAAGCCTGTTAGAAGGCCGTTGCAGGCTTCAGTCAGCCCGCTCTTGGCGGACTGAACTTTCTGGATCACCACACTCATAACAGTGCGGTGCTCCTCCTCGATGGAGGCGCTGTTAAGTGCCTTCAGTAAGCTATCCGGTGCCTCCGGTTGGACGGAGGATACCGGCGTCTTACCCTTCTTACGAAGGGGCTGCTTGCCGGACTTCAGAACCACTGAAGGTTCCGGTATGGAGTCCGGACAAGGGTCGGGCTTAGAGCCCCTGGGGGTCTTGCTCCCCTCGCGCCTGGAGTCCGGGAGGCTGCCTTGCGGTGCCTCCTATGCCACCTCCTCTCGACCAGGCCCCCCTTGGGGCCCCACCTCGGCGTCGTCAGCAGCGTGAGGTGAGGAGGCGGCCGGAAGTGAAGTACTCTCCACTTCCGACGAATTCAGGGACCCGCCGACGGCGGCGAGCTGGAATCCTTAGGCGGGCTGCATGATTGTTCGGCATTAGAGAACACTATGCAATGAAAAAAAGCCATGGGTATCCGGACACTTACGATCTCACTTGGGGCTTGGCCCTCAAGGGACACCCCTCCTCGCCGTCGTTGGCGTTGGTGGAGACGTCCGGAGGAAGGGTTCTTCCCTTCTTGAACCCTCCGGCCTCCCCAGCTGGGGCGGCCTTTCTTTTCTTCTCTCCTCCCACTGGGGGAGAGGCTTCTTTTTCCTCCTCCTCTTCCTCAGAGGAGGATTCCGCCTCAGGGTTGTCGGCGATGAGTCCGACAGCACCTGGCGCCGGGAGCTCCTTCGAGTTCCCGTGGCCTTCTTCTTGGCCTTCTTCTCCGGCACCACGTGAGGTGCCGGAGCCAGCAGCCCCGTCAATCGGGCGTCCGCTGGGTCTTCGGCAAAGGGCGGACAATTAATCTGTCGGGACGTCTTCACCATCTGTCAAAGGTTAGGGAGTTTTAGATCCCGCATAGAGTCAAACTATGAAAAAAGAGTCCCATAAAGGGTAAAATAACTTACCTCGCTGGCTTGACGCTGCGAGCTGAATCCGCAATCTTCGGTAGTGGATGTGGGAGCCTCAGTGCCCTTGAACAGCACCTTCCAGGCATCTTCGTACGTAGTGTCGAAGAGCCTTTTCAGAGTTTGGTGCTGTGCCGGATCGAACTCCCACAATTTGAAGGCCCGTTGTTGGCATGGGAGAATCCGGCGGATGAGCATCACCTGGATAACGTTGACAAGCCTGAGATTCTTGTCTGCCAGGTTTCGGATGCAGGTTTGGAGTCCGGATAGCTCATCCGAATCACCCCACGACAGGCCCATCTCTTTCCATGATGTGAGCCACGTGGGGAAGCCAGATCGGAATTCAGGGGCTGCTGCCCATTGAGAGTCGCGCGGCTCGATGATGTAGAACCACCCCGATTGCCACCCCTTTATGGTCTCCACAAAGGAGCCCTCGAGCCATAGGACTTTGGCCATCTTGCCAACCATGGCACCTCGGCACTCCGCTTGGCGGCCGCCCACTACCTTCGGCTTGACATTGAAGATCTTCAGCCATAAGCTGAAGTGGGGCTGGATGCAGAGGAAGGCCTCGGACACGACGATGAACGCCGAGATGTTGAGGATGAAATTCGAGGCCAGATCGTGGAAGTCCAGGCCATAGTAGAACATGAGCCCCCGAACAAATGGGTGAAGTGGAAAACCTAGTCCGCGGAGGAAGTGGGTGAGAAACACCACCCTCACATGGGGCCTGGGGGTTGGAATGAGCTGCCCCTCGTTAGGGAGCCGGTGTGCGATGTCGCTGGACAAGTATCCGGCCTTCCGCAGCTTTTTGATGTGCCCCTCCATGACGGAGGAGGCCATCCACTTGCCTCCCGCTCCGGACATAGTTGGAGAAGGTTGAGGTGGGGTGTGCGGACTTGGTATTTGGAGCTCGAGTCTTGAAATGGATGAGCAAAGGAGGAAGAAGGCGTAGGGGAAAAGGTGGGTCCTTATCCCCTTATATGGACGGACCAAGTTATGCATCCCCCGCCAGCCTGGTAAAACTCGCTTATCTCCCAAGCACCGTAATCAATGGCACGGTTGGGTTACCCACGTCCGTATTGATGAGAATCCCGGAATAAGGGGCACGATCTCGCTTTGATAAGGCGTGCCAAGAAACCGCCTCGCTAAACGCTGAGGTGGAACAGTAAAAACGATTCATATAAAGGCCTGGCCGTGGTGTGATGCCACGCCGTGGAATACGTCAGCAGATCTGTGCAAAAATTATTCTCTCTACGGTAGTATGTGGAACTTGCTTTGCAGAGCCGGACACTATCCTTGTGTTCAAAATCTTCTATAAAGTATTTGGAGGAGGAACCCGCCTTGCAATGCCGAAGACAATATGCGCGCCGGAGTCGTCGTCATTGAAGCCTGGTTCAGGGGCTACTGAGGGAGTCCTGGATTAGGGGGTGTCCGGATAGCCGAACTATCATCTTTGGCCGGACTCCTGGACTATGAAGATACAAGATTGAAGACTTCGTCCCTTGTCCGGATGGGACTTTCCTTGGCGTGGAAGGCAAGCTTGGCGATACGGATGTGTAGATCTCCTACCATTGTAACCGACTCTATGTAACCCTAACCCTATCCGGTGTCTATATAAACCGGAGGGTTTTAGTCCGTAGGACGAACAACAATCATACCATAGGCTAGCTTCTAGGGTTTTTCCTCTCTGATCTCGTGGTAGATCTACTCTTGTACTACCCATATCATCAATATCAATCAAGCAGGAGTAGGGTATTACCTCCATCGAGAGGGCCCGAACCTGGGTAAAAACATCGTGTCCCTTGTCTCCTGTTACCATCCGCCTAGACGCACAGTTCGGGACCCCCTACCCGAGATCCGCCGGTTTTGACACCGACAGGGGGTATCCGGACAGCCGGACTATCCTTTGGCCGGACTGTTGGACTATGAAGATACAAGATTGAAGACTTCGTCTCGTGTCCGGATCGGACTCTCTTGGCGATACATATATGTAGATCTACTCCTGTTGTAACCGACTCTGTGTAACCCTAGCCCCCTCCGGTGTCTATATAAACCGGAGGGTTTAGTCGGTAGGACAACAACAATCATACCATAGGCTAGCTTCTAGGGTTTAGCATGTATGATCTCGTGGTAGATCAACTCTTGTACTACTCATATCATCAAGATCAATCAAGCAGGAAGTAGGGTATTACCTCCATCATGAGGGCCCGAACCTGGGTAAACATTGTGTCCCTTGCCTCCTGTTACCATCCGCCTTAGACGCACAGTTCGGGACCCCCTACCCGAGATCCGCCGGTTTTGACACCGACATTGGTGCTTTCATTGGGAGTTCTACTGTGTCGTTGCTGAAAGGTTCAATGGCCCCTTCGATCATCGACAACGATGCGGTCCAGGGTGAGGTTTTCCTCCCCGGACAGATCTTCGTGTTCGGCGGCTTCGCACTGCGGGCCAACTCGTTTGGCCATCTGGAGCAGATCGTGAGCTACGCCCCTAGCCATCAGGTCAGGTTTGGAAACTTGAATTACACTGCCAATATCCGTGGAGACTTGACCTTCGACGGATTCGGGCCCATACCTGGTGTGCCGCACAATCCCGACGAGCACGATATAGCTCTGCTGTCGGACAGTGTTCAGGAGATCACGCCAGCAACTACTCCAGCCTTCAGTCCGGAGCAGATCACGCAATCCGAGGATGAGAGGATAGGCTCTCCCACGGAGGCCGCACCCTCAGTGGCGATAGAGCCGAATACTGACCTTACCCCGCACGAGAGCCGTGTCGCCGAACTGCTGGACTCGTCCCCGGCCACGGACACCGAACCACCCTCGCCCATACCTATCGAATCCGATTGGGCGCCGATCATGGAGTTCACCTCCACAGATATCTTTCAGCACTCGCCCTTCGGTGACATACTGAACTCGTTAAAATCTCTATCCTATGCAGGAGAACCTTGGCGAACTATATGCGGCTAGAGTGGGATCACGGATGACGAAGAAATTCCTCCCACCCACCACCCACTTAGTAGCCACTGTCGGCGACTTAACCGACATGCTCGACTTCGACTCCGAAGACATCGATGGCATAGACAACGATGCAGGAGACGAACAGGAACAATCGCCAATGGGGCACTGGACTGCCACTTCATCACATGACATATACATGGTGGATACACCCAAATAAAATAATGACGAGGATGCAGCGAGAGATAGCTCCCACGACAAGCAATCAAAACGGCACCGTAGGCGCCGCTCTAAATCCCGCCTTGGCAAAATTAGCGATAACAGCGCAAGAAGAAGCCAAATTGACCCAGCGATAGAGCAGGGTGAGCCAGCGGACGACGAACAAAGTGCGGAGCCGCTGTCCGAACACAGCGACGCCGAGCGTCAAGACAACCAACCCGTCTCCGGTCAGGAGAACAGTCCGGATGACGACGGGCGCATCATCCTGGAAAGGCAGCTGGAGCAAGAAAGGCTTATTGCCACTGCAAGAAGTCTGAAGAAGCAAAAACAAAGGCTCAAGGCCGCACAAAACACACTCAATAGTAGATGGAATAAAGTGCTCGACACGGCAGAAAAATGCGGTGGCGATGCGCCACGAAGAGCTACCAAAGCAGCTGCTGCCGAGTCGACCACGAGGCCTTGAACCCCACAGCCAAAAACAAAACCGCCGACCGGTCGGATCGACGACCTCGTGGCCGCGATAGGGCGGCCAACAAGGCCGCACATAAGTCAGTACATGACCGACGCGAGGATCCGCATCAATGGGACGGCGCAACCAGATCCATCTACGGATCAAGGAAACGCGCTCCAGCACTCAGCCAACACCAAATACCACAACCGTCCGAATGCCATGGCACATCCAAATACAGGGGTGCCGCACACCCCCTATGTTTCACCAACGAGGTATTAGACCAGGAATTTCCAGAAGGGTTCAAACCAGTTAACATAGATGCATACGACAGAACCACAGACCCTGGGGTCTGGATCGAGGACTTCATCCTCCATATTCACATGGCTCGCAGAGATGATCTCCACGCCATCAAATACTTGCCCCTCAAGCTCAAAGGACCAGCTCGGCACTGGCTGAAAAGCCTCCCCGAAAATTGCCTTGGAAGTTGGGAGGAGCTCGAGGACGCTTTCCGGACTAACTTTCAAGGGACTTATGTCCGACCTCCGGACGCTGATGATTTAAGTCATATAATTCAACAGCCCAGAGAGTCAGCCCGAAAGCTTTGGAACAGGTTTCTCACTAAGAAGAACCAAATTGTCGACTATCTGGACGCTGAAGCCCTAGCAGCTTTCATGCATAGCGTTCAAGACGAATGGCTTGGCAAAAACCTTGGCCAAGAAAAGCCAAGAACAATGGCAGCCCTAAAAAGCCTCATGGCCCGCTTTTGTGCGGGCGAGGACAGCTGGTTAGCCCGCAGCAGCACCAGCGACCCAAGCACATCCGAGGTCAGGGTCGGCAATGGAAAACCGCTACGCAGTAAAAATAAGCGCCGGAATAAAGAAGACAACCCAGACAACACGGCGGTAAACGCCGGATTCATAGGCTCTCGACTGGGTCAGGGGAAAGAGCCCTTTAAAGGCAACAGAGATGGACCGACCGACCTAAACAAGATTCTAGACAAACTATGTCAGATCCACGGCACCCCCGACAAACCTGCAAATCATACCCACAGAGAATGCTGGGTCTTCAAGCAGGCTGGCAAGCTAAATGCCAAACACAGGGGGGAGGACACTCTGAGCGAGGACAAGGATGCGCCTCGCCAGCAAGACACTGGGGGACAGAAAAAATTCCCACCAGAAGTCAAAACAGTAAATGTTATCCACGTGACAAAGAGGAGAGGCAAATACGCACTCCGAAATACACAAGCCATAGAGCCCGCCACCCATGAGTTCTACTCCTGGTCGGCCTGCCTGGTCACTTTTGATCGCAGGGATCACCTAAAAGGTATCCGGCAGGAAGGATCAGCCGCCATTGTGCTGGACCCAATAATAAACGCATACCATCTCACTCGAGTCCTTATGGACGGCGGCAGTAGTCTAAATCTGATATATCAGGACACCGTCCGCAAAATGGGGATAAACCCAACAAAAATCAGCCACAGTAATAGTACCTTCAAGGGAGTAATACCAGGCACAGTGGCCCGCTGCACGGGCTCTCTAGTACTAGAGGTTGTGTTCGGCTCGCCCGACAACTTCCGGAGCGAAAGGTTAACCTTCGACATTGCTCCATTACGAAGTGGCTATCAAGCACTACTCGGATGAGAGGCTTTCGCCCGTTTTAATGCAATAACGCATTACGCTTTACTCCAATTTAAAATTCCCGGTCCACGCGGCACCATCACAGTACATGGAAATGTTGAGCGCTCCTTACGAGCAGAAGAACGCACGGGTGCTTTAACAACCGAACACTATACAACCTCACCACCAGAGATGATGACCGGTCATTAGGACCGCGGACACGGTTAGACGAGTCCGGCTAATCATTGGATAGAGATTGGTTCGATGGTTATACCCGTATAGAGCGGTACGAGGGCTTCGCGCGATAATTGACTCAACTTTACCCATCTCGACTTTTCATGGTTTATTTATAATAACCAAATTTTTGCACAACAACTTTTCACTAAGCACCTCTCTTTTCACAGATGACAATCGTGCTACACCCGTCCGAGGATCGGCTGCGCGAACACAGGCGCAGGCGTGCAGCATGGACCCGTGCAAATGTTTCTCTTTATATTAAGACCCTGTGTAAACCTTTTTTACTGTCTTTTGTTGTTCACACCCTCCGGATTCTCAATACAACTGAGAAGGATGCTGACGTCTTGGCATGTGGCCACTTCAGAATATTGCTCGTACCTGGACACTAGGGGCTCATTATCCAAGGGCATCATCTAAGCCCAGTATATATTTCAAAGACCGAACACCTTAGGGAGTGTTCGGCGTCGCGAGTTAGGCCTTATATGCATCAGCTCCGAATCATGTCTTTGGTCAAATGTTGGGTTTGCCCGGCTCCTGTGTTTTGCTACCTTACGTTCCGCTCTATCGGCTAAGGTGGCACCAGGAGAACTACTGCGATTGTGCCCTGGCTAGCCCGGACGAGCACCTTAGTAGATAAAGCCGAAAACTAACTGTCATGATAAAGCGAGAGACTGGTCAACCACTCAATGACTTATCGGAATCTTCGGGATTCCTCCGCATTAACGAAGGGCCGTTTCCCGGCCAGGCATGACCACGCCCCGTATTCGGATGAGCGCGGAGCCACCAGGGGCTATATAGTAGCCCCACTGTCCAACTCCTATGGCTAAGTGAAAGTGTTAAAGCAATATAGTCCGATTGCCTAGTTCGCTGCGCTATCACCTCCTTAATGGACCAATACGTTGGATCAAGTGTGAACACGCGTCTTCTGCGAACACCCCCGCATTATATGCGTGGGGCTGAAGCCGACGACTGCAAACTTTCAGGTTATATACACATATACATAAACGGCCGCACAGGAGGCATCATAACACTTTCAGGCAAAAGTATAAAAATAGCCTTTATATAAGTTAGTAAAACATTGTTTTTCAATGGGAATACATGTCATTAGAACATAATATTCTTCGAGCACTGCGCTTCTATTGAACGAGCGCCTTCAAGGACAACATGTTCAAGATACTGGCATTACGCTCCTCTTACAATATGTTGATCTCCGGAGAAATTACATACCCTGCGCCTCGTCAAGCCGCTTGTTGACAAGCATGATGTCGCCATCTGCCGTGTCAAGTTGTCGCGTTTGCTCAGCAACCTCACCAGTCCGGCTAGCCACCGGACCTCCCGCCACCTGCATATGAAGACGGCTGGATTGTTACCTGCGACTATGATCCTCTGTTTACCGCCGTTTCCGGCGGCAACGAGTCTCGGGGCTACTATCGCACGAGGCACATTTAAAACATCGCTGTCTTGTCAAAATACACACCACTTCCGTACCTCAAAACCTTTCAGCAGACTCATAAAGGCTTCATGCAACCCGCTTTGGCGAGATGAAATCTTCTCAACCACCACGCCCATTAGCGCCACGGTGCCCTTACGAGATAACCGCCTGCTCTAGCGAGATCCTTGATCGTCCGACCGCGCATGATGAGCGGGCCGGACCCTTCTGGTTGCTCTCTTCAAGAGCGGATCTTGAGGACTTGGTGGCCAAAGAATCAACCTCTCGCCTTGCGGATCGGGAGAAGCCCTCGAGGCGACACCTCGGTCGCCCGCCTCGTAAGCGGGATGGCGTGAGGCGTTTATCTCCATCATCTCCGGAAGAAGATCCCCCAAAGACGAACTCTGCCGAGAGGGGCTACGATCCGGACTACAAGACAGATGTTTCGGTTATTTTCCTCAGAGGTAAAGTAGGATGTTTTTTTACTATTAAACCCTTTTCTTTTACTTACAGATCGATGGAGGGCTGATCCCCTTGCGGACACTGTACGGTCGGGGTATCCCCTGGGCCAGGACCCTCTGGCAAAGATTTCTTCCCCTGTTTAGAGACCATTGTCTCCGGGCCTTCAGAAACGGTCCTTTTCCTTCCTTGGGGAGAGGGAACTTTGGCTTCTTCTCCCCGGTTGTCCGCCTTCACGAAGGCGTCAGCCTCTTTCTTCCCACCTTTATCTTCCCGGGAGGGCGCTTGGTAGGGTGCAAGCTCCAACATCCGGGCTAGTACCTGATCTGGTGAGACCTCGGGGAGGGGGCCAGACACCTGATCAACTTCGCCTTTGCTATCCAGTCCTGGTCAAAGAGTGACTTTTCAGGATAATGTTGTGATGAATAAAAATACAACGTGTTCGGCCACAGGGCGACTTACTTGGGTATCTGGACGATTGCAGCTCAGACCCGCATCCTCGGGTAGAATACAGACACATTGCTTGTGGTCCGAAGTACAATATGTACATCTCCTCGGGCGTCATGCCGAGGAAGTGCTGATAAGCTCGCGGTCCCTCCGGATTGAATTCCCACAGAGCGGAGGGACAAGCGTTCTGAGGCAGGGTTGGTAGTAACATTACTTGCGTTACTGTGGCCAGACCAATATCTCTTTCGAGGAGATCTCGGATGCGGATCTGTAGTATGGGCACGTCCTTTACTGGCCCCCAGTCCAACCCCTTGTTGATCCATGATGTTAGTCATGGAGGGTGACCCGAGCAAAAGGCAGGGGGAGCCACCCATTTGGTACCCCTGGGAGCTGTGACAGAAAACCATTCTTGTTGCCATAAGCTGGACACCTCCTAGAAGGAACCCTCGGGCCATGGGGCATCGATGCTTTTGCTTATTACGGCACTGATACATCTCCGTCGTATCTATAATTTTTGATTGTTCCATGCCAATATTATTCACTTTCATATACTTTTTGGCAACTTTTTATACTATTTTGGGACTAACATATTGATCCGATTGCCCGATGCAGTTCACATGCATTGCATGTTTTATGTTTACTAAAATATCCATATCAAGCGGAATCAAAGCGGGATAAAGCAGATAGACTTATTTTTAGAATATTTGGAAAATTCAGAAAAAAAATCCACAGAGATGGTGCCGGGGTGGCCCGCGAGGCAGAAGTAGCCCTGCCCCCACAGGGCACCCCATACCCCGTGAGCCACCCGTAAGGCAGTTGGCGCTCTTCTTTTTCCATAAAGCTAATTTTCAGAAAAAAAATCACGGCGAAGGTTTCAGGCCAATCAGATTCTGGATCTCCATATATACGAAGCGGTGAAAGCAGGCCGGGGAGAATCAGAAGCGAGAGAAAGCAGAGACATATCCAATCTTAGAGGGCTCTCGCCCTCCCCGCCATGGAGGCCAAGGACCGGAGGAAACCCTTCTCCCATCTAGGGAGGAGGTCAAGGAAGAAGAAGAAAGGGACCCTCTCCCTTCTCTTCGGTGGCGCCCGGAGCAGCCCGTGGCCATCATCATCACTGCAATCTTCACCAACAACTTCACCGCCATCATCACCAACTCTTCCCCCCTCTATGCAGCGGTGTAACCTCTCTCTTACCCACTGTAATCTCTACTTAAACATAGTGCTCAACGCTATATATTATTTCCCAATGATGTATGGCTCTCCTATGATGTTTGAGTAGATCCGTTTTGTCCTATGGCTTATTTGAAAATCAAGATTGGTTTGAGTTGCATGTTTTATTATTGGTGCTATCCTATGGTGCTCTCCGTGTCGCGCAAGCGTGAGGGATTCCCGCTATAGGGTTTGCAATATGTTTATGATTTGCTTATAGTCGGTGGCGTGAGTGAACAGAAGCACATACCCGAGTAAGTAGGTTGTTTGCGTATGGGATAAAGAGGACTTGATGCTTTAATGCTATGGTTGGGTTTTAACTTAATGATATTTAGTAGTTTCGGATGCTTGCTAGAGTTCCAATCATAAGTGCATATGATCCATGTAGAGAAAGTATGTTAGCTTATGCCTCTCCCTCAAATAAAATTGCAATAATGATTACCGGTCTAGTTATCGATTGCCTAGGGACAAATAACTTTCTCGTGACAACAAGCTCTCTACTAAAACTAATTTAGTTGTGTCTTTATCTAAACAGCCCCTAGATTTTATTTACTCGCTCTTTACTTTCTTGCAAACCTATCCAAAAACACCTACAAAGTACTTCTAGTTTCATACTTGTTCTAGGTAAAGCGAACGTTAAGCGTGCGTAGAGTTGTATCGGGGTCGATTAGAACTTGAGGAATATTTGTTCTACCTTTAGCTCCTCGTTGGGTTCGACACTCTTACTTATCGAAAGAGGCTACAATTGATCCCCTATACTTGTGGGTTATCAAGACCTTTTTCTGGCGCCGTTGCCGGGGAATCGTAGCGTGGGGTGAATATTCTTGTCGTGGAATTGTCACGGCAGATGTCCTCGTGAAAGGACTTAGTCGTAGGGCCATCGCACGGGTTAACCTAGAGGGGTAAGCGGACACAAGACACGTGAGTTATACTAGTTGGCCCCTTGATGAAGGTAAAAGCCTACGTCTAGTTTGTGATGGGATTGATGTGATTTGGCGACTAGGGAGCAATAGCCGCCTCAGCCTCGAATCCTCTGTCCTTAATCCGCCGCGGGTCATCCCCTTATATACGGGTTGGCCTTGGCGGTCTCTGAAGTCGATCCGGCTCATACAAGTGTCCGGCTCGGTCTCTTCTCTCTTGTCTTACAACACAAGTTACAACACTAAGGCGGTTTACATAAATGGACCTTAAGTCGCCTCTGGGCTCCGGGCCTCCTCCGTGGGCCCGGATCATGAGCGAGGTAAACCGGCCCCTCGAGGCGGTTCACACTCGATAGTTGTATCCCCAACATTAGGCCCAGTTGACTTGAACCGGTTCGGGTTAATCTTCAACATCTTCAGGAAACTCTTGACCTCCTTTCATATTTTGTAAACCGCCATCCGCTTGAACCGCCGTGACGTCATCCTCCGATCTCCGTGTCAGGGCACCTTGACGTCATCTTTAATAAAGAAATCCAAACAGTAAGATTCCCTTCATTTAATGCTATCCGGAAATCGGCGGCGCTGCACCGTCCGCCGCTTTTGACTCCTTGATTCTCGCGCCGTTGATTGCTCCGGTCCCTTATAAATAGACCGGTCGCCCTTTCTCTTCTTCTTCTTCCGCTCTTCTCCTTCCTCGCGGCGCTCCAGCCCTGAAGCTCCGCCGTCGCCCCGACCTTCGAGCGGCGCTTCAACGCCGGGCGCTGCATCAACCTGATCGTATCGAGTTTTGGCGCTCCTCCGCGGTTTCGCTTTCGTCGGTAAGGTTCCTTTCAAGCCCTAGATCCCATCGAAAACCCTGTTCATCTCATAGTTCATAGGTGCTCATATCAGTTCTTCATACCTGCTCCGCCATGTCCGTACGACTCAGCCGCACCGTACATCCTGTGCAGGTGGCTGCCCCGCCGTCCAATTAACTCTTTATGCACCTTTCCTTTTGTTCAGATCCTCGAATGTAGAATACCTGAACCCTCCTGCTCTTTATGAGGTTTGCATAGGTCGTAAAGTTTTTCTTACTAGAGCTTCAGTAGATCTCGATTACTTCCATTCGCATGTGAAAACTGTTTCTGTCCACACTTAGTAAATTTTTCAGCTCTTCCTTATTCGGCGGTTTAACTTTTGATAGCTAATCCGACACTCCATTAGTCCTCAGTTAAACCGGAATTGGAAGCCGGCTGCTGAATCGCCGGTTTAACAATGTATGATATGCCTGAACCGTTTAATGGTGAACCGTTTCCTCCTTTCTTTAGCAGCTTAGTCTTCGAATGGCTCCTCAATTCTCAGCTTGCAATTGGGTCGGTCCAAAATCACTGAAAGCATAACTCAGCGGCTATGTCACCTTTGGCGGTTTGGCTCCAAAAATGTCCTCCAGGCGTGTACCGGATGGCGAGTTTCCTCCCGAGCCACTAGAGGGAGAAGCAATTGTATTTATGCAGCACTTAGACCGGGGGTTCTGCCCGCCCGGTTCAAAAATTTTCCGGGACGTCCTTGCAAGTTTCAAACTCCATCCGCAGGATATCGGCCCGAACTCTGTGTCAAACATATGCAACTTTCAAGTCTTCTGTGAAGTTTATCTTCAGGAAGAACCATCTGTGGAGCTGTTCCGGGATTTTTTCCACTTGAACCGTCGTGCCGAATTTTCTGATGGCCCCAACAGAGAGCTAGGCGGCGTTTCAATCCAGAAGAGGAAGGAAGTGGATTTTCCTCACGCCAAACACCACAGCCATCCAAAGGATTGGAACCAAACCTGGTTCTCTTGCGGAACACTGCTCACCAGCGAGAACCCCTTGCGGGTTATCGTCCTCACCGCTCAGCAACCAGCATCCGCTGCCTTCACGCTTAACCGCGGAGCGGAAGAACTTGGCGCCTCAAATAATCAAGCTCCGGGCTCTAATGGCCAATGGCTTAACTGGCGTGGACCTTGTGCGGTGTTGGGTTTCTTGGGGCGTCTTGCCACTAAGCCGCCGGCCGGATTGATGCAGAGTACACGGCAGCCTCAAAGATCCTCAAAGGCGTCACGAGCTACCCATAACTGAACTTGAGGTCACGAGATCGTAAAGAAGATGCTCGATGAACCAATCTCCGTCTGCAGCCCTAACGGGTTGGCTCCATTTTGTGTTGCCAACAAACCGCCCGGCGATAAGCTCTACTCACCGCCTTCGGGCTCTTAATACTCTGTTGATATCGCTAATCCTTGTTACTTCTCGGTGACAGCTCCTACTCAAAGCGTACCAAACGGTTGGGCGCGCGTGTAAAGTCCAAAGCCACCAAGCGCAGGCAAGAAGAAGACCGCGAGTCCTCGATCCGCGGAGGACGAAGAATCGAAGCTCGGTAAAACTTGACATTCTTACGAGGAGCCGCCGTAAACGGCTTTCGCTTTGTGTTTCTTCTTGCGTATGCTTGGCCCTTTATATTCCTTTTCTTTGAAAGCCGGTCATGCCGACCTGTTGAGGTAATCTTTCTTTCTTCGAATCCGACCTTGCGCGGCTAAGAGAATTCGCGCGCCGTCCGGAAAGTGAAAAAATATCATTCTGTGCTTACTTGAATCAAACCTTTCCTTGAAGACACAGCAGGCTGAAGGCGCCCGTACGACCGCGGCATAGTATTATGGATTACTTCATCCGGTTTACGGACACACCAACCGGGCGTCGTCGGTGGTGTTCTCTGGCGTTATCCCTTAAAGGGTTTCTTCCGATGTCCTCTCAACCCATCTCGACCCGAATTACGGGCCTCTTCCAACTCGTCCGGCGGTTCATCAACCACGCAACTGCCACCGCTTAAAGTTGCTGCAGGGTACGCAACTGTTGTCCCGTCAATTCGGTTTACCATTGCTTTGGCCAATTTGCCTTAATTCAATTCTGAATATTGCAGCACCAAGGCTCGCTTGAGTAAGAAAGCAAAAACCCTTGACCCTACTGCGGATGTTGATCCGGAAAAGACCCCAGAACAAACCCACGAAAATCCTGAAGTCGCTAAGAATAGCTCTGGCGAGTTGTACCGAGACGATATTGCTGATCCGCCAGAAGCTGAACCGGGGGCTCAAGTGGAAACCTCGCATCCTGCTCCACCGAGTCCGACCGCAGAGCGGGTCGTAACTATTGAACCGCCGAGCCAGAGCATGCAGGCACCAAGCCCAAAGAGGACCGCCGATCCGGCCAGCCCGGCCAAGAATGATGATGTTATTGTGACGGGCACTGGCTATACTGCCCCTAGCCAACCGGTCGCTTTAACAAAACACGAGTGCCAAGGAGAGTCGCCACCATGGGTAAAGACAAGGGAAAACTGATCTGTCGACTTCGACAATTTTCCGCCCAAGAACTTCACTCCGGCTTTACGACCGGCTCTACACAAGCCGTGACCTTGAAGCCGGTCATAAATCGCATGAAGGACCGCTATGAGGTAAGGATTTATGCTGTCTTGTACTTTTGCTGCGCAATCGCCCCAAAGGTCGGTTTAACTTGTCATAGTCAAGCGGCACTTAACCCGTAAAACAACCATACAGCTTGAACTGCGATCTTGTAGCCCCCAAGGGTCGGTTTAACTTGTCATAGTTAAGCGGGACTTAATTCATATCCCATACGAACTGAGATCAATTAGCCATTAGCCCCCAAGTGCCAAGTTGAATACTTGTATTGGCGTGGGACTTTATAATAACACAACTAACATGCTTCCTTTGTTATCAGAATGAGATATACCCGACAAACCGTGCAACTCAAGGACCTTCGTGCCGACTTGGAAACTCAACAAGCGAGACCACCAAGGCCAAGGATGAATTGAGAACTGCCTTGGCGCTATGGAACAAGCGAAGGAAGGACATGCGTCTGGCGGGCCAAATGGGACACCGAGAAAGCGGTTTGACAAAGCAGGCGAAGATGCGAATCAGCTCTTAAACCGGTGACGAAGAGCTTACGGTGAAGCGCCAAGTTCATGCCATGACCTCTGCCATCTTTGGTAAGAAAATTTGCCTGAATACACCTGCTTTAATATTGCTGCCGGTTTAACTTGAGCTATGCGAACTGGTGCGAGCAAGCGTATTGCTCATCTGAGCTCGGCGTGCGGAAGAAGCTCAAGGCTTCTTACACCCTGATTGAGCAGCTGTATACCGGCGCCCAGCGAGTCATATGCGCCACCTCGTACGATAACACGGCGCCGTCCCTGATCAGAGAGACCCTGGACCGGCTGTCCATGGTTCCGGGGCAGCTTGAAGAGTTGAAGCGATCCGCGGCCCGGGCTGGCACCCTACTGGCTCTGACTCGCGCCAAGGCGTGGATAGCGGATCTTGATCCGGCTGACATCGCCAAAGGTTTCCCCAGCGCTCAAGAAAACGGTGAAGCCTTTGATAACGGCATACAAGCGGATAACAAAGAAATCGTCCATTGGCGAGTCAAGCGGCGGCAGCCGAGGCCAACTGGCGGTTCACCGCTCTTTTATAGCGCAAACAACAAGCGGGTGGAGTTTGTCATCCCTGAAGTGCGAGCCTTGTTCGTCCAATCCGTAAGCACACTTATGCCCCGACGTTGATCGGCTGAGCTGATAAGTGAAGAAGCTGTCTTCGGGCCTTAACCGGATTGGTGGTCTACCAATGACTTCGGGCTTTGGGTGAGGAAGAAGAAGAAGTTGAACCGGCGCCAGCGCCCCCTCTACCTCCGTCAACCCGGCGAAGAAGCGTAATCCGTCAAGCGGGTGGCGCCTCAAGCTTCAAGGCATAACACCACATGAAACACCGGGCCTTAAAGGCTTTGTAATAGGATAGTCAGCACTTTGTTTTGAACAATGCCTTTACAACCTCAGTCTGTAACCTTTTGCATGGTGGCGCTGATACTGTGGAGTGATGAACCCTCAACTTATTTTGCCTGCAACCACAAATTCTTTAACCCGCCACGGCGGCTTGTGTCGCCAGCCGGCTTGTGACGCCCATATATTTATATAAGAAAATAGGGATGTATATGATCAAACGTTATGATATAAATACCTGCCAGCGTCGGGCATGCAGTTGGCTTAGCCAATCTTGAGGCGGAGGTTTAGAAACCATTACCGGCAAAGGAGAAAATAACTCCTATGCTCAAAATGCCGGTTTACCGTGTAAACCGTGTCGGGCATGATAAGCCCCCTGTTACTCCATAATGGGATGTTAACAGAAAAATCAAACCGGAACAAAATCGCCGGATTAAAAATGGACCGAATTCTGACAACTTGAATCCGGTTTTAAGAGGTTTGTCGGTTTAAGAAGGCAAACAAAAACCAAATGATTGGTATAAAAACCACATGGAAGCAAAGGCAATTATAAAAACCGTTTTGCAAGAAAAGGCTTTACTGAGCCGGATCAGATGGTGTTACCATGGTCGGACATGACCAAGCTCCCTATAAGGTGTAGCGATGGTTCAAGTCAGCCAGTCCCCAAGCTGAAATCGTGGCATGGCGCCGATCAAGTGGCATTGCAATGGTTGGGTTCACCAAAGCCCCAAGTGATTCTATGGCCTTAGGCCGACCAAGAGGCGTGTTGGTTCAGGCGTGACCATGTCCCCAAGTGATCTGGTGGCTTTACTTTGTCAAGATGTGTTGCATTGGTTCGGACACGACCAAGCCCCAAGTGACAAAAATTTCTGAAAATCAAGGCAAAGGTTAAACCGGAGGCCGCTTCACGACAACATCTCCATGTACCCAAACCGGACTTTATACTGAGCGGATACCCGCTTTGGCGAGGATCCGGTTTATTGCTTTATTCATAATATATACATCGTCTTAATATGTACATAAATGGAGCCGATGGCTCGGGGTATAATAAGGCGAAATGAGCTATGTTCCACGGCTGTTGGTCTTCTCTTCGGCGTCGTGAGTCTTTCCGCTCTCAAACATCAATCGATAGTATGACCCGTTGTACAGATTCTTCTGACCACAAAGGGCCCTTCCCAAGGTGGGGATAGCTTGTGCATATCTATGCGGTCTTGAATGAGCGAAGCACCAAGTCTCCTTCTGAAAGGTTCTTGTTCTAACCCGCCGTCTGTGATACCGACGAAGATCTTCTTTGGTAAATCGCCGAGCGAGCAGCCGCCATATCTCGCTCCTCATCCGGTCGATCCAAATCGTCCTGCGGGCTGCCTCACTATCAGCCTCAACATAAGCCGCCACAGAAGCGAGTCATGGCGTATATCACGGGGAAGGACCGCCTCGCCCCATAAGACCATAAAGAGCGGCGTGTATCCGGTGGATCTGTTTGGTGTAGTATTGATACTCCATATCACGGATGGCAGCTCCTCGACCCAACAACCCGGCGTCCTCACTAAAGGGACCATAAGCGGGGTTTAATACCCTCAAGATCTCTGATTAGCTCGTTCCGCTTGACCATTGGACTGCGGGTGGGCCCTTGAAGAAAGCGTCAAGCGGATGTGCTCTCGTTCACAAAACTCCTTCATGGCTCCCTTGGACAAATTGGTGCCATTGTCCGTGATGATCTTGTGTGAAACCCAAACCGGAAAATCACCTTTTGATGAACTGAACCGCCGTGGCGCATCACACTTGCTAACGAGGCTCTGCCTCGACCCACTTAGTAAACTTATCAACCGCCACCAACAGTGGGTTTTCTTGTCTTTGGACCTTTTGAAAGGTCCAACCATATCCAACCCCAAGTAGCAAATGGCCAAGTAATTGGAATCATCCTCAATTCTTGGGCGGTACATGAACACGTCTGGAGAACTTTTGGCAACCATCACATCGTCGACCAGATCTTCCGCATCGGCATGGGCAGTCAACCAATAGAAACCGTGGCGGCGCTTTGGCCACAAGGATTTTGAACCGGCGTGATGACCACAATCCCCTTCATGGATCTCATGCAATATCTCACGGCCTTCCTCAGGGGACACACAATGCTGAAACGCCCCGGACACGCTGCAACGATACAACTCGCCCTTATGTATGGTCATAGATTTAGACCGCCGAACTATCTGTCGAGCCAGCGTCTCGTCTTCTGGTAATTCGCCCCGGTTCATGTATGCCAAATAAGGGAGGGTCCAATCCGGAGTGACATGCAAGGCTGCCACCAAGTGAGCCTCCGGATCAGGAATAGCTAAATCGACCTCATCAGGAAGCTTAACTGACGGATTGTGTAGTACGTCAAGGAAGACATTGGGCGGGACCGGTTTACGTTGAGAACCGAGCCGGCTTAAAGCATCCGCCGCCTCGTTCTTCCGGCGATCCACATGGTCCACCTGATAACCTTTAAAGTGTCCTGCAACCATATCCACCTCCCGACGGTACCCAGCCATGAGTGGATCTTTGGAATCCCAAGTACCTGATACTTGCTAGGCCACCAAGTCCGAGTCACCAAAGCACTTGACCCGGCTTAGATTCATCTCCTTAGCCATCCGTGAACCATGGAGCAAAGCTTCATACTCAGCTGCATTGTTAGTACGAGGAACATTAAGCGAAGAGCGTGGCAGAACTTGTCACCTCGTGGGGAAGTTAATCGACTCCACCCCGAGCCCTCAATTGCTGGACCCATCAAAGTGGATGGTCCAATAGGTATGATCCGGCTTTTCTTCGGTGCTTGCAACTCCGTCCAATCATTAATGAAATCCACAAGTGCACGAGACTTTCTTGCCGTCCGAGGCACATACCTTAAACCGTGCGGCCCAAGTTCTATAGCCCACTTAGCAATCCGACGATCGCTTCCGGTTACGTATGATATCGCCCAAAGGAGCTGAATCGACCCTTTGTGATGGGGTGCCCTTGGAAATATTGCTTGAGCTTCGACTTGCCATAAAACCCCATATACCAGCTTACGCCAATGTGGATATCTCTGCTTAGACTCAATGAGGACCTCGCTGATATAATAAACCGGCCATTGAACGGATACTCCTTCCTGCCTCCTTCGCTCCACCACAATGGCCCGCTGGCTGCCTACGGCATTAGCAACAACATATAACGAGGCGGCTCCTTGTCAATGGGAGTGGCAAGAACAGGCGGGTTGGCCAGCTGCCGCTTTAAATCCTCCAATGCCTCATCAGCGGCTGAGCTCCAGACGAACTGATCCGTCTTCTTCAGCATCTGGTACAAAGGAATGGCCTTCTCTCCTAGGCGACTGATAAACCGGCTTAGCGCAGCAATCCGACCTGCCAAACGTCGGACAGCGTTGATACACTTTGGCTTAGCCAAGGAGGTGATAGCTGTAATCTTCTCGGATTAGCTTCAATCCCCTGTTGGACACAAAAAACCCAATAACTTGCGGCGGAACACCAAAGACACACTTGGCGGGTTAAGCATCATCTTGTACACCCGCAAGTTGTCAAAGGTTTCTCTCAAATCCTCAATCAGTGTTTCTTTCTCCTTGACTTAACCACGATATCATCCACATAAGCGTGCACATTACGGCTGATCTGTTCATGCAAGCAGTTACATGCATAGCGTTGATAAGTTGCTTGGCGCTCTTGAGCCCAAAGGGCATAGATACATAGCGAAGGCTCAAAAGGGGTGATAAGCGCCGTCTTCTCCTGGTCCTTAACCGCCATCTTAATCTGGTGATAACCGGAATACGCATCAAAAAGCTCAAGCGCTCACAACCCACCGTAGTAGCGTCGATAATCTGGTCAATGCGGGGGGGCGAAAGGATCTGCTGGACAAGCTTTGTTAAGATCTGTGTAATCCACACACATCGCCAAGTGCCATTCTTCTTAAGGACCAACACGGATTAGCAAGCCACTCTGGATGAAAGACTTCAACAATAAACCCTGCCGCTAAGAGCCTAGCAACTTCCTCTCCAATGGCCTTGCGCCTTTCCTCATTGAACCGTGAAGAAACTGCTTTACGGTGCATACTTAGGGTCAACATTAAGAGTGTGCTCAGCGAGTTCCTCGGTACACCGGCATGTCGAAGGCTTCCATGCAAAAATGTCGATTCTCACGGATGAACTTCGATGGCGCGCTTTCCTATTTAGGATCCAAGTTGGCACTCATGGTGAACTGCTTGGACGAATCGCCGGGCACAAAATCAACAAGTTTTGTCTCAGCCGCCGATTTGAACTTTAAATCCGGATCGTGCTCTGTAGTTGGCTTCTTCAAAGGGGTCATATCCGCCGGATCAACATTGTCTTTATAATACTTTAACTCTTGATGGCACAAACCAACTCTGCATAAGGCGCATCACCTTCCTCGCCTCCAAAGCGATCCGTGGCTACCATGAACCGTTATCGTCCCTTTGTGACCCGGCATTTTCAGCTGCAAATAAACATAACAGGGCCGTGCCATAAACTTAGCATAAGCCGGCCGCCCAAAAAGGGCGTGGTAAGGACTTTGAATTTTCACCACCTCAAACGTCAATGTTTCCGATCTGGAGTCATGTTCATCCCCAAAGGTCACCTCCAGAGCTATCTTACCGATCGGGTATGCCGACTTGCGAGGCACCACACCGTGAAACACTTGTCTTTGGGCGGCCTAAGATGCCTATCTGTTAACCCCATCGCGGAAGGTCTCATAGTACAGGATGTTGATGCTGCTTCCTCCATCCATAAGCACCTTGGTAAACTTGTATCCTCCTACGAGGTGCCACTACTAGGGCCAGCTGACCGGATAGTAAACTCGGGAGGATGATCCTCTCACTCCATACAATAGGTTGCTCGACCAGCGCGGGTAATGCGGTGCGGCGGTTCAACAACAACGACCGCCCGCTGCTGAAGTTTGCGGTCCGTCTGTCCAAGCTAGTGGTAAAGACATGATCTTGTCCTTGTTTTAAGCTGCTTTGGATTACTTTGGTAACCCATTGCTGCTTTGTTGTTGATTGTAACCCCTTGGTTACGATTGTTACGATTGTTACGATTACTCGATTGTTACGATTGCTCTGATTGCCTTGCCCACCGGATTACCACGAATCCTGGGCGGAATTTCCTCCACCGTAACGGGCGGATCTGAACCGCCCGGGCCCTTGATCATCTGGAAAGAGTTAGAGTTTTGAACTCCTGCATAATATAACAATCCTTCCAAAGGTGGCTGGCCGGTGCCTCCTTCATCCCATGCTTCGGACAAGGTTGATTCAATATGTAATTCAGGCGATCCGGATTGTGACCGCCCGGTTTGATTGCTTACCCTTGCGCCGCTGACCCTTGTCCTGCTAGCGTTGGTGTTAGCTCTGAAGCCCATGTTACCGTTTGCTTTATGCTTGTTCCTCCATTGCACGAATGATGCTGCTGGCTTCTGGAATTGCTGTTCTGTTTTCCCTTCCCTACTTCGTCATCCCCAGACTCGGGATCCTTGGTACTATCAGAATCAGCATACTTTACCAAAACGCCCATTAGAGTGCCCATGTCATTGCAAAAACGCTTCATGCGACCCAGCTTCAATTTCAATGGTTCAAACCGGCAATTGGCTTCCAAGGTTAAGATCGCGGAATCAGGGTTGATCCGGTCTGAAGAGTGTAAAACTTCCGAAACGCGGCGCACCCAATGGGTTGTGGATTCTCCCTCCGCCTGGACACAAGCCGCTAAATCCACCACAGACATGGGCTGCTTATAGGTGTCTTTGAAATTTTGAATGAACGGGTCCATAATCGGGTCCATGAACTGATCGAGTTAGGCGGCAAGTTCTTCAAGCAAGTCCGGCCGTACCTTCCAACATCATAGTGAAATACTTCGCTGCGCAGCTTCATCCACATCCAGCATCTCCATGGCCATCTCATAGCTTTCTATCCATGTACGGGCGGATCGGCGGTATAATTGGGCACCTTGCGTGGCCCTTTGAAATCCTTGGGCAAGCGCACATTGCGTAAAGTGGGGGCGAGGCAAGGCACCCCAAAGAGCGGGCGTGGCCCCGGTTCAAGATGGTCAGACGAACCGGTGCGGCGGATGATCCTCGAGTTGTCTTTGCTAACTCGGCCTCCTGCGTGCCTGGCGCGTCCACTACCACTTGAGCATCCTCGAAGCCACCTGCGGGTTGTTGCCTTGGCCGGACCGCGCTGCGCATTGCTTGACACGGCGGTTCGTCGGCGCGTCGGCTATAGCTCCGGCTTGGCGGGGTGGAGTGGATCCGATCCCGACTATATGAATCGCTTCTGTTGAGCCAGGGCCGTCTGAGGAGCTCCTTAACCCGGCGTGTCTCTACCGCTGTGGTGAATCGCCGATTGGAATCGCCTCCAACCGTGCGCAGCCGCAACAAGGTTATCCATCGGGTTGGAGTAGTGACCGGAGGTGTCTGCACAGCACTGTGGCGCGCCGGTATGATGTCGTGGCAGATCTATCACCGAGGCTGAACCGGTAGCGGCCGTCCCAGGTGCTTCCGGCCGGTTTATAACCGGCGGCGGATTACTGGTCCCTGCCCCTGGGGAATTGAAAAGCTCTCTTCCCTCGAACACCGAAGGTAAACGGGATCTGTACTTCCTTTTCATGACTTCATGTGACGCGCTCTGATCCAGCATGAGCCTATAAGCCTGCGCATCCAAAGCGGCCCGTTCCGCCGCCATCCTCACGTCCGCGGCTGCCAGGTCCGCTTTAGCTTTGGTGATCTGTTCCCTCACCTTTGCAATCTCCGCATTGTGGAGGTCCTGATCCGGCGGATTAGCCTCTGCCATGAGCACAGCCAATGCGTCGAAAAGTTCTGATAAGACTTGAGCCGGTGGGCGCACAGGGCCTCCTTCCCCGGCTGCCGTCACCGCCGTTGAACCGGCGACCAGAAGCGCCCGTCGAAGAAGTGAAGCGCCCGCTTGCGTGCGGCCATGAAGATTCAACCGGTTGGGTAGATCAAAGGGTCGGAATACTCTCACCGTCGGAACAGCCCCGATCTGGCCATCTTACAAGCGATACAGATTCCGTTTCTCGGTGACGACTTCGTCGCCAGAGTAGACAACGGTTTCGCCGCGGATGCTGATCCGTCCTCGTAGCCTCCGTGGGCGACTCCCACAAGCACGCGACCGCCCGGTTTAGCGGGGCAGGACTCTTCCTCGTCCGCTGAGCCGTCTCGGCGAGGTCGGTGCGAATGTCGGCCCAGGCCCTGGCTCGCGGATCTTGCCGATGAACACGTGTATGCCGCCAAAGGGACCCGGTATCCGTACTCAACCGAGCCGGCCTCGGGGCCCCGATCCGCATCGTCGATGTAGAGCTTGCGCGGCGACTCTTAGTCATCCGGCCCACAGCATAGCCTTCGAGTCGCTTGAACTTGCCCTCTAAGATCATCAAACCGTCGCGCGATAGCCCCACGGTGGGCGCCAACTATCGTGGAATTGTCACGGCAGATGTCCTCGTGAAAGGACTTAGTCGTGGGGCCATCGCGCGGGTTAACCTAGAGGGTTAAGCGGACACAAGACACGTGAGTTATACTAGTTCGGCCCCTTGATGAAGGTAAAAGCCTACGTCTAGTTTGTGATGGGATTGATGTGATTTGGCGACTAGGGAGCAATAACCGCCTCAGCCTCGAATCCTCTGTCCTTAATCCGCCACTGGTCGTCCCCTTATATACGGGTTGGCCTTGGCGGTCTCTGAAGTCGATCCGGCTCATACAAGTGTCCGCTCGGTCTCTTCTCTCTTGTCTTACAACACAAGTTACAACACTAAGGCGGTTTACATAAATGGACCTTAAGTCGCCTCTGGGCTCCGGGCCTCCTCCGTGGGCCCGGATCATGGACGAGGGTAAACCGGCCCCTCCAGGGCGGTTCACACTCAGTAGTTGTATCCCCAACAATTCTCGTGTGTGCTTGTTTGCTTTATCACTAAGTAATTTTTATTTGCCTTTCTTAGTTGTTCTCTATCTTTAGTTATGGATATGGAACACGAAATACCAAAAAAAATAGGTGTACTTGCTGCTCATGGAGATGAGGAACCTCCTAAAACTCTCGATGCTCAATATGTGCAAAATATTATGTACCAGTTTGATAATCCTGAGAAAACCTCATTCAATTTGGTAATGGGAGTAACGTTGGATCAACGTGCATACTTTAGGGATTATCGCTTGACACAAAAAGGGAAACTATTATGGGATCAAATTTATATATTGAAGTGGTATGCTCGGCAAGTATGCTTGAATTATGATTATAATTGTTGCGCTAGGATGAATGCTCCACATCTCCCCTTTCTATGCAAATTTAATGATAATGAAATCTTGGCTTCTTATGCTAGAGGTATATATGATTTCTATGATGTGGAACAAATAGAAGAATTTGTTGCTTTTAAGGGTGCTTATGAAATTGAATCTTTGTTTGAAAAGTATGAAGCTTTTGATGATGATGTTTATAGGCCTGAAAATTTAGCTATCCTAAAATATTGCTATGATAATTATGAATATAATGCCTATATTAATGCACTTATTGAGAAAGTCTCCGCTGTCCAAGAAGAGACTAATATTTTGCAGGAATCTATGGAAGAAGAAGAAGATGAAACTGTGAGCTCATTGGATGGAAAAGATGAGGAGGAGCATGAAGAACAAAAGGAGGGAGAGCGGATTGATCACCCATGCCCACCTTCTAATGAGAGTAACTCTTCAACTCATACATTGTTTTAGTTCCCCTTCGTGCTTACCGAAGGATGATTGCTATGATGACTGTTATGATCCCTTTGATTCTTTTGAAATATACCTTTTTGATGATGCTTGCTATGCTTGTGGCCGAGATGCCAATATGAATTATGCTTGTGGAGATGAACTTGCTATAGTTCCTTATGTTAAACATGAAACTGTTGCTATTGCACCCACGCATGATAGTCCTATTATCTTTTTGAATTCTCCTGACTACACTATATCGGAGAAGTTTGCCCTTATTAAGGATTATATTGATGGGTTGCCTTTTACCGTTGCACATGATGATTTTGATAGATATAATATGCATGTGCTTGCTGCTTCAACTTGCAATTATTATGAGAGAGGAACTATATCTCCACCTCTCTATGTTTCCAATATGATAAAATTGCAAGAAACTGTTTATACTATGCATTGGCCTTTACTATGTGTCGTGGTTTTGTCACGGCAGATGTCCTCATGAAAGGACTTAGTCATGGAGCCATCGCTACGGGTTAGCTTGAAGGGGTTAAAGCGGACACAAGGACGCAAGAGAGTTTATACTAGTTCGGCCCATTCGTTGAAGGTAAAAGCCTACGTCTAGTTGTGATGGAATTGATGGGGGTTTCGATGACTAGGGAGCAAACAAGCTTGGCCTAAGTCTCGAGTTGTTTTCTGTTGTCCTGAATCGCCGCCAGTCGTCCCTTATATACATGGGTGGCGCCCGTCGGTTCATGAGAGTCGAGAGACCGGCTCATAGGCGTGTCGGTTCAGTCTCTAGTATTTCTAACTTACAACACAAGTTACATACTATTGCCGGTTCACGGCTACAAGCCTTAAACCGGTTCTGGGCCTTGGGCCCTTATAGAATATCCTCACGGGCTTCAAGCATACTTGACTACTGATGAGGTTAACTCGGCCTCTCCTGGCCGGTTTACGCCCAGTAGTAATATCCCCAACATTAGGGCCCAGATTGATTTGAACAGGTTCATGTCTAACCTTAGTAAAAAGCTTCATCTTCAACATCTTCTTGGTTAAACCGCCGTGACGTCATCTTCTTAGATTGTGGTGAACCGGCATGACGGCATCTGTCATAAAAGAACTGTATATAGCATCTTTTCATTAATGGGTCTGCAACAATCAAGGCGACAGCTCCGCTTCCAAACTTGCGGCCCCCTGATTTTCGCGCCTGACACACATATCCCTTGCCTTTATAAATAGGACTGAAGGGTCATTCTCCTTTCCCCTTCGTGCCCTTCCGCATCGTCTTCCTTGCGCCGCCCAGCTCGTGAAGCTCCGCCGCCTCCGTCAACCATTGTCTCTGCCTCGATCTGGGCCGTTGCATCGCCCTGAATGTACCAGAGCATCACGGCGACCTTCCGCTTCTTCCTCAGCTCCGGTAAATCTTCTGCTCTTTCCGCCCCAGATCTATTCTAGGGTTTCTAGGTTTTTTCAGTGTTCATCCTTTGTTCTTCGTTCATATAATGGTTGTCAAAAGAACTCCTGAATCTCTGTTCTGTGTAATGGTAGCTTTTAGCCTCCGTTTTCACTTACGCATCTCAAGATCATAAATCTTATTTACATCCTTGCTCATTGGTTTAGTACCGCTCTGTTTTGGACCTTGAATATTTATTTCTTTTCTGAACATGCTCGAGATCCAAAACTGTGAAACCTGTTTTCGCACATCCACTCTTGATTCTTCAATGTTTCAGACCAGGCGGTTTAACTTTGTAGAAAAATTGACAACTCGGCATATACCATTAGTCCCCTTGTTGAACCGCCAGGATTTCCCAGTTATGTAATGCCACCTTGCAGAAATCCGGTTTATAAGTAACTTCTTCCGATTTAACAATGAATGTATCAATATATAGCCTTCCAACATATTCTTGAACCGGTATTACTGCTTTGCAGATTGCACCATGGCCAAGCAAGTGCACGAGTGTAATTGGGTCCCTTCTCGAGTGACTGAAACTCAACTGGATAACTTAGTCCGCACCGGCGCTTTAGGTAAAAAAGACGTCATTCACTGGAGGGTCCCTGGCCCGGAGAGTTCTCCAGAACCCAAGGATGGAGAAGTTGTTGTTTTTGCTGATCATTTAGCCCGGGGCTTCAGTCCACCCGGTTCAAAGTTTTATCGGGATGTCTTGGCCAACTTCCAACTGCGTCCATAAGACATTGGCCCCAACTCCATAACCAATATCTGTCACTTTCAAGTGCTCTGTGAGGTGTTCTTTCAAGATGAGCCCACAGTTGAATTGTTCAGAGATTGCTTCTATCTAAACCGCCGCACTGAATTTTCTGACGGTCCCAACACTGAGTTGGGTGGTGTGGCGATTCAAAAGCGGAAAGAGGTCACTTGCCCTTACGCCAAACTGCACAGCCATCCCAAAGAGTGGAATTCAACATGGTTTTACTGCAAAGATACCTATCCTGAGGGAGAAAATCCTTTACCGGGTTACCGTCCGGAGCGGCTAAGCAACACACATCCCCTCCCTCACAGACTGACTGCTAAGGAAAGAAGCAAATATGCCCCTCAACTATCCAAGCTCCGGGCCTTCATGGCCAACGGGTTGACAGGAGTTGATCTTGCTTGCTATTGGATATCTTGGAGTATACTGCCCCTAAGCCTGTGCTCCGGTTTGATGTGCAAATACACAGAAGATGTGAAAGATCCTCTACGGCATATTGAGATCCAGCTAACAGACAATGAAGTTACTGAAGCTGTTAAGAGGATGTTAAACGAACTGGAAGCTGCTTGCGCCCAAACCGGTCTGGCTCCCTTTTCTGCCATTAACAAACCGCCAGCCGTAAGACTCATATCTTATGCCTTTACAAAATCTGACTATGTTTAAGTACTCTTTGTTGATATTAAGATCTTTCAAATAGGGTGATGATCCATTTTGGAGCAGGAAGACTCCACAAGAGAAACCGGTGGCAATAACCCAGCCCAAGACCAAAGTTGTGAAGAAACCAGCAAATAGAAAGAAAACCACTACATCCTCCGATCCACCAGTTGACGATGATGTGGGTAATCCGGATCTTGTGGTAGAACTTGACTCACTTGGTCTACTTTTTACACGCCTTATTGATAATGATTATTGCCAGGATGATGCTGAAGCTAGTCATACTGATGTTGTAGAGGTAATCACTCTTTCTTCCGATTCAAACCCTTTACCTTCAGTAAAAATGCGTCTGACAAACCGGAAAGTTAAAATTTCTCATCCTCTTGCTTACTTGGATCGAAACTTTCTTATGAAGACATAACAACATGAAGCTCGTCGCGCAATCCGGCACAGCGGCCAGGTAGTCACCTCCACCGGTTTACCGAATAGTCCGGTTCGGAAACGCCGTTCAGAGGTCTCTAACTGTTTCGTCAATGCTTATCCTAAAGCGGGTTGCATTCGTCAACCTCTTAATCCATCTGACTCCAATTATCAGGTGACTTCTCATTCTTCCTCTGGCGAGTCGACAGGCACCCAACTCCCACCACTCAAGACAGTGCTTGAGTGAGCCATATTCCTGATAATGTTGTTTGATATACCACTTCCAATGTTCATTGGACTGATCCGACTTTTTCCTTTCAGGGCCAAGCCTAGGCCAAGCAAGCTCGCTCGCTCGACAAAGCGGCGGAAGGCGATGCTCCTGAACCGACCCAAATACCAAATCCCGAGGAACACATCCAGGATGATATGCTGTCCGACCCACCATTGCAAGATCATGATGTTACTGTTGAAGAGGCACACGTTGATACCACCGGCCCTTCAAATCAACCCACGAGTCCTTCTCAAACTGACAAGATAGCGAGTCCACCAAAGCATACGGATAAACCTGTGACCCAGTGCGAACCGGCAAAGCTAAGGATGACGATGTTGTTATTACTGGCTTTGGCCATTCCGAGCCAGGTAATCGTGTCACCTTGTCCAAGCACACTGCAAAGGATGAATTTACTGCGTTTGGTAAAGGCAAGTGGAATCCCGATTTGGCAACTTATGCCGCTTTGAATCCCCAAGATCTTCATTCCGGTTATCTGAACCGGTTATATACGAGCCGTGATTATGAAACCGTCTGGTAAATATGATGAAGGACAAATATGAGGTAAATTCCATGACTCTCTGCTTGTATATTTCAATCTGTCAGCTCTAAGGGCATCACCTGCCGTTGGCCCCCCAGGACGCATACAAATCGCCCCGGAGAGCGAGCAGCGATACACTCAGCGGCGCCGAGGCGGTTTTGCACCCATCGTGCGCCCCAGCGCGAAATTGGCCCACTTTGCAGCCCAATTTGGCGAATAAGCAACCCATATGGGCGAGAATAGGCCCATATTCGGCGTGGTTTCGCCGTGTCTTGGCGTTCAATTATCAACACAATTATTCCTTATCACATATTTCATCACAGAAAAATCAAATACTTAAACAAAATACTACAACAACAAATAGTTCAATACAAATTATATAGTTCAACAAATAAAAACTCGTATTTCATCACGCAGCGTCCCCCTTGAGCCTCCATAGGTGCTCAATCAGATCTTTCTGCAGTTGATGATGCACCTGTGGGTCTCGGATCTCCTCACGCATACTAAGATAGGCAGTCCAAGTTGCGGTGGCTGGTGATCAACTTGGCTAGAGGACCCTGCTGTAGTATGGTTCGATGTCAAACACTGGGTCTTCTTGCTCGCTCTCGATGATCATGTTGTGCAAGATGACACATCAAGTCTTGATCTCCCACATTTGATCTTTCGACCAGGTCTGAAGCGGGTGCGAACAACAACGAATCGAGATTGGAGCACACCAAATGCCAGCTCGACATCCTTCACCGCAAGCCTCCCGAAGCTTAGCAAACCAGGCATTCTTGCCTCCTGCCACATGGTTTGAGATCGTCTTCACAAATGTCGACCATCTCGGATAGATGCCGTCAGCTAGATAGTACCCCTTGTTGTATTGGTGCCCATTGATCTCGAAGTTCACGGAGGAGAATGGCCCTCAACGAGCTTGGCAAAAGCAGGAGAGCACTTGCGGCACGTTGATGTCATTGTGAGTTCTGGCATACCAAAGAAGGAGTGCCAAATCCGGAGGTCTGTGTGGCTACCGCCTCAAGCACCACTGCTTTCGCAACTGCCTTTGGCGCCTTTGTACATCCCCGCCAACCAAATGGGCAGTTCTTCCATTTCAATGCCGCAATCGATGCTTCCAAGCATCCGGAAATCCTCTTGCTGCATTCAGGCTGGGATCCGGCGGTGTCTTACGCATTGGGTGTTCTCAAGTATTGTGGCCCAAACACGCCACCACTACCCGACAGAACTTGTAGAAACACTCTATGCTGGTGGACTCGGCCATGCGCCCATAGTCGTCGAGTGAATCACCGGGAGCTCCATATACAAGCATCCTCATCGCTGTCGTGCACTTCTAGATGGAGGTGAATCCAAGAGCGCCAGTGCAATCCATCTTGCACTTGAAGTAGTTGTCAAACTCCCGGATGGAATTCACAATCCTGAGGAAGAGCTTTCGGCTCATCCGATATGGCGCCGAAATGTTCTCTCGCCATGAAGTGGAGCATCGGTAAGTAGTCGGAGTAAGTATCAGATAGCCTTGCGAGCGATGCGGTTCTTTACTTTCACCGCCCGGCGCCGAGCCACCTCGATCGCGGCTTTTCATTGCTCGCCCGACAGGTGGCGAGGGCGGCGAGCACCATCGGATGCTCTTCTTCACGGGCGTCGGCGCGGCTTCCTCCTCCAAAGAAGCGGCGAGCTCTTCCTCCTCATCCGAGTCCATCGCCTAGACAGTCAAAACTCCGAACACCTTGCGCTCGGTGGGAGTGTACCCGCCGTTAAACCGCGCCTCCGCGGCCGGAAACGCCCAGCTGCTGCAGGAGGGGCTGCCGCGGCGAAGCGCTGCTATTTTCCGGCGGGGAATGGCTATGTAGCGGAGTAGGCCGGCGGCTAGTGGTGGCCGAGGCGCGGGGGGTGCGAGGCGAGTCGGGGAAAAAACCTTGACTTTTCCCTGCGGTGTGGGCCACGGGTGCTTTTCCTAGCGCCGAGCCCCAAGCAGCTCCCAGTGGCCCTGGTTGACTGTGACCGCGAGGCGGAAAAAGGTCGAACAGCGATTTCGGCGTCTGAGGCATAGCTGGCCGTTTTTGGCCTTGGCCCGAAAAAAGTGGCCTTGAGGGGCTGTTGAAGCGCCGGTGGAGATGCCCTAATAGCCCCAAGTGACAGTTTTAAGATGTGAACTTAAGCAGGACTTCCTAACACAATCTGAGCAAAGCTGTACTTTTGGGAAAGTAGCCCCCAAAGGCAGTTCAACAATGTAGTTAAACCGGGACTTTTATACCATAAAAATCCGGTATCCCTCAAGGACAAAGAAATTAGGCATTAGCCCCAAGTGCCAAACTGAATACTTGTATTGAGCTTGGGACTTTATATTGAATTTGTAGGATGAAAAGCAAATATGCATTAGCCCCCAAGTACCAAGGACATAAATTGTTATGGGGTTGGTACTTCAACTCTGCTCCTTAAGCTTTATCCAATGATTATCAGTATGTAGGCTGATCTGAGCAAGAAAGAAAACCAAATCGCTGATCTCCAAGAAAACCTGAAATCCCAGCAAGCTGAAACCTCCAAAGCAAAGATTGAATTAACCAGTGCTTTAAGCATCATGGAAAAGCTTAAGGAGGGCTTCAACAAGGAGCGGGCGGATTGGGCCCTTTGAAAAGGCGCTTTAACTCAGCAGGCGAGAAAATCTGAAGCTGCCCTTAAACCGGTGGTGGATGAACTGACCGATTAAAAGCGGCAAGTGCATGCTATGACCGCCGTTGTCTTTGGTAAGCCTTTTTGATTTCTGACATAATGAAGCTTTCTCATGTAATTGCCGGTTTATTAACACTTTGAATGATATAGGGACACGCATTGGCCACTTGGGATCAGATGTGCGGAAGAAATTGAAAGCCTCTTATACATTGATAGAGCAACTCTATACTGGTGCGCAGCGGATCATCAGCACCGCTTTTCATAACAACCCGACACCGACCTTGATCCAGGACACCCTTAAAAGGTTGTCAATGCTTCCTGCCCGGTTTGAAGAATTAAAGAAATCTGCTGCTAGAACCGGTGCCATAAACACCTTAATCCGGGCCAAAGCGTGGGTGCCAGATTTTGATCCTGTTGAAGCGGCGCAGGGCTTCCCAAGCTTGAAGGAAGACGGGACAGAATTCAGCGAAGAGGATCTCCGAACGATAAACCGGGAAGTGCGCCCTTTGGCTTGCCAATTGGTTGAAGAGGCGAATCTGTCTCACTATCAAGCCCAATATGATGGAGAAAATAGACGAGTGCCTGCACCAATTCCTGAAGCGGAGAACCTTATACCGCCAATCCATAAGCATACTTACACTCCTGATATTGAACCATCGTTGCTGATCAATGATGAAGCCGTATTCCAAGCATTAATGGAATCGATTGGACAAGCTGTTGATTTCCAGCCGCTAGGTAGGGAATCGAAGTAGAAGCGGCGCGAGATGACCCGCAACCATCGAGCCAAGTGGCGATCAAGCATAAACCGGAGGCGGTTTACATTCTCGCTTCCTTACGTTATGCCAAAACAATTATCTTATCTGGGCCTTTGTGTTGCCTTGTAATGAACTAGTTGCCACACTTTGTGTTGATATGCCTTCGTGCATATTTATTGCAATTTATGTTTTTGTTGAATCATCAACCTTAAACTGTTGTCTGAAGCAAAAAGCTTAAAACTCCATTGTGGTTGTATCACCAGGCGGGTCATCATATCCATGTATATGAAATTAAAGATAATACTTTAGTTTAAACATATGATAAAATATGGGAATATATGACACCTGCCTTCGTAGGGCATGAAGTTGGATGTGCCAATCTTGAAGCGGAGTTGTAAGAAACCCGCTCTGCTGAAGGAGAAAACAGCTCCTCTGTATATAGGGTCGGTTTACCAGGTAAACCGTTCTGGGTTAAGATGAACACCGGTGTGACTCCATAATAGGATGTTTATCAAAAATCAAACCGGGCAAAAGTGTCTCCGGATGAAAAACAAACCGTGTCCCGTCAACTGACAGTCGAATCGGTTTAATAATTGTCGGTTTAAGAACATAACAAGAGAAATATGCAAAAAGACAAACAAATTTCAAGCAAAGACAAAGAAAAAATCTTTTGCGAAAGACGCTGTTTGAGCCGATCAAGTGGCATTACCATGGTCGGACACGACCAAGCCCCCAATAGGCGTAGCTATGGTTCATGTCAGCCAGGTCCCCAAATGATGCGGTGGCATTACGCCGATCAAGAGGTGTAGCGATGGTTGGGTTCGACCAAAGCCCCAAGTGATTACGTGGCCTTAGGCCGATCAAGAGGTGTTGGTTCGAGCGTGACCAAGTCCCCAAGTGATCTCGTGGCTTTCGCCTATCAAAAGTTGTTGCATTGGTTCGACCACGACCAAGCCCCCAAGTGACATGATATAAAGCTTTGTTAAAAAGCTAACTCAAGGGGTAAACCGGAGACCGCTTTAAGATAAAAACTCCGTGTAACCACTCATGATGTAAAAATAACAGAGACCCCGCTTTGGCTAAGGCTCCGGTTTATTGTATTGATCATAATATATACATTGTCATAATATGTACATAAGTAGAGCCTATGGCTCAAGTATAGTAGGGCCAAAGATGAGCTATGTTCCACGGCCTGTTGGTCTCCTCCTCTGATGTACGTGAGTCTTTATGCTCTCGAATATCAATCAGATAGTACGACCCGTTGTGCAGATTCTTGCTGACCATGAAAGGTCCCTCCCAAGGTGGGTATAGCTTGTGCATATCAGTTTGGTCTTGGATGAGCCGGAGCACCAAATCTCCTTCTTGAAAGGTTCTGGTTCTAACTCGGTGACTGTGGTAACGACGAAGATCCTGCTGGTAGATCGCCGAACGGGCAGCTGCAATGTCACGCTCCTCATCCAACAGGTCCAAAGCGTCTTGCCGTGCTGCCTCGTTGTCCGCTTCAACATAAGCTGCTACACGAGGTGAATCATGATGGATATCACTAGGGAGAACCGCCTCCGCTCCGTAGACCCTGAAGTGTTGGAGATATGCCCTAGAGGCAATCATGTATGATGATATTTCCTATGTGTTTATGAATAAAGATAGTCCTTGGACATTATCAATGATGTGTATCAGCAAGTACGTGACTTGTTTGTGGGACTATGCATTGTATGATGACTGTCCTAAAAGGTCCCTAGTCGAAAGGGCTGTGTGGACGCGCAGCCGACTAGACTAGCATATGACACGGTCGATGGCTCGGTCTCACTAGCCATGGAGCATTGGATGCTAACCGGATAATATGGACTTGGAAAGGTCTGGTCGGATTCGACATAGTCAGATCCGAGTCGAGATAAGGTCCAGTCGGACATACCCAACTATGAGGCATAGCGATATGTCATCTGTGAGTCTCTAGTACAACATCGTTCTATGTCCTAAGACCTGAGTGGCGCATGTACTCGAGATGGTGATAGACTTACTTTGGGCCGACCAAGCGCTACTCCGTGATCGGGTAGTTACAAAGGTAGGTTTGGGTTTGTCAATCCCATGCTGCGAGACATGGTCGAGCAAGATGGGATTGCCCCTCCGATCGGGAGAGATATACTCTGGGCCCCTCGTGTGATCCGACCAGGAACAACATGGCCATGCGACAAGGATTATGAGATAATCCGGATAGTGGTCGGTATCCTTTGGAGCGAGAAAGAGGTCGGGCTAGCACAAGGATGACAGTCTCGCCTTGAGCCCGACAACATATATCGTCTTGGCAAAGGAAATGAAGTGTGACACGTTATGCAGTTAGCCTAACCAGCTTCATAGTTTGCTTGGTGGTCGGCACGCCTTGCTAGAGGCCGCTACCAACCGTGCATGTCGGAGGTGATCGAATCGTGACCAAGCCGACTTGAACCTAAGAATTGGCTTAAGGGAAGGAACCTCGAGGTAAGTTCAGTAGGACACCGGTCGGATGTGATCCGAATGGACTAGGAACGTGACCGAATAGACTTTGGGCTTTAGGGTCCGTGCGAGGCCCAAGTGTTGAGCCCGCGACGGACGCCTATATAAAGTGGAGGTGCGGCACACTCAGGTGGTTGATCGCTTGGCGTTGCGGCTAGGGTTTGCATGTGTTGCGAATAGCCACCTCCACTCGCCCGGTGTGTGATCGGACCTAGCAGTCCGCCGCCACGACGTTCCTCCCGCACGCGGATACCGTTAGGCGGTGCACTTGCGCCGCTCGGCGAACTCGTACGTGGGATCGGACGACCGGCCGCTCGAGGGAGATCGGACGAGGAGAAGACGATACACTCGGACGCGCTGCCCCAACTCTTCTTCCGCTGCGCGGCACTGCGCGTCTAGTGCTAACGAACTGTGATCCATCTCCGTAGCATGTTCTGGATGTTACTGCGCGTAGGAATTTTTAATTTCGATCGGCGCACCCTACCGTAGAACCCAATAGTGGTATCAGAGCCTCTGTTATAGGATTTGGATTCAGATCGTATGCATATTAGATATGTGGAGGCGGCAGATGAGATCTGTTGTCCTTGAAGAGATCGGCTATGTGCACGGTTGATGTGATCAACTGCACATGGGGATCGTTGAGGCTATGTTTTCTGTAAATCGGGATCGATGAGGTCGTGACACGATCTACCCCTACCGGTCGGTCATCCGCCATCGGGGTTAACAGTGAAACGTAAATCCGAATCGGATTCGCGATGATCGATAAGATCGGTTAGATCAGAGAATTCGGCGTGATCGGAGTTCAGATGGGACCGCCGTGTGCGTAGCGCCGTGTATTTCGTACCCGACACACAAACCGGTAGAATGCGATTCTATGCATAACTTTGTTTTGCAGGTTTGATGTGAATAGTATGGCTCATGTGTATGTGATGCATGTGTGTAATTTATCGTGGCTGCGTGTCATGTTTGTCGGCGGCAGAGCCAAAGTGCTGTCATTATAATGTATAACGACATGCGTGTCGACTTGTGACTCTATGTAAATTCATTACTAGTTGTAGCAGTTGGATAATAGAGATCAGGTTGGTGGCTTGGCGTCCCGTCGTGACAAGCAAGATGGAGTTCATAGATGGTCACCGGAGTCGGATCCGACCTGGAAGAACGTCCATGAAGGAGCCATACTATTTCACAATATGTTTTATATTTGTGATTGTTATGCTTCTTTGTTTCTATGCATGTTAAAATGATAGAATGATCCCTCATGAATATCAAGCGAATTGCCATCCCGATGTTGCACCTTCGCACGTCAAATACGTCTAGTAGTGGGCTCATAAAATTGGGGTGCTGCTGGGTGTCCTTGAATGAAGGGTTAAATGTCGGACACGGACATACCTTGCATCGAGTTAACTTGACAAGGCTATCAAAAGCGGTTTTGGGCCTTGTGGCAAAGAAGGTTGGGAGCAGGGTATGAGATACCTTCCCAAGCGACGAAGTCATATAGAATACGATTAGCAAGGAGTTGCTTACGGATAGGTATGTTGGCTAGCAGTGATGCTAAAGCTCACTAGTCGCATCGCTAGTCGGATCTGAATCACCGAGAGTTTGCGGAGGATGCTTGACTTGATGGGAGTATTTCTGTTAGACTAGAATTACTCTACATAAACACATTGCTTAGTGATTGCATATTTTCATTTGTAGATCAATGGCACCACCTGCTCAACCCAACTTTGCATTGAAATCAATTCGGAAAAGGATAAACTGAATGGAACAAACTTTACCACCTGGTATAGAAATTTGAGAATTGTTCTCAAGCACGATAAAAGGAACATGTTCTAGAGGATCCACTTCGAGAGGAACCTGCCGATAATGCTAGTGCCACAGCTAAGAATGCCTACGAAACTCGTTGATGAATCAGCGGAAATCATCTGTCGATGTTTGGCTTGTATGGAGCCGATTTGCAACAACATTTCAAAATGTTGAGGCTTACGATATGATCGAGAGTCTCAAGAGCATGTTTGAGACACGAGCTAGGACCGAAAGGTTCAACGTCTGGCGATCCTTGATGGATTGCAAGCTGAAGGAAGGTGATCCATGAGCCCACATGTGATCAAGATGATCGGATATGTGCAAGCTTTGGATCGTTTGGGCTTCCGCTCTTGGATGAGCTGGCTCTTGATGCTGTTACGGGTTCTCTTCCGCCCAGCTATGGGGCGTTCATCTCGAACTATCATATGCATGGCATGGATAAGAAGCTCACTGAATTGCATGGGATGCTCAAGGTGGCGAGCAGGATATTAAGAAAGGCACGCATCAAGTGTTGATGGTGCGAGAAATCGCTAAGTTCAAGAAGAGTTGGTCCAAGAAAAGGCTAAGGCAAAGGGCACGGAGGCGGTAACCTCTGCCGCTGCGCCAAGTCTGGACGGACTCGAACCGTTTGCTTTCACCTTGCAAGGAGACCGGTCATTTGGAAGAAAAACTGTAGCAAGTGGCTTGCAGAGAATGGCAAGAAGGCGGAAATGCTTCTTGAGCAAAGGTACACTTGTTGCATATGTTATAGACATTTACCTTGCTGACATACCTAGTAGCTCTTGGGTATTTGATACGGATCGGTTGTTCATATTTGCAACTCGATGCAGGGCTGGTAAGAACTAGGCGTGTGGCACAAGGGAGATTGACATCGGGGTCGGCAACAAAGCAAGAGTTGCTGCGTTGGAGGTCGACGCGATGCAGCTCCAGCTTCCTTCCGGATTCATTATGGAATTGAATAATTGTTATTACATTCCTGCACTTAGTCGAACATTATTTCTGCCTCATGTTTGATGAGTCAAGGTTATGAATTCAATTTAAAGGACAATGGTTGTTCGATATTTTTGAATGGTATGTTCCACGGCTATGCACCCATTGTTGATGGGCTATTTATATTGAATCTAGAATAGGAACCGGTCTATAACGTGAATGTCAAGAGGCATAAGCCTAATGAGATAAATCCGACATACTTACGGCATTGCGGCTTGGACACATTAGTGCGAAACGCATGAAGAAGCTCCATGATGATGGGCTCCTAACCCGTCCAACTTGGTCGTTCGAGACATGTGAATCATGCTTGCTCGGCAAGATGACTAAGTCTCCTTTCGCAAAGAGTTGCGAGAGGGCATCCGAGCTATTGGAGCTTATACATAGTGATGTGTGTGGTCCAATGAGCACAACTGCCAGAGGTGGCTATCGATGCCGTGACTTTTACCGACGACTTGAGTAGATATGGATATATCTATTTGATGAGGCACAAGTCGGAGACTTTTGAAAAGTTCAAAGAGTTTGAGAATGAGGTTGAGAATCAGCTCGGCAAGACTATAAAGCTTCTGCGATCGATCGTGGAGGTGAGTACATGAGCCAGAGTTCGATGATCATCTGAAAAGTCGAGGTATAGTACCTCAGCTCACACCTCCGCATACGGAGAAAGCGGCGTGTCGAGCGGAGGAATAGGACCTTGTTGGACATGGTCCGGTCTATGATGAGCAAATCGGATTTACCCTTGTCATTTTGGGGATCGCTCTAGAAACTGCAGCTTTCACACTTAATAGGGTACCATCAAAATCCGTAGACAAGACACCGCATGAGATGTGGGTGGGAAGAGTCCCAGTTTGTCTTTTCTAAAGATTTGGGGTTGTGAAGCATTTGTCAAGCGACTTATGTCGAGACAAGCTTACACCCAAGTCGGATAAATGCATATTTGTGGGATACCGAGGGAAACCTTGGGATATAGCTTCTACAACCGGAAGAGAACAAAGTGTTTGTTGCTCGAAGCGGGTTTTCCTTGAGAAAGAGTTTCTCGGTCGGGAGGCCAGTGGGAGGGCGGTTCGACTCGAAGAAATTCGAGGACCACTCGTGGGCGGCTCGGTGGTGATGAAATCATACCGAGTCGGTCGGGGAACCCATAGTGGGCGGCACGGAACCACGGAGGTCGGAAAGATTGTGCAGAGTGCGTGATGTATTGTTGCTAAGCGCGACGAGCCGCCACGTATCACGAAGCGATGGTGAGCCAGATTCGAGGCATGGCTAGAGGCCATGAGATCCGAGTTAAAGTCCATGGATGAGAATCAAGTCTGGGACTTGGTTGATCCGCCACCTGGCGTATCCGAGTTAAAGTCCATGGATGAGAATCAAGTCTGGGACTTGGTTGATCCGCCACCTGGCGTAACTGCCATTGGTTGCAAATGGGTCTTTAAGAATAAAACCAATGTGGATGGAAATGTTCAGATCCACAAAGCTCAGCTTGTCGCTAAAGGTTATGGACAAGTTCAAGGAATTGACTACGACGAGACTTACTCGCCGGTAGCAATGCTGAAATCGGTGAGGATCATACTAGCTATAGCTGCATATTTCGATTACGAGATATGGCAGATGGATGTCAAAATGGCTTTCCTTCACGGAAATTTAACCGAGGACGTGTATATGATACAGCCCGAGGGTTTTGTCGATCCGACTAGCACTAGTAAGGTATGCAAGCTCAAGAGATCCATTTATGGGTTGAAGCAAGCATCTCGGAGTTGGAACATTCGATTTGATGAGGTCGTCACTGGTCTCGGTTTCATCAAAAGCGAAGAGGACTCTTGTTTATACAAGAAGTTCAGTGGGAGCTCGATAGTGTTTTTGATCTTGTATGTGGACGACATACTACTGATCGGGAACGATGTTTCGATGTTAAACTTCGGTCAAGGATCATTGAATGGCAAGTTTTCGATGAAGGACCTTGGTGAGGTAGTCTATATTTTAGGCATTAAGATCTATAGAGATAGATCGAGGAGGCTGCTCGGCTTAAGCGAAGCACGTACATAGATAAAGTGTTGAAGCGGTTCAACATGAGTGAAGCGAAGAAAGGGTTCTTGCCGCTCTCACATGGTATAAGGCTAAGCGAGACTCGAGTCCTTCGACATCGATGAGCGAAGCAGGATGAGTAGGATTCCGTATGCCTCGCAATCGGATCCATCATGTATGCCATGATATGTACAAGGCCTGATGTTGCTTTTGCAATAAGCCTAACAAGTAGATACCAGGCCAACCTGGTGAGAGTCACCGGGCAGCGGTAAAGACTATTTTGAAGTACGAAAAGGACTAAAGAGATGTTCCTAGTTTATGGAGGTGAGGAAGAGCTCGTCGTGAGGGGTTACGTCGATGCTAGTTTCCAAACCGACGAGAGATGATGTCGATCACAGTCCGGATTCGTATGCGTCTGAATGGAGGAGCGATTACCTCGGATGAGTTCCAAGCAGGATATGGTGGCGATTCTACCACGAAGCGAATACATTGCGGCTTGTGAAGCTGCAAAGGAAGGTGTTTGGATCCGGCATTTTCTGGATGATCTTGGTATTTTCCCAGCCTCGGTGAAACCGTTGGACCTTTATTGTGATAATTCGGTGCCATCGCACAAGCCAAGGAGCCGAGGAATCACCACAAGGTCGGACACATAGACCGGAAATATCACGTCTGAAAGATCGTAAGAATGGTGATGTAGAGTTATGCAAAATTCACACGGATGCAAATGTTGCAGATCCGTTGACTAAGCCGCTTCCACAACCCAAGCATGAGGGGCACGTTAGAGCTATGGGCATTCGATGTCTATTTGATTGACTCTAGTGCAAGTGGGAGACTGTTGGAGATATGCCCTAGAGGCAATCATGTATGATGATATTTCCTATGTGTTTATGAATAAAGATAGTCCTTGGACATTATCAATGATGTGTATCGGCAAGTCACGTGACTTGTTTGTGGGACTATGCATTGTATGATGACTGCCCTAAAAGGTCCCTAGTCGAAAGGGCTGTGTGGACACGCAGCCGACTAGACTAGCATATGACACGATCGATGGCTCGGTCTCACTAGCCATGGAGCATTGGATGCTAACGGATAATATGGACTTGGAAAGGTCTGGTCGGATTCGACATAGTCGGATCCGAGTCGAGATAAGGTCCGAGTCGGACAGACCCAACTATGAGGCGCAGCGATATGTCATCTGTGAGTCTCTAGTACAACATATGTTCTATGTCCTAAGACCTAAGGTGGCGCATGTACTCGAGATGGTGATAGACTTGCTTTGGGCCGACCAAACGCTACTCCGTGGTCGGGTAGTTACAAAGGTAGGTTTGGGTTTGTCCAATCCCATGCTGCGAGACATGGTCGAGCAAGATGGGATTGCCCCTCCGATCGGGAGAGATATACTCTGGGCCCCTCGTGTGATTCGACCAGGAACAGCATGGCCATGCGACAAGGATTATGAGATAATCCGGATAGTGGTCGATATCCTTTGGAGCGAGAAAGAGGTCGGGCTAGCACAAGGATGACAGTCTCGCTTTGAGCCCGACAACATATATCGTCTTGCAAAGGGAATGAAGTGTGACATGTTGTGCAGGTTCGCCTAACCAGCTTCATAGTCGCTTGGTGGTCGGCACGCCTTGCTAGAGGCCGCTACCAACCGTGCATGTCGGAGGTGATCCGAATCGTGACCAAGCCGACTTGAACCTAAGGGGTCGCGCGCTTAAGGGAAGGAACCTCGAGGTCGGTTCAGTAGGACACCGGTCGGATGTGATCCGAATGGACTAGGAACGTGACCGAATAGACTTTGGGCTTTAGGGTCCGTGGCGAGGCCCAAGTGTTGAGCCCGCGACGGACGCCTATATAAAGTGGAGGTGCGGCACACTCAGGCGGTTGATCGCTTCGCGTTGCGGCTAGGGTTTGCATGTGTTGCGAATAGCCACCTCCACTCGCCGCCGATCGTGTGATCGGACCTAGCAGTCCGCCGCGACGACGTTCCTCCCGCGCAGCGGATACCGTTAGAGCGGTGCACTTGCGCCGCTCCGCGAACTTCGTGCGTGGGATCGGACGACCAGCCGCTCGAGGGAGATCGGACGAGGAGGAGACGATACACTCGGACGCGCTGCCCCAACTCTTCTTCCGCTGCACGGCACTGCGCGTCTAGTGGTAACGAACTGTTATCCATCTCCCGTATCATGTTCCTGGATGTTCTACGCGTAGGAATTTTTAATTTGTAGTCGACGCACCCTACCGTAGAACCCAACATGAAGAACGGTGTGTATCATGTCGATCTGTTGGCGTAGTATTGATGCTCCATAATACAGATGGTAACTCCTCAACCCAACAACCCGGCGTCCGCTGCAAAGGAACCATAAGCCGGGGTTTGATGCCTCGTAAGATCTCTTGGTTAGCTCTCTCTGCTCGGCCATTGGACTGTGGGTGAGCCATTGATGAAACGTCAAGCCGGATGTGCTCACGTTCACATAACTCCTTCATAGCACCCTTAGACAGATTGGTACCATTATCAGTAATGATACTGTGTGGAAAGCCAAACCAGAAAATTACCTTTTTAATGAATTGAACCGCCGTGGCTGCATCACACTTGCTGACAGGCTCCGCTTCTACCCACTTTGTAAATTTGTCAACCGCCACCAAAAGGTGGGTCTTCTAGTCCTTGGACCGTTTTAAAGGCCCAACCATATCCAGCCCCCAAGTCGCAAACGGCCAAGTAATTGGAATCATCCTCAATTCTTGAGCCGGCACATGAGCGCGTCTTGAGAACTTCTGACAGCCGTCACATCGCCTAACCAGGTCCTCCGCATCAGCATGAGCAGTCAACCAATAGAAACCGTGACGAAACGCCTTAGCCACCAGAGATTTTGAACCGGCGTGGTGACCACAATCTCCCTCGTGGATTTCGAGCAAGATCTCACAACCTTCCTCCGGCGACACACAACTTTGAAACGCTCCTGATACACTGCAATGATACAACTCGCCATTGACAATAGTCATGGACTTGGATCGCCGGATTATCTGTCTGGCCAGCGTCTCATCCTCTGGTAACTCGCCTTGGTTCATGTATGCAAGATAAGGAACCGTCCAATCCGGAATGACATGCAGAGCCGCCACCAACTGAGCCTCCGAATTAGGAATAGCCAAATCTTCTTCGCCAGGGAGCTTGACCGACGGGTTATGCAGAACATCTAAGAAGACATTAGGCGGGACCGGTTTATGCTGAGAGCCCAGCCGGCTTAAAGCGTCCGCCGCTTCATTCTTCCGCCTGTCCACGTGATCCACCTGATATCCCTTGAATTGGCCTGCAATAATATCCACCTCATGACGTTATGCTGCCATGAGCGGGTCCTTAGAATCCCAAGTGCCAGACACTTGTTGGGCCACCAGGTCTGAGTTACCAAAGCGCTTAACTAGGCTGAGATTCATCTCCTTAGCCATCCGGAGACCATGGAGTAAAGCTTCGTACTCAACTGCATTGTTAGCACAAGGGAACATTAAGCGGAGAACGCAACAGAACTTATCACCTCGTGGGGAAGTTAACACGACTCCAGCCCCCGAGCCCTCCAATTGCCTGGACCCAACAAAATGAGTAGTCCAATAGGTGTGATCCGACTTTTCTTCAGGTGCTTGCAGCTCTGTCCAATCATTGATGAAATCCACAAGTGCTTGAGATTTGATCGCCGTCCGAGGCACGTATTTCAAACCGTGCGTCCCAAGCTCTATAGCCCACTTGGCAATCCGACCAGTTGCCTCCCTGTTTTGGATTATATCTCCCAAAGGAGCAGAGCTGACCACTATGATGGGATGTCCCTGGAAGTATTGCTTAAGCTTCCAGCTTGCCATGAAAACTCCATACACCAGCTTCTGCCAATGCGGGTATCTTTGCTTGGACTCAATAAGCACCTCGCTGATATAGTAAACCGGACGCTGAACCGGATATTCCTTGCCTGCCTCCTTGCACTCTACCACAATAGCTACGCTGACTGCACGAGCATTAGCTGCCACATATAGTAGCAAAGGTTCTTTGTCAATTGGAGCAGCAAGAACAGGCGGATTGGCTAGCTGCCGCTTAAGTCCTCCAATGCTTTATCAGCGGCCAGACTCCAGACAAAGGGATCTGCTTTCTTCAGCATCTGATACAAAGGGATCGCCTTCTCACCGAGGCGGCTGATAAACCGGCTCAACGCGGCAATCCGGCCTGCCAAGTGCTGGACATCATTGATACATTTCGATTTAGCCAGAGAGGTGATAGCTGTGATCTTCTCCGGATTAGCCTCAATTCCCCTGTTGGACACCAGAAAACCCAATAACTTGCATGCCGGTACACCAAAAACGCACTTGGCCAGGTTGAGCATCATCTTGTATGTCCATAGGTTATCAAAGGTTTCCCTCAAATCATCAACCAGAGTCTCCCTTTCCCTTGAATTAACCACAATATCATCCACATAGGCATGTACATTACGGCCGATCTGCTTATGAAGGCAATTTTGTACACACCGTTGATAAGTTGCTGAGCACTCTTGAGCCCAAAGGGCATAGATACATAGCGAAGGCTCTCAAAGGGGTTATGAGCGCCGTCTTCTCCTGGTCATAACTGCCATCTTGATCGATGATAACCAGAATATGCATCCAGAAAAATCAAACGCTCACAACCCGCCGTAGCATCAATAATCTGATCGATGCGGGGGAGGGCAAAGGGATCTGCTGGACAAGCCTTGTTAAGATATGTGTAATCCACACACATGCGCCAGGTGCCATTTTTCTTAAGGACCAGCACCGGATTAGCCAGCCATTCAGGATGGAACCCTTCAACAATAAAGCCAGCTGCTAAGAGCCTGGCCACTTCCTCTCAATAGCTGCGCCTTTCTTGTTGAACCGGCGGGAAACTGCTTCACCGGTTTGTACTTAGGATCAACATTAAGAGTGTGCTCACCGAGTTCCCTCGGTACACAGCATGTCGAAGGCTTCCATGCAAAAATGTCCCGGTTCTCACGGATGAACTCGATGAGCACGCTTTCCTATTTCGGATCAAGTTGGTGCGATACTAAACTGCTTGGGCGAATCGCCAGTACAAAGTCAACAAGCTTAGTCTCAGCTGCCGATTTGAACTTTAAAGCCGGATCATGCTCTGTGGTTGGCTTCTTCAACGGACTCATGTCCGCTGGATCAACATTATCCTTATAGTACTTCAACTCTTCCGTGGCACAAACCGACTCTGCATAGGCCGCATCACCTTCTTCACATTCCAAGGCAATCTTGCGACTTCCATGAACGGTTATGGTCCCCTTGTGACCCGGCATCTTGAGCTGTAGATAAATATAACAGGGTCGTGCCATAAACTTGGCATAAGCAGGCCGCCCAAATAAAGCGTGGTACGGGCTCCGGATCTTAACCACCTCAAAAACCAATGTTTCTGACCTGGAATCATGATCATCTCCAAAGGACACCTCCGAGCTATCTTGCCAGCAGGATATGCTGACTTACCGGTACCACACCATGGAATACCGTATTGGGCGGTTTAAGATTCTGTCTGTTAGCCCCATCTGACGGAAGGTCTCATAGTACAAGATATTAATGCTGCTTCCTCCATCCATGAGCACCTTGGTGAAATTATAACCTCCCACGAGGTGCCACCACCAACGCTTAGTGACCGGATTGTCAACCCGGGCGGGTGATCCTCTCTGCTCCATATGATTGGCTGTTGGACCAGCGTAAATAACGAGACACGGCGGTTCAACAGAATTCACTGCTCGCTTGTGAAGCTTCTGGTCTCGCTTGTCTAAGCTAGTGGTGAACACATGATATTGCCCGCTATTCAACTGCTTTGGATTGCTTTGATAGCCCGACTGCTGCTGCTGCTGGTTGTAACCACCCTGGCTATTCTAATTGTTTTGATTGTTATGTCCACCCTGATCTCCATTGAAGCCTGAACCGACATTTCCTCCACCGTGACCCGGCCCATGGAATCCGGATCCTGAGCCACCACCTGATCCGTGATCATACCGGAAATCATTAAATTTTTCGAACTCCTGCATAATATAGCAATCCTTCCAAAGGTGGGTGGCTGGCGTCTCCTTCGTCCCGTGCTTTGGACAGGGCTGGTTTAATAGGTAAGTCAGGCGGTCCGGGTTGGGGTTTGGAGCTCCACCGCGATTTGGCGGTTTACCCTTCTGTCGCTGGCCCCTGTCCTGCGGGCTAGTATTAGCCACAAAGTGCATGCTGCCATCCGCTTTACGCTTGCCTCCGTTACCATGACCTGCCGTGTTGTGTTGCTGCCCCTTGGAGTTGATGTTCTTCTTTCCCTTCCCTGTCTTGTCATCATCAGACTCGGGATCCTTGGTACCATCAGAATCAGCATACTTCACTAACTCAGTCATGAGGGTCCCCATATTGTTACAATGGCGCTTCATCCGTCCCAATTTCAACTTCAGAGGTTTAAACCGGCAGTTGCTTTCCAAAGTTATAACCGCGGAGTCAGCGTTGATACGGTCTGATGAGTGCAAAATTTCCAAGACTCGGCGTACCCAGCGGGTTGTTCACTATCCTTCCTCCTGGACACAGGCCGCTAAGTCCACTATCGACATGGGCTTCTTACATGTATCCTTGAAATTCTGGATAAACCGGGCTTGCAACTGGGCCCATGAACTGATAGAATTGGCTGGTAAGATCTTTAACCAAATACACGATGTCCCTTCAAGCATCATGGTGAAATACTTTGCACATGCCGCTTCATCTACGTCAAGCATCTCCATGGCCATCTCATAGCTCTTTACCCATGCTTCCGGAGACAAATCGGCCGTGTAATTTGGCACCTTGCACGGGCCCTTGAAATCCTTGGGCAGGCGCACATTGCGTAAAGCGGGGACAAGACAAGGCACTCCCAAAGAACTAGAAGTAAATCCTGGCTCGATCGAGGTGGTTGGACGAACCGGCGTAAGCTGACGAACCTCATGTTGTGCTGCTAACTCAGCATCCCTTCATGCTCGGGCCCGGTCCACCACTTTCTGAGCATCACCCACCGGGTTATAGCCACGGGGCGCTTCACAGTTCCGTGCATTACTGGATACGGCCGGTTCATCCATCCGCCTGCTGTAACTCCGGCTTGGACGGGGGGGTGGAATGAATTCGGTCATGGCTATATGAATATGCTTCCTGCTGAACCAAGGCTGTTCGAAGAAGTTCCTTAACCCGGCGCGTCTTCACCGCTTGCGGAGAATCACCTTCAATCGGGATGGCCTCTAGCCGTGAAGTGGCGGCGATAAGATTGTCCATTGGATTGTAATAATGACCTGGAGGTGTCTGGACAGGCTGAGGTACGATATTATTCTGTCGAGGCGGCTCCATCAAGCGAGGCTGAACCGGCGCACCCGGACCAGGTGCCTCCGCCCGGTTTAGCCACGACGGGTTACTAGTCCCTGCTCCTGGGGTATTAAAGAGGTTTCTGGCATCAAAAACCGTCGGCAGGCGAGACCAATGCTTCCTTATCAAGACTTCATGCGACGCGTTCTGGTCCAGCATAAGCTTATAGGCCTGCGCATCCAAAGCGGCCCGCTCTGCGGCCATCCTGTTGTTCTCAGCCGCTAGGTCAGCCTTGGCCTGAGTGATCTGTTCCCTCACTTTTGCAATCTCCATGTTGTGGGCGTCCTGATCCGCCGGGTTAGCCTCTGCCATTAGCACAGCCAACGCATCAAACACATCAGATAAAACTTGAGCCGGCGGGCGCACAGAGCCTCCTGCCCCGGCCGCTGCCGCCGCTGCTGATCCGGATAACATTGCTGCTGCAGTCGAAGTGTGGACCACCGCCTGCATATCGGCCATGAATATTCCAACCCGGCTGGGCAGATCAAAGGGATCCGGAATACTGTCACCATCGGAGCAGCCCCCAATACGGCCATCTTGCAGTTGATACAATGATTCGGTTTCCTTGGTTGAGGACTCGTCACCGGAATAAATGACGGTCTCGCTACCAGATGCCGATCCATCTTCGTATTCTCCTCTGTGGATGACTCCCACGAAGGCACGCTTCACGGCCGGTTTAACCTGGGTAGATCTCACACGCTAAGCCGTTTCGACGATGTCGGTGCAGATGTCCGGCTCAGGGCCCGGTTCACCGATCTTGCCGATGAAGACGTGTATGCCACCAAAGGGGACCCGGTACTCATACTCAATCGAGCCGGCCTCGGGGCCCCAGCCTGAATCATCGATGTAGAGCTTGCCGCGACGACTCTTGGTCATCCGGCCCACAGCGTAACCCTTGAGTCCATCGAAGTTGCCTTCCAAGAACTTGAAACCATCGTGCGATAGCCCCACGATTGGCGCCAAGCTGTAAATGGTTTTGTCACGGCGAGATGTCCTCATGAAAGGACTTAGTCGTGGAGCCATCGCTACAGGTTAGCTTGAAGGGGTAAGCGGACACAAGGGCGCAAGAGAGTTTATACTAGTTGGCCCCTTGATGAAGGTAAAAGCCTCGTCTAGTTGTGATGGAATTGATGGGGGTTTCGATGACTAGGGAGCAAACAAGCTTCGCCTAAGTCTCGAGTTGTTTTATGTTGTCCTGAATCACCGCCGGGTCGTCCCCTTATATACATGGGTGGCGCCCGTCGGTTTCTGAAATCGAGACCGGCTCATAGGCGTGTCGGTTGGTCTCTAGTATTTCTAACTTACAACACAAGTTACATACTAATGCGGTTCACGGCTACAAGCCTTAAACAGTTACGGGCCTTGGGCCCTTATAGAATATCCTCACGGGCTTCAAGCATACTTGACTACTGATGAGGTTAACCCAGCCTCTCCTGGACGGTTTATGCCCAGTAGTAATATCCCCAACACTATGTGTGCATGAATTGTTCTTTTATGACATGCCGATGCATAGGAAGAGAGTTAGACTTCGTCATTACATGAAATATGTTGCCTTGTGCTCACTACTAAATTACAAATCATTGCTAATTAAAATTGGCTTTGATATACCTTGCAATCCGGGTGGATTCACTACTTGAGCACTATATGCCTAGCTTAATGGCTTTAAAGAAAGCGCTGCCAGGGAGACAACCCAGAAGTTTTAGAGAGTCATTTATTTCTGTTGAGTGCTTTCATATAGTTTAAAAACAACAAAAATACAGAGGGGAACCCAAAACTTCTCAAAAAGGAAAGTGAAAGTGAGAAAGACAAGCATTGTTGAAGTGGGAGAGCTCCTTGAACTTTGTTCATGCTCACGGCAACTTTGTGAATCTTGATTACAGAAACTTTTCAACAAAAATAATTATCCCCTTGTACAATTCCATTGTATTATAAAAATAATGTGCCAATGTTTGCCTTTAGGATGTTTACAATACTTGTTCGTTTGTGCGGTGCAGGACAGAAACTTTGGCTGTAGTGTGCGATTTTATATTTTTTACTGGAATGTCAAATGGTTCTGATTCTTTTTGCACTGTCTTTCTGTAAATTTTTTTTATTTTTCCTAACTTTGGAAGAATTTTTCAAGTATCATAAGTATGGTGAATGTTCAGATTATTACAGACTGTTTTGTTTTTGACAGATTCTGTTTTTGATGCATAGTTTGCTTGTTTTGATGAAACTATCAACTTATATCAGTGGACTAAGCCATGGAAAAGCTATATTACAGTAGACACAATGCAAAAACAAAATATGAATTGGTTTACAACAGTACTTAGAGTAGTGATTTACTTTATTATACTAACGGATCTTACCGAGTTTTCTGTTGAAGTTTTGTGTGGATGAAGTGTTCAATGATCGAGAAGGTTTCGATGTGAGAAGAAGGAAGAGAGGCAAGAGATCAAGCTTGGGGATGCCCGAGGCAACCCAAGTATATATTCAAGGAGACTCAAGCGTCTAAGCTTGGGGACGCCCCGGAAGGCATCCCCTCTTTCTTCAACAAATATCGGCATGTTTTCGGATTCGTTTCGTTCATGTGATATGTGCAAATCTTGGAGCGTCTTTTGCATTTAGTTTTCACTTTTCTTTTATGCACCATGCTGGTATGAGATAGTCCTTGGTTGATTTATAGAATGCTCTTTGCACTTCACTTATATCTTTTGAGTATGGCTTTATAGAATGCTTCATGTGCTTCACTTATATCATTTGAAGTTTGGATTGCCTGTTTCTCTTTACATAGACAACCGCCATTTGTAGAATGCTCTTTTGCTTCACTTATATTTTTTTTGACTGAAGACTGTAGGGTTTACACCCCACAGCATTTTATTAAAACTAGAAACAGCATGTACAGAAAAGAGTTCCTTAAGAGAAGGAACAGGGCAGCAAGGAAAAGAATAGAAACTGTACAACCTAGTCTAAGCATAGAAAGAAAAAACTAAGTAAAGAAAAGAAATTACAGAGAGTGCAAATGCAAGACCCCTCAAGGAGGCAGGAAATCAATCCATTTAATCAAAGCCTCCCTGTGTCTTGACTTGATTCTGTGAGCCAATAGAGAGATGTCCTGGACAAAACCATTTCTCCACTGCCTGAAGGTAGGTCTGATATACCTGAAGACTTTATCATTCCTGACTTTCCAAATATTCCACCAAGTTAGGAAAACCACCTCAGAGAAGAAAGGCTTATTCAAATCCTTCCTAGAAAGGCGTGCAATCTGAACCATATCCTGATTATTGGGCCATGTGATTTGTAGATAGTTCCACACTCTCATGCTGAAGTTGCACCGAAAGAACAAATGGTTCCTGTCTTCAAGAGCTCCTGTGGGACAAAGAACACATTCAGGCCCATCATTAATCTTCCACTTCCTGCGTTGAATCATATCCTTGGTGTTTACCCTGTCCATAATGACTAGCCAGGCAAACATTTTAATTGTCATAGTACAGCAGGATTTCTAGATCCAACAGAGTAGAGGATTGGTAGGAATAGGCTCATGAACCAAGTCATAGTATTTTTTGGCTGTGAACCCAGCTTTCTTCCCATGCTTCCATTGCCAGCAATCATTAGAAGCAGTATCCAAGGACATCGCAGACAAGATTACAGACAGGAGATTAAACTCTCTGTAGGCCATTTCAGACAATGGCAAAGAGAACATGCTATGAAGCTCGTCAGTCTGCAACACTTCCATAACAGAGGACTTCTTTTGTAAGCAGTGTGAGAAAAGCCTGGGGAATCTGTCTTGAAGTGGGATGCAAGAGTTATCCACTTCCCAAGAATCTGACCAGAACAGCAAAGAGTCCCCTTTTCCAACAGTTACTGAAGATACAACCCTGAAATTTTCCATTAGCTTACAGATGTCCCTCCACCAAAGGAGCCACACAAGCGGTGTCATGAGGAACCCTCGATAATAATAACTGTCCCAGATCAAATGAACCCATGGCACATCTACTTTGTTATAGAACTTATTGAGAAATTTCATTAACAAAGCTTCATTCTGCAGACCCAGGTTGAGTATGCCAAGCCCACCCTTAAGTTTGGGTCTACAGACCAAGGGCCAAGCAGCCAGAGAATTCCCCTTTTCCTGGCCATATTTTATCCATAGGCATTGTCTCTGTATTCTTTCTAGTTGTTTTAAAATCCCTTGTGGTATTGATAAACTACAAAGGAAGAAGATTGGCAATGAAGAGATAACAGAGTTAACCAACTGCAACCTGCTACCTTGGGGCAGAAACCATGAGTTAGCAGTCAATCTTCTTTCCATACAGTCGACAAGTGGAAGCAGATCCACAATTTTGGGCCTAGTGGTGCCCACTGGCAATCCCAAATATGTGAATGGCATAACACCCAGTTGGCACCCAAAATGTGCAGCAAGAGCATTGGCAGAAGTGGCATCCACATTGATTGGGTACATTGAAGATTTCTGGTAATTAATCTGCAAACCAGTTGCAAGGGAGAAAGAGTTCAAAACAGATTTGAGCACCTCTAACTGAACTGACTCAGCAGACACAAACAACAGTGTATCATCAGCATACTGAACCACTGGGTAGTCAGGATCATGAGTTACTAGTGGTAAGGAGAGCAGTCCTTTACTGAGATGATCATTAATCATAGTCTGTAACAGATCAGCAGCAATCACAAATAGCAAAGGTGAGATAGGATCACCTTGCTTTACCCCACACTTACACTTAAAATGGCTTCCTGGAACCCCATTGAGCAGGATTGAAGAGGTTGCGGAGGACAACAATTGCTGTATCCAAGATATCCATTTATTATCAAAACCCTTGGCCACCAAGATCGTTATAATTGCCTCATGCTGTATTGAATCAAAAGCCTTTTCAAAATCCAACTTGAGTAACATGATTGGCTTTTTTGACTGATTGCACTGATGAATGTACTCAAAAGTCCATGCAATGCAATCCTGAATGGTTCTTGATTTGATAAAAGCATATTGATTCTTATGAACACAATTGGTTATTTCATCTTGAAACCTGTTAGCAGCAAGTTTAGTGAGGAATTTAAACCCCACACTGGTCAAAGAAATTGGCCTAAAATCACCAGCAGTTTCAGGTGACAACTTCTTAGGGATCAGAGTTATGTATGCCTCACTGAGATTTTCTAGCTGAGCAGTTCCAGCATGAAACTCCTTAACTAGAGCAATAAATTCACCAGAAATGATTGGCTAACATTTCTTCATGAAAAGACCATTAAATCCATCAGGTCCAGGAGCCTTGTCAATGGGCAATTCCTTGATAACCTGCTCAATTTCCTTGACCTCAAAAGGCTTAGTGAGAACATCCAGTCCCTGTACCCTAGGGATAATAGAGAGGATGTCATTACCCAAGAGAAATGGTTTCACTGTTCCCATTCTGCCTTTAAAAATCTCCAGAAATTCCTTTGCAATTCTTTCATGGTCAGAAGAAACTGTTCCATCTGACAGTTGAAGAGTGGCAATGGAATTCTTTCTATATCTCTCAGTTGCCATTGCCTGGAGAATTTTGAGTTTTCCTCACCCACCTTGATATATCTAATAGTGCATCTCTTGTTCCAGTATAAAGACTACAGATGGAGAAGATGATCATGGTGCAACTTCACCAATTTTCTGAAATTGGATTCAGGTAAGAATAGAGGCTTGTAATCTTCCAAATCATCCAACCAAAATATCACCCAGTTACATTTCTCAATCAGATTTTTAATATGTGACAAACCCTTCTGCCATTTCTTAAGAGCAAACCTCAAAGATTTGAGTTTGTCCATAATAATTGCTGATATGTGAGATTTGTGAGAATGTTTTTGCCACACCTGTTGAACACATTCCATAAAACCAGGCTGATGGACCCAATAGTTTTCAAATCTGAAAATGTGAGCTTTTGGGATATTTGGTGCATATTGAAACCACACAAGGAACATGGTGCAAGCAGTTTTGGCAAGAGGAGTGACTGAGTATTTGGGTATTGATCAATCCAGCTGGCAGAGGTAAAAAACTAGTCCAACTGTTCAAGAAGAGGGAAGTCCTGCATATTAGACCATGTGAACCGTCTTCCCTTTAGAGGTAGTTCAAGCAGACCCAAATGACCGATGATCTCATTAAAAATAAAAGTATCATTGATATCACCACCAGGAAGATTTCTATTATCAAGAGATCGTATGAAGTTAAAATCTCCCAGCAAAAGCCAATTATGCTCAGGTTCCACATTTAAATTATAAAGCCAACTGACAAATTCATCCCCCAAGACACCTTGACAGGGTCCATAAACATTGACCAGGTACCATTTGTCATCATCATGCACAGACTTGAAATTAATCACAACCCCGTAAGGTTTAACTTCAATTAAAGCCCCTGAGAAAACATCAGAGCGCCACACAGCTAAAATACCACTAGAAGCTCCCCTAGAAGGAGATTGGATAAACTGATCAAAACCCGCAGGACAAATGCTCTTAATCAAATTTCGAGAGCACTCCGAGAGCTTAATCTCCTGCAGACATACAACTGCACATTGGCTTTCAATTACTTTCATCCTAACCGCACGCTGCCTTGCTTCAGAATTTAGTCCACGAACATTCCAATAGAGAACCTTCCAGCTACGCGTTGACATTTGATTCATGGGATAAAATAAAGGAATATAGCAAAAACAGTGTGACACCTAGTACCACACATCCCAGACCATAAAACAGCAAAAGTGCTAAGACACAACCAAAGTGCCAAGGTTCAGAAAGAACATAACAGACAGCAAATTTGACAGGCTCGCTACACCTAGGAAAAACAGTAAACTTTGACATTTAAGAGTTGTTGGAGGAGGAGTCGTCCTTAGGATTAGCCATAAGCTTCTCCCGAGATAGTAGCTTATGATCCATCTCCAGCTCAGCTCCAATAGCCTGTAGCACCACGAGGCGTCGTGAAGGACCTCATCGGACTTGTCGTGGCTCACATCGTCAGAGATGTCCATGCCATCAGCAGGTTCCGGATTGGGCTGGGCCTTCTCTTCCATAGGCTTGGATCTCGGGCGTCTTTTAGCAGGCTGAAGTGGAAGCTGCTCAAAAACCACTGGTTTGAAACCATCCAGCTTTGCTGCGCTTCTCGTACACCTTCTAACTGAAGTGTCAACCAAGGGAGCAGATATCTTGCGTCTACCACGCTGGCTTTTCTGTCGTGACTTAGCTTCAGACGCAAAAACCACAGGAGAGGAAACCTCTTCCCGGCCAGAGTTCCCCACAGTCCCAGAGTCGAAAGACATTATATCCTCAGAACTTAGTCCCTTAGGCTCAACAGCAGCAGCAGGTCCTTCACTTGAATCAGAAAATCCAGTGGCAGACAGATCACCAAACAAGGAGCGAGCAACAGGGCGTCTAGTGACAGTTGACTCATTGCAGGGCAGAGTACTTGGCAAACTAGGGACCAACATACACATCCGCGGAGAATCAACAAATGCAATCGACCACTTACGCTTGGAAAAGGTTACTGTCCCCAACGGCTTGAGGGAGATGGACCTTGGCACCTCTTTCACTGAGAAGTCAAACATCAAATTCTCAAATGAGCGCTTCCAGAGCAATTCAGGCGGAAGAGGGGGCACAGCCACAATCCGAGCCATCCCAATGAAGATCTGATGCTGCTGTAAAACCGGCGGTTGAGAGGGGACAATTGCCAAAGGATTTTCAACCTCAATTGCAGGTTGTTCCTGAACTTGAACAACCGGATCGTTCAGCAATGGGTGTTGCAGGTCAACATCCTGCTGCAGAAACTGCTCAACAGACTCCGATTGCTTAGGTTGATCGATGACAATGGAGACTTGATCTTGTTCTAGCACAGCAGGCTGAGGTGGATGATTATTAACCTCATCATCTCCCCAATGAGCATTACCCCAATCAGCATCCACAGGGTTATCGGGAGGAGGAGCAGGTGCAAGTGGCGCGTCATTCCATCCAAGCATTGGGTAAGGCGGTAGAACAAAAGGAATGTTGTCAGGAATGAGGTGTCCAGGCATTGGATGAGGATTACCATCCAAAGGCATCGGATCCTCATCATTGGGCATCTGATCAGCAAAATCTACCCCCAGAACATAACATGCAGCAGTCCATGAAACTTGAGCACCTCCCCAATCAGCATAATCCCCAAAAACCACATTCCTTGGCACCAGAGGTGTATCAGGAAAGCTGGCTTCCACAACAGTACGGACCAGATACGGATCTTCACTATCCCATGAAAGAAATTTTCCAAAAGTACCTACTGCCTGAGAAATATACTCCGTCGTTCAATAATCAAGGGGAATCCCAACAAACATCAGCCAGCCCTTACGAAAACCATGATTCCCTTTGAAGTTTTCCCCCTCATCATGCTTCATGAATCTAACAAATCGATCATTCCCCAAAGCAAACGACGGATGCTGAATCAAAGTGTATCTAATAGACGGGTCCCGAACTTGAAACAGACCAACTCCATGAAACCATGGCTGAGCAGAGCGGACAAGTATACCTCTGTTCTGGAGAAACTGAACCACTTCCTCTCTGACGGGCCCAAGAGGTCCATCCGGAGCATGCATAACTTCAGCAACCATGTAACCTTCATGGTGGCGAGGGGAAACGCCCGGTGTGAAGAAGGTCGAGGTGGCGCCGATCACCGACATCGATGATATGATGCCCGGAGGCACCAGCGATCTGGGTCAAGCTGAAAGTTCGCCATGGCGGCTGCAGCGGCGACGATCAAGGGTTTCTTTGGAAGAGAAGGGGGTTTCTTTGGCAGGGAGGGGAGGAGATTGGAGCAATGCTAGTGGTGACGATGTGACAGGACTACAAATCCCAATAACTTCGGCGCCCTTCCCCTGATCAGCTGATGTTTCCGAAATACTTGTGTTTTGTTGCAAAGAGCTCTGCCTCCAAGCCAATCCATGCGAGCGAGCAAAATCATTACAAGCATGCCTAGAGTGACCCACCCTGGATCAAGCTGAGCAGGCCGCTCGCATTCCGCAAGAGACTGCCATGTGGCCCTTCTGACCACAAACCGTACAAGATATAACCTGGACCACCATGTCATCGACCATCGCTTCAAATTGCCGCTCAGCCTCTTGCATAGAAGGAATTACCAGAGAGACACCCAACGGACTTAGACGCGTAGAAGAATCCAGCCCACTATCAGGAGGCCCAGCAGTGGACATATCATAGATAGGCCCACCCGAGGCAAGACAATCCTGGGCCACCGAACCCTCCGCAGACGGGTTAACCGACTGAGACGGGCCCGAAACTAAACATCCAGTTTGAATCAGAGAGGTTCCCGCTTCCTCAAATTGCGCTGAGAGATTACCGGAGATCACGGTTTACGGATCCACCGAAACCGGACCGGGCAGCGAAGCAACGGCCCGCCGGAGCAACTCCGGCGACACATTAACCGTACCAAACACAATGGGTGGCCTTGCCACCGTCCAATGCAAATCCGGGGTAGGAGATTGTCGGAAGACAACACGCTCATGGGCAGAAACATCATATCCCGCTTCAGCTATATCGTCAATGCAAGTCTGAGAAGCTGGATATCTATAGCCCTTGCAAGCAGAATACTTTTCAAAAGTTGCAAAAGACAGCTTCTTACTTGCAGCACAACTAGATTTCAAAGAGGATTTTACCGGGGGCTTATGCATAGCCAACAAACCTAACGATGACCTAAGCTTGGTAGGGCTAATCAAGATCCATTCAGCATCACATTCCTTACGCCAGATCTTGAGTTCTCTGACCCAGTTAGGGCCTCCATTACCCAAAAGATGAAAATAGCATTTGAAAAGATCACAAGCAAAAGAGCGAAGATCCATAATAAAAAAGCCAACTTGCTTGCATGAGACTTGGAAAGAAAAAACTTTGTCTTTGACATGACTAACCCGAAGATCAATTGCCGAGCCACCAAGCGCAGCTTCCAGCGCCGCCGCTACAGAATCCTCGGATAAGAGGAAAGCATGCCTACCAAAGGACACAATCAGGATGAAAGACCTCCCTCTTCTCATCGGATGAATTGTGCGACCAGTAGATCTGAAAACCTCATCCGAAAAAACCCTACCCTTGGAGAAATCCAAGACAAGGGTAGATCCACCAGAAGAACCCATAGGAGATGGGTATTGCCTTGATCTAGAGAAGACGCCGAAGAAGATGATCGGAAAAGATCAAGAGATCAGTGGAGAGGGAGGGAGATCGCCGGTGGTGAGATCAGCGCCGGGGTGGGAGGTGGGAGCGCCATTCTGCAGCTTACAACACGCACAGATTCCGATGCTTCACTTATATTTGTTAGAGTGTAACGCCCCGGATCTGATGCGCCAGGTGTCCGCTAGTTATTCACCGTCATTGCCATGTCAGCTGCTTGCGTGTTGCATTTTTTCATGTCATCATGTGCATCCCATTTTGCATACGTGTTCGTCTCATGCATCCCAACATTTTTCCCGTTGTCCGTTTTGCAATTCGGCACTCCTATGTTCCCCGGCGCCCCCTTTTACCTCTTTTCGTGTGCGGGTGTTAAACTTTCCCGGAATGGACCGAGGTTTGCCAAGCGGCCTTGTTACACCACAGGTAGACCGCCTGTCAAGTTTCGTTCCATTTGGAGGTTGTTTGATACTACAACGGTTAACCGGGTAACCGCAAAGGTCTCTTTGGAGTTGCAGCTCAACACCCCTCCAAATGGCCCAATAACCCATCCTAACCCCCTCCTTGCTCTCGGTCGTTCGATCACGATCGTGTGGACGAAAACTGCTCCTCAGTTGGACTCTCCTAGCTCCCTCTACCTATAAATAAGCGCCTCCCTCTCCATTTTTCGGGCGAAACCCTAGATCTCTCTCTTCCCGCGCCACCGTACGTTTCACCCACCGCGCCCGGACATGTCCGCCGGCCCCTCCGCCGCCACGTGTCAGCCCGCCGTTGGCCGAGCTGCCTGCGCCCGCTTTCGCCCGGCCCGCCCGGGCAGGCCGGCCCCAGCAGCTTCACCCGTCGCCCAGCGCCCCCGCCTCCGCGCCCGCGTGCCGCTGCCGCACCGGACCGCGCCCTCGCCGCCCGTCTCCTCCAACTCCGGCAGCGCCCTCACGCCGAGTCGCCGGGCGTGCCGTCGCGCCAAGCCGCCTTGGGCCGCGCCCTCGCTGTCCTTTCGGGTCCCGCGCCCGGCCGCTCCTCCGGCGAGCTCCCCCGCACCTATCCATCCCCGTCCTCCAACTCCGGCGAGGATCCGGCGAGCTCGCGCCGCCGCCCCGGTTTCCGCGCCGGATGAACCCTAGATCTGGAGGTCCAGATTTCTTCCAAGTCATTTTTCTGCAGTATTTTATTGCCCTGTTCATCCTGCCATAACTCATCATCCGTATCTCCGTTTTGTGCGTGCAATATATCGAAATGTTCATCATGAGACGCTCTACATTTTGTTCCATTGTGTCATGCTTCTTTGAGGGGATCTTGATGCCCTAATCATCGTTGAAAGAGTGCTATATAATGTTGTTTGCTGTCTGTTAACAGAACTTGCTCATTTGTCAATTTTGCATCTTTTTGTGTGATTTTTCTTTTGAGCATGAAGTATACATGTGTTATGAGATAAAACATGTCATCTTTACTGTGGTGCAATTCAATCTTCATGATATGCCATTTGTTGATTGTTATAAGCTTGCAAAGTAGCCTTCGTGAGATTGCTGATTTCAGGGACTTAGAATTCTTCGAAGTCATTTCCCTGCTGTTATTGTCATGCCATGTATTCTTGTGAGATCCATGCCTCTTTTGAGTATGTTTAGTAAGGATGTTTTGGACATATAGCTATGCTCTATCCATCCATGCATCTGCTTGCATTTAAAGAGTGCTCTAGGATGTCTTAATCTTGCTCTACTTTTGCTATAAAATGTTCTTGGCAGATTGTTTACATGTTATTCAATTTTGCCAAGGTTGTTGCTAGTGATCCATGCGTGTTATGAGCTTGTTCTTGCCATGCTTAGCTTCATGAACATGTCTTCTTGCTGATGCTATGCTTATCTTGTCATGCAATGCCTTGTGATGAGTGAATCGAGTTCGCAAAGTTGCCTTCATGCTGCTGTTTATGCCATGCTCAGTTTTGCTACTAAGTGTGAATATGTTTATGAAACTTGCTATGTTTACATCGATGCCATCATATCTACTGTGCCCTTTTGGCTCATGATCAGTAAGGGACTTTTGTTCTATCAAATTAGTAGATTCATTACATGCCTTTGGTTTCCATGATAAGTTCCTTTAGCATGTTGTTTGATAGCTCTAAACATTGCAACCTGATGTTATTTCTGCCATGTCCTGTGAATTCTGCTAAGTCTGTGAACCTGTTATTATTTGCAATCTTGCCATGTCCTTTTCAGCATGGTCTTGTAGTTTCTGGAGATAGCTCAGTGTTCATTTTTTTTAATGTTTTACATGTAAATCATGTCCATGCCATGTTTTTGCATGTTGTGATGCTTTAGCATGTTGTTTTGGTGCTTGCAATATGCCTAGTTGATGTGTTGGCCAGCTTGTCCTTTAAACTTGTTTGGTGTGTATGTGTTGAACCGTTGCTCCGTTTTGAGTATGCTCTATATGAAACTTGCTTAGTTTTGTATGTAGTTTCATATTACCTTGTTGGATCCATGTTTTTATGTGTGTGCTCGATGTTTGAATGCATTTTGCATCAATGCCATGCTTATCTTGTTTTGCTCATATCTTCTAGGCGTAGCTCCGAATTAGATGAACTTTATATGTAACTTGACTAGAATTTCGTGTAGATCATCTTGGTGTATCTTAACTTGTTGTTTAACAACTTGAACATAAGGTTTATTCAGATCTGGACCAATTTCGAAATTTGCATATGAGGACTTACCGGAATTGTGATATGTTGTTTCCGGCCTCATTTAAACTTGCTTTGATATGTTGTTCTTGTATGCATCATCACTTGCCATGCATAGCCTCATGTAGCCTTGTCATGCATCATACTTGGTTGAGCATCATGCCTTGTTCATGTGTGGGGTGTTTACCATGTTGTGTGCTTCTTCTCGATAGTTCCCGTTTCGTTGCGATCGTGAAGATTCGTTCGACTACGCTTGGTGCGTCTTCGTGGCTTCATCATCTTCATGGAATCGTTCTTATTCCTTGCGGGATTTCAGGCAAGATGACCGTCACCTTGGATCTCATCACTATCATTGCTATGCTAGTTGCTTCGTTCTATCGCTATGCTGCGTTACCTACCACTTGCTGCTCAAGCCTTCCAAATTGCCATGAACCTTGAATCCGTTGTCACCCTTCCTAGCAAACCATTGTTTGGCTATGTTACCGCTTTGGCTCAGCCCCCCTTATAGCGTTGTTAGTTGCAGGTGAAGATGAAGATTGCTCCATGTTGGATTATGTTTATGTTGGGATATCACAATATCTCTTATATTATTAATGCATCTATATACTTGGTAAAGGGTGGAAGGCTCGGCCTTATGCCTGGTGTTTTGTTCCACTCTTGCCACCCTAGTTTCCGTCCTATCGGTATTATGTTCCCGGATTTTGCGTCCCTAACGCGGTTGGGTGATTTATGGGACCCCCTTGACAGTTCGCCTTGAATAAAACTCCTCCAGCAAGGCCCAACATTGGATTTACCATTTTCCCACCACCTATACCTTTACCTTTGGCGTAATTAATCCAAGGGTCATCTTTATTTTAGCCCTCCCCCCCCCCCCGGGCCAATGCTTCTCTAAGTGTTGGCACGAAGCAGCAGATCAAGGGGGCCACCTTGGGGAAACTTGAGGGCTGGTTTTACTCGTAGGATGTCTCATCCGGTGTTGCCCTGAGAGCGAGATATGTGCAGCTCCTATCAGATTGTCGGCACATCGGGCGGCTTTGCTGGTCTTGTTTTACCATTGTCGAAATGTCTTGTAACTGGGATTCCGAGACTGATCGGGTCTTCCCGGGAGAAGGAATATCCTTCGTTGATTGCGAGAGCTTATCACGGGCTAAGTTGGGACACCCCTGCCGGGTTTGAACTTTCGAAAGTCGTGCCCGCGGTTATGTGGCAGATGGGAATTTGTTAATGTCCGGTTGTAGTAAACTTGAAGTAAACTCTTCTAAAATACACCAACTGTGTGCGTAACCCTGAGTGTCTCTTTTCGGGGTTCATCGAGAGTAGAAAACGGTTTCTGGGTTATGTCTGACGTAAGTAGGAGTTCAGGATCACTTCTTGATCATTACTAGTTGACGACCGCTTGCTAAGCTCCTCTTCTCGCTCTTGTTTCGTAAGTTAGCCATCATATTTTGCTTAGTCGCTGCTGCAACCTCACCACTTTACCCCTTCCTTACCCATTAAGCTTTGCTAGTCTTGATACCCATGGTAATGGGATTGCTGAGTCCTCGTGGCTCACAGTTTACTACACCAACAGTTGCAGGTACAGGTTATGCGACGATCATGATGTGAGAGCGATGTTACTTGTGTTGGAGTTCTTCTTCTTCTTCGTCGATCTTGGGTAATGTTGGGGATATTACTACTCGGCGTAAACCGGCCAGGAGAGGCCGGGTTAACTTCATCAGTAGCCAAGTATGCTTGAAGCCCGTGAGGATATTCATAAGGGCCCAAGGCCCGGGACCGGTTTAAGGGTTGTAGCTGTAAACCGGCCTTAGTATGTAACATGTATGGTAAGTTAGAAATACTAGGGACCGAACCGGACACGTCTATGAGCCGGTCTCGGGACTCTGCAAACCGATGGGTGTCACCCATGTATATAAGGGGACAACCCGGCGGCGATTCATGAGGACAGACAACAACTCGAGACATAGGCGAAGCTTGTTTGCTCCCTAGTCATCGAAACCCCCATCAATTCCATCACAACTATACATAGGCTTTTACCTTCATCGAAGGGGCCGAACTAGTATAAACTCTCTTGTGTCCTTGTGTCCGCTTTAACCCCTTTAAGCTAACCCGTAGCGATGGCTCCATGACTAAGTCCTTTCATGAGGACATCTGCCGTGACAAAACCACGACAGTTGGCGCCCACCGTGGGGCTATCGCACGATGGTTTCAGGTTCTTAGAGGACAACTTCGAAGGACTCAAGGGTTATGCTGTGGGCCGGATGACCAAGAGTCGTCGTGGCAAGCTCTACATCGACGATTCAGGCTGGGGCCCCGAGGCCGGCTCGATTGAGTACGGGTACCGGGTCCCCTTTGGTGGCATACACGTCTTCATTGGCAAGATCGTTGAATCGGGCCCTAAGCCGGACATCTGCACCGACCTCGTCGAAACGGCTCAGCGTGCGAGATCTGCCCAGGTTAAACCGGCCATGAAGCGTGCCTTCGTGGGAGTCATTCACGGAGGAGAGTATGAGGTTGGATCGGCATCTGGTAGCGAGACCGTTGTTTACTCTGGCGACGAGTCCTCGACCGGAGAGACCGAATCATTGTATCAACAGCAGGACGGCCAGATTGGGGGCTGTTCCGATGGCGACAGTATTCCGGACCCCTCTGATCTGCCCAATCGGGTTGGGATATTCATGGCCGGTACACAAGCGGCGGTCCACTCTTCAATCGCAGCAGCAATGTTCTCCGGATCAGCAGCGGTGGCGGCGGCCGCGGCAGGAGGCTCTTTGCGCCCGCCGACTCAAGTTTTATCTGATCTGTTTGATGCGTTGGTTGTGCTTATGGCAGAAGCTAACCCGGCGGATATGGACGCCCACAATGCGGAGATTGCAAAAGTGAGGGAACAGATCACTCAGGCCAAGGCCGATTTGGCAGCCGAGAACAACAGGATGGCCGTGGAGCGGGCCGCTTTGGACGCGCAGGCCTATAGGCTTATGCTAGACCAGACCGCATCGCATGAAGTCCTGAAAAGGAAGCATCGGTCTCGCCTGCCGACAGTCTTTGATGGCAGAAACCTCTTTAACACCACAGGAGCAGGGACTAGTAACCCACCGTGGTTAAACCGGACGGAGGCACCCGGGACGGGTGCACCGGTTCAACCTCGCCTGAGGGAGCCACCTCGGCAGAATAACATCATGCCTCAGCCTGTCCAGACACGTCCAGGTCATTATTCCAATCCGATGGACAATCTTATTGCCGCCGCTTCACGGCTGGAGGCCATCCCAATTGAAGGAGATTCTCCGCAGGCGGTGGAGACACGCCGGGTTAAGGAACTTCTTCGAACAACATTGGTTCAACAGGAAGCATATTCATATAGCCGTGACTGGATTCATTCCACCCCCTGCCCAAGCCGGAGTTATAGCAGGCGGATGGATGAACCGGCCGTATCCAGTAAAGAACGGAACCGTGAAGTGCCCCGTGGCTGTAACCCGGCAGGTGATGCTCAGGAAGTGGTGGACCGGACCCGAGCACGCAGGGACGCCGAGTTAGCAGCGCAGGATGATGCTCGTCAACTTCCGCCGGTTCGTCCAACCACCACAATTGAGCCAGGGGTTACTTCTAGTTCTTTGGGAGTGCCTTGTCTTGTCCCCGCTTTACGCAATGTGCGCCTGCCCAAGGATTTCAAGGGCCCGCGCAAGGTACCAAATTACACGGCGGATTTGTTTCCAGAAGCATGGGTAGAGAGCTATGAGATGGCCATGGATATGCTTGATGTAGATGAAGCGGCATGTGCAAAGTATTTTACCATGATGCTTGAAGGGACAGCCCGTATTTGGTTAAAGAGCTTGCTAGCCAATTCAATCAGTTCATGGGCTCAGTTGCGAGCCCGGTTTATCCAGAATTTCAAGGATACATGTAAGCAGCCCATGTCGATAGTGGACTTAGCGACCTGTGTCCAGGAGGAAGGAGAGTCAACAACCCGCTGGGTACGCCGAATCTCGGAAATTTTGCACTCCTCAGACCGCATTAACGCCGACTCTTCGGTTATAACTTTGGAAAGCAACTGCCGGTTTAAACCTCTGAAGTTGAAATTGGGAAGGATGAAGCGCCATTGCAACAATATGGGAACCCTCATGACTGCGTTAGTAAATTATGTTGATTCTGATGGTACCAAGGATCTCGAGTCTGATGATGACAAGACAGGGAAGGGAAAGAAGAACAGCAACTCCAAGGGGCAACAGCACAACACGGCAGGTCATGGTAACGGAGGCAAGCATAAAGCGGATCGTAGCATGGACTTTGTGGCTAATACCAACACACAGGACATGGGTCAGCGACGGAAGGGTAAACCGCCAAATCATGGTGGAGCTCCAAGTCCCAATCCGGACCACCTGAATTATCTATTAAACTAGCCCTGTCCGAAGCACGGGACGAAGGAAGCGCCAGCCAGCCACCTTTGGAAGGATTGTTATATTATGCAGGAGTTTAAAAATTCTAATGCTTTCCGGTATGATCATGGATCAGGTGCTAGCTCCGGATCCGGATTCCATGGGCTGGGTCACAGTGGAGGAAACGCCGGTTCAGGCTTCAATGGAGATCAGGGTGGACATAACAATCAAAATAATCAGAATAGCCAGGGTGGTTACAACCAACAGCAGCAGCAGTCGGGTTATCAGAGCCATCCGAAACAGTTGAATAGTGGGCAATATCATGCACTCACCACTAGATTGGATAAGCGGGACCAGAAGCTTCACAAGCGAGCAGTGAATTCAATTGAACCGGCCGCGCCTCGTTATTTACGCTGGTCCGAACAGCCAATCATATGGAGCAGAGAGGATCACCCGCCCCGGGTTGACAATCCGGGTCAGCTAGCGTTGGTGGTGGCACCTCAGGTGGGAGGTTATAAGTTCACCAAGGTACTCATGGATGGAGGAAGCAACATTAATATCTTGTATTACGAGACCTTCCGTCGTATGGGGCTAACAGACAAGAATCTTAAACCGTCTAATACGGTGTTCCATAGTGTGGTACCGGGCAAGTCAGCATATCCTGTTGGCAAGATAGCTCTGGAGGTAGCCTTTGGAGATGATCATGATTCCAGGTCAGAAACATTGGTTTTTGAGGTGGTTAAGATCCGGAGCCCGTACCATGCTTTGTTTGGGCGGCCGGCTTATGCCAAATTTATGGCACGACCCTGTTATATCTATCTGCAGCTCAAGATGCCGGGTCACAAGGGGACCATAACCGTTCATGGAAGTCGCAAGATTGCCTTGGAGTGTGAAGAAGGTGATGCGGCCTATGCAGAGTCGGTTTGTGCCCCGGAGGAGTTGAAGTATTACAAGGATAATTTTGATTCGGCTGACATGACTCCGTTGAAAAAGCCAACCACAGAGCATGATCCGGCTCTAAAGTTCAAATCGGCAGCTGAGACCAAGCTTGTTGACTTCGTACCTGGCGATTCGTCCAAGCAGTTTAGTATCAGTGCCAACTTGGATCCGAAATAGGAAAGCGCGCTCATCGAGTTCATCCGTGAGAACTAGGACATTTTTTCATGGAAGCCTTCTGACATGCCAGGTGTACAGAGGGAACTCGCTGAGCACACTCTTAATGTTGATCCTAAGTATAAACCGGTGAAGCGGTTTCTCCGCCGGTTTAATGAAGAAAGGCGCAAAGCTATTGGAGAGGAAGTAGTCAGTCTCTTAGCGGCTGGCTTTATTTTTGAAGTGTTCCATCCTGGATGGCTGGCTAATCCGGTGCTGGTCCTTAAGAAGAACGGCACCTGACGCATGTGTGTGGATGTAACGCCCCGGATCCGATGCGCCAGGTGTCCGTCAGTTATTCATCGTTGTTGCCATGTCATTTGCTTGTGTGTTGCACTTTGCCATGTCATCATATGCATACATGTTCGTCTCATGCATCCGAGCATTTTCCCCGTTGTCCGTTTTGCAATCCGGCGCTCCTATGTCTCCCGGCGCCCCCTTTTGCCTCTTTTCGTAAAGGGGTGTTAAACGGTCTCGGAATGGACCGAGGTTTGTCAAGCGGCCTTGGTATAGCACCGGTAGACTGCCTGTCAAGTTTCGGATCATTTGGAGGTCGTTTGATACTCCAACGGTTAACCGGGTAACCGCAAAGGCCTCTTTTGTCTTGCAGCCCAACACCCTTCCAAAGTGGCCCTAAACCCAGCAAACTCCCCTCCGTGCTCTTGGTCGTTCGATCACGATCGCGTGGCCGAAAACCGCGCCTCATTTGGAGCTTCCTAGCTCCTCCTACCTATATATAAGTGACCCCCTCCGAAATTCGCGGTCTAATCCCCCCAAACCCTAGCAAATCTCCCTCCGCGCCGCCGGACATGTCCGCCCGGAAGCCGGACATGTCCGCCCGTCGCCCCGGCCAATCCCACCTCACCACGTCGCTCCCGCCGCCGTCTCCGCCGCCAAGGCCCTTGCTGCCCAGATCCGCCCATAGGGCCCCACCGCCGCCGCCGCCGCCCGTCCGGCCCGCGCGCGCCCGCCACTATCGCCGGTGCCGCCCGCCACCATGCCGCGCCCTCCCTGCCGCCCGACCCACCGGCGCTCCGCGCTGGCCGCCGCCCGCCACCGCCACTGGCTCTCTCGCTGCGCTCCGCCTCCGTCGCCTTGTTGCCCGCCGCCCGCCTCCCGTCGTCGCCGGCCGTCGTCCCGGTCGGGTCCGCCACCGATCGCCCGCTCGATCACCGCCGCGCCCGGCCCGTCGCCTTGCTGAGCTTCGGCGGATCCGGCGAGATCCGGCGGATCCGCGAGATCCGCCGGATCCGCCCGCTCCGCCTCGAGCTCCTTCCCGCCATCTTCGAGTTCTCCGGCGAGCTCTCCGGCGAGACCCGACGCCCGTTGACTTTTTCCCCGAGGTCCAAATCTCTCTAAGTCCCTGAGTTTTTTGCACATTTTCATGCCATATTCATCATGCCGTATCTCTGCATCTGTAGCTCCGTTTCATGCGTGTAATATGTCAAATTGTTCGTATCAACGAGTACATCATTTCATCTCATTGCATCATTTACATTTGAGCTCATCTTGATACCCGAAATGCTGTTAGAAGAGGGCTATGTGATGTTAGTTTCAGATTCTTATCAGAACATGCACTTTTGTCCTTTTTGCCATGATTGATGTGTGCACCCTATGAACTTGAGTACTACATGTGTTTTGTAATATGCCATTCCATCTTTAAAGGGGTGTATGCCATGTATTTTTGTGATCTCTGTGGTGACTAGCACAAGCATGCAAACTAGGCTTCATGATGTTGCTGATTTCAGCCCCTGTTCTGCTGATATTTTTATGCCATATAAACTTGATGCTACCGAGAGATCCATGCTTATTTTGAGATACTTCAGTAATGATGTTTTGAACATATGGTTATTCTCTATCCATCCATGCCCTTGTTTGCAATTATGGAGTGCCATAGCTTCAGTCAATCGAGCTCTACTTTTGCTATAAAATGTTTCCTGGCAGGTTGTTTACATGTTATTCAATTTTGCCAAGGTTGTTGTAGTTGATCCGTGTATGCTATGATGTTTTTCTTGCCATGTATAGCTTCTATGCCATGTATTATTACTGTTGGTTGCCTTGCCATGCCATGTATTGATCTGTGGTGAGTGGTTCAAGCTCACCAACATGCCTACTTATTGTTGTTCCTGCCATGTATGAATCTGTCATATAACTTGCCATGTTTACATGGGTGCCATCATATCGTATTGTCCTTTTTGGCTCATGGTCAGTAAAAGATTTTTGTTCTATGCAATTAGTAGATTCATGCCATGCCTTTGTTTGCCATGATAAGTTCCTGTAGCATTTTGTTTGATAGCTCTAAACATTGCAACCTGATGTTATTTTCCTGATAAGTCTGAAACTGTTATTATTTGCAATCTTGCCATGTCCTTTTGAGCATGTTTTAGTCATTTCTGGAGATAGGTCAGTGTTCATGTTTTGTCATGCTTTACCTGTACTTCATGCCCGTGCCTTTTGTTTTCATATTGAGGTGCTGTAGCATATTGTTTTGATGCTTGCAATATGCCTAGTTGCTGTTCTGGACAGATTGTTGTTATGACTTGTATAGGGTGTATGTGTTGAACCGTTGCTCCGTTTTGAGTGTGCTCTACATGAAACTTGCTTGATTTTGCATGTAGTTTCATATTATCATGTTGCATCCTTGTTTTGAGGTGTTTGCTTGATGTTTGTGTGCATTTTGCAATAATGCCATGTTTAACTTGTTTTGCTCATATCTTCTAGGCCGTAGCTCCGAATTAAATGAACTTTATATGTAACTTGACTAGAATTTTGTGTAGATCATCGTGGTGCATCTTAACTTGCTGTTTAACAACTTGAACATAAGGTTTATTCAGATCTGGACCAATTTCGAAATTTGCATATGAGGACTTACCGGAATTGTTATATGTTGTTCCCGGCCTCATTTAAACTTGCTTTGCTGTGTTGCTCTCATTTTTGACATGATTGATGTGTGCACCCTATGAACTTGAGTACTACATGTGTTTTGTAATATGCCATTCCATCTTTAAAGGGGTGTATGCCATGTATTTTTGTGATCTCTGTGGTGACTAGCACAAGCATGCAAACTAGGCTTCATGATGTTGCTGATTTCAGCCCGTGTTCTGCTGATATTTTTATGCCATGTAAACTTGATGCTACCGAGAGATCTATGCTTATTTTGAGATACTTCAGTAAGGATGTTTGAACATATGGTTATTCTCTATCCATCCATGCCCTTGTTTGCAATTATGGAGTGCCATAGCTTGAGTTAATCGAGCTCTACTTTTGCTATAAAATGTTTCCTGGAAGGTTGTTTACATGTTATTCAATTTTGCCAAGGTTGTTGTAGTTGATCCGTGTATGCTATGATGTTGTTCTTGCCATGTATAGATTCTATGCCATGTCTTATTACTGTTGGTTGCCTTGCCATTCCATGTATTGATATGTGGTGAGTGGTTCAAGCTCACCAACATGCCTACTTGTTGTTATTCCTGCCATGTATGAATCTGTCATATAACTTGCCATGTTTACATGGGTGCCATCATATCTTCTGTTCCCTTTTGGCTCATGGTCAGTAAAAGACTTTTGTTCTATGCAATTAGTAGATTCATGCCACACCTTTGTTTGCCATCATAAGTTCCTGTAGCGTGTTGTTTGATAGCTCTAAACATTGCAGCCTGATGTTATTTTCCTGATAAGTCTGAAACTGTTATTATTTGCAATCTTGCCATGTCCTTTTGAGCATGTTTTAGTCATTTATGGAGATAGGTCAGTGTTCATGTTTTGTCATGCTTTACCTGTACTTCATGTCCATGCCTTTTGTTTTCATATTGAGGTGCTGTAGCATATTGTTTTGATGCTTGCAATATGCCTAGTTGCTGTTTTGGACAGATTGTTGTTATGACTTGTATAGGGTGTATGTGTTGAACCGTTGCTCCGTTTTGAGTGTGCTCTACATGAAACTTGCTTGATTTTGCATGTAGTTTCATATTATCATGTTGCATCCTTGTTTTGAGGTGTTTGCTTGATGTTTGTATGCATTTTGCATCAATGCCATGTTTAACTTGTTTTGCTCATATCTTCTAGGCCGTAGCTCCGAATTAAATGAACTTTATATTTAACTTGACTAGAATTTCGTGTAGATCATCGTGGTGCATCTTAACTTGTTGTTTAACAACTTGAACATAAGGTTTATTCAGATCTGGACCAATTTCGAAATTTGCATATGAGGACTTACCGGAATTGTTATATGTTGTTCCCGGCCTCATTTAAACTTGCTTTGATGTGTTGCTCTTGTTTGCATGTAGCGACCTGACACAAAATCGGTCAAGTCTCTGTGTCTGTACCATCCCAAGATCATGCTGGCACTCACGGTACATTGATGAAATAATCAAAGTTCAATCACACCTGAATTTATTACACGATTCTCATATCGAGTCTTTATTACAATAGAATAAATTCGGCCGAAGGCCAACTCATGAGAAATAAATTAAGTAAAGCTGCGGAAGCGTAAAGAATAGCGAGTCCATCCGACTCCAAAGGGCAATCGCCAAGCGCGGATCGTAGCCTCACTCCTGATCGGAATACTCCTCTGCAACATAAGACGTTGCAGACGTGTAGGTCAGCATTTTGAATATGCTGGCAAGTCATGAGGAGAACAACAATAAAATTACTAACACTATACGCAATTTGGCTGTGGGGCTCTAAGTTTCATCATTTTGTGAAAAGCCAGTTTTTCCCTACAATAAGGACTTGTTTGCAAATACTACAAAATTGTTGGTAGTTATTTGAGATGGTTCCGCCAACCAATGTCTCATTCCCAATTATTAATAACCCCTCAATTAATTTATTAATTTTGGTGTTGAGATTTCCGAATACTTCCAAGTTCCAGAGGCTCAAATTGTCCGTGAATCGGGACACGGCTAATCGATTAGATCTTTACTCTGCAGAGGTTTGCGACTTTACCCGCAAGAATCGTTCCTCCTTTTAAGTCTTCGCACTTCATGGTGTTTGAAGACGGACGAACGCAACAGGGTCTTCCGAAGGGTTCCTCAGCCACCGCCGTACCCATCCAATCCTACCGTTCTTCTACATCTCGTAGCACCGTCCGCCAGAGTCACAACTAGGGTTGACCAAGCGAGCCCATAATGGCTTGCGGCTGCATGTAAGCTTCCGGTCAATGGGGTATACATCCGTCTCTTCGTGGCTGGGTGAAGCTTTCCGCAAGATGTCATGGCACTTCTCCATGCATCCCGCCAACCACCGGGTTCTCCAGGTGCCCGTCAACCGTCCTCCACCCAAGAGTGAATTTGAAGTCCATCTTGAGCTCGAAGTTCATGGGGTTGTCATCATCTTGACTCTCACATCTCCCTTATGGATTCACTCAACCAACCCCGTCTACGAGCATAGCAAAAATAAACTACTTCGTCCCGGGCCATGGTAACAAGGGAAATTGGGTTCATCCTACCTCATGATACTACTCAAGAACATAACTTCAAATTTCACCTACTGCATGCATGGTGGGAGGTATAATTCTAATGCAATAAAATCATAGGTATTGTAAAGAAACATGATCAATGACTTGCCTTGTTGACGATCTTCAAAAGCTAGGGACTCGTGGTAGCAAGCTTCGCACTCCGGAAATTCTACCGAGGCAAACAACAATCATAATAAGCATATAGCATATGATCACTTAACATAATAGCATGCTAACATAACACACAAAGCAATGGAACCAAAACCCAAAGAAAGTTCGAAGAAATCCAAATCAATGCTTTTGCCACATCAAACAACAACCATGAAATAGTTTTACACAACAAAAAATTTCTTAACAGAACCTAAGTATGGGTTTATGCTACCTAACAGAAAAGGAATCATCAAGCAACTAGGAGCAAAAAGAATCACCTTAAAAACTATTATAAAACTCCTATTAGGCCTAAAACCATACTAGTAATAAAAAATAAAATAAAAGTTTTATTTGTAATAAATAAAAGTTCATGCTCTAAAGTTACAGAAACTAAACAAGAATAAACTATCACATAGGAGAAATAAAATTATTTGCTATATGAAACAATAGGAAAATAGTAGCTAGTTGAATAAATAGGAATAACTTGATTCTGATTAAAACTATTTTTTATTAATTTCTAAAATGCCCAAATAAATTCCTACGGTTAGGCAATGTCAATACAAAGTTGTGACAAAAGAATCACTAAAAATAATATTTCTAACTCATTTTATAGCAGAATTACTATTCTGTCTAAATCTAAAATAAAGCTATTTTAAATAATTTTAACATGACTAATTATATTTTCTGCAGAAACTACAATAAATTTTCAAACCAACAAAAAAGAATCACTTAAAAATATTAAGTAGATTAAAAGATATGAATTTTACAAAATCAAACTATTCTGTTAAAACAGAAAACGAAAAATAAAACTAAAACGAAAACCGCGCTAATGGGCCTATCTAGCATACTGGCGTAATATAACTAAACTACACACACGGTTTAACAGAAAACAACCGCGTCGGCCGGTCCAACTAAACCCTAACTAAAACCGATCTAAACCGGAATAAAACCGGTTCACTTAAACTAAACCTAACTAAACCGTACCCCTTCGGGGATCTAACCTAACCCTACGATCTAGATCGAACGGCGACGAGGAGCTCCAGCGATTTACCGAGGCGGCGACGACGACGGCAGCTCGGGCGGCGACAGTGCGAGGTCTCCGTGGTCGGGGACGTCGGCGGGACCTCCGGCAGGTCTTGGCGTGTGAGGGAGCTCGGGGTGGGGTCGGGTGAGCTCGAGGTGGCAGGGCGGTCGGAACAGGGCTAATGGCGGGCGGGCGTTGCTTGGGCGAGGGGAAGACAAAGGTGGGGATCCACCTGTCGGTGAGAGAGGGAAGAGGAGGGATCGGGCGGGCGACCGTGCGGTTGCGTTTGGCGAGGGGCGCTGGCGTGGGCAGGGCCATTGGCGCTGGTGGCCGGGTGGTGGTGGTCACTGGTGGGCCTCGGCTATTTGGTGGGCAGGGCTGGCTGGTGGCGCTGGGTCCTCCTTTTTTATTTTTTTTTTGAATATTTAGAGAGGGAGAAAAATATATAAATATAAACATTTTATATAGGACATATATATATCAAAATGATCAGGGGAATATTCCCTATAAGTTGAACATTTTTCCAGGAGCAAAACTCAAACTTAAAAAAAATCATTTTTCTAAATTTCCAAATAAAATTCAGATTTGAATTCAAACTTTTTGGCAAAGTTTTCTTCTGACATTTTTGGAGTGTCATGTTTACTCCTCTCATACTTTGTCTCAAGTATTGTCAGGCATTGATTTGAAATTAATTTCAACTGCCAAATTTTGAATTCAAATGCCAACAACTCCAAAACTTCTGAAACTTCAAATGCCACTCAAATTCAAACAAGATGCATAGATGCTTAGCTATAATTGTAAAACATTCCAAATAGGAAATTTGGGATGTTACAAACCTACCACCTTAAGATGAATCTCGCCCTCGAGATTCGGGTTAACTAGCAAATAGGTGCGGGTGGTCTCGAAGGAGGTCTTCTTCTCGCTCCCGGTGGCTTCCTCCTTGAATGTTGACTCCAAAGACCTTGCAAAACTTGATGATCTTGCTGCGGGTGACTCAGTTCGCAGTCTCGAGAATCCGGACGGGTTTCTCCTTATAAGTCAGATCACTGTCGAGTTGTATGGCCTCTAGGGGCACTGTATCTCTCAACGGAATATCGGCCATGTCGGCATGGCATTTCTTCAGCTGAGAAACATGGAAGACATCATGAACTCTGGACAATCCTTTCGGCAATTCCAACTTGTAAGCAACTTCTCCACGACGTTCGAGGATTTTGTAGGGGCCAATGAGTCGGGGTGCTAACTTTCCTTTAACACCGAACCTCTTGATTCCACGAAGTAGGGACACACGAAGATATGCTCGGTCTCCTGCTTCGTAAGTTACTTCCTTGTGTTTCCTGTCGGCATAACTCTTCTGTCTCGACTGAGCTATCTTGAGTCTATCTCGAATCAGCTTGACTTTCTCTTCGGAATCTCTGATAAGATCGGAACCGAAAAGTGTTCGATCTCCAACACCATCCCACAACAATGGTGTTCTGCACCTCCTTCCGTATAGAGCTTGAAGGGGCCATCTTCAGATCGGTCGATAATCGTTGTTGTATGAGAATTCTGCGTATGGCAAATTATCATCCCAGCTAGACCCATAGTCTAGCACACAAGCTCTCAACATGTCCTCCGTAATCTGGTTGACTCTCTCGTGTGTCCATCTGTCTCATGGATGAAAAGCTGTCTCAACTCCAGCCTCGCACCCAAAGTTTCATGCAACTGATTCCAAAACTTTGAGGTAAATTGTGTTCCTCTATCGACACGATACTCCTCGGAACTCCATGCGGACATACGATCCTGGTCATGTATATCTTGGCTAACTTAGCTCTGGTATAGGTAGTCTTCACGGAATGAAATGAGCTACCTTGGTCAATCGAGCAACCACTACCCAGATGGAATCATAACCTGAACGGGTCTGGGTAATCTGTGATAAAATCCATTCCAAGTTTTTCCCATTTCCACTCGGGAATCGGCAAAGGTTGAAGTAACCCTGCTGGCTTCGATGTTCCGCCTTTACTCGCTGGCAAACATCGCATACTTGCTACGTACTCGCAATATCCTTCTTCATACCGTCCACCGAAACTTTCCTTCAAATCCAGATACATCTTGGTGTTACCGGGTGAATCGAGTACGGTGAATCATGAGCCTCTGAAGAATTAGCTTCCTGAGTTCGGGATCATTGGGTACATAAATACGATCCTCGAACCATATAGCTCCGTATTCATCATTACGAAATCCTTTAGCTTTTCCTTCATTCATCTTTTCTTTATCTCATCAATTTCCTTGTCCGACTTCGGGCTTCACGAATCCTTTCGCCAAAGTGGACTGAACCTCGAGTTGCAACATATCCTCTGGAACTATCTCCATCGGAGATCTCGAGGTCATCGACTAACTCCTGGGTAATCCTCCTGCTATAAGAGTATTTACATAACTCTTACGGCTCAAAGCATCTGCTACAACATTAGCCTTTCCGGGTGGTAATGCAATCTCATGTCATAGTCCTTGATTAACTCTAGCCATCTCCTCTTTGAGGTTCAACTCTTCTGCGTGAAAATATACTTCAAGCTCTTATGATCTGTGTAAACATCACAACGGTTTCCGATGAGGAAATGTCTCCAGGTCTTGAGTGCATGCACTACGGCTGCTAACTCCAAATCATGTGTGGCATAATTCATCTCGTGAGGTCGTAGCTGTCTGGAGGTATAAGCTACAACTTTTCCTTCCTGCATGAGTACTCCTCCGAGTCTCTGACGAGAAGCGTCACAATATACCTGGTAATCCTTGTGTATGTCCGGCAAAATCAGTACTGGGGCTGTAACCAAACGTTTCTTCAATTCCTGGAAACTGGCTTCACAATCCTCGGTCCAAATGTACTTGGCGTCCTTCTTCAACAGCTCAGTCATAGGCTTGGCAATCTTTGAGAAATTTTCAATAAACCTCCGATAATATCCTGCGAGTCCGAGAAAACTGCGGATCTCCTTGACTGAGGTGGGCGACTGCCAATCGGTGACTGATTCAACCTTGGCGGGGTCAACTGCTATTCCTTCTCCTGAAATAACATGTCCTAGGAATCCGACTTCTTTCAGCCAAAATTCACATTTACTGAACTTGGCATACAACTGATGTTCTCGAAGTTTCTCCAGAACTAGACGCAAATGTTCTTTATGCTCTTCCTCGCCCCTGGAGAAAATCAGTATATCATCGATGAACACCACGACAAACTTGTCCAGATATTCCATAAATACCTTGTTCATCAAATTCATGAAGTATGCAGGGCATTAGTCAATCCGAATGACATGACGGTATACTCATATAAACCATACCAGTGGTGAATGCGGTTTTGGGTATATCTTTTCACGGATCTTCAATCGATGATACCTGATCAAGATCGATCTTGGAGAATACTTTGGCTCCAACTAGCTGATCAAATAGATCATTAATCATCGGCAAAGGGTACTTGTTCTTGATGGTCACGTCGTACAGCGAACGATAATCCACAACCATTCTCAGGGTTCCATCCTTCTTCTTTACCAAAAGAACTGGGGCTCCCCAAGGTGATGAGCTTGGCCGAATATATCCCTTCTCCAATAACTCAATAATTTGATTCTTGATCTCTTTTAAATCGTTCAGGGGCATCCGATAGGGTCTCTTGGATATCGGGGCTGTGCGGGGCAATAACTCAATCAGAAATTCAATGTCTCTGTCCGGTGGCATTCCTGGTAATTCCTCCGGAAACACATCGGGAAAATCTTGCACTATTGGCACTTCCTCCTGAACAACTCCCGTGAGGGAATGGACCTGATTCTTCATCGGGGTACGTCTGGATACATACTTGATCCTCTTCTGCTCCGGGGTGGTGAGCAGAATCGACTTGCGGGCACAATCTATGTTTCCTTCAAACTTCGTCAACCAATCCATGCCTAGGATTACATCCAAGGTCTGGGTTTCCAATACTATGAGGTCTGCGGGAAATTTATGGTTTCCGATGTTGAGGGTTGCATGACAGCCTAAGCCTGCCATCATTTCTCCTCCTGCGGAACTGACGTGAAGAGGGCTTCTAAGGGTTCTAGTGGGCAACCCGTATTTTTCCACAACTACCCTTGATATGAATGAATGCATTGCACCAGAATCAAAGAGTACCAATAATGAATGTGAATTCAATAAAAACTTACCAACCACAGTGTCTGGCTGATCATAGACGTCCTCCACGTCAATGTGGTTCACCTGAGCACGAGGAAAAGGGTTGGGCTTCTTTGCTGAGCTTCCATTGCCGTTTCCATTCCTCTGCTTGGCCTCCGGGCAGTCGGTGGCATAGTGCCCTGTTTTCTGGCACTTGAAACAGGTGATGTGACTCAGATCCTTCGGAGCCGGGGCAGGACGATGCTGGTTGCCATTGCCGTTTCCATTGCCTGACTTGTTGTCCTAGTTGAGGTTGTTCCCATTTCCTCCATGGTTATGTCCTCCATGGTTATGATGGGTATGCCCTCCCGAGTATGGGGCATAACGGGGCTTCTGCTGAGCTCCAGAGTTGTACTTCCCCTGACCATATTTCCGCTTGCGGCTATCAATCTGCTGCTGCTTGCCTTCAAGTATGGTGGCCTTGTCTACCAGCTCCTGGTAGTTGGTGAAGGTAGCCACCATTAGCTGCATACCCAGCTCGTCATTGAGTCCCTCGAGAAACTTTTCCTGCTTTGCGGCATCTGTGGCCACATCATCCGGGGCATAGCGAGCTAACTTGCTGAACTCATCCACGCATCGCCCCACAAGACGGTTCCCTGGCGTAAGTTGCGGAACTCACGCTTCTTGAGACTCATGGCTCCAAATGATACATGAGCGGTGCGGAAAGCTTGCTGGAACTGATCCCACGTGATGGTGGCGATGGGATAAGTGGTGGTGTAGTTCTCCCACCAAGAAGCTGCAGGTCCATCAAGTTGATGTGCGGCAAAGCGCACCTTCTCTGCATCCGTGCATCCAACAGTGACTAACTCTCTTCCGACCTTGCGGAGCCAATCATCGGCCACAATCGGCTCAGTGCTGCTAGAGAACACTGGCGGATTCAGCCTTAGGAATCGGGTCAAGTTGTCAACAGGGGGTGGTGGCGGTGGATTGTTGTTGTTGTTGTTGTTGTTGTTGTTCTGGTTCTGGATGAGCATCTGCATGAGGGCATTCTGCTGCTGGATCAGCTGGGTGAGCTCCGGCGGAAAGTTGAGACCGGGGTCACGTCTCGGAGGTATCTGGTGTTTTGGAGTGGATGAGAAAATTAGAATAGAACAAAGGTCTAATGAGAAATAACACTACCCATATGAATGCACAATCATAATCACACCAATCATTTATTCAATCCACTCAAACATGGTTCAGTCTCCGACTAATCAAAAATAACGACCTAACTGATCGACGAAAATAAAATAACATGGCGGTCGACTAAATGTCTTCATCACTAATCCTTGCGTCCTCTGGTGTGACGTCCTCCGGTGGGGCGTCCTCTGATGCGGCGCCTCCTCTTGCGGCTTTCTTCAGTGGAGCTCCCTTCATAATCCTGATCATTGCTCACGAGAGGTCCGTCATCTCCACTCGGAAAAAGGTCTTCTCCGATGTCCATCTTTTCCTCTAGTGCGGCAACATCCATCTTCAGCTTGTCGACTCTCTCCATGAAGTCCGTGATTTCTTCCTCATGGTCAAGGAAGTCTGCGTGTGCCTTCTCCTCCAGTTCCAGTTCACGGAACAATAGCCTCATGTGTACCTTCGAGTTACGGCGAGTCTGGATCTCCCGTTTCCTGAGGAGACACTCCAAGTCTTGGACATATGAGAGAATGGAGTCGTCCTCTACGGTACGGATGATATCTCCGTTCCTCGCTCTGCGAGAAACCATGGCGAGGTCCGATGGATTGAGCTCGGCCCTGTACTCTTCTCGGAGATGTCCGAGTGCACGATAAATCGCCATGTCTCTTCCGAGGATCCAGTTGAAATCGGTAAACTCAAAGTCAATAGGCTCAGATGTCCTCCGGTTCTCCTGGAATGTGCACCTCAATCACATGAAGCGGGTATCCGTCGGAGCGCATTGGTAGGTTTCCGTGATTGAGGGCAGAGCAATCTTCAGCTTCTTCATGATCTGCACCAGCTTCTTGCCGAAAGGCATCGCCTCATCTGGTGGCAAAACTCCGTAGCAAACTGGGGTGAACTCGGCGCCATCTAGAATGTTGAAAATCGGAGAGAAGTCGAAATGAACAGGGAGAATTACGGAATGATAAGGACATAAAATAAGTAGTCTCTTCCTATGGCTTTCCGATCCTAGGGGTTACGCCCCACGGTCAGCGTGTGCTCAATACCATCTCTCAGAGCGATCGACCCAAAATCGGTCAAGTCTCTGGTATGCATACCATCCCAAGATCATCTTGGCACTCACGGACATTGATGAAATAATCAAAGTTCAATCACACCGAATTTATTACACGATTCTCATATCGGGTCTTTATTACAATAGAATAAATTCGCCAAGGCCAACTCATGAGAAATAAACTAAGTAAAGCTGCGGGCGTAGAAGAATAGCGAGTCCATCCGACTCCAAAGGGCAATCGCCAAGCGCGGATCGTAGCCTCACTCCTGATCGGAATACTCCTCTGCAACATAAGACATTGCAGCCGTGTAAGTCAGCATTTTGAATATGCTGGCAAGTCATGAGGAGAACAACAATAAAATTACTAACACTATATGCAATTTGGCTGTGGGGCTCTAAGTTGCATCATTCTGCGAAAAGCCAGTTTTTCCCTACAATAAGGACTTGTTTGCAAATACTACAAAATTGTTGGTAGTTATTTGAGATGGTTCCGCCAACCAATGCCTCATTCCCAATTATTAATAACCCCTCAATTAATTTATTAATTTTGGTGTTGAGATTTGTGAATACTTCCAAGTTCCAGAGGCTCAAATTGTCCGTAACCGGGGACACGGCTAATCGATTAGATCTTTACTCTGCAGAGGTTTGCGCACTTTACCCGCAAGAATCGTTCCCTCCTTTTAAGTCTTCGCACTTCATGGTGTTTGAAGACGGGACGAACGAAACAGGGTCTTCCGAAGGGTTCCTCTGGCCACTGCCGGTACCCATCCAATCCTACCGTTCTTCTACATCTCGTAGCACCGTCCGGCCAGAGTCACAACTAGGGTTGACCAAGCCAGAGCCCATCATGGCTTGCGGCTGCACAGGTAAGCTTCCGGTCAATGGGGTATACATCCGTCTCTTCGTGGCTGGGTGAAGCTTTCCGCAAGATGTCATGGCACTTCTCCATGCATCCCGCCAACCACCGGGTTCTCCAGGTGCCCACAACCGCCTCCACCTAGTAGTGAATTTCAAGTCCATCTTGAGCTTGAAGTTCATGGGGTTGTCATCATCTTGACTCTCACATCTCCCTTATGAATTCACTCAACCAACCCCGTCTACGAGCATAGCAAAAATAAACTACTTCGTCCCGGGCCATGGTAACAAGGGAAATTGGGTTCATCCTACCTCATGATACTACTCAAGAACATAACTTCAAATTTCACCTAATGCATGCATGGTGGGGAGGTATAATTCTAATGCAATAAAAATCATAGGTATTGTAAAGAAACATGATCAATGACTTGCCTTGCTGACGATCTTCAAAAGCTAGGGACTCGTGGTAGCAAGCTTCGCACTCCGGAAATTCTACCGAGGCAAACAACAATCATAATAAGCATATAGCATATGATCACTTAACATAATAGCATGCGAACATAACACACAAAGCAATGGAACCAAAACCCAAAGAAAGTTCGAAGAAATCCAAATCAATGCTTTTGCCACATCAAAGAACAACCATGAAATAGTTTTACACAACAAAAATTTTCTTAACAGAACCTAAGTATGGGTTTATGCTACCTAACAGAAAAGGAATCATCAAGCAACTAGGAGCAAAAAGAATCACCTTAAAAACTATTATAAAACTCCTATTAGGCCTAAAACCATACTAGTAAGAAAAAATAAAATAAAAGTTTTATTTATAATAAATAAAAGTTCATGCTCTAAGGTTACATAAACTAATCAAGAATAAACTATCACATAGGAGAAATAAAATTATTTGCTATATGAAACAATAGGAAAATAGTAGCTAGTTGAATAAATAGGAATAACTTGATTCTGATTAAAACAAGTTTTTTATTAATTTCTAAAATGCCCAAATAAATTGCTACGGTTAGGCAATGTCAAAACAAAGTTGTGACAAAAAGAATCACTAAAAATAATATTCCTAACTCATTTTATAGCAGAATTACTATTCTGTCTAAATCTAAAATAAAGCTATTTTAAATAATTTTAACATGAATAATTATATTTTCTTCAGAAACTATAATAAATTTGCAAACCAACAAAAAAAGAATCACTTAAAAATATTAAGTAGATTAAAAGATATGAATTTTACAAAACTGAAACTATTCTGTTAAAACAGAAAACGAAAAATAAAACTAAAATGAAAACCGGCGCTAATGGGCCTATCTAGCGCCCTGGGCGTAATATAACTAAACTACGCACACGGTTTAACAGAAAACAACCGCGTCGGCCGGTCCAACTAAACCCTAACTAAAACCGATCTAAACCGGAATAAAACCGGTTCACTTAAACTAAACCTAACTAAACCGTACCCCTTCGGGGATCTAACCTAACCCTACGATCTAGATCGAACGGCGACGAGGAGCTCCGGCGACTTACCGAGGCGGCGACGGCTATGGCAGCTCGGGCGGTGACGGTGCGGGGGTCTCCGGTGGTCGGGGACGTCGGCGGGGACCTCCGGCGGGTGCGGCGTGACGAGGGGAGCTCGGGGGTGGGGTCGGGTGAGCTCGAGGGTGGCCGGGGCGGTCGGAACGGGGCTAATGGCGACGGCGGCGCGGGCGTTGCTTGGGCGAGGGGAAGACGAAGGTGGGGGTCCACCTGTCGGTGAGAGAGGGGAGAGGGTGATCGGGCGGGCGACCGGTGCGAAGCCGTTTCGGGCGACGGGCGCTGGGCGTGGCTGGCTGTGCTGGCGCGGGTGCTGGGCTGGTGGTCACGCTGGTGGGCCTCAAATACTGGCTGGGGCAGGCCTGGCTCTGCTGGCGCCTGGTCCTCCTTTTCTTTTTTTTGAATATTTAGAAAGGAGAAAATATATAAATATAAATATTTTATATAGGACATATATTTATCAAAATGATCAGGGGAATATTCCCTATAATTTGAACATTTTTCCAGGAGCAAAACTCAAACTTAAAAAAAATCATTTTTCTAAATTTCCAAATAAAATTCAGATTTGAATTCAAACTTTTTGGCAAAGTTTTCTTCTGACATTTTTGGAGTGTCATGTTTACTCCTCTCATACTTTGTCTCAAGTATTGTCCGGCATTGATTTGAAATTAATTTCAACTGCTAAATTTTGAATTCAAATGCCAACAACTCCAAAACTTCTGAAACTTCAAATGCCACTCAAATTCAAACAGGATGCATAGATGCTTAGCTATAATTGTAAAACATTCCAAATAGGAAATTTGGGATGTTACAAACCTACCCACCTTAAGATGAATCTCGCCCTCGAGATTCGGGTTGGCTAGCAAATAGGTGCGGGTGGTCTCGAAGGAGGTCTTCTTCTCGCTCCCAGGTGGCTTCCTCCTCGGAATGATGACTCCACAACACCTTGCAAAACTTGATGATCTTGCTGCGAGTGACTCTGTTCGCAGTCTCGAGAATCCGGACGGGTTTCTCCTTATAAGTCAGATCACTGTCGAGCTGTATGGCCTCTAGGGGCACTGTGTCTCTCAACGGAATATCGGCCATGTCGGCATGGCATTTCTTCAGCTGAGAAACATGGAAGACATCATGAACTCCGGACAATCCTTCCGCCAATTCCAACTTGTAAGCAACTTCTCCACGACGCTCGAGGATTTTGTAGGGCCAATGAATCGGGTGCTAACTTTCCTTTAACACCGAACCTCCTGATTCCACGGTGGGGACACACGGTTATGCTCGGTCTCCCGCTTCGTAAGTTACTTCCTTGCGTTCTCGTCGGCATAACTCTTCCGTCTCGATCGAGCTATCTTGAGTCTATCTCGAATCAGCTTGACTTTCTCTTGAATCTCGATAAGATCGGAACCGAAAAGTGTTCGATCTCCAACACCATCCCACAAAGAATGGTGTTCGCACCTCCTTCCGTATAGAGCTTGAAAGGGGCCATCTTCGATCGGTCTCGATAACTGTTGTTGTATGAGAATTCTGCGATGGCAAATTATCATCCCAGCTAGACCCATAGTCTAGCACACAAGCTCTCAACATGTCCTCCGAATCTGGTTGACTCTCTCGGTCTGTCCATCTGCTCATGGATGAAAAGCTGATCAACTCCAGCCTCATACCCAAAGTTTCATGCAACTGATTCCAAAACTTTGAGGTAAATTGTGTTCCTCTATCGACATGATACTCCTCGGTACTCCATGCGACATACGATCCTGGTCATGTATATCTTGGCTAACTTAGCGCTGGTATAGGTAGTCTTCACGGAATGAAATGAGCTACCTTGGTCAATCGATCAACCACTACCCAGATGGAATCATAACCTGAACGGGTCCCGGTAATCCTGTGATAAAATCCATTCCAAGTTTTTCCCATTTCCACTCGGGAATCGGCAAAGGTTGAAGTAACCCTGCTGGCTTCGATGTTCCGCCTTTACTCGCTGGCAAACATCGATACTGCTACGCACTCGCAATATCCTTCTTCATACCGCCCACCGAAACTTTCCTTCAAATCTAGATACATCTTGGTGTTACCGGGTGAATCGAGTACGGTGAATCATGAGCCTCTGAAGAATTAGCTTCCTGAGTTCGGGATCATTGGGTACATAAATACGATCCTCGAACCATATAGCTCCGTATTCATCATTACGAAATCCTTTAGATTTTCCTTCATTCATCTTTTTCTTTATCTCATCAATTTCCTTGTCCGACTTCTGGGCTTCACGAATCCTTTCGGCCAAAGTGGACTGAACCTCCAGAGTTGCAACATATCCTCTCGAACTATCTCCATCGGAGATCTCGAGGTCATCGACTAACTCCTGGGGTAACCCTCCCGCTATAAGAGTATTTACATAACTCTTACGGCTCAAAGCATCTGCTACAACATTAGCCTTTCCTGGGTGGTAATGCAATCTCATGTCATAGTCCTTGATTAACTCTAGCCATCTCCTCTGCCTGAGGTTCAACTCTTTCTGCGTGAAAATATACTTCAAGCTCTTATGATCTGTGTAAACATCACAACGGTTTCCGATGAGGAAATTTCTCCAGGTCTTGAGTGCATGCACTACGGCTGCTAACTCCAAATCATGTGTGGCATAATTCATCTCGTGAGGTCGTAGCTGTCTGGAGGTATAAGCTACAACTTTTCCTTCCTGCATGAGTACTCCTCCGAGTCCCTGACGAGAAGCGTCACAATATACCTGGTAATCCTTGTGTATGTCCGCAAAATCAGATCGGGCTGTAACCAAACGTTTCTTCAATTCCTGGAAACTGGCTTCACAATCCTCGGTCCAAATGTACTTGGCGTCCTTCTTCAACAGCTCAGTCATAGGCTTGGCAATCTTCGAGAAATTTTCAATAAACCTCCGGTAATATCCTGCGAGTCCGAGAAAACTGCGGATCTCCTTGACTGAGGTGGGCGACTGCCAATCGGTGACTGACTCAACCTTGGCGGGGTCAACTGCTATTCCTTCTCCTGAAATAACATGTCCGAGGAATCCGACTTCCTTCAGCCAAAATTCACATTTACTGAACTTGGCATACAACTGATGTTCTCGGAGTTTCTCCAGAACTAGACGCAAATGTTCTTTATGCTCTTCCTCGCTCTTGGAGAAAATCAGTATATCATCGATGAACACCACGACAAACTTGTCCAGATATTCCATAAATACCTTGTTCATCAAATTCATGAAGTATGCAGGGGCATTAGTCAATCCGAATGACATGACGGTATACTCATATAAACCATACCTGGTGGTGAATGCGGTTTTGGGTATATCTTTTTCACGGATCTTCAACTGATGATACCCTTATCGAAGATCGATCTTGGAGAATACTTTGGCTCCAACTAGCTGATCAAATAGATCATTAATCATCGGCAGAGGGTACTTGTTCTTGATGGTCACGTCGTACAGCGAACGATAATCCACAACCATTCTCAGGGTTCCATCCTTCTTCTCTACCAAAAGAACTGGGGCTCCCCAAGGTGATGAGCTTGGCCGAATATATCCCTTCTCCAATAACTCATTAATTTGATTCTTGATCTCTTTTAAATCGTTCGGGGGCATCCGATAGGGTCTCTTGGATATCGGGGCTGTGTCGGGCAATAACTCGATCAGAAATTCAATGTCTCTGTCCGGTGACATTCGTGGTAATTCCTCCGGAAACACATCGGGAAAATCTTGCACTACTGGCACTTCCTCCTGAACAACTCCCGTGAGGGAATGCACCTGATTCTTCATCGGGGTACGTATGGATACATACTTGATCCTCTTCTGCTCCGGGGTGGTGAGCAGAATCGACTTGCGGGCACAATCTATGTTTCCTTCAAACTTCGTCAACCAATCCATGCCTACGATTACATCCAAGGTCTGGGTTTCCAATACTATGAGGTCTGCGGGAAATTTATGGTTTCCGATGTTGAGGGTTGCATGACAGCCTAAGCCTGCCATCATTTCTCCTCCTGCGGAACTGACGTGAAGAGGGCTTCTAAGGGTTCTAGTGGGCAACCCGTATTTTTCCACAACTACCCTTGATATGAATGAATGCGTTGCACTAGAATCAAAGAGTACCAATACTGAACGTGAATTCAATAAAAACTTACCAACCACAGTGTCTGGCTGATCATAGACGTCCTCCACGTCAATGTGGTTCACCTGAGCACGAGGAAAAGGGTTGGGCTTCTTTGCTGAGCTTCCATTGCCGTTTCCATTCCTCTGCTTGGCCTCCGGGCAGTCGGTGGCATAGTGCCCTGTTTTCTGGCACTTGAAACAGGTGATGTGACTCAGATCCTTCTGAGCCGGGGCAGGACGATGCTGGTTGCCATTGCCGTTTCCATTGCCATTTCCATTGCCTGACTTGTTGTCCTGGTTGCGGTTGTTCCCATTTCCTCCATGGTTATGTCCTCCATGGTTATGATGGGTATGCCCTCCCGAGTATGGGGCATAACGGGGCTTCTGCTGAGCTCCAGAGTTGTACTTCCCCTGACCATATTTCCGCTTGCGGCTATCAATCTGTTGCTGCTTGCCTTCAAGTATGGTGGCCTTGTCTACCAGCTCCTTGTAGTTGGTGAAGGTAGCCACCATTAGCTGCATACCCAGCTCGTCATTGAGTCCCTCGAGAAACTTTTCCTGCTTTGCGGTATTTGTGGCCACATCATCCGGGGCATAGCGAGCTAACTTGCTAAACTCATCCACGATCGCCCCACAAGACGGTTCCCTGGCGTAAGTTGCGGAACTCACGCTTCTTGCACTCATGGCTCCAAATGATACATGAGCGGTGCGGAAAGCTTGTTGGAACTGATCCCACGTGATGGTGGCGATGGGATAAGTGGCGGTGTAGTTCTCCCACCAAGAAGCTGCAGGTCCATCAAGTTGATGTGCGCAAAGCGCACCTTCTCTCATCCGTGCATCCAACAGTGACTAACTCTCTTCCGACCTTGCGAGCCAATCATCGCCACAATCGCTCGGTGCTGCTAGAAAACACCGGCGGATTCAGCCTTAGGAATCGGGTCAAGTTGTCAACAGGGGTGGTGGCGGTGGATTGTTGTTGTTGTTGTTGTTGTTGTTGTTCGTTCGATGAGCATCTGCATGAGGGCATTCTCGCTGCTGGATCAGCTGGGTGAGCTCCGACGGAAAGTTGAGACCGGGTCACGCCTCGAGGCATCTGTGTTTTGGAGTGGATGAGAAAATTAGAATAGAACAATGGTCTAATGAGAAATAACACTACCCATATGAATGCACAATCATAATCACACCAATCATTTATTCAATCCACTCAAACATGGTTCAATCTCGATTACAAAATATCTCACGACTAATCGAAACGGCCTAACTGATCGACGAAAATAAAATAACATGGCGGTCGACTAAATGTCTTCATCACTAATCCTGGCGTCCTCTGGTGCGACGTCCTCCGGTGGGGCGTCCTCTGATGCGGCGCCTCCTCTTGTGGCTTTCTTCAGTGGAGCTCCCTTCATAATCCTGATCATTTCTCACGAGAGGTCCGTCATCTCCACTCGGAAAAAGGTCTTCTCCGATGTCCATCTTTTCCTCTAGTGCGGCAACATCCATCTTCATCTTGTCGACTCTCTCCATGAAGTCCGTGATTTCTTCCTCATGGTCAAGGAAGTCTGCGTGTGCCTTCTCCTCCAGTTCCAGTTCACGGAACAACAGCCTCCTGTGTACCTTCGAGTTACGGCGAGTCTAGATCTCCCGTTTCCTGAGGAGACACTCCAAGTCTTGGACATATGAGAGAATGGAGTCGTCCTCTATGGTACGGATGATATCTCCGTTCCTCGCTCTGCGAGAAACCATGGCGAGGTCTGATGGATCGAGCTCGGCCCTGTACTCTTCTTGGAGATGTCCGAGTGCACGATAAATCGCCATGTCTCTTCCGAGGATCCAGTTGAAATCGGTAAACTCAAAGTCAATAGGCTCAGATGTCCTCCGAAGGTTCTCCTGAATGTGCACCTCAATTCAGAAGGGTATCCGCCGGAAGCGCATTGGTAGGCTTCCGGTGATTGAGGGCAGAGCAATCTTCAGCTTCTTCACGATCTGCACCAGCTTCTTGCCGAAAGGATCGCCTCATCTGGCCGGCAAAACTCCGTAGCAAAACTGGGGTGAACTCGGCGCCATCTAGAATGTTGAAAATCGAGAGAAGTCGAAATGAACAGGGAGAATTACGGAATGATAAGGACATAAAATAAATAGTCTCTTCCTATGGCTTTCCGATCCTAGGGGTTACGCCCCTACGGTCAGCGTGTGCTCAATACCATCTCTCAGAGCGACCGACCCAAAATCGGTCAAGTTTACGTGTTCTGCTCCATCCCAAGATCATGCCGGCACTCACAAGACATTGATGAAATAATCAAAGTTCAATCACACCTGAATTTATTACACGATTCTCATATCGAGTCTTTATTACAATAGAATAAATTCGGCCGAAGGCCAACTCATGAGAAATAAACTAAGTAAAGCTGCGGAAGCGTAGAAGAATAGCGAGTCCATCCGACTCCAAAGGGCAATCGCCAAGCGCGGATCGTAGCCTCACTCCTGATCGGAATACTCCTCTGCAACATAAGACGTTGCAGCCGTGTAGGTCAGCATTTTGAATATGCTGGCAAGTCATGAGGAGAACAACAATAAAATTACTAACACTATATGCAATTTGGCTGTGGGGCTCTAAGTTTCATCATTTTGCGAAAAGCCAGTTTTTCCCTACAATAAGGACTTGTTTGCAAATACTACAAAATTGTTGGTAGTTATTTGAGATGGTTCCGCCAACCAATGTATCATTCCCAATTATTAATAACCCCTCAATTAATTTATTAATTTTGGTGTTGGGATTTCCGAATACTTCCAAGTTCCAGAGGCTCAAATTGTCCGTAACCGGGGACACGGCTAATCGATTAGATCTTTACTCTGCAGAGGTTTATGACTTTACCCGCAAGAATCGCTCCTCCTTTTAAGTCTTCGCACTTCATGGTGTTTGAAGACGGACGAACGAAACAGGGTCTTCCGAAGGGTTCCTCCGCCACCGCCGGTACCCATCCAATCCTACCGTTCTTCTACATCTCGTAGCACCGTCCGCCAGAGTCACAACTAGGGTTGACCAAGCCGAGCCCATAATGGCTTGCGGCTGCACAGTAAGCTTCCGGTCAATGGGGTATACATCCGCCTCTTCGTGGCTGGGTGAAGCTTTCCGCAAGATGTCATGGCACTTCTCCATGCATCCCGCCAACCACTGGGTTCTCCAGGTGCCCACAACCGCCCTCTACCCAAGAGTGAATTTCAAGTCCATCTTGAGCTTGAAGTTCATGGGGTTGTCATCATCTTGACTCTCACATCTCCTTATGAATTCACTCAACAAACCCCGCTCTCACGAGCATAGCAAAAATAAACTACTTCGTCCCAGGCCATGGTAACAAGGGAAATTGGGTTCATCCTACCTCATGATACTACTCAAGAACATAACTTCAAATTTCACCTACTGCATGTATGGTGGGGAGGTATAATTCTAATGCAATAAAAATCATAGGTATTGTAAAGAAACATGATCAATGACTTGCCTTGCTGACAATCTTCAAAAGCTAGGGACTCGTGGTAGCAAGCTTCGCACTCCGGAAATTCTACCGAGGCAAAAAACAATCATAATAAGCATATAGCATATGATCACTTAACATAATAGCATGCTAACATAACACACAAAGCAATGGAACCAAAACCCAAAGAAAGTTCGAAGAAATCCAAATCAATGCTTTTGCCACATCAAACAACAACCATGAAATAGTTTTACACAACAAAAATTTTCTTAACAGAACCTAAGTATGGGTTTATGCTACCTAACAGAAAAGGAATCATCAAGCAACTAGGAGCAAAAAGAATCACCTTAAAAACTATTATAAAACTCCTATTAGGCCTAAAACCATACTAGTAAGAAAAAAATAAAATAAAAGTTTTATTTATAATAAATAAAAGTTCATGCTCTAAAGTTACAGAAACTAATCAAGAATAAACTATCACATAGGAGAAATAAAATTATTTGCTATATGAAACAATAGGAAAACAGTAGCTAGTTGAATAAATAGGAATAACTTGATTCTGATTAAAACTATTTGTTTATTAATTTCTAAAATGCCCAAATAAATTCCTACGGTTAGGCAATGTCAAAACAAAGTTGTGACAAAAAGAATCATAAAAAATAATATTCCTAACTCATTTTATAGCAGAATTACTATTCTGTCTAAATCTAAAATAAAGCTATTTTATATAATTTTAACATGACTAATTATATTTTCTACAGAAACTACAATAAATTTGCAAACCAACAAAAATAGAATCACTTAAAAATATTAAGTAGATTAAAAGATATGAATTTTACAAAACTGAAACTATTCTGTTAAAACAGAAAACAAAAAATAAAACTAAAACGAAAACCGGCGCTAATGGGCCTATCTAGCGCCCTAGGCGTAATATAACTAAACTACGCACACGGTTTAACAGAAAACAACCGCGTCGGCCGGTCCAACTAAACCCTAACTAAAACCGATCTAAACCGGAATAAAACCGGTTCACTTAAACTAAACCTAACTAAACCGTACCCCTTCGGGGATCTAACGTAACCCTACGATCTAGATCGAACGGCGACGAGGAGCTCCGGCGACTTACCGAGGCGGCGATGGCGACGGCAGCTCGGGCGGCGACGGTGCGGGGGTCTCCGGTGGTCGGGGACGTCGGCGGGGACCTCCGGCGGGTGCGGCGTGACGAGGGGAGCTCGGGGGTGGGGTCGGGTGAGCTCGAGGGTGGCCGGGCGGTCGGAACGGGCTAATGGCGACGGCATGCGCGCGCGTTGCTTGGGCGAGGGAAGACGAGGTGGGGTCCACCTGTCGGTGAGAGAGGGAGAGGGGATCGGGCGGGCGACCGTCTTGCCGTTTGCGAGGGGCGTGGGCGTGGCTCATTGGCCGCTGGGCAGTGGTGGCTGGTGGTCATACTGTGGGCCTCGGCACTGGCTGGGCGGCTGTATTGGTTCTGGTCGGCGCTGGGTCCTCCTTTTCTATTTTTTTGAATATTTAGAGAGGAGAAAATATATAAATATAAATATTTTATATAGGACATATATATATCAAAATGATTAGGGGAATATTCCCTATAATTTGAACATTTTTCCAGGAGCAAAACTCAAACTTAAAAAAAAATCATTTTTCTAAAATTCCAAATAAAATTCAGATTTGATTCAAACTTTTTGGCAATGTTTTCTTCTAACATTTTTGGAGTGTCATGTTTACTCCTCTCATACTTTGTCTCAAGTATTGTCAGGCATTGATTTGAAATTAATTTCAACTGCCAAATTTTGAATTCAAATGCCAACAACTCCAAAACTTCTGAAACTTCAAATGCCACTCAAATTCAAACAAGATGCATAGATGCTTAGCTATAATTGTAAAACATTCCAAATAGGAAATTTGGGATGTTACATTGCATCATCTCGTGCCATGAGTAGCCTCATCTAGATTTGTCATGCATCATGCTTGTTGTGCATCTTGTCATGTTCATGTGTGGTGTGTTTACCATGTTGTGTGCTTCTTCTTGTTAGTTCCTGTTCCGTTGCGATCGTGAGGATTCGCTTCGCTCACGCTTGGTTCGGCTTCATCCATTCGTCTTCTTCATGGAATCGTTCTTCTTCCTTGCGGGATTTCACGTAAGATGACCGCTACCCTGGATCTCACTACTATCATTGCTATGCTAGTTGCTTCGTTCTATCGCTATGCTGCGCTACCTATCACCTGTTTATCAAGCCATCCCAAATTGCCATGTCAGCCTCTAACCTTTGACACCTTTCCTATGCAAACCGTTGATTGGCTATGTTACCGCTTTGCTCAGCCCCTCTTATAGCATTGTTAGTTGCAGGTGAAGATGAAGTTTGTTCCTTGTTGGAACATGGAGATGTTGTTCCTTGTTTGAACATGTTTACTTGTTGGGATATAACAATATATCTTATTTAATTAATGCATCTATATACTTGGTAAAGGGTGGAAGGCTCGGCCTTATGCCTGGTGTTTTGTTCCACTCTTGCCGCCCTAGTTTCCGTCATATCGGTATTATGTTCCCGGATTTTGCGTCCCTAACGCGGTCGGGTGATTTATGGGACCCCCTTGACAGTTCGCTTTGAATAAGACTCCTCCAGCAAGGCCCAACATTGGTTTTACCATTTGCCTCACCTAGCCCTTTTTCCCTTGGGTTTCCGGAGCCTAAGGGTCATCTTTATTTTAGCCCCCACCCCCCCGGGCCAGTGCTTCTCTAAGTACTGGCCTGAACCGAACTGCTCATGGGCCCCTCGAGCAACTCGAGGTCTGGTTTTACTCGTAGCTAGTCTCATCCGGTGTTGCCCTGAGAACGAGATATGTGCAGCTCCTATCGGGATTGTCGGCGCATCGGGCGGCTTTGCTGGTCTATCCTTGGTGGGACCTTCGAGTTCCTTTTGGATAGGGTCGCATATTGGGCGTGACAAGTTGGTATCAGAGCCTCGACCGACCTTAGGAGCCCCCTTGATTGATCGTGTAGTTTGGCCGTCGTTGTGTCTAGAAGAAAACTGTTTTCGGAGTTTAGTTATATCGGAGAGTAGGAATTCTTTTTACTCCTCAGCCCCTTCGTCGCTCTGGTCAGGAATCTTGACGTAGGTGTTTTGAATTACTCCTCTTCCCCTTCAAATTTTTCTTTAGGTTCACACAGTTGGTTTTCCGGTAGTTGTTCCTCAGCTCTTTTTATCCGGTGCATTTCTCGTCAAGTCGACTCGAACCCCTTCATCTTTGCAAATTCAATCCTCAGTTGTCCTTGTTTTTCCCACCCGCCCTCCCTTCTTCCTCTCGGAACTGGAGTCCGCTATTGAGTATCCTTCTACTCGTGCGAAGTCTTTGTTTTCTTTCCTCAACGATTTCAACCGGTGTTTTATCTTCAAGATATTCGTCGGTTTCCCCTTCAAAGTTGCCTTTGTTTTTCCCGCCCTCCCACCCTTTTTCTTCCTGGAGCCTGAGTCTTTTTCGACCATCAATTCCGTTCGTGTGGAGCCTCTTCAGTCTTCCCTCAATTATTTCAACCAGTGAATTCTCGTCTTGTTCGTCATTCTTCATCTCTTTCTTTTCCGGTGGATTCAATTCAAGTTTTTCGGGTTAATCATATTCTTTTCCTTCGAAATGTTCTCTTTGCTCGTTCGCCTCTCGCCAGCTTATCATTCCGGAGTTCCGAAGACATCTCAGGAGATTCGTCTGTGTTCCAATTAATTCGAGGTTATCACCTCATTCAAATATTTCAATCGTTCCGGTGCATCATCTATCTCTTCAAAAATCCTTTCCAACGGTGCTTTCCTTTAGTGGGCCCTAACCCACAGGTATTTTCCCACGATCTTACCTGACTCTTCTGATTTTCCCGGAGTTATTCCCAATTCTTTTCGAAATTTGACGTAAGTATGAATTTCATCAGTCAGATGTTTTTCCAAGATCGATTTCAAATCATTTTCATTGTTGACTCAACGTCTTTGTTTTTCATTCTTCCGGAGCGTCTCAACAATTCTGCATGGTGGTTCTCGTCGTCATTCTCAACATTTGAAGACCGTCGTAGATTTTTTTCTCTTAAATCTTGTCCGTTCTCCCGGAGATTCATGGTGCTAGCTCGATGTTATCCTATCTAATTGTTTCCAGTCATGCAAATTCTTTTCATCCATCCGGAGTATGTCAGGAGTTGTTTTTCGGAGGCCGTCATTCCATAAGAATTCTTTGTCCTCACATTTCAGCTACCGTTATCCAATTATACCGGTGCTTCGTTCAAGTGTTCTTTATTCAGCTCATGATCTCTTTGTTCTTTTGCATCTAAATCCCCTCGAGCATATTTGTTCTTCAAAGTCTTCCCGGTGATTCATTCTCTTTCATCAGTCATTTTCAAATTCTTACGGTGGTTCGTTCAAGATTCTTTTCTTTGTTTATCATATTAATCCATTCGTTCCTTCCAATCCTACCGGTGGCTCATGAAGACTTTCTCAAGTTTTGCGCCATATTCCCCTTAATCCTTTTCAACAAGAATAAGTAGTATGCCAAATCCGTTGCTTGTCATCAATTTAATTGATGAAGGATAAGCATACAATAAATCTTATTCTTATTTCATCAAAGTGATTAATCCCTTCCTTCGGAGTTTGTTCTTGTTGAATAAATTCTAGTTCCAAGTGTTCTCATCTTTTCTTTTCCGGAGTTCAATTTTCTCGGCCATTTCGTCGGAACCTCCATCTAAATCATCGCAAGCTTTAATCTTATTCTTTCTTCCTTCATTTTATCTCGTCATCCTTTTGTTACCGGAGTTCTTCACGGTGGTTCTTCATGATTTAATTCATCTTTCAAGAGTTCATCAAGTACCTTTCCATCCTCTCAAGTTCATGTTCTAATCTTTCCATTTTCAGCAGGAGTGCTGCCTAAATCCTTCTACTCTTATTCGTTTCTTTTCTCATTCTAACCACTCCGGTTAGAACGAGTGGTTTCATAATCTATCTGATTCTGTGAGCTTTTTATTCTCGTCATTCTCGTCATTCCTCTCTTCTTCTCGTGTTCTATCGATTCTTTGCTTCTTCTCTTGAGTTTTTGTTTCACCTCATCCCTTCTTCCCTTCCGTCTCGGTCCTAAGATCTCGGGACGAGATCTCTTGTTAGTGGAGGAGTGTTGTAACGCCCCGGATTCGATGCGCCAGGTGTTAGTCAGTTATTCGTCGTTGTTGCCATGTCATTTGCTTGCATGTTGCACTTTGCCATGTCATCATATGCATTTCATATCATGTCATCATGTGCATTTCATTTTGCATACATGTTCGTCTCATGCATCCGAGCATTTTCCCCGTTGTCCGCTTTTGCAATCCGGCGCCCTATGTCTCCGGCGCCTTTTGCCTCTTTTCGTAAAGGGGTGTTAAACGGTCTCGAATGGACCGAGGTTTGTCAAGCGGCCTTGGTATAGCACCGGTAGACCGCCTGTCAAGTTTCGGATCATTTGGAGGTCGTTTGATACTCCAACGGTTAACCGGGTAACCGCAAAGGCCTCTTTTGTCTTGCAGCCCAACACCCTTCCAAAGTGGCCCAAAACCCAGCAAACTCCCCTCCATGCTCTCGGTCGTTCGATCACGATCGCGTGGCCGAAAACCGCGCCTCATTTGGAGCTTCCTAGCTCCTCCTACCTATATATAATTGACCCCCTCCGAAATTCGCGGTCTAATCCCCCCAAACCCTAACAAATCTCCCTCCGCGCCGCCGGACATGTCCGCCCGGCGGCCGGACATGTCCGCCCGTCGGCCCGCCAATCCCACTCGCCACGTCGCTCCGCTGCCGTCTCCGCCGCCAGGCCCATGGGCCCGCCGCCGCCGCCGCCGCCCGTCTGACCCAGCGCCACGCCCGCCGCCGCCGCCGCCAGTGCCGCCACGCCATGCTCAAGGCCTCCTCAAGGCCTGACCTGCCGGCGAAGCCGCGCCTAGCGCCACCGCGCCTCACGCCCGCCGGCCTCTCTCCCTCGCCGGCGCTCCGCCTCCATGCGCCTTACCGCGCCCGCCTCAACCTCCCGTCGTCGCCGGCGCTGCCCCCGGCCGGTCCGCCCGCCGCCGCCGCCTGGCCACCGCCCGCGCCCGGCCCGCGTCGCCTTCGCCGGAGCTCGGCCGGATCCGGCGAGATCCGGCCGGATCCGCCCCGTTCCGCCCCGGAGCTCCCTACCCCGGCCATCTTCGAGTTCTCCGGCGAGACCCGCCGCCCGTTGACTTTTTCCCCGAGGTCCAAATCTCTCTAAGTCCCTGAGTTTTTTGCACATTTTCATGCCATATTCATCATGCCGTATCTCTGCATCTGTAGCTCCGTTTCGTGTGTGTAATATGTCAAATTGTTCGTATCAACGAGTAAATCATTTCATATCATTGCATCATTTACATTTGATCTCATCTTGATGCCCGAAATGCTGTTAGAAGAGGGCTATGTGATGTTAGTTTCAGATTCTTATTAGAACATGCACTTTTGTCATTTTTTCCATGATTGATGTGTGCACCCTATGAACTTGAGTCTTACACGTGTTTTGTAATATGCCATGCCATCTTTACAGGGGTGTATGCCATGTATTTTTGTGATCTCTGTGGTGACTAGCACAAGCATGCAAACTAGGCTTCATGATGTTGCTGATTTCAGCCCTGCTCACTTGATATTTTTATGCCATATAAACTTGATGCTACCGAGAGATCCATGCTTATTTTGAGATACTTCAGTAAGGATGTTTTGAACATATGGTTATTCTCTATCCATCCATGCCCTTGTTTGCAATTATGGAGGGCCATAGCTTCAGTCAATCGAGCTCTACTTTTGCTATAAAATGTTTCCTGGCAGGTTGTTTACATGTTATTCAATTTTGCCAAGGTTGTTGTAGTTGATCCGTGTATGCTATGATGTTGTTCTTGCCATGTATAGCTTCTATGCCATGTATTATTACTGTTGGTTGCCTTGCCATGCCATGTATTGATCTGTGGTGAGTGGTTCAAGCTCACCAACATGCCTACTTATTGTTGTTCCTGCCATGTATGAATCTGTCATATAACTTGCCATGTTTACATGGGTGCCATCATATCGTATTGTCCTTTTTGGCTCATGGTCAGTAAAAGATTTTTGTTCTATGCAATTAGTAGATTCATGCCATGCCTTTGTTTGCCATGATAAGTTCCTGTAGCATTTTGTTTGATAGCTCTAAACATTGCAACCTGATGTTATTTTCCTGATAAGTCTGAAACTGTTATTATTTGCAATCTTGCCATGTCCTTTTGAGCATGTTTTAGTCATTTCTGGAGATAGGTCAGTGTTCATGTTTTGTCATGCTTTACCTGTACTTCATGCCCATGCCTTTTGTTTTCATATTGAGGTGCTGTAGCATATTGTTTTGATGCTTGCAATATGCCTAGTTGCTGTTCTGGACAGATTGTTGTTATGACTTGTATAGGGTGTATGTGTTGAACCGCTGTTCGCTTTTGAGTGTGCTCTACATGAAACTTGCTTGATTTTGCATGTAGTTTCATATTATCATGTTGCATCCTTGTTTTGAGGTGTTTGCTTGATGTTTGTGTGCATTTTGCAATAATGCCATGTTTAACTTGTTTTGCTCATATCTTCTAGGCCGTAGCTCCGAATTAAATGAACTTTATATGTAACTTGACTAGAATTTTGTGTAGATCATCGTGGTGCATCTTAACTTGCTGTTTAACAACTTGAACATAAGGTTTATTCAGATCTGGACCAATTTCGAAATTTGCATATGAGGACTTACCGGAATTGTTATATGTTGTTCCCGGCCTCATTTAAACTTGCTTTGCTGTGTTGCTCTTGTTTGCATCATCTCGTGCCATGAGTAGCCTCATCTAGATTTGTCATGCATCATGCTTGTTGTGCATCTTGTCATGTTCATGTGTGGTGTGTTTACCATGTTGTGTGCTTCTTCTTGTTAGTTCCTGTTCCGTTGCGATCGTGAGGATTCGTTCGTCTACGCTTGGTTCGGCTTCATCCATTCGTCTTCTTCATGGAATCGTTCTTCTTCCTTGCGGGATTTCAGGCAAGATGACCGCTACCCTGGATCTCACTACTATCATTGCTATGCTAGTTGCTTCGTTCTATCGCTATGCTGCGCTACCTATCACCTGTTTATCAAGCCATCCCAAATTGCCATGTCAGCCTCTAACCTTTAACACCTTTCCTATGCAAACCGTTGATCGGCTATGTTACCGCTTTGCTCAGCCCCTCTTATAGCATTGTTAGTTGCAGGTGAAGATGAAGTTTGTTCCTTGTTGGAACATGGAGATGTTGTTCCTTGTTGGAACATGTTTACTTGTTGGGATATCACAATATATCTTATTTAATTAATGCATCTATATACTTGGTAAAGGGTGGAAGGCTCGGCCTTATGCCTGGTGTTTTGTTCCACTCTTGCCGCCCTAGTTTCCGTCATATCGGTATTATGTTCCCGGATTTTGCGTCCCTAACGCGTTGGGTGATTTATGGGACCCCTTGACAGTTCGCTTTGAATAAGACTCCTCCAAAGAAGGCCCAACATTGGTTTTACCATTTGCCTCACCTAGCCCTTTCTCCCTTGGGTTTCGGAGCCCAAAGGTCATCTTTATTTTAGCCCCGGGCCGTGCTTCTCTAAGTCTTGGCCTGAACCGAGCTGTTGCAGGGGCCCCTCGAGCAACTCGAGGTCTGGTTTTACTCGTAGCTAGTCTCATCCGTGTTGCCACGAGAACGAGATATGTGCAGCTCCTATCGGGATTGTCGGCGATCGGGCGGCTTTGCTGGTCTTGTTTTATTGCTGTCGAAATGTCTTGTAGCCGGATTCCGAGACTGATCGGGCCTTCCGGGAGAAGGAATATCCTTCATTGATCGCGAGAGCTTATCATGGGCTGTTGGGACACCCTGCAGGTATAAACTTTCGAGAGCCGTGCCCGCAGTTATGTGGCGATGGGAATTTGTTAATATCCGGTTGTAGTGAACTTGAAGCAAACCTTCTAAAATACACCAACCGTAATGCGTAACCGTGAGTGTCTCTTTTCGGGTTGATCGAGAGGAGAACACGGTTTCTTGGGTTATGTCTGACGTAAGTAGGAGTTCAGGATCACTTCTTGATCATTACTAGTTGACGACCGTTCCTTTGTTGCTCTTCTCGCTCTCATTTGCGTATGTTAGCCACCATATATGCTTAGTCGCTGCGGCAACCTCACCACTTTACCCCTTCCTTTCCCATTAAGCTTTGCTAGTCTTGATACCCATGGTAATGGGATTGTTGAGTCCTCGTGGCTCACAGATTACTACACCACCAGTTGCAGGTACAGGTTTGCGATGATCATGACGTGAGAGCGATGCTTGCTTGCGTTGAGTTCTTCTTCTGCTTCTTCTTCGATCAGGGGATAGGTTCCGGTCGGCAGCCTGGCTAGCAGGGGTGGATGTCGTTTGAGCTTCGTTTATGTTTCATCCGTAGTCGGATGTTGATCTTGTATATGATGTTGATGTATTCTTGTGGCATTTGTGCCTTATGTATGTATCCCCATCTATTATGTAATGTTGATGTAATGATATCCACCTTGCAAAAGCGTTTCAATATGCGGGTCTATCCTTGGTGGGACCTTCGAGTTCCTTTTGGATAGGGTCGCATATTGGGCGTGACAGTGGATTACACAGATCTTAACAAGGCTTGTCCAGTAGATCCTTTTGCCCTCCCCCGCATTGATCAGATTATTGGTGCTACGGCGGGTTGTGAGCGTTTGAGTTTTCTGGATGCATATTCTGGTTATCATCAGATCAAGATGGCAGTTAAGGACCAGGAGAAGACGACGTTCATAACTCCTTTTGGAGCCTTCTGCTATGTCTCTATGCCCTTTGGGCTCAAGAGTGCCCAGGCAACTTATCAACGGTGTGTACATAACTGCCTTCATAAGCAGATCGGTCGTAATGTGCATGCTTATGTGGATGATATTGTGGTTAAGTCAAGAGAGAAGGAGACTCTGGTTGATGACTTGAAGGAAACCTTTGATAACCTACGGAGATACAAGATGATGCTCAATCCGGCTAAGTGTGTTTTTGGTGTACAGGCAGGCAAGTTATTGGGTTTTCTGGTGTCCAACAGGGGAATTGAGGCTAATCCAGAGAAGATCATAGCTATCACCTCTCTGGCTATACCAAAGTGTATCAATGATGTCCAGCGTTTGGCAGGCCGGATTGCCGTGTTGAGCCGGTTTATCAGTCGCCTAGGTGAGAAAGCAATACCTTTGTATCAGATGCTGAAAAAAGAGGATCCCTTTGTTTGGAGTCCGGCCGCTGATAAAGCTTTGGAGGACCTAAAGCGGCATCTAGCCAGCCCGCCTGTTATTGCTACTCTGATTGACAAAGAGCCATTGCTACTATATGTGGCAGCTAATGCTCGGGCAGTCAGTGTAGCTATTGTGGTAGAGCGCAAGGAGGCGGGCAAGGAATATCCGGTTCAGCGTCCGATTTACTATATCAGCGAGGTGCTTATTGAGTCCAAGCAAAGATACCCGCATTGGCAGAAGTTGGTGTATGGAGTTTTCATGGCAAGCCGGAAGCTCAAGCAATACTTCCAGGGACATCCCATCACAGTGGTCAGTTCTGCTCCTTTGGGAGATATAATTCAAAACAGGGAGGCAACTGGCCGGATTGCCAAGTGGGCTATAGAGCTTGGGCCGCATGGTTTGAAATACGTGCCTCGGACGGTGATCAAATCTCAAGCACTTGTGGATTTCATCAATGATTGGACGGAACTTCAAGCGCCAGAAGAAAAACCGGATCACACCTACTGAACTATTCATTTCGATGGGTCTAGGCAATTGGAGGGCTCGGGGGCTGGAGTCGTATTAACTTCCCCACGAGGTAATAAGTTCTATTACGTTCTCCGCTTAATGTTCCCTTGTACTAACAATGCAGCTGAGTACGAAGCTTTACTCCATGGTCTCCGGATGGCTAAGGAGATGAATCTCAGCCGAGTCAAATGCTTCGGTGACTCGGACCTGGTGGCCCAACAAGTGTCTGGTACTTGGGATTCTAAGGACCCGATCATGGCAGCTTATCGCCGTGAGGTGGATGTAATTGCAGGCCACTTCAAGGGATATCAGGTGGATCATGTGGACAGGAAGAACGAAGCGGCGGACGCTTTAAGCCGGCTAGGCTCTCAACATAAACTGGTCCCGCCTAATGTCTTCTTAGATGTCCTGCATAACCCGTCGGTCAAGCTCCCTGGCGAAGAGGATTTCGCTATTCCTGATCCGGAGGCTCAGTTGGTGGCAGCGCTGCATGTCATTCCGGACTGGATGGTTCCTTACCTTGCGTACATGAACCGGGGCGAGTTACCAGAGGATGAGACGCTGGCCAGACAGATAATCTGGCGATCCAAGTCCATGACTATTGTCAATGGAGAGTTGCATCATTGCAGTGTATCAGGAGCATTTCAACGTTGTTTATCGCCAGAGGAAGGTTGTAAGATCTTGCACGAAATCCATGAAGGAGATTGTGGTCACCACGCCGGTTCAAAATCTCTAGTGGCTAAGGCGTTTCGTCACGGTTTTTATTGGTTGACTGCTCATGCTGATGCGGAGGACCTGGTTAGGCGATGTGACGGTTGTCAGAAGTTCTCAAGACGCGCTCATGTGCCAGCTCAAGAATTGAGGATGATTCCAATTACTTGGCCGTTTGCCACTTGGGGGCTAGATATGGTCGGACCTTTCAAAAGGTCCAAGGACAAGAAGACCCACCTTTTGGTGGCAGTTGACAAATTTACATAGTGGGTAGAAGCGGAGCCCGTTAGCAAGTGTGATGCAGCCACTGCGGTTCAATTCATTAAAAAGGTGATTTTCCGGTTCGGCTTTCCACACAGTATCATTACTGATAATGGTACCAATCTGTCTAAGGGTGCTATGAAGGAGTTCTGTGAACGTGAGCACATCCGGCTTAACGTTTCATCAGTAGCTCACCCACAGTCCAATGGCCAAGCAGAGAGAGCTAACCAGGAGATCTTACAAGGTATCAAACCCCGGCTTATGGTCCCTTTGCAACGGACACCGGGTTGTTGGGTTGAGGAGTTACCATCTGTGTTATGGAGCATCAACACTACACCAAACAGATCGACAGGATACACGCCGTTCTTCATGGTCTATGGAGCGGAGGCGGTCCTCCCCAGCGATATCCGTCATGACTCACCTCGTGTAGCAGTTATGTTGAAGCGGACAACGAGGTTGCTAGGCAAGACACTTTGGACCTGTTGGATGAGGAGCGTGACATTGTAGCTGCCCGTTCGGCGATTTACCAGCAGGATCTTCGTCGCTATCACAGTCGCCGAGTTAGAACCAGAACCTTTCAAGAAGGAGATTTGGTGCTCAGGCTCATTCAAGACCAGACTGATATGCACAAGCTATCCCCACCTTGGGAAGGAACTTTCGTGGTCAGCAAGAATCTGCACAACGGGTCGTACTATCTGATTGATATTCGAGAGCATAAAGACTCACGTACGTTAGAGGAGGAGACCAACATGCCGTGGAACATAGCTCATCTTCGGCCCTACTATACTTAAGCCATAGACTATACTTATGTACATATTATGACAATGTATATATTATGATCAATACAATAAATCGGAGCCTTAGCTAAAGCAGGGTCTCTGTTATTTTTACATCATGAGTGGTTACACGGAGTTTTGTCTTAAAGCGGTCTCTGGTTTACCCCTTGAGTTAGCTTTTTAACAAAGCTTTATATCATGTCACTTGGGGGCTTGGTCGTGTCGGAACCAATGCAACACCTTTTGACAGGCGAAAGCCACAAGATCATTTAGGGACTTGGTCACGTCTGAACTAGTCACGCCGCTTGGTCGGCCTAAGGCCACAGAATCACTTGGGGGCTTGGTCGAACCCGAACCATCGCTACACCTCTTGATCGGCATAATGCCACTGCATCATGTGGGGATCTGGCTAGCACGAACCATAGCTACGCCTATTGGGGGTTTGGTCATGTTCGACCATGGTAATGCCATTTGATCGGCTCAAGCAGCCTCTCTCCGCAAAAGAGTTTGTCTTTGCCTTTGCTTGCAATTTATTAGTCTTTTTGCATATTTCTTTTGTTGTGTTCTTAAACCGACAACTGTTAAACCGTTTCGACTATCAGTTGACGAGATACGGTTTGTTTTTCATCCGGAGACAATTTTGCCCGGTTTGATTTTTAATGAACATCCTATTATGGAGTAACACCGGTGTTCATATTAACCCGGAACGGTTTACCTAGTAAACTGGCCTTATATATGCAGGAGCTGTTTTCTCCTTCAGCAGAGCGGGTTTTTTATAATTCCGCTTCAAGATTGGCACGGCCAAATTTCGTGCCCTATGATGGCAGGTATCATATATTCTCATATTTTATTATATGTTTGATCTAAAGTACTATCTTTAGTTTCATATACATGGATATGATGACCCGTCTGGTGGTACAACCACAATGGCGGTTTAAAATTTTTTTGGCTGCAGATAACAGTTTGAAGTTGATAATCCAACAAAAGCATAAGTTGAAATAAATATGCACGAAGGCATATGAACACAAAGTGTGGCAGCTAGTCTATTACAAGGCAACACAGTGCCCAGATAAGATAGTTGTTTTAACAGCATGAAGCAGTAATGTAAACCGGACTTCGGTTTATGCTTGATCGCCAGCTTGGCCTGATGGTTGCGGGTCGTCCTGCGCTGCTTCAACTTCTGATTCCCTACCCAGCGGCTAGAAATCAACAGTTGTCCAGTCGATTCCCATTAATGCTTGGAATACAGCTTCATCGTTGATCAGCAATGACGGTTCAATATCAGGAGCGTAAGTATGCTTACGGATTGGCGGTATAAGGTTCTCCGCTTCAGGAATTGGGGCAGACACTCGTTTGTTTTCTCCATCATACTGGGCCTGATAGTGAGACAGATTTGCTTCTTCAACCAGCTGACAGGCCAAGGGGCGCACCTCCCGGTTTATAACTCGAAGATCTTCTTTGTTGAATTCAGTCCCATCTTCTTTCAAGCTTGGGAAGCCTTGGGCCGCTTCAACAGGATCAAAATCCGGCACCCATGCTTTGGCCCGGATTAAGGCATTTATCGTGCCGGTTCTAGCAACAGATTTCTTTAATTCTTCAAACCGGGCAGGAATCATTGACAACCTTTTAAGGGTGTCCTGGATCAAGGTCGGGGCCGGGTTGTTGTGAGAAGCGGTACTGATGATCTGTTGCGCTCCGGTATAGAGTTGCTCTATCAATGTATAAGAAGCTTTCAATTTTTCCGCACGTCTGATCCCAAGTGGCCAATACGTGTCCCTGTATCATTCAAAGGACTATTAAACCGGAAATTTTGTGAGAAGGCTTTATTACGGTAGAAATCAAAAAGGACTTACCAAAGATAGCAGCAGTCATGGCATGTACTTGCCGCTTTACGCTGGTCAGTTCATCCACCACTGGTTTAAGGGAAGCTTCAACATGTTCTGCCCGCTGAGTTAAAGCGGCCTTTTCAGTATCCCAATCCGCCCGCTCCTTGTTGAAGCCCTCCTTAAGCTTTTCCATGACGCTTAAAGCGCTGGTTAATTCGTCCTTTGCTTTGGAGGTTTCAGCTTGCTGGGATTTTAGGTTCTCTTGAAGATCAGCAATTTGGCTATCTTTCTTGTTCACATCAGCCTACATACAGAAAATCATTTAAGGATTGAGATGTAGAATTGAAGTACCAACCCCACAACAAGTTATGCCCTTGGTACTTGGGGGCTAATGCATATTTGCTTTTCATCCTACAATTGATATATAAAGTCCCAAGCTCAATACAAGTATCCAACTTGGCACTTGGGGGCTAATGCCTATTTGCTCTATCATTAAGTAATGCTGGAATTCTTATGTTATTCAAGCCCCGGTTTAACTACATTAAGTTGAACCGCCCTTGAAACTATTAGAGTTGACAGTTTGCAATATACAAGCAGAGAGTTATGGAGTTTACCTCATATTTGTCCTTCATCATGTTCACCAAACCGGCTTCATAGTCACGGCTGGTATATAACCGGTTCAAGTAGCCGGAATGAAGCTCTTGTGGATTCAAAGCGGCGTACGTTGCCAAATCGGCATTCCACTTGCCTTTACCAAAGGCAGTAAATTCCTCCTTGGCAGTATGCTTGGACAAGGCGACAGGATTACCTGGCTCGGAATGGCCAAAGCCAGTAATCACAACATCGTCATCCTTGGCTTCATAGGTTCGCACTAGGGTCGTCGGTTTATCCTTCTGCTTTGGTGGACTCGTTGTCTTGTCAGTTTGGGCAGGACTTGTGGGTTGACTAGGGGGACCGGTGGTATCAACATACGCCTCTTCAACAGTAACATCGTGACCTTGCAATGGTGGATTAGTCAGTATATCCTCCTAGATGTGTTCCTCAGGGTTTGGTATTTCGGCCGGTTCAGGAGCTTCGTCTTCTGCCGCTTTATCCAAGCGAGCTTTCTTGCTTGGCCTGGGCTTGGCTCTGAAAGGAAAAAGACGGATCAGTCCAATGAATACTTAAAGTGCTATATCAAACAACATTATCAGGAATATGGCTTACCCAAGCACTGTCTTAAGCGGTGGGAGTTGGGTGCATGTTGACTCGCTAGAAGAAGAATCAGAAGTCACCTGATAATCGGAGTCAGATGGATTAAGAGGTTGACGAAAGAAGCCGGCTTTAGGATAAGCATTGACAAAACAGTTAGAGACCTCTGAACGGTGTTTCCGAACCGGACTGTTCGGTAAACCGGTGGATGTGACTACCTGGTCACTGTGCCGGGTTACGCGACGAGCTTCATGCTGTTGTGTCTTCATAAGAAAGTTTCGATCCAAGTAAGCAAGAGGATGAGAAAATTTAACTTTCCGGTTTGCCCGACGGATTTGTACTGAAGGTAAAGGGTTTGAATCGGAGGAAAGAGCGATTACCTCTACAACATCAACATGACTAGCTTCAACATCATCCTGGCAATAATCATTATCAATAAGGTGTGTAAAATATAGACCAAGAGAGTCAAGTTCTACCGCAAGGTCCGGATTACCCACATCATCGTCAGTTGGTGGATCGGAGGAGGCAGTGGTTTTCTTTCTATAAGCTGGTTTCTTCACGACTTTGGTCTTGGGCCGGGTTATTGCCACCGGTTTCTCTTGTGGAGTCTTCCTGCTCCAAAAGGGATCATCACCCTGTTGGAAAGATGTTAAACATCAGCAAAGAGTATTTGAACATAATCAGATTTTATAAATGAATAAGATATGAATCTTACAGCTGGCGGTTTGTTAATGGCAGAAAAGGGAGCCAGGCCGGTTTGTGCGCAAGCAGCTTCCGGTTCATTCAACATCCTCTTAACAGCTTCAGTGACTTCATCGTCTGTCAGTTGGATCTCGATATGCCGGAGAGGGTCTTTTACATCTTCTGTGTATTTGCACATCAAACCGGAGCGCAGGCTCAGGGGCAGTATACTCCAAGATATCCAGCATCGAGCAAGATCAACTCATGTCAACCCGTTGGCCATGAAGGCCCGGAGCTTGGATAGTTGTGGTGCATATTTGCTTCTTTCCCTAGCAGTCAGTCTGTGAGGGAGAGGGTGTGTATTGCTTAGCTGTTCCGGACGGTAACCCGGTAAAGGATTTTCTCCTTCAGGAGAGGTATCTCTGCAGTAAAACCATGTTGAGTTCCACTCTTTGGGATGGCTATGCAGTTTGGCGTGAGGGTAAGTGACCTCTTTCCGCTTTTGAATCACCACACCACCCAATTTGGTGTTGGGACCGTCAGAAAATTCAGTGCGGCGGTTTAGATGGAAGCAATCTCTGAACGGTTCAACTGAGGGCTCCTCGTGAAAGAACACCTCAGAGAGCACTTGAAAATGAAAGATATTGGTTATGGAGTTGGGGCCGATATCTTGTGGACGCAGTTGGAAGTTGGCCAAGACGTCTCGATAAACTTTGAACCGGGCGGACTGAAACCCCGGGCTAGGTGGTCAGCAAAAACGACAACTTCTCCATCCTTAGGTTCTGGAGAACTCTCCAGACCAGGGACCCTCCAGTGAATGACATCTTTCTGGCCTAAAGCACCGGTGCAAACTAAGTTCTCCAGTTGGGTTTCAGTCACTCGAGAAGGGACCCAGTTACACTCATACACTTGCTTGGCCATGATGTAATCTGCAAGGCAGTAATACCAGTTCAAGAACATATTGGAAGGCTATAGATTGGTGTGTTCATTGTTAAACCGGAAGATTTTGTTTACAAACCGGAGTTCTGCAAGGTGACAATATATAAACCGGAAAAACCTTGGCGCTTCAACAAGGGGACTAATGGTATACGCCGAGTTGTCAGTTTTTCTACAAAGTTAAACCGCCTGGTCTGAAACATGGATGAATCAAGTGTGGAGGTGCGAAAACAGGTTTCACGAAAACTTGTTACAGCTTTGGATCTAGAGCATATTCAAAAAAGAAATAAATATTCAAGGTATAAAACGGAGAGGTACTGAATCAACGAGCAAAGACGCAGGGAGATCTAAGACCTTGAGATGAGCTGGTAACAACGGATGCTAAAAAATTACCGTTACACAGAACAAGGATTCACTGATTTAACTAACAGTTATCATATGAGCAAGAAATAAACGATGAACACCTAAGAACATGGAAACCCTAAGAACAGATCTACGGTGAAAGGATAGAAGATTTACCGGAGCAGAGGAAGAAGTAGAAGGTCGCTGCGATGCTCTGGTGCGTTCAGGGTGATGCAGCGGCCAACGTTGGTGCAAAGGTTGACGGCGGCGGCGGAGCTCCGAAGCTGGGCAGCGCGAGGAAGACGAAGCAGAGGGGCACGAAGGGGAAAAAGGAAATGACCCTTCGGTCTATTTATAAAGGCAAATGACATGTGTCAGGCGCGAGAATCAAGGAGCCGCGAGTTTGGAAACGGAGTTGTCGCCTCGATTGTCGCAGGTCTATTAAAAAAAGATGTTAGATATAATCCTTTATGACAGATGACGTCAAGCCGGTTCACCACAATCTGAGAAGATGACGTCACGGCGGTTCAACTAAGAAGATGATTGAAGACGAAGTTTTTTTACTAAGGATTGACATGAACCTGTTCAAATCAATCTGGGGCCTAATGTTGGGGATCTTACTACTGGGCGTAAACCGGCCAGGAGAGGCCGGGTTAACTTCATCAGTAGCCAAGTATGCTTGAAGCCCGTGACGATATTCATAAGGGCCCAAGGCCCAGGACCGGTTTAAGGGTTGTAGTTGTAAACCGGCCTTAGTATGTAACTTGTATGGTAAGTTAGAAATACTAGGGACCGAACCGGACACGTCTATGAGCCGGTCTCGGGACTCTGCAAACCGATGGGTGTCACCCATGTATATAAGGGGACAACCCGGCGGCGATTCATGAGGACAGACAACAACTCGAGATATAGGCGAAGCTTGTTTGCTCCCTAGTCATCGAAACCCCCATCAATTCCATCACAACTAGACGTAGGCTTTTACCTTCATCGAAGGGGCCGAACTAGTATAAACTCTCTTATGTCCTTGTGTCCGCTTTAACCCCTTTAAGCTAACCCGTAGAGATGGCTCCACGACTAAGTCCTTTCATGAGGACATCTGCCGTGACAAAACAACAACAGTTTGACGACCGCTTGCTAAGCTCCTCTTCTCGCTCTTGTTTTGTAAGTTAGCCACCATATTTTGCTTAGTTGCTGCTGGAACCTCACCACTTTACCCCTTCCTTACCCATTAAGCTTTGCTAGTCTTGATACCCATGGTAATGGGATTGCTGAGTCCTCGTGGTTCATAGTTTACTACACCAACAGTTGCAGGTACAGGTTTTGCGACGATCATGACGTGAGAGCGATGTTACTTGTGTTGGAGTTCTTCTTCTTCTTTGTCGATCTTGGGTTAGGTTCCTGGTTGGCAGCCTGGGCTAGCAGGGTGGATGTCGTTTAAGTTTCTGTTTATGTTTCATCCGTAGTCGGATGTTGATCTTGTATATGATGTATTGTTGTATTCATGTGACATTGTATGTCTTGGTTGTATCCCCACTATTATGTAATGTTGATGTGATGATATCCACCTTGCAAAAGCGTCTTCAAGATGCGCTTCTATCCTTGGTGGGACCTTCGAGTTCCTTTAGGATAGGGTCGCATATTGGGCGTGACAAGTTGGTACCAGAGCCTCGACCGACCATAGGAGCCCCTTGATTGATCGTGTAGTTTGGCCGTTGTCGAGTCTAGAAAAAAATCTTTTTCGGAGTCTAGTTATATCGGAGAGTAGGATTTCTTTTTACTCCTCAGCCCCTTCGTCGCTCTGGTGAGAAATATTGACGTAGGTGTTTTGAATTACTCCTCTTCCCCTTTCAAATTTTTCTTTAGGTTCACGCGGTTAGTTTCACTCGTTGTCCATCCTCTTTTCAATCCGGCGCATTTCTCTTCGAGTGGATTCGACCCTTGTTATCTTTTGCAAGATCAGTCGTCAGTTCTTTCTCTTTCAACGTTGTTTCCCCATCCGAAGTTGTCCTTCTTTTTCCCACCCGCCCACCCCTTCTTCTTCTTGGAACCGGAATCCGTAATCGAGTATCCTTCTTACTCGTATGAAGCTTTTGCATTCTTTCCTCACTTAATTCAATCGGCGCCTTTCTCTGCAAGTTATTCATCGGTTCCCCGTTCAAGTTGCCTGTGTCTTTTCCCGCCCTCCCACCCTTTTATTCCGGAGTCTGAGCCTCTATTCAAGTATCAATTTCATTCATGCGGAGTATCTTCAGTCTTTCCTCAATTGTCTCAACCGGTAAATTCTCATCAAGTTAATCGTTGTTTGTCGCGTTTTCTTTTCCGGTGGATCCAATTCAAGATTTTCGTTGTTGATTATATTCTTTTCATCAACTCAAGTGTTTTCCCTTTGCTCGTTCGCCTCTCGCCATTCTATTATCCCGGAGTGTTGAAGACACCTTAGAAGATTCGTGTTTGCACCCAAGTAATTCGAGGTTGTCACCTCATTCAAATCTTTCAATTGTTCCGGTGCATCATTTTCTCTTTCAACTATCCTTTCCAACGGTGTTATCTCTTCGAGTGGGCCCTAACCCACAGGTCTTTGCCCAGGATCTTACCTGACTCTTCTAATTTTTCCGGAGCTATTCCCAAATTCTTTTCAAAGTGTGATGTAAGAATGGATTCCATCAGTCACATGCCTTCTTTAAGATTCACTTTCAAATTCTTTTCATTGTTGGCTCAACCTCTTTGCTTTCCATTCTACCGAAGTATCTTAGTAATTTTGGTGGTGTTTCTCGTCGTCATTTGAAGATCGAAGAAGAGTTTCTCTAAATCTTGTCCGTTCTCTCCAAGATTCATGGTTCTAGCTTCATATTATCCTCTCGAATTATTCCATTTGTCAGATATTCTTTTCTTAACCATCTGGAGTATGTCAGGAGTTTTTTTCCATTTCTTTTCATCGGAGGCCATCAGTCCAGAAGAATTCTTCGTCCTCACATTTCAGCTATCGTTATCCAATTATCCCAGTGCTTCATTCAAGTGTTCACTACTAGGGAAAAGCCTAGCGATGGCGCGGTTTTGGCCTATCAAGAGCGCTGGAAGCACGCCATCGATAAGGCGCTACAGTTAAAGCTTAGCGATGGCGCTTTCACGCCGCCTTCTGCTATATCTACTTAGTATCAGCGCTTTCCCAAACTGGCGCTACTGCTAATTACTAGTAGCGCTTTCGAGAACAATCGCTACTACTATTATACCTAGTTCCATTTGTTTTTTATTTTAGGTCGTATTCATACACCTGTATACAAGTTTTCATATAGTAGCAAGTTAGAGATTGTTTTAACATCATAATGAGTTATTAAATCACTAGGTGAAAGAACTTTGGATTAGTTTCAAGTGCATGGATCCGAAGTAACCAATATAATGGTCACTTTGGATCCATCCATTTGAAACTAATCCGCGGTTATTTCACCCAATGATATAATAACTTATCATCATCATCACAATATCATTAAAAACTTATCATCATAATATATCATTGTCATATAACTCCTCATAATCATCATTTGCGTTCATGATGAGACATCATATAACAACTTCGTCACTAGTTATAATAACAACTCCTCATCATCATCATAGTACTCATAATCACTACTCCTACTCAGCATCACCATCAAGTCTAAGACCTTGTAGTCATATATAATCAACACTAACTAATTGTTCTTAATAATTAGGACCTACTCCTCTCTCCTAGCTAAAATACCATAAAACAGATAAACCGGTCCTTCACCATAATGGAGAATGGACATAAACCTATCTCCAACTTGTGGCTTGCGCACATTCATTTTGTCTCCAATTATTTGCGTGTGCGCATTCATCACTTTGCTCCATTCTTTGATTTTGAGCCTTCCATCCTTTGAGGAAATCGAGTATGCAGTATGGTAAGCCTCTGAAGGAGTTGGTCGTAAGCTAACCATATGCATATCACCTTCGGTACATAGCATGTCAGGCACAACCTGCTTCGGGAGCCTCTATTCAAAACCGGAATAGTAAAATATATAGTTAGCAATGTAGTTTACTTAAGAATAATGTATGCAATGAAGTTACCATCATTAACAATATCTTACCAAGTTTTTGGCAATGAAGTTACCATCAAGCAATTTATGGACTAGTGGCACATATCTAGTATAATTTGGGCTGATAGAGTGACTGGTTTTGAAGGCCTCAACATCTTCTATGAATGAGACAAGATAACCTTTCTCCTCACAATTAAGCTTGGAATCATAGCTGTAGTATGTGTTGTCTACTACCTTCCGAGTATTTCTTGGAGATAAGAAATAAGCTGACAATTATAAATAAATAAGTTTAGTACGGACGAACACCAAATATTTTTAAATTAACAACATAAATTACTGAACTTAACAAATTAGTTTGACAAACTCACATCTAGGTAAAACTGGAGGCATATCCACATCCACCCAGATGTCGGTATTATCATCGTCATCATAATCTTCGGGACGAATATCAAATCTTATTCACATTCCCTCCTCAAATCCATATGCCTTGCAGAGAGCTTCCCAATTAGAGCAACCGAAATGGGAGCGATCGACGGCATTGTAGAACTTAACCAAAAACTTATAACCATGTTTAGTTCTTAAGTGAGCCCTCCTCGTCTCCACATTCTCAAAGTCATCTAAACCAAAACCAAGCTCTCCAATACATATGGTCTATCATGGCACGGGATGCACTAGTCGTATTGAAAAAAATCCATAAAGTACACGTTGAACAAAAGAAGCACAAGTGATGATATTTATTATGATGAAATGCTTGTCATTGCGTACCGTACAAACATCGAAGGTCTCTTCCAGCTTCACGGTGAAAAACCTATCATTTTGCAGGTGAGGAAACCTATCGCACACACCACGGCCATCGTAGCAGTACCCGCACTCCGGGATCCCATCGTCATCAGACATCTCCTGTGTTCAAAATTCAAAGATTATAACTCGACGGCAAAACCCAAAAAATCCGGCATGACCTTTGCTAAAAAAGACATATCGAGCGCCTGAAATTTGCAGGAACGAAAATTAATCAACACTCCGGCAAAACATAGGCCATTTAGCGATGGTCATTGCATTTCAATGGTTCAAAATATGAAAAAACAAACATTTGAAAATATCTTATATAATCCTAACACTAAATAAACTAGTTTTATTAACTACTTACTAAATAAACTAGTGCTATTAAGCACTTACTATAAATAAACTAGTTCTATTAAGCACTTACCAAATAAACTAGTTATATTAAGTACCTAATATAAATAAACTAGTTATATTAATCACTTACTAAATAAACTATTTTCTATTAAACACTTGCTAAAAATTCTATTACCCTAGTTCTACCCTAAATTTTCTTACTTCTATTTTATTCAAAACACCTATGATTTTCAATAACAGAGACAAGGGAGGGAGGGAGGAGAGAGGAGGGGGAGCAGGCGGCCGGAGGAGGAGGGGGAGGGGCCGGCCAGAGGAGGAGGGAGGAGGGGGCAGCCGCAGGCGGAGCGAGGAGGGCACAGTGGGAGGAGGAGGGAGGAGGGCGCGGTGGGAGGAGGAGGCACGGAAGGAGGGAGTACCTCGATGGCGGATGAAGGACGGCGGCGGCGGCGTCGGACAACGGTGAGGTCGAGAGCGGCGCGGTGAGGTCGAGAGCGGAGTTGGTGGGGGAGGCGGCGGCGACGGTGAGGTCGAGAGCGGCGGCAGCCGGCAGCGGTGAGGTTGAGGGCGGCCTCGGGCGGCGGCGGTGAGGGCAGGCTCGGGCTCGGGCGGCGGCGATAGAGGAGTAGGGGAAGAGGGGGAGGAGGACTTAGTGAAATTTTGAGCGGGCTGGTGGTTAAGTCGATGTAGCTATAGCGCGTTTTACAGAAAAACGCTACTGCTAAGTCTAAGCACGCATCAAAAATATACATTGGTCATCATTGATCTTTTTGTGTAGAATCTAAATAGTCAACATGAATCCTCACAGCACTGTATAGGCACCGTGAAGATTCATATTGCAGCCACAAATCCTACACATATAGTTCAATGAAGACCAAGTGCTCGAGGTAGTTTGAGAAGTAACATATTTAAGGTGGTAAACACCTTGTTCGTTTAGCAGTATGGGACTAAACTTAATTAGGTGCAACAATTAGCAGTAGCGAGTTTTGCGGAAAAACGCTGCTGCTAAGTACTTTAGCAGCAGCGCGTCCAGGGAAGGGTGTTACTACTATATCTAGCCTGGAGGAAAATCCGTGGCAATTATAGTAGTAGCGCTTGTTTCACATAGAGCGCTACTGCTACCTAGTCATTAGTAGCGCGGTTCCGTTAAGCTCGTTACTGCTAGTTAGCAGTAGCGCCCGTTTTTAAACCGCGCTGCTGCTAAAATTTTGTGTGTAAGGTTTTCCCTAGTAGTGGTTCTTTAATCAGCTCATGATCTCTTTGTTCTTTTGCATCTAAATCCCCTCGAGCATATTTTTTCTTTTAATTCTACCCGGTGATTCATTGTCTTTCATCAGTCATTTTTGAACTCTTACGGTGGTTCGTTCAAAATTCTTATCCGTTGTTATCATATCAATTCATTTGTTCTTGCCTAACCCTACCGGTGGCTCATGAAGACCTTCCCAAATTTGGCGCTATATTAACCCTTAATCTTTGCCCAATGTGAATAAGTGGTATGCAATCCATTGCTTCTCATCAATTTAAATTGATGAAGGTTAAGCATAACATAATTCTTATTCTCAGTTCATCATGGTCAAGTTGATTAATTCTTTTCTTCGGAGATTGTTCATGTTGAATAATCTCTTGGTTTTAAGTTGTTCATCTTTTCTTTTCTGGAGTTCCAAGCTTTTTCTAGCTTGTCTCGTTGCGAAGCTCCATCTAAATCATCGCAAGGCTCAAATCTTATTCTATTCATCCTTCAATTCTATCTCATCGTCCTTTTGTTACCGGAGTTCATCACGGTGGCTCGTCATGATTTAATTCATTCTTCAAGTGTTCATCAAGATTCTTGTTCAAGGAGTTCTAGTATCTTTTCTTCTTGCATCTCGAAGTGCAATTAATTCTCTGCATTCTTATGAAGTGGAGTTTTGCATTTCTTCGTTCCTCTCAGCTATTCAATCTTTTCCGCTTGTGGTCGGTTATCACCTTAGAATTTCGAGATGTTTTCCATAGGTCCACGACAAGCTTATTCTTTTCGTTGTTGAGTTTCTCAACAACTCCGTTCAATCCTTTCTTCTAAGGTTGCTTTCAATTTCATTCGTGGTAGAAGATGTCGTCTTCTTCTCCGTTCTTTTCTTTCAACTCTTTCAAGTATTCCGGAGGCATTGTGTTGTTCCACTCGTCAAGTATCTTTCCATCTTTTCAAGATCATGTTCTATTCTTTCCTTGTTCAGCCAGAGTTCTGCCTAAAATTTTTCATCATTATTCCTTTTCTAGCTTGTTCTAACCGGAGTGCTTTCAGAGTCTATCTTGTTCGTTGAGTTTTTGGTTCTCGTCGTATTCATCATTCCTCTTTTTCTACCTGAGTGTTCTCGACTTTGTTCACCCTCTCTCTTTTGTTCCTATTTCACCTCATTCCTTTTCTCTTCCATCTCGGTCCTAAGATCTCGGGATGAGATCTCTTGTTAGTGGAGGAGAGTTGTAACGCCCCAGATCTGATGCGCCAGGTGTCCGCCAGTTATTCGCCGTCATTGCCATGTCAGCTGCTTGCGTGTTGCATTTTGCCATGTCATCATGTGCATCTCATTTTGCATACGTGTTCGTCTCATGCATCCGAGCATTTTTCCCGTTGTCCGTTTTGCAATCCGGCACTCCTATGTTCCCCGGCGCCCCCTTTTAACTCTTTTCGTGTGCGAGTGTTAAACTTTCTCAGAATGGACCAAGGTTTGCCAAGCGGCCTTGTTACACCATCGGTAGACCGCCTGTCAAGTTTCGTGCCATTTGGAGGTCGTTTGATACTCCAACGGTTAACTGGGTAACCCCAAAGGTCTCTTTGGAGTTGCATACCAACACCCCTCCAAATGGCTCAATAACCCATCCTAACCCCCTCCTTGCTCTCGGTCGTTCGATCACGATCGTGTGGGCAAAAACTGCTGCTCAGTTGGACTCTCCTAGCTCCCTCTACCTATAAATAAGTGCCTCCCTCTCCATTTTTCGGGCGAAACCCTAGCTCTCTCTCTTCCCGCGCCGCCGGACGTTTCCCCCACCACGCCCGGACATGTTCGCCGGTTCCTCCACCGCCACGTGTCAGCTCGCCGTTGGCCGAGCCGCCCGCACGCCCACTTCGCCGCTGCCGGCCCGCCTGGGCTGGGGCCGGCCTCATGCTCCCGCACCGTCGCCCGTCGCGCCGCCTCCCCGGGCAGCGTACCCACCGCGCGCCAGACCGCGCGCCTCGCCGCCCTCTCCTCCAACTCCGTAGCGCCGCCTCGCGCCCGAGGTCGCCGGCGGCGCGCCGCGCCGCGCCGCCTTGGGCCTTGCCCCTCGCCGTCCCATGGGTCCCGCGCCCGGCCGCGCCTCCGGCGAGCTCCCCCGCACCTCTCCATCCCCGTCCTCCAACTCCGGCGAGGATCCGGCGAGCTCGCACCGCCGCCTCGTTTTCCGCGCCGGATGAACCCTAGATCTGGAGGTCCAGATTTCTTCTAAGTCATTTTTCTGCAGTATTTTATTGCCCTGTTCATCCTGCCATAACTCATCATCCGTATCTCCGTTTTGTGCGTGCAATATATCTAAATGTTCACCATAAGATGCTCTACATTTTGTTCCATTGAGTCATGCTTTTGTGAGGTGATCTTGATGCTCTAATCATCGTTGAAAGAGTGCTATATAATGTTGTCTGCTGTCTGTTAACAGAACTTGCTCATTTGTCAATTTTGCATCTTTTTTTTGTGATTTTCTTTTGAGCATGAAGTCTCTCAATGTGTTATGAGCTACAACATATCATATTTTCTGTGGTGCAATTCAACTTCATGATATGCCATTTGTTGATTGTTACAAGCTTGCAAAGTAGCCTTCGTGATGTTGCTGATTTCAGGGACTTAGAATTCTTGAGTCATTTCCCTGCTGTTATTGTCATGCCATGTATTCTTGTTGCTACAGTGAGATACATGCCTCTTTTTAGTATGTTCAGTAAGGATGTTTTAGGCATATGGTTATGCTCTATCCATCCATGCCCCTGCTTGCAGTTATAGAGTGCTCTAGCATGTCTTAATCTTGCTCTACTTTTGCTATAAAATGTTCCTGCCAGATTGTTTACATGTTATTCAATTTTGCCAAGGTTGTTGCTAGTGATCCATGCACGCTATGAGCTTGTTCTTGCCATGACTAGCTTCATGAACATGTCTTCTTGCTGATTCTATGCTTATCTTGTAATGCAATGCCTTGTGATGAGTGAATCGAGCTCGCAAAGTTGCCTTCATGCTGCTGTTTATGCTATGCTCAGTTTTGCTACTGTTAATCTGTTTATGAAACTTGCTATGTTTACATGGGTGCCATCATATCTACTGTGCCTTTTTGGCTCATGATCATTAAGGGACTTTTGTTCTATGCAATTAGTAGATTCATTCCATGCCTTTTGTTGCCATGATAAGTTCCTGTAGCATGTCCTTTGATAGCTCTAAACATTGCAACCTGATGTTATTTCTGCCATGTCCTGTGAATTCTGCTAAGTCTGTGAACCTGTTATCATTTGCAATTTTGCCATGTTCTTTTGAGCATGTTCTAGTAGTTTCTGGAGATAGCTCAGTGTTCATATTTTGTAATGTTTTACCTGTAAATTATTTTTATGTCTTTTATTTTAATGTTGTGATGCTGTAGCATGTTGTTTTGGTGCTTGCAATGTGCCTAGTTGTTGTGTTGGACAGCTTGTCCTTTAAACTTGTTTGGTGTGTATGTGTTGAACCGTTGCAACGTTTTGAGTGTGATATATATGAAACTTTATTAGTTTTGTATGTAGTTTCATATTACCTTGTTGTATCCATGTATTGATGTGTGTGCTTGATGTTTGAATGCATTTTGCATCAATGCCATGCTTATCTTGTTTTGCTCATATCTTCTAGGCCGTAGCTCCGAATTAAATGAACTTTATATGTAACTTGACTAGAATTCCGTGTAGATCATCTTGGTGCATCTTAACTTGCTTTTTAACAACTTGAACATAAGGTTTATTCATATCTGGACCAATTTCGAAATTTGCATATGAGAACTTACCGGAATTGTGATATGTTGTTTCCGGCCTCATTTAAACTTGCTTTGATGTGTTGTTCTTGTATGCATCATCACTTGCCATGTGTAGCCTCATGTAGCCTTGTCATGCATCATACTTGGTTGAGCATCATGCCTTGTTCATGTGTGGTGTGTTTACCATGTTGTTTGCTTCTTCTTGATAGTTCCCGTTCCGTTGCGATCGTGAGGATTCGTTCGACTACGCTTGGTGCGTCTTCGTGGCTTCATCGTCTTCGTGGAATCGTTCTTCTTCCTTGCGGGATTTCAGGCAGGATGACCGTCACCTTGGATCTCAGTACTATCATTGCTATGCTAGTTGCTTCGTTGTATCGCTATGCTGCGTTACCTACCAATTGCTGCTCAAGCCTTCCAAATTGCCATGAACCTCGAATCCGTTGTCACCCTTCCTAGCAAACCATTGTTTGGCTATGTTACCGCTTTTGCTCAGCCCCCCTTATAGTGTTGTTAGTTGCAGGTGAAGATGAAGATTGCTCCATGTTGGATTATGTTTATGTTGGGATATCACAGTATCTCTTATATTATTAATGCATCTATATACTTGGTAAAGGGTGGAAGGCTCGACCTTATGCCTGGTGTTTTGTTCCACTCTTGCCGCCCTAGTTTCCGTCATATCGGTATTATGTTCCCGGATTTTGCGTTCCTAACGCGGTTGGGTGATTTATGGGACCCCCTTGACAGTTCGCCTTGAATAAAACTCCTCCAGCAAGGCCCAACATTGGTTTTACCATTTGCCCACCACCTATACCTTTCCCTTGGGCGTAATTAACCTGAGGGTCATCTTTATTTTAGCCCCCGGGCCAATGCTTCTCTAAGTGTTGGCCCGAAACGAGCAGACTGCGGGGCCACCTTGGGGAAACTTGAGGGCTGGTTTTACTCGTAGGATGTCTCATCCGGTGTTGCCCTGAGAACGAGATATGTGCAGCTCCTATCGGGATTGTCGGCACATCGGGCGGCTTTGCTGGTCTTGTTTTACCATTGTCGAAATGTCTTGTAACCGGGATTCCGAGACTGATCGGGTCTTCCCGGGAGAAGGAATATCCTTCGTTGATCGCGAGAGCTTATCATGGGCTAACTAGGGACACCCCTGCAGGGTTTGAACTTTCGAAAGCCGTGCCCGCGGTTATGTGGCAGATGGGAATTTGTTAATGTCCGGTTGTAGTAAACTTGAAGTAAACTCTTCTAAAATACACCAACCGTGTGCGTAACCGTGAGTGTCTCTTTTCGGGGTTGATCGAGAGGAGAACACGGTTTCTGGGTTATGTCAGATGTAAGTAGGAGTTCAGGATCACTTCTTGATCATTACTAGTTGATGACCGCTTGCTAAGCTCCTTTTCTCGCTCTTGTTTTGTAAGTTAGCCACCATATTTTGCTTAGTCGCTGCTGCAACCTCACCACTTTACCCCTTCCTTACCCATTAAGCTTTGCTAGTCTTGATACCCATGGTAATGGGATTGTTGAGTCCTCGTGGCTCACAGTTTACTACACCAACAGTTGCAGGTACAGGTTATGCAATCAATAACAGCCCCTGCAGTATTCAAAAAGGGTCTTCCAAGAATAATAGACATACTATCGTCCTCGGGAATATCAAGAATAACAAAGTCCGTTAAAATAGTAATGTTTGCAACCACAACAGGCACATCCTCACAAATACCGACAGGTATAGCAGTTGATTTATCAGCCATTTGCAAAGATATTTCAGTAGGTGTCAACCTATTCAAATCAAATCTACGATATAAAGAGAGAGGCATAACACTAACACCGGCTCCAAGATCACATAAAGCAGTTCTAACATAGTTTCTTTTAATGGAGCATGGTATAGTGGGTACTCCTGGATCTCCTAGTTTCTTTGGTATTCCACCCTTAAAAGTATAATTAGCAAGCATGGTGGAAATTTCAGCTTCCGGTATCTTCCTCTTATTTGTAACAATTTCTTTCATGTACTTAGCATAAGGATTCATTTTGAGCATATCAGTCAAACGCATACGCAAGAAGATAGGTCTAATCATTTCAGCAAAGCGCTCAAAATCCTCATCATCCTTTTTCTTGGATGGTTTAGGAGGAAAAGGCATGGGTTTCTGAACCCATGGTTCTCTTTCCTTACCGTGCTTCCTAGCAACAAAGTCTCTCTTATCATAACGTTGATTGTTTGATGTGGGTTATCAAGATCAATAGCAGGTTCAATTTCTACATCATTGTCATTACTAGGTTGAGCATCATCATTAACAGATTGTGTTTGAGCATCAGAAATAGAAATATCATTGGGATTCTCAAGTGTGTCAATAACATGTTCACTAGAAGCATCCAAAGTCCTATCATTTCTCTTTTTCTTCCTTTTAGAAGGACTAGGTGCATCTACATTTCTCTGAGAATCCTGCTCAATTCTCTTAGGGTGTCCCTCAAGATACAAAGGTTCCTGAGTCACTTTACCCCCTCTAGTTGCAACTCTAACAGCAAAGTCAATATTCTTACTATTCAATTCATTGAGCAAATCATTCTGAGCCTTAAGTACTTGTTCTACTTGAGTGGTAACCATAGAAGCATGTTTACTAATGATTTTAAGTTCACCTTTAACTCTAGACATATAATCACTTAAGAGTTCAATCATATAAGCATTGTGTTTTAATTCCCTACCAAAATAAGCATTGAAATCTTCTTTCTTAACCATAAAATCATCAAACTCATCTAAGCATTGGCTAGAAAACTTAGTAGGCAGGATTTCAGCTTTATCATATCTATAGAGAGAATTTACCTCTACTACCTGTGTCGGGTTATCAAGACCATGTGTTTCTTCAACAAGCGGTAAATTAAGACCATGTATTTCTTCAATAGGAGGTTGTTGGGGATATAACTATTTGTGTAAGCCGCCCAGGAGGGGCCGGGTTACGCAAGGAAGATTCATCAGAAAGAAGCCCAAGACCAAGCATGAAGATGGCGGTTCAATAAAGGGCCTAAGGCCCACAGGCGACTTAAGGCCCGTTGTAGTAAACCGCCATAATGGCATGACTTGTATCATAAGGTAGATTTAACTAGTCACCGAGCCGGACATTTTTGATAAGCCGGCCGGGACTCTGTAGGCCACCGGGCGTCAACCCGTGTATATAAGGGGACGACCTGCTGGCGGCTTGGGAAAAAGAAACAACTGATCGAGAGCCAGGCATAGCGTATCTCGCTCCCTGGTCATAGAAACATCAAGCAATACCAACCCAACTAGATGTAGGCTTTCCTTCACCGCAAGGAGCCGAACTAGTATAAAACCTCTCGTGTCCTTTGTCCCGATTAACCCCTTTAAGCTTCCTAGTTGCGATGGCTCCACGACTAAGTCCTTGCAAGAGGACATCTGCCGTGACAATTCCACGACAGTTGGCGCCCACCGTGGGGCCAGCGCACGGTGGATTTGAGTTCTTGAAGGGCAGCTTCGAAGGGCTCAAGGGATACGCAGTGGGCCGGATGACCAAGAGTCGTCGCGGCAAGATCTATATCGACAACGAAGGCTGGGGCCCCGAGGCCGACTCAATTGAGTACGGCTACTGGGTCCCCTTTGGCGGAATCCACGTTTTCATCGGCCGGATTGGTGAGCCGGACCCTGAGCCAGACAACTGCACCGACCTCGTCGAGACGGCTCAGCATGCGAAACCAGCCTGAATCCAACCCGTCATGAAGCGTGCCTTCGTGGGCTGTGTCCATGGAGAGGAACTTCCTAGAGGATCTAGAGATGGCGGAGAGACGGTCGTCCCATTGGATGATGATTCGTCCTCCGGTTCAATAGATTCTTTGTATCAAGTCCAAGAGGGCATGCTTGGGGGCTGTTCTGACGACTCTAGCATTCCGGATTTCTATGAGACGCCGAGCTGGGCAGGAGTCTTCATGGCTGGTACTCAACCCGGTCAAAACTCGATGGCTGCAGCAGCAATAACGTCCGGGTCAGGAGCGGCCGGGGCAGGAGGCCCTGTGCGCCTGCCGGCTCAGGTGCTGAAGGATCTTATGGACAAATTGACGGCCCTGTTAACCACCATGGTTATTCCTGCAAATCCAGATGAACATAACGCGGAGGTGGCAAAGGTGCGTGAGGAGATAGCCCTAGCCAAGGAGGCCTTGGCGGCTGAGGACACCAGGTTAGCTACAAAGCGGGCGGCTTTGGACGCACGCGCGCAGCAACTCCAATCAGAGGCTTTCTAGCTTAATATGAGTCTGAACGCATCCAATGAGGTCATGAGAAGGAGACATCAGAAAACCCAGTCCCGTCTTCCTCCGGTTTATGATCATCGAAATCTTTTCATGACGCTCGGAGCTGGTCCCAGCAACCCGCCGAAGCCAATCAGTTTGTGACACCCAGAGCTGGAGGGCCGGTTCACCCCCGAGAGATGGCACCTCCTCACGGGAGTATGGCCCCGCACCGATACATACCAATACCATCGGGCCACTTATCCAACCCCATGAAGAACTTGATAGCAGCATCGGTGCGTCTGGCGGCTCTTCCAGTGGACGGTGATGACCCGATGTCGGTGGAAACCCGAAGGGTCAGAGATCTTATTCAAATGGCCTTGGCACAGCAGGAGACCTATTCTTACAGCAGGGACATGATTCATTCAACTCCTCAGCCTTGGCTAGCACCTCGTCAAAACCGGAGCCTGAGTTACAGCAGGCATATGGAGTCAGAAGCTTTATCAAGCAACGCCCAGCGTCGTAACCAGCCCGGTGGCTATAACCCGGTACAGGACCGATTGCGTCAGGAGGACGAATGGGCGGCTCAGTTAGCGGCTCAGCAGACGGCGTATGAAGGTCTCCCAGAGTATCCGATGACTTCTGTTGGAGTAGGAGTGGCCACTAGAACCGGTGGTGTCCCTTTTCTGGTGCCGGCTCTGTGGGATGTACGTCTGCCCAAGGATTTCAAGGGACCTCTAAAGGTGACGAATTACACGGCCGACTTACAGCCAGGGGCATGGATCGAAAGTTACGATATGACCATGGAGTTATTGGAGGTCAGCGACACAGCAATGGCTAAGTATTTCACCATGATGTTAGACGGAACGGCCCGGTCTTGGTTGAAAAGTTTGCCTCCCAATTCCATCAGTTCATGGGCAGAGCTAAAGGCCCGGTTTATCCAGAACTTCAAGGACACTTGCAAGCAGTCTATGTCAATTGTGGACTTGACCAATTGTAAGCAGGAGGAGGGTGAATCCACAACTCATTGGGTGCACCGGGTCAAGGAAATAATTCACTCATCTGATAAGATGGATGCCGGCTCTGCGGTATTTATGCTCCATCAGAATTGTCGTTTTGAGCCGTTGAGGCAGAAGCTGAGGCGCCTTAAGCGTGATTGCAATGATATGGGTACGCTGATGGCAGCCTTGGTCAAATACGCCGATTCTGATACTACCAATGATCCCGCGTCTGAGGAGGAAAAGACAGGAAAGGGAAAGAAGAACAGCAATGGAAAGGGTCAGCAGCATAACCCGGTAAGTCAAGAGGCAACAAGCCTAAGGCGGAGGGTAACCCAGAGTTTGTGGCCAATGCTAATGCACAAGGTAACAACCAGAAACGTAAGGGGAGACCACCCCCTCGATCTGGTGGCTTAGGCCCATCTCTTGAGCAGCTTCTGAATGAGCCTTGCCCGAGACACGGTACTCGGGAGCGTCCCGCCACCCACTTATGGAAAGACTGCGTGATCATGAAGGCTTTCAAGAATTCCAACATGTTTGATGGCAATCACGGATCAGGCGGCGGCTTAGGGGCCGGTGGCTTTCATGGCCCGGGTGGCGGTTCAAGTTCCGGTCAAGGTGGCTATAATGAGCAGCCGCCCGGTCAAGGGGGACAACAGCAGCAGCAGTCAGGTTATCAGAGCCATCCAAAGCAGCTGAATGGTGGGCAATACCACGTGTTCACCACTAACTTGTGCAAACGTGACCAGAAAGTTCATGAAAGGGCTTTGAATTCTGTTGAGCTGGCGGTTCCCCGTTACTTGAGATGGTCAGAGCAGCCCATCATATGGAGCGGGGAAGATCACCCCTTCCGGGTTGATAACCTGGGTCAGTTGGCCTTGGTGGTGGCCCCTCAGGTTGGTGGATATTAATTCACTAAGGTACTCATGGACGGAGGAAGCAACATCAATATTCTCTATTATGAGACCTTTCGCCGCATGGGGTTGACTGATAAGGACTTGAGGACGTCCAACACTGTCTTTCATGGGGTGGTACCTGGTAAATCGGCATACCCAGTTGGTAAGATCGAGCTGGAAGTAGCCTTTGGAGATGAATATGATTCCAAGGCTGAGAAGCTGACGTTTGAGGTAGTTAAAATCAGGAGCCCGTATCACGCTCTGTTTGGACGGTCGGCTTATGCCAAGTTCATGGCACGACCGTGTTATGTTTATCTGCAGCTTAAGATGCTGGGTTACAAGGGCACCATCACGGTGCATGGGAGTCGAAAGGTAGCCTTGGAATACAAAGAAGGCGATGCGGCTTATGCTGAATTTGTTTGTGCTGAAGAGGAGCTGAAGTTTTATCAAACTAATGTTGACCCGGCGGATATGACCTCTTTGAAGAAGCCAACCACAGAGCAAGACTCGGCGTTGAAATTTAAGTCGACCACCGAGAGAAAGCTGGTCGACTTCACTCCAGGCGACTCTTCTAAGCAGTTCAGCATCAGTACCAATTTGGATCCCAAATAGGAAAGTGCGCTCATCGAGTTCATCCGTGAGAATCAGGACATCTTTGCATGGAAACCTTCCGACATGCCGGGTGTCCCGAGAGAACTCGCTGAGCACACTCTTAATATTGATCCGAAGTATAAGCCGGTCAGGCAGTTTCTTCGGTGATTCAATGAGGAAAGACGAAAAGCTATCGGGGAGGAGGTCGCTCGGCTCTTAGCGGTCGGGTTCATCGTGGAAGTCTTTCACCCGGAGTGGTTGGCTAACCCGGTGCTTGTGCTCAAGAAGAACGACACCTGGCGGATGTGTGTAGATTACACGGACTTAAATAAAGCTTGTCCGGCTGATCCCTTTGCTCTACCCCGCATTGATCAAATCATTGATGCTACAACGGGTTGCGAGCGGTTGAGTTTTTTGGATGCTTACTCTGGTTATCATCAGATCAAAATGGCAGTAAAGGACCAGGAGAAGACGGCTTTCATTACTCCGTTTGGAGCCTTCTGCTATGTATCTATGCCATTTGGGCTCAAGAGTGCCCAGCGACTTATCGCCGTGTGTGTATGAATTGTCTCCATAATCAGATTGGGCGCAATGTTCATGCTTATGTGGATGACATTGTGGTGAAGTCTAGAGAAAAGGAAACCTTGATATCTGATTTAAAGGAAACCTTTGATAATCTCCGGGTCTATAAGATGATGCTTAATCCGGACAAGTGTGTATTTGGTGTACCTGCAGGCAAACTTTTGGGATTCCTGGTCTCAAATAGGGGCATTGAAGCTAACCCGAGAAGATCGGGCGATTATCTCTCGGCTAAACCGCATGCATCAATGATGTTCAGCGATCAAGCGGGTCGTGTTGCTGCTTTCAACGCTGTTAATTTAAAATATTACCTTCAGGCGCCGCTTATCAAATTTGAGGATGGCAAGTCGTTATTTCAGCCCATGACACGAGTGATGGGTGTTCGGATAAACTTGAACGCCTTGTTCCCATTCTGGGTCCATCGAGGAGGCGCCAACGCAACTAACAAGGCAACCAGACTTATAATGCTTGAACACTCTCACTTAGCCACAGAATTCTATAATTTAAATTTTGGCGAAGCCCTAGTATTCGAAGACCGAAGTTCGGGCGCTATCCACGCTTGGCCTGGACAATGCTGGTTCTTCGCCTAAGCGCATAAGTCTTTAGGGACCAGAACCTCTCAACAGCGACCGGTTTCTCGCTTATCACATCTGACGGGCTTAGCTTTCCATCGAGGTGCTCAACCTACCAACTGGGGCACAATCGCGTGGGTTCTTGCTACCTTAATGATATAACGGAACGTAGGTACCAAACATCTGCCGCAAACCCAACTATTGACTCAAGACATGATTCGAGCCATTCATATAATGCTATAAGTCTGGGTGCCGCACTTGTGAAAGTGTTTCGACTTATCACACCATAATTTTGGGGGTACTTAAGCCTCGGTGTATTGGCCGCATCAAAGTGTAATGCAAAAGCGTATATGTCATGAAATGAACATATATAGATAAAATGCAATAATAGGCAAGAGCTATATATTGGTTATTAAAACAGACTGCAAATAAAAAGCAAATTGTGCAATAAGCAAGGGATGTGACTATTTAACATGTCCTCTCCAGGGTAAGCTATGGATGGTATGTAAAACAGGTATAATGCTCGAATAGAGACCACTGACACTGACGCAGCTCGCTTCCTCTGTTAGCATCGTGAGTTCGAATTCTAGTGCCTACAGGACTTTTTGGAAAACGGAGTCCCGAAGTAAGAAAATAATAAAAAAAGAAAAAGAAAAGAATGACACAATGGAGCCCTAGGTGCGCTTTGAGCCGTGATTCGGCGTGCCGTGGTCGTGCTCCCTCCCTTATGCCCATGGTATCTCTAGAGCGAGTTATGTACGCAGAAAATGGCTTTCGCTGCTTTGTGAGGGGGGTTAAATGATTGATTACGCAGGTTGGATCGCTTACGGTCTGTAGGTTACCCGGCGTGCTTGATAGTGTCCGGACGCTTAGTGGCCGGACCGAGAATTGTCGTGGAGAGGCTGCTTGCACCTCCGCGAGGGCCGTTGCAGTGCTCCTCCGCTCGAGAGAGTGTTCGGTGTTTCCATTGACCGATTACCTCAGGGCCTGCATCTTGAGCTTGAGGTATGCTGTGAAAGGCAATCGCATTGAACTTGCTAATGCGGTTCGTCCGAGCAAAGGCGGATAGCCGCTCATGAACGGGACTATGTCAAGATTAACTCTTCGCCTTGAAGTTATCCGGGATCCAAGACCACTTCGTGTGTAATCGAGCCTGTACAACTGGCCTCTACATCTGGTATGACGCCTTTAAAGGTCGCCTTTGTAGGTTTAATCGTTGAGGGTTCTATGCCCATTTTGCACACCGATCCCGATAAAGCAGGTTCAGTTGCTACCGCCGCCCATCGGACTTTGGTGAGGTGAAATGGCCAATGATTGGGTCAAGAACCAACGCGCTAAACCGCCGCTGACGGATGCTAGTGGGTGGTCCTTCGATCAAGGTGATCGGGCAGGAAGACCATGGGTTGAACTTTGGGGCGGATGGCTCCATCGCATATACGCCCCTTTAGCGCACGCTCGCCTCCTTTTGGGTATATGGGTTATGCGATATCATGTTCACCGTCTCACTTGTGGGGAAAGCCCTTCGTCTCTATTGTTCGGCGGCCGGGTTCTCCATCGCTTATGCAGCCCCTTGTCATTGAGTTCGCACTTAACTTGCTCTTGTTTGAACACCCAACAACTCCTGCAGTGATTGGCTGGTTTTTGGGTGCCATGTATCCGCACGTTTATCGAGTATTCGGTCCAAGTTGACGCGCCTGTATTTCTTTTTGAATGGCTTCTTCCGCCGACCGGGTTTAGAGCCTCTGAATCCGCATTGACCGTCAGATCTTCATCATTGTCGCCAGCACGCGCACTTGTTTTGCTGGCGACGCCACCTGCCATTGCTGTCCTTGGTATCCCAACTACCGTGGTTTTTGGCGTTGTTACTTCGAGCTAGTTGTTGTCCTCTCCCGCACAAAAGCGGTCATGAGTGTTGTGAGGGCTGCTGATGGATTTCGGCTTTTCCTGTCCTAGGTGCGGGAAAGCCACCGTCATGGGATGTTATGTTTGAAGGCTGCAAGGGCCTCTCAGATCCCAACAATCAACGATTTGATTTTTCTTGGTTAGGAACCGTGTCCGTAATTGTCTCGCCGATTCTTCTCGCTGCTGAATTATATGGCTAAGGTCATCGGGCGCTCGGTGGTCGCATTATATGTGCCTCGAAGTTATCAAGGAATGCGGCTTCCTGTGTCCTCCCAACAACCAATTGATCTCACCGCAAGCTGTTAAGCCAATGCCGAAGCTGGTCCTTTAAGCTTGAGGGGAGCTATTTGATGCGCGTAGATCATCATCAAGGCCATGTGGATATGGAGGAGGTAGTCCTCCATCCAAACCACAGGATCTGTTGTGCCATCGTATGATTCGGATGTTTACGGGTTTGAAACCCTCGTGGATTTGATGATCCATTACTCATCCGTGAAGCATAGTGTGTGCGGGGCTCAGACAATATATCACGACGTAGCTCATATGAGCTTTGTTCATCGTGGTTCGCCCGGCCGGTTTGTCAGATCCGCGTGACGTTATCATCACGGTCGTACGCCCACGCCGATCCTAGATCGATCATGTATGTTTTGCCTTATCCTCCAATATATCTCGCGTAAGTCCGGCTTTTCCCGCCCTGGTACTTTTGGAGCGCGCTGTCGGGTGTGGCTTGAGCGGAGGGCCTAGAGGCTTCTCTCGTCACGGGTGGCCGGGTCTGGGCATATGCGGCGCTGTGACTTGGTGCTTCCTCCGACGAGGCAACGCCCGCGCTTGGTAGCTTTGAGGGGCTGGAGTTCATACTCTTCGCTGCAAGGACTTCACCATCCGTTCGCTAGCAGGTCTTGGTCACTTAAGTCGTTGTCGCTTTTCTTGAGGCTGCTTGCCGTGGCCATAAGCCCGCTTGAAACACTCCCCGGTTCTACGATCCTCAGCACGACAAATTCGTCATGCCGAGGCTTGCCTCATCTTCTGAGGAGACGATAATTATCGCCCTTCACTTCTTTTTCTCGCCACACCGTCAGGCGGTCTTGCTTTCTCCTCCTCCCCGCTGAGTCCTACTAGAGGGGGGTCGCCTTCGCACCGTCCCGGTGTTATTGCTCCCCGTACGAATCACCGCTTTTATCAGGGCGGATTTAGAACGGCGCCGAATCGACGCTATGCTTGGGTTGTTTCTGCTTCTTTTGGGATGTCCACCATGTATATGTCATATGACGAGGTGGCCTTCAAAGGCTCAGAAGGCCGGGTCTGGTCGCCTTTCGCGATCGCCGTCATACCGCCGATGTCTTCGAGTCGGAAGTCGAGCATGTTGTAAATCATCGACAAAGGGCTACAAAGTGGTGGTGGTGGGCGCGAATTTTTCGTCCGTCTGCATCCCAACCTTCCCGATCAGTAGTCCGCCAGGCTCTCCTGATAAATAGAGAGACTTTAGCGATTCTGTGATGTCGCCAGCAATAGTGCTGAAAGATGTCCGGGCGAACTCCATGATCGCTCAATCGGATTCGCTTGGCAGGGCGCGAGGGTCTTGAGTCCCAGAGGAGTCCGCACCTGGAGTCACGCCCGCAAAGGACAGGGATTGTGTTCTACCACGTCAGAGATTTCAGCCCCTCGAGCTGGTGTCCAATCAACCATCCTCGATCGGCTGAGATCGGGTTCAATCAATGTTCGAGCGACACTAGTGCGCCTCCAGACACTGTTTCGCCGCAGAGTTAGATCATGCCCATCGAGATAGTGCGTGCGCTTGGTTGCAGCTCGAACTGTCAAGATCAAGTCTCCGCGATGTCGCCGTAGTTTAAACTCCAAACTGACCTGATGGCCAGGGGCGAGCTTTCGATCTGCTCCAGATGGCCAAGTGAATTAGCCTCAAAGCAAAGCCGTCATCACGAAGATCTGTGGGAGAAAAGTCTCACCTGCGCCGTTGTTGATGATCAAGGAGCCATCGGCCTATAGGTGACGCACATGCAGGAAATCTCAATGAAAGCACCAATGTCGGTGTCAAACCGGCGGATCTCGGGTAGGGGTCCTAACTGCAAGGCCTAGGGCTAATGGGAGACAAGGACACATGTTTTTACCTGTGTCAGCCTCTCGATGGAGGTAATACCCTACCCTGCTGATTATACGAGCATGGGTAGGCATACAAGTTAGATCTACCACGAGATCAAGGAGGCTAAACCCTAGAAGCCAGCCTATGGTATGATTGTTGTTCGTCCATTTGACTAAAAATGGCTGCAGACTAGAGTAGGGGTACCCTAGCACTCGAACTCGGCACTGCAGTTGCAGACCTAGGCTGCAGGGCTTGCCCGGTGACCGCTAAGATCTTCCACTAGCCCCTTTGGAGCCATTCAAGAACAAAGAATTAAGGCCCCTAAGAAGAGGAGCTTGCCGAAGGCCACTCAAGGCACGGGCGAAGCAAGACCCCGGCAAGAGGAGCTTGCCGGAAGGCTTGGTGATCGACAAGCTCCCCGAAGCGACAAGGATTCAGCCGGTGCAAGGTGCTTGCCGCGCAGGCAACCTCTCTTCATCTCCGCCCAGCTCATCCACAACGTGTCGCCACGGGCTATTCTGCACGCTTGTCGGCATAGGGCAGGCAACAATGGGGATAAATATATTACGATAAGCTACCATCGCGGCGAACGGAGGCGCACTTGACTTCCTGTTGACTGTTTCGCGACGGGACGGCATTTATTACTCTTGTCCCTGTCACGAAAGTTAGGTATAGATCACTGTACACCGCATGCTGGTGTACCAAGTAATCGCTTTTCCCATTTTTGCCCCTCATCTCAAGCTACACCGGTAAGACCCCTGAGACTATAAAAGGAGGCCCATGGCGACGCTGAAAGGGTTCGCCTGCTCGATTCACTCGACCATAACGACCACACTCATTCAGTGTTAGGTTTTGTAGCCTCATTGCCCCTAGCAAGAACACAATAGAATCAACAAGCAGCAGAGAGTTATCTCCGAGAGTCTGGCTGGGTAATCTGTCGTCACCGATCCGCCTTTGGTATTCTCCGCCTCCAAACAAGGACTAGGGTCCCATAGGTGTCCGTGGGACACGATCAGCCTTCATCTTGGCGCGCTGTAGGGGGTGCGCCGAGGCGTGGAACCCTGATCCTGTTCGCACGAGCAACATCTTCATCATCTTCATCAAGATGCCGCCAAAGAAGAAGGCTTCGCCAAGCGGGCCATCCGCATCAACCCACCACCAACGGAGCAGACGAGTGGTGGGGAAGACATCGGCGGAGGCACCGCGCCGACGAGAGCCCACGACGCCGTGTCCAAGGACAAGGCGCGCAGTTTCAGCATCCGGATACTCACCTGCCCATCTCAGTGGAGGCTGACCGACAGCGCCATGATGCTCGAGCACCATACGCCGCTGGATCAAGGCTGCCGAGGATCCCGAGGCCCTCGAGACTCCACATGCACGCCAAAGATGCCGGTATCGACCACGGCCGCTGGGTGGAAGCTGCTCCTCCTAACTCTGGTAGAGTCCAGCACATCCCGCCTCACTCCCCACGCCATTGCCACCAACTACTCCAGCGAAGCCTCGGGCGAGCCCAACTGCCGACTACTCCTCCAACGGCCGACAAGGTCGACGTAGTGGAGGGCCACCATCCAGTCTCATCGCTGCGGCTAACGGCGACGCCCCGCCGCAACTGGGCACTTCACAGCCGCCGCAAGGCAACAAGGCACGAGTCGTGGTGACGACTCGCGGGGTGCAGCCATCGCCCCCCTTCCGAAGGCCAAGATCGCCGACTCGCCGGATCCACTCGACAGCGCATCCACAAATGCCGTTTGGATCCGCGAGCCGCCGCGACCAGCCAAGTTCTTCGAGAACGCAAGAAGAAGACGCCAATCCGCATTTGTTACCAAGAGAAGCGCGTCAATCGACAACGCCGCAGCCCGCTTGTGACATGACGCGCTGTGGGAACCAGTGACTTGTCAGAGACGCTGTAGGTTGCCCTGCATTCACCCGTGAGCTGCAGAAGTCCAAGGGTCTCGACAAGAAAAACTTCGCCGATGTGCGAGAAGTATGATGGCAGACGCACTCCATCGGAGTTCCTCAAAGATCTACACCATCGCGCGTGCTAAAGCGGGGACGACGACAAGATCCTCGCCAACTACTTCTCCGGTGCTCAAGCCAAACGTCAGTCTTGGCTCATGCACTTGCCGGACAGCTCCATTTCTTCTTGGGCAGATTTGTGCCACGCTTTTGTCGGCATTTTCACAGCGCTACAAGCCTCATGGGCAAGAGAGTGACCTTCACCGCTCGCCTGTATAGGAGAGTCCTCGCGCAAGTTCATCCAGAGATTCAGCTGCGGTGCACATAACATCCCGTATGTCCACCCCGCTGCTGGGTAATCAAGATTTCATTAGAATGTGCGAACCGCAGGATGAGGGAGGAAATGGCGATGTGCAAAGTTAAGGACGCCTGAGCTATATGCCCCGCCGATAAGTGTGCACGCTACCGAGGAGGGAAGAAGACTCCCAGAAAGAATGTTGGAGCAGGATCTCGACAATGGCGAGACCACCTCCAAGAAAGAAGAGCCAGGAACAATGTAAAGAAGAAGAGCCAGAAGTACTAGTTGTCGAGAAGTCCGCAAGGATGGTGCCGCCAACAAGGCCAAGGCTAGCTAGCTCCAAGGAGGTTGTCATGACACCGATCGCCAAGTCCGGGCGGTCACGACAAGCGTGGCAACCCAACAAGCAAGATTGCAAGATTCACCGCATCAAGGGCCACGACCTCCAAAGCTGCAAGAAAGTCGAGCAGCTTGTTGAACAGCGAGAGCTGAGTACGAAGCGCGTAGACAAGGAGAAGGCCCAGAAGGTACGGCAGCTAGTAAGAAGAGACCCGCCGGGGGACGCCGCGTAAGGCCAAGCAAGCGGCAAGGAGAACCTCTCACGAATCGCGATAAGGATGAAGATCAAGATGACGATGACGAAGACATGGAAGACGATGAAGCTGAAGAGCAGGAGTTTCGTAGGCAACGGAGGTCCTTTGCGCTGACGGTGGTGCTTCTTCGCATACTCGCACCGCCAACTCAAGCAATGGATGCGGAGGTTAATGCAGCAGAACCTCCGTAGAGTCCCGCAGAGCCTCCGGCGGTCCAAGACGCCCATCATCTTTGACATTGAGGACCACCCGATCGCGATAATCGCGGTCGGGTGCTTGCCGATGTTGGTCTCACCAACTATCCGCAACCTCAAGGTCACAAAGATGTTGTTGACATGGGCCGCCAATTTGATCCTCCGCAGTGCTCCGTAAGCTTCAGATCCCCGACACGAGCTCAAGAGACTGGTACTTTCCAAGGAATCAACCCAGAAGGAGCAAGCCGAAGGGAAGATCACCGCCGTAACATTTGGCAGTTGAACTGAATTTTGACTGAGAGGGTCACATTCGACGTTGCGATTTCCCATTGCCCTACAATGGAATACTTGGCCGCCCAGACTCGCCAAGTTCATGGCAGCCCTCATTACGCCACAACTTGCAAGATGCCCGCCCGATAAGCCGCCATTTCTGTCCATGGCGACAAGAAGGATGCGCCTTATCTGCGCCGACAAGATTTACCGGGATGCGCAGCCCGCCACGAGATAGCAAACCACTTGCCGCCGAAGCCTCGGGAAGAAGACCACTTTGTTCTAAGAAGAGCTCTCCCGACCCCACTCCCGGCAAGCTTAATTTTCCGGAAAGTGCTATGCTACCGCCGAGACGCACCATCGGTGCCCACCAAGTGCAAGAAGAAGATGGCAGTCTACCAAGACCAAGAAGGTGTCCATTAAAAAGGTGACTAAGATCAGGAGCGCCAAGAATTTAGCAAGAATCAAGTTAGCAGCAGGCTTGTTAGAGGAGTGCTCCATCCCACGTGGTTGGCCAATCCGTAGTTGTACTAAAGGCAAATGGGAAATGGAGACTCAGATTGACTTTTACAGATGTTAATAAAGCTTGTCCCAAAGACCCATTTCCTTGCCACAGATAGACCAGATTGTTGACTCCACGCTGGATGTGATTTGCTTTCATTTCTGATGCATATTCAGGATATCATCAGATCTTCATGGCAGAAGAAGATGAAGAGAAAACCGCATTCATTACACCATGTGGCACATACTGCTTCATACGGATGCCTTTCGGTTTGAAGAATGCTGGTTCAACGTTGCAAGAGTAGTCCATGATGCTTTGAGCCCACAAATGCACGTAAATGTAGAAGCTTACATGGATGACATAGTGGTCAAGAGCAAGGACAAAGCAACTCGTTCAAGATTTGATGAGACCTTGCAATCTGCTAAGATCAACCTTGCTCAACCCCGAGAAGTGTTTGGAGTCCTTCCGCAAGCTTTCGGTTCTTGTGTCTCTGAGGGAATTGAAGCCAATCCCGACAAGATCAAGGCCATTGAGCAGATTGAAGCACCAAAGCTGCCAAGGATGTAAGAAGGCTTGCCGGCTATGCATGCTCTCAAAGAGGTTTATCTCTAGGTCGCTGAGCGCCTCGCCATTTTTCAAGATTTTGAAAAGGCAGGTCCAATGAAATGGACTCGGCGGAGGTTGCGCCGCAGATTAAAGAGGTACTGTCCTCCACTCCAATACTTGTCGCACCTAGGCCACAAGAGAAGTTGTTGCTGTATATAGCGGCAACCAATCAAGTGGTTAGTGCTCATTAGTAGCGGAGAGGGAGGCGATGATGAGCCGGCAACCGAGGCAGATGCATCCAGCGAAGCTGGGGGCTTCACCGCAAGCTCGTCCCGATAAGGACGGATCTGCAGGATTGCATAAGATGCAGTAAAAGGATGGTGCAGCTACCACTTTGTCAGCCCTTCGCAGGGGCTAGGTCAAGGTATTCTGCGTGTAAATTGCTTGCCTCCTCATGGCCTCGAGAAAGCTGCGCCATTACTTCCAAGCACATGATAACAATGTCACCGCTCAATAAGAGGATATTGCAAAATCCGTATAACAGCAGTGATTGTCGAGTGGGCACTGAACTGTCAAGCTTGGCCTCAAGTTTGAAAGCACTTCAACTATCCAAAGCGCAGCATTGGCAGAATTTATAGCAGAATGGACGCCAACGCAAGATGAAGAAATTCCGAGACAGCATCCCCACAAGGAAGCAAGTAAAGAGGGTGATGTACTTTGATGGTGCCTTCGCCAGCAGGCCGTGGTTTGCCAGTGTTGCTTATCGCACCCACCGGAGAGCACCTCAAGTACATAGTCCAATGCATTTTCCCAGGAGCAAGCAACAAATAATACCGCAGTATGAAGGTTTGCTTGTTTGTCTCAGAATTGCGGGACCTTGGGATCAAGAAGCTTATTGTCGGGTGACTCTCAAGCTTGTCGTCCGCCAAGTAAACAAAGATTATCGAGTCCGCTGATGGAAGCCATTGATGAAGTGAGAAAGCTAGAAGAGCACTTTGAAGGCCTAAATGGAACATGTTCCAAGAGCTCGAATGATATTGCCGATGGCTCGTCAAAGTGCGCCGACTCAAGTTACCTCGTGGAACCAGGAATTTTGTGCTCAAGTCGACTCAACCAACCGTAACGCCATCAACTGGACAAAGCAAGAAGAGGAAGTTGGTTTCGGTGACTACTTTCCCGCAGAGCCTCAAGCCGCCAAGAAGGTCCCCAAAATCAACGAATATCGCCGAGGAGCAGTCCGTCTGACAAACCTAGGGTTTGTTTCTGCTGAAGCGACGCTCCCCGACAAGTTTTGCTCCCAGCTTGTCGGGATCAAGTCGGCAGAGTCAGCAGGTTCTTGCCGAGAAGCTGATGTTCCCAAGAGCCAGATGTGCCTTTAGTCCTTGTTGTCGAGCCACAAGCTCCAAGATGGGCACAGCAGATCGCCCATTTCCTTCGTGATGAGAACTTCCCAAGAGCAAGAAGAAGGAAGAGTAGCCCGGCAGTCAAGTATGTACCAGCTTTGTTGACAACATCCCTGCATGTAAGAAGACTCAACGGAGTGAAATTGAAGTGTATTTGCCGAAGATGGATGTAAGCTGTTGGAGATACACGGAGGCATATGTGGTCACCACATTGCAAGAGCACTTGCCGCAAAGCTTCCGCAAGGTTTCTTCTCGCCGAAGCCTCCAGATGCAACGCACAAGTAACCGTGTGAAGCGTGCCAGGCCCATTCAAAAGAGACACACCAACAAAGCTTCCGACATCCCTTTATCCTCGCCATTTTTTGTCCGGGGTTCGACATCTCGCCTCTTCCCTCGAAGTTGTCGGGGCTTTGAGTACTTGTACGTCGAATCGACAAGTTCACAAAGTGGCCGGAAGTGGAAGCAAAGGAGGAAGGTGACAAGACAGTCAGCAGTCAAGTTCTTCAGTCAATTGTTTGCCATTTTGGGATACCTAACCGGATCATCACCGATAACGCACCCAATTCACGAGTCGCACCTTCATGCAGACGCCCAAGATCTTGGCGCCATGTCCTTTGCTTCGCTGCTCACCACCGAGAAGCAACGGTCAAGCAGAGGGCAAACGCTGAAGTGCTGCAGGACTCAAGACCGAACTTTGACAAAGCCGCAAGTGCGGAAGAAACCGGATTGAGGAGCTGCCGGTGGTTCTTTGGTCGATCAGACGACGCCAAATCGAGCCAACCGCCGCACCTTTTGCTCTAGTCTATGGAGCAGGCAGTTCTCCCACGGAACTCTCAGATACGGTCACCTCGAGTACTCGCTATGATGAGCTTGAGCAAGAGCAGCTGCATAAGATGACGACGCTGCCTCGAGGAGGATCGCCTTCAGTTGCCAGACGAGCTGCTCGTTACTCAAGAAGCTTTGCGCCGCTACCATAGCCGCAGTTAATGCCAAGCTTCGAGGAAGGCGACCTTGTTCTTCGCTGCTCAATCCGCCAAGAATTCCAACAAGTTGACGCTCGGCGGGGGCCCTTATCGGGTGAAACGAGTCACTAGGCCCGGCGCTGTCCGCTTTGAGACCGAAGATGGCGCTCCGTGAGCAACTCCTGAATATAGAGCATCTTCGTAAGTTTTACCTATAGGCGCTGGTTGTCGAACTCGCTCAAGAACCACCCTTTTGTACAAGTCTTGCCGCTGTTGCATGTAATCCTTTGTACAAAGCCGCGCAGACTCGCGGCATCAAGAAGCTTATGTGTTGCGCATAACTTGTCAATTTCATGCTTTCATCATTATTATGCATGTATTATTCGACATTTTGTGCAGCATCCACACCGTAAGCAATAACGAGCCACTAGGCTCCATAACTTTATTTTCTTCTTTTCTCAAAAAGAGGAAGGTTCATCCACCCACAAGTTAACCGGGGAAGGAGAAGATAATGGTGTGGGCCACCAAGTGTCGCCGAGGTACCATGAAATAAGTTAAGTTTAAGCAATCAGTTTTAAATTTTCGTTATCTTCCTCGAACGATAGTACTTTGTATGGAAAACCCGGTGCGTGAGGAACCAACTGCTGTTAGCTTGCTACTCTTACTTTGTTTCGAGTCCGCCAACAACTTAAGTGTGCTGCAACTAGTTGCATAAGGTTGCTTGTCGGAGGCAGATCGCCAAAGCTGTTGAGTTCCTGCGACTCAACAAGCAAGAAGGTGTCATGACCAAGTTCCCTAAAAGCGTGAGGGCACAAACATACAAGGGAAGGAATCAAAGGAAATAACATTGCGATCGATGCCTAAGATAGAGATATTACAAAATAACTTGTCGCAGATCAATAGATTTTTCGCCTAAACATGATCTACAAGAACAGGAAAGATAAACTTGGCCTGTCCACGGTCGCCATCGAGCCTTCGACTGCCACCCTGTCCACGTGCGATAAGGGCCTTGAGTGCTTCAACGTCGGCAGATGGAAGGTGGACTTGAGGATTTGCCTAAGCCGACGCTCGATTGCGGAAGGCCACCATCAAGACCTTCGAGAGCCCTACAGACTTGGCGCGACTCGCCTGGGCTGCTTTGGGATCTCCTCCCGGAGCCGCTGGAGACCCGCCACACGCCTGAAGAACAGGCTGAGCTTGACGCTGGGTTGGAGGTTCTCATCGGTGGAGTACCCAGATCCACCATCCCCTGCCCCATCACCATTGTGGATGGCGGCGGCAAAGGTCCACAAGACCTTCGCCCAAAGGCATTATGCTATCTCCGAGAGTATCCCGCGGCCATGATTCGCCAACAGCCTCGTTGGCCTTGATCTTCTAGCAGGCCTGCTTCGCACCTTGGCGCTGCCCAGGCCTCCGTGGTGGTCGGGCTTAGCTCCAGATCCTTTGAGTCCTTGGCGCGGCTTGAGTCTTTGATCTTCTCAAAGAAACGACCCCTGCAGCTCGCCAAGAGTGTAGGCCCTTCAAGGCCTGCTTTCAGCCCGGGCCTCCTCCGCTTCCGGAGGGTGGCCTCCTGCTGTGCCACTGCCTCCACCTTGGCGGCTCAGCAGAGCGCAAGGCATCCTTGCCTCCTTGAGTGCTCACACTGATTGCTCACGCACGGCAAGATCTTCCTCAGCTGTCGAGGTTGATCTTCCGCCGCCAGCTCACCTTCTGCGCAGAGCTTCACGGGCAAGCCTTTGTCTGCCTCGACACCGCCTTCTCCAGATGAAGGCCAGGCGCCTCAGCAAGTTGCCCAAGGCCTGATGTCCCAGAGTTTCCTGTTGGTGCGCCGGAGCTCAAGGCTCACTGTGTCCCGCCTCGCTGACGAGTGCTTCCCATGACTCCACTTAGCTCGGGCGCGAGAGCGACAACAGCTTCTTCAAGTTGCCTCAGGCTCGCCATCGCTGCTGCTTACGGCTAACAAGGATAGCCCATGGAGAGCTAGCAGCTCCATCGTCAAGGTCTCCTCGACCGCGCCTGGGCTCGATGCCCATGGAAGCTTGATGACACCTTCGCTGCCTTCACATAGGGCGCCGGGTTGGGGCTCGAGTCTGGTGGCGGCATCTAGGGGATCGATGGCAGGCACTGGCGCCTGCCCTGTGGCTGTCAAGACGATCACGGACCTCCCAAATTTCTCATGGACTGGCAGCCTCTTGCCCCTCGCCGATGGACTCCATCGCGCCTCCTCTTCTATGTTGGTTGCCGCATTGTTGCCGCGAGCATCCTCCTCGCCAAGTAACCTCAATTCCATCGCTCTCCCGCAGATGGATCTAATGATCAGAGAAAGAAAGAATAACAAGCGATGTCCAAGAAGAACGTAAGAAAGATAACCCAAGGAAGATTTTCAAGTAAGAAGGTTACTCAATGGGATCTCAGAGTCATGTCTCCACCACGGAGGGTCGCCGGCGCTGCCCTTGTCGGAGAAGCCCCTTGTGAGAGGCCTCCTTGCCGGAGAGCGCCCTTGGCGGAGATTTCCCTTGGCGGCGTAGTTGAAGCGAGCAGAACTTCGGAGGACCTCCTGTGGCCTCCCGATGAGGCTGCCTCGCCCTAACATAATTCAACAAGTCGATATCGGATGAAGGAGCACCCATACACCTAACCGTAAGAAATGAACCAAGTACTTACGTGGGGCTGGGGTCAGGCTGCTCAAGAAGGGTTGTGGATCCGCAAGGGAGTCTTCGGACGCGCTCTCCTGCCGCCAGAGAGACTCGCCATGACCACCACCGAGTCTTGGTTTTTTCGATGCCCTCCGAGCCTCAAGAAGGAGAAGGTTCAGAGTGAAGCAAGTCGATACAAGATAAAGCAAGAATTGAAAGATTACAAGTAGCAGCGACAAGATCTTACTCTTCCTCTTCCTCCTGAGCCGAGAGCGGAGAGTCAAATCTCGCCTCCAAAGGCGATTTAACCGAGGAGGGACTCCTGACGCTTGGCGGGTAAATGGCTCCAAGGCCCCGCCCCGTTGTTGTGGCGATGAGGGCGCCCCGCAATGCGTTTGTCGCGATGGAGCGGCTTGGGCGGCGTAGGCGGTCTGTGATGCCGCCCGCGCCACTTTCCGGGCCTTGCGGAGGCGCTTCTTGGCAAGGGCTCCTCCCGCGGCAAGCTACTTGACAGCGGAGGGGAGGCGCCCGCAGGCCTCGCTCAGCTTCAGGCTGCTCGCCCGCTCCTCCTCACCGCGTAACTCCTCTCGCATCGGGTTGCTTCTCGCCTCAGTGAACTCCAACACGCCAAGGCAGCTCGCCGCCCTCCAACCTTGTGGGCGCGCGCGCCATCTCTTGCTCGGTGGTGTCACGGTGAGCCGGTTCTGCTCGGCACGGATCGCAATTCTTCCAAGTCATCAAGAACTGCACGACGCTGGCTCCTCGCTGGTTGGAACGATTCCATGGGAATCGCACAATGGCATCATCGCCACGATGCGTCAAGCGACGAGTTGCATTAAGGCACGAATTTCTCGCAACATAAACCACTCGGTGATTCGTGATCAGCTTGAACAACCCCGCAGATGCCATCCACTCCAAGACAAGAAAGTTCCGGCTCAAACCCGGCGCAGCCTCATGATGTCCGCCGCTTGAACTCTCCTGCAGTGCCTCCCTCTCCGCAAGGGCGCATGCCGGGCGAGGAAGTCCGCTGCCAACCGCCTCCCACAAGCCCGCATGTCTCGAGGCGCAAGATCCTAGTCACGACATCTTCAACTTGGCATCTCCGCCAAGTTGCTCCAATCGTCACAAGACTTTGGGGGTTCGCAGTGAAAGGTCAGGGTCCTCCTCTAAGATCCAACACCAATCGCTCTCCACTCTCCCACTTGCTGCGCAGCTCCGTCAAGATACGCTCTTCTTTTTTCCGATCCCGGAGATCCATGCACCCTCCGCAAGCGCTCTCCTCTCTACGCTGGGCATGAAGTAATGGCGAAAAGCGCCACATTTGGGTGGATTCGAAGTTCTCGCAGAGAGAAGAAACCGCCATGGTGAGGACTCTGGGGGTGAAACAAGGAGGCGGAGGCCATATGTTCATGACATCGCAAAAGAATTCGAAAAGGCGGTAGAGCCCGCAGCGGGAAGAAAAGCAAAGAAGGCACCATGGAAACCTTCTGGATGTGGCGGGCGGAGATCACTGCATGCTGGCACCGAGGCACCGGATAGTTTATCGATGCGCTTTCATAGCGCCTATCGAGGAGGAGCACCGCACTATTATGAGTGTGGTGATCCTGAAAGTTCAGTCCGCCAAGAGCGGGTCGACCAAGCCTGTACCAAGCCTTCTAACAGTGTTTTGAGGTAAGTTTAGAATATGTAAAAATATTACCGCAGAGACAAGAGTTCTCCCTGATGCTTAGTTCGGTGTTCGGGAAGAAAAGCCGGACTAAGGATCTAAAAGATATACGCAGGAGTCTAACATAAGTATGTCAATATGGGAATGCAGGCTTGCGCCGACCTCTCACCCAGACCGATCATGGAGGTCAATGCATTGAAGCAGAGCCTCGATCGGTCCGAGAGCGAAGCTAGGCCTTGCCAAGAAGCAGCTCGAGGACAAGGAAGGTAAGTAATACCTTATTAAAAAAACACCTTATAGAAAGGTTTTGCTGTAAAAAATAACAGGAGTAATATGGGTACTGCGGGTAGGGCCAAGCGTGAGGTGGCGACTTCAAGGAAGTGTGTCCATGGCCGAAAGCAAAGCGGCCATGAGCATACCCGAGCGAGAGAAGTGGAGGCGAGCTCATGGAGGTACGGCAAGAGCCCTGTGCCTCATGAAAAACACAAGGGTTTGGAGCGTGACTCAAGACTCGAGAGTCCGGAGCTCTCCTCTGCTCTTGAGAGTGCCAAAGGCGCAATGCCGAGGCCCAAAAAGCTCCTCCAAGAGATTGAGGCAATAAAGAAGATCGCGACGGTAAGGCATTCTTTCTGCAGAGCAAGAATGTGAAAGTGAATTACCTATTACTTACCCGGATTCGAGCTCTCCAGAGCATTCGCAGATCTCGCCCCCTGTTGACCAGTCAAGTAGCCGGGTCGAGCTCCACAAGGTCGCCGAATAGTGCCATGAAGGGCCTCTATAGTTCGGATGTACACAAAAGCATGCGCGGGAGCTACTTCGGTTGGGCAGCGTGCTGGTGGACGCCGTCCATGGATTGAAGTCATCAAGCATTCCGGCTCGCATTGAAGGTGTTCACGGGCCCTTGCCCAAGCTAAAGTGCAACCGGCAAGTCAATGCGGAGAGGTTGTGACGGACGGGCCACCAAGGGCAAGGAGCATCGTGACGCCCAAATGTACTATGAGGGTGTCCTCAAGGGTGCCCGCCAGATAGCGGATGAGTGTTCCAAAGATGTAATTTTGAATAAACTGCATTTGTTATCCTAGACGCTGAAAACTTGTTCATATGCGCTTAGCAACGCTTGTAATTTAAAATATTACCTTCGCGGCACCGCTTATCAAATTTGAGAGATGGCAAGTCGTTGGCTTCAGCCCCATGACACGAGTGATGGGGTGTTCGATAACTTGAACGCTCTTGTTCCCATTCTTGGGTCCATCGAGGAGGCGCCAACGAACGTAACAAGGCAACCTAGACTTATAATGCTTGAACACTCTCACTTAGCCATAGAATTCTATAATTTTAAATTTGGCAAGCCCTAGTATTCGAAGACCGAGTTCGGGCGCTTATCCACGCTTTGGCCGACAATGCTGGTTCTTCGCCTAAGCGCATAAGTCTTTAGGACCCCAAGAACCTCTCGAACAGCGTATCGCTCTCGCTTCTATCATGACGGTCAGTTTTAGCTTTTCCACCGAGGTGCTCAACCCAGCTCAACCTGGGCACAATCGCAGTTGGTTCTCCTGCTACCTTAGCCGATATGACGGAACGAAGGTACCAAAACACGGGCCGGGCAAACCCAACTATTGACCCAAGACATGATTCGAGCCATTCATATAATGCTATAAGTCCTGGGTGCCGCACTTGTGAAAGTGTTCGACTTATCACACCATAATTTTGGGGTACTTAAGCCCTCGGTGTATTGGCCGCACCAAAGTGTAATGAAAAGCGGTATATGTCATGAAATGAACATATATATAGATAAAATGTAATAATAGGCAAGAGCTATATATTGGTTATTAAAACAGACTGCAAATAAAAGCAAATTGTGCAATAAGCAAGGGATGTGACTATTTAATATGTCCTCTCCAGGTAAGCTGCGGATGGTATGTAAAACAGGTATAATGCTCGTAATAGAGACCACTGACACTCGACGCAGCTTCTCGCTTCCTCTGGTTGTTGCATCGTGAGTTCGGCAATTTAGTGCCGACACCACTTTTGGAAAACGGAGTCCTGAAAGTAAGAAAAAATAATAAAAAAGAAAAAAGAAAAGAATGACACAATGGAGCCCTAGGTGCGCTTTGAGCCGCATTCTGGCGTAGCCTGGTCGTGTTCCCTCCCCTTATGCCCATGGTATTCTAGAGCGAGTTATGTACGCTGTAGTACTGGGCTTTCATGGGTTTTGTGAGGGCTGGGTTAGCCGGATTGTTACGCTGGCTTGATCGTGCGACGATCTTGTTGTAGGTTACTCCCGGCGTGCTTGATAGTGTCCGGACGCTTAGTGGCCGGACCGAGAATTGCCGTGAGAGGCTGCTTTTGCACCTCCGCCGCGTAGGGTCAGTGCTCTCCGCTTGAGAGAGAGTGTTCGTGTTTCCATTGACCGTGATTACCTCGAGGGCCCGAGCATCTTGAGCTTGAGGTATGCTAGAAAGCGGCACCGCATTGAACTTTGCTAATGCGGTTCGGTCCGGAAAAAGGCGTGATAGCCGCCATGAACGGTACTATGTCGAAGATTAACTCTTCGCTTCGAAGTTATCCGGGATCCAAGACCACTTCGAGTGTAACTGAGCTCGCATAACTGGCCTCTACATTCGCATGACGCTTTAAAGGTCGCCTTTGTAGGTTTAATCGCTGAGGGTTCTATGCCCATTTTGCACACCGTATCTCGATAAAGCAGGTTCAAAGCGCTACCGGCCCATCGTGACTTTGGTGAGGTGGAACTGGCCAATGATTGGGTCAAGAACCAACGCGGCAAAACCGCTGGACGGATGTTAGTGGGGTGTCCTTCGATCGAAGGTGATCGGGCAGAAGACCATGGGTTGAACTTTGGGGCGGTTGGCTCCATCGCATATACGCCCCTTTAGCGCACGCTCCGCCTCCCTTTTGGGTATAAGGGTTGCGATATCATGTTCACCGTCTGCACTTGTGGGGAAAGCCCTTCGTCCTTCTATTGTTCTCGGGCGGCCGGGCTTCTCTCTCGCTATCGCTATGCAGCCCTTGTCATTGAGTTCGCACTTAACTTCGCTCGCTTGTTTGAACACCCAACAACTTCTGTTGGTGTGATTGGCTGGTTTTTTAAAAGCATGTATCCGCACAAGCGATCGAGTATTCGGTCCAAATTGACGGGCCCCGGTATTTCTTTTGAATGGCTTCTTCCGCTGACCGGGTTTAGAGCCTCGAACTGCGCATTGATCGCCGTGATCTTCATCATTGTCGCCGCACGCGGCACTTGTTTTGCTAAGCGACGCCGACCTGCCATTGCTGTCCTTGGTATCCGAACTACCAGGTTTTTGGTCAAGTTGTTACTCGAGCTAGTTAGTTGTCCCTCCCGCACAAAAAAGCGGTCATGAGTGTTGTGAGGGCTGCTATGGATTTCGGCTTTTCCCGTCCTAAGTGCCGGAAAGCCACCGTCGCCGGATGTTATGTTTGAAGGCTGTAAGGGCCTCGTGATCCGAACAGTCAACGATTTGATTTTTCTTGGTTAGGAACCGTGTCCAGAATTGTCTCGCCGATTCTTCCGGCTGCTGAATTATATGGCTAAGGTCATCGGCGCTGGTGGTCGCATACATGTGCCCCCGAAGTTATCTGGCGAATGCGGCTTCCAGTGTCCTCCCAACAACCAATTGACTCTGGCCGGGCAAGCTGTTAAGCCAATGCCGAGCTGGTCCTTTAAGCTTGAGGGGGAGCTATTTGATGGCGCAGATCATCATCGCGGGCCATGTGGATATGGAGGAGGTAGTCCCCATCCAAACCACAGGATCTGCTGTGCCATCGTGATGATTCGATGTTTACGCGTTTGAAACCCTCGTGGATTTGATGATCCATTACTTCATCTCGTGAAGCATAGTGGGTGCGCTGCCTCAGATAATATATCACCACGTAGCTCATATGAGCTTTGTTCATCGCGTTTCGCCCGCCGCCGGTTTGCTGTATCCGCGGACGGTTATCATCACGTCGTGGCGCCCACGCCGATCCGTAGAGATCGATCATGCGTGTTTTGGCCTCATCCTCCAATATATCTCGCAAGTCCGCGCGCTGCTTCCCGTGGCTCTTGGTACTTTTTGAGCAGGTCGGGTGGCTTGAGCAGAGGGCCGAGGCTTCTCTCGCCACGGGGTGGCCGGTCTGCCAAATCGCGGCGCCTGTGACTTGGGTGCTTTCCTTCCGACGAGGCAACGGCCCGCGCTGGGTGGTGGTAGTTTGGAGGCGCGCTGGAGTTCATACTTTTCGCCGCTGTAAGGACTTCAGTCCATCCGTCTCGCTTAAGGTGTCTTGGTCAGCTCTAAGTTGTTGCTGCTTTTTCTTGAGGCTGCTTGCCGTGGCCATAAGCTCCGCGCTTGAAACACTTGTTCGGGCGGGATCCCTCGTGGCACGACATATCGCGTCATTGCCGAGGCCGCCCATCATCTTCGAGGGAGGCGATAATTATCGCCCTCTACCTCTCTTCGCCACACCGTCGCGGCGGTCTTGCTTTCTCCTCCTCCCGCGCTGAGTCCTACAGAGGGGGTCGCCTTCGGCACCGTCCGGGGTGTTATTGTCCCCTCGTGTCCGAATCACCGCTATCGTGGGTGGATTTAGAACGGCGCCACCGACGCTGGCGTTTGGGTTGTTTCTTGAGGGTCATCCTCCGCCGCTCTATCGCCGGCCCTATCTTTTGGGATGTCCACCATGTATATGTTCGTATGACGAGGTGGCCTCTCCAAAGGCGCTGAGGCGCTTGGTCTTGGTCGCCTTTCGCAGATCGTCCGCTCATACCGCCGATGTCTTCGAGTCGAAGTCGAGCATGCCGTTAAATCATCGGCGCGGGCTACAAAGTGGGTGGTGGTGTATGCTGAATTTCGTCGTCACTGCATCCCAACCTTCCTCGATCGTAGTCCGCCAGGCTCTCCTGATAAAGAGAGAGACTTTAGTGATCCAGGATGTCGCCAAAGGGCGAAAAGCCGAAAGATGTCCGCGGGCGGTGAACTCCATGACCGGGCGCCCAATCGGATTCGCTTGGCAGGGGCGCCGAGGGTCTGAGTCCGGAGAGGAGTCCGCACCTTGAGTCACGCGCCGCAGGACAGGATTGTGTTCGCCCAATGCCGAGAGATTTCAGCACTCGAGCTGGTGTCCAACTCAACCATCCTCGATCGGCTAGATCGGGCTCCGAATCAATGTTCGAGCGGATTTAGTGCGCCTCCAGACACCGCTCGCGGCAGAGTTAGATCATGCCCATCGAGATAGGCGGTAAGCGCTTGGTTGTAGCTCGAACTCACAAGATCAAGTCTCCGCGATGTCGGTCCGTAGTTTAAACTTCCAAATCTGACCTGATGGCTGTGGGCGAAGCTTTCGATCTGCTCCAGATGGCCAAGTGAATTAGCCTTCGCAGTAAAGCCGTCATCACGAAGATCTGCTCGGGAGAAAAGTCTCACCCCGACCACGCTGTTGTTGATGATCGAAGGAGCCATCATCAGCCTATAGGTGACGGCACATGCAGGAAATCTCAATGAAAGCACCAATGTCGGTGTCAAACCGGGCGGATCTCGGGTAGGGGTCCCTTAACCGCGCTCTAGGGCGGATGGTAATGTGGAGACAAGGGCACGTATGTTTTTACCAGGTTCGGGCCTCTCGATGGAGGTAATACCTTACCCTGCTTGATTAATATTGATGATATGGGTAGTACAAGAGTAGATCTACCACGAGATCAAGGAGGCTAAACCCTAGAAGCTAGCCTATGGTATGATTGTTGTTCGTCCCACGACTAAAACTGCGGGTACTAGAGTAGGGTACCCTAATTCAACTCGGTAACGGCAGTTGCAGCACCCAAAGCGTGGCTTGCCCGGTGACCGCTAAGATCTCCACTACCCTTTGGAGCCATTCAAGAACAAAGAGTATCAAGGCCCCGCAAGAGGAGCTTGCCGAAGGCCACTCAAGGCACGGGCGAAGCAAGACCCCGGCAAGAGGAGCTTGCCGGAAGGCTTGGTGATCGACAAGCTCCCCGAAGCGACAAGGATTCAGCCGGTGCAAGGTGCTTGCCGCGCAGGCAACCTCTCTTCATCTCCGCCCAGCTCATCCACAACGTGTCGCCACGGGCTATTCTGCACGCTTGTCGGCATAGGGCAGGCAACAATGGGGATAAATATATTACGATAAGCTACCATCGCGGCGAACGGAGGCGCACTTGACTTCCTGTTGACTGTTTCGCGACGGGACGGCATTTATTACTCTTGTCCCTGTCACGAAAGTTAGGTATAGATCACTGTACACCGCATGCTGGTGTACCAAGTAATCGCTTTTCCCATTTTTGCCCCTCATCTCAAGCTACACCGGTAAGACCCCTGAGACTATAAAAGGAGGCCCATGGCGACGCTGAAAGGGTTCGCCTGCTCGATTCACTCGACCATAACGACCACACTCATTCAGTGTTAGGTTTTGTAGCCTCATTGCCCCTAGCAAGAACACAATAGAATCAACAAGCAGCAGAGAGTTATCTCCGAGAGTCTGGCTGGGTAATCTGTCGTCACCGATCCGCCTTTGGTATTCTCCGCCTCCAAACAAGGACTAGGGTCCCATAGGTGTCCGTGGGACACGATCAGCCTTCATCTTGGCGCGCTGTAGGGGGTGCGCCGAGGCGTGGAACCCTGATCCTGTTCGCACGAGCAACATCTTCATCATCTTCATCAAGATGCCGCCAAAGAAGAAGGCTTCGCCAAGCGGGCCATCCGCATCAACCCACCACCAACGGAGCAGACGAGTGGTGGGGAAGACATCGGCGGAGGCACCGCGCCGACGAGAGCCCACGACGCCGTGTCCAAGGACAAGGCGCGCAGTTTCAGCATCCGGATACTCACCTGCCCATCTCAGTGGAGGCTGACCGACAGCGCCATGATGCTCGAGCACCATACGCCGCTGGATCAAGGCTGCCGAGGATCCCGAGGCCCTCGAGACTCCACATGCACGCCAAAGATGCCGGTATCGACCACGGCCGCTGGGTGGAAGCTGCTCCTCCTAACTCTGGTAGAGTCCAGCACATCCCGCCTCACTCCCCACGCCATTGCCACCAACTACTCCAGCGAAGCCTCGGGCGAGCCCAACTGCCGACTACTCCTCCAACGGCCGACAAGGTCGACGTAGTGGAGGGCCACCATCCAGTCTCATCGCTGCGGCTAACGGCGACGCCCCGCCGCAACTGGGCACTTCACAGCCGCCGCAAGGCAACAAGGCACGAGTCGTGGTGACGACTCGCGGGGTGCAGCCATCGCCCCCCTTCCGAAGGCCAAGATCGCCGACTCGCCGGATCCACTCGACAGCGCATCCACAAATGCCGTTTGGATCCGCGAGCCGCCGCGACCAGCCAAGTTCTTCGAGAACGCAAGAAGAAGACGCCAATCCGCATTTGTTACCAAGAGAAGCGCGTCAATCGACAACGCCGCAGCCCGCTTGTGACATGACGCGCTGTGGGAACCAGTGACTTGTCAGAGACGCTGTAGGTTGCCCTGCATTCACCCGTGAGCTGCAGAAGTCCAAGGGTCTCGACAAGAAAAACTTCGCCGATGTGCGAGAAGTATGATGGCAGACGCACTCCATCGGAGTTCCTCAAAGATCTACACCATCGCGCGTGCTAAAGCGGGGACGACGACAAGATCCTCGCCAACTACTTCTCCGGTGCTCAAGCCAAACGTCAGTCTTGGCTCATGCACTTGCCGGACAGCTCCATTTCTTCTTGGGCAGATTTGTGCCACGCTTTTGTCGGCATTTTCACAGCGCTACAAGCCTCATGGGCAAGAGAGTGACCTTCACCGCTCGCCTGTATAGGAGAGTCCTCGCGCAAGTTCATCCAGAGATTCAGCTGCGGTGCACATAACATCCCGTATGTCCACCCCGCTGCTGGGTAATCAAGATTTCATTAGAATGTGCGAACCGCAGGATGAGGGAGGAAATGGCGATGTGCAAAGTTAAGGACGCCTGAGCTATATGCCCCGCCGATAAGTGTGCACGCTACCGAGGAGGGAAGAAGACTCCCAGAAAGAATGTTGGAGCAGGATCTCGACAATGGCGAGACCACCTCCAAGAAAGAAGAGCCAGGAACAATGTAAAGAAGAAGAGCCAGAAGTACTAGTTGTCGAGAAGTCCGCAAGGATGGTGCCGCCAACAAGGCCAAGGCTAGCTAGCTCCAAGGAGGTTGTCATGACACCGATCGCCAAGTCCGGGCGGTCACGACAAGCGTGGCAACCCAACAAGCAAGATTGCAAGATTCACCGCATCAAGGGCCACGACCTCCAAAGCTGCAAGAAAGTCGAGCAGCTTGTTGAACAGCGAGAGCTGAGTACGAAGCGCGTAGACAAGGAGAAGGCCCAGAAGGTACGGCAGCTAGTAAGAAGAGACCCGCCGGGGGACGCCGCGTAAGGCCAAGCAAGCGGCAAGGAGAACCTCTCACGAATCGCGATAAGGATGAAGATCAAGATGACGATGACGAAGACATGGAAGACGATGAAGCTGAAGAGCAGGAGTTTCGTAGGCAACGGAGGTCCTTTGCGCTGACGGTGGTGCTTCTTCGCATACTCGCACCGCCAACTCAAGCAATGGATGCGGAGGTTAATGCAGCAGAACCTCCGTAGAGTCCCGCAGAGCCTCCGGCGGTCCAAGACGCCCATCATCTTTGACATTGAGGACCACCCGATCGCGATAATCGCGGTCGGGTGCTTGCCGATGTTGGTCTCACCAACTATCCGCAACCTCAAGGTCACAAAGATGTTGTTGACATGGGCCGCCAATTTGATCCTCCGCAGTGCTCCGTAAGCTTCAGATCCCCGACACGAGCTCAAGAGACTGGTACTTTCCAAGGAATCAACCCAGAAGGAGCAAGCCGAAGGGAAGATCACCGCCGTAACATTTGGCAGTTGAACTGAATTTTGACTGAGAGGGTCACATTCGACGTTGCGATTTCCCATTGCCCTACAATGGAATACTTGGCCGCCCAGACTCGCCAAGTTCATGGCAGCCCTCATTACGCCACAACTTGCAAGATGCCCGCCCGATAAGCCGCCATTTCTGTCCATGGCGACAAGAAGGATGCGCCTTATCTGCGCCGACAAGATTTACCGGGATGCGCAGCCCGCCACGAGATAGCAAACCACTTGCCGCCGAAGCCTCGGGAAGAAGACCACTTTGTTCTAAGAAGAGCTCTCCCGACCCCACTCCCGGCAAGCTTAATTTTCCGGAAAGTGCTATGCTACCGCCGAGACGCACCATCGGTGCCCACCAAGTGCAAGAAGAAGATGGCAGTCTACCAAGACCAAGAAGGTGTCCATTAAAAAGGTGACTAAGATCAGGAGCGCCAAGAATTTAGCAAGAATCAAGTTAGCAGCAGGCTTGTTAGAGGAGTGCTCCATCCCACGTGGTTGGCCAATCCGTAGTTGTACTAAAGGCAAATGGGAAATGGAGACTCAGATTGACTTTTACAGATGTTAATAAAGCTTGTCCCAAAGACCCATTTCCTTGCCACAGATAGACCAGATTGTTGACTCCACGCTGGATGTGATTTGCTTTCATTTCTGATGCATATTCAGGATATCATCGATCTTCATGGCAGAAGAAGATGAAGAGAAAACCGCATTCATTACACCATGTGGCACATACTGCTTCATACGGATGCCTTTCGGTTTGAAGAATGCTGGTTCAACGTTGCAAGAGTAGTCCATGATGCTTTGAGCCCACAAATGCACGTAAATGTAGAAGCTTACATGGATGACATAGTGGTCAAGAGCAAGGACAAAGCAACTCGTTCAAGATTTGATGAGACCTTGCAATCTGCTAAGATCAACCTTGCTCAACCCCGAGAAGTGTTTGGAGTCCTTCCGCAAGCTTTCGGTTCTTGTGTCTCTGAGGGAATTGAAGCCAATCCCGACAAGATCAAGGCCATTGAGCAGATTGAAGCACCAAAGCTGCCAAGGATGTAAGAAGGCTTGCCGGCTATGCATGCTCTCAAAGAGGTTTATCTCTAGGTCGCTGAGCGCCTCGCCATTTTTCAAGATTTTGAAAAGGCAGGTCCAATGAAATGGACTCGGCGGAGGTTGCGCCGCAGATTAAAGAGGTACTGTCCTCCACTCCAATACTTGTCGCACCTAGGCCACAAGAGAAGTTGTTGCTGTATATAGCGGCAACCAATCAAGTGGTTAGTGCTCATTAGTAGCGGAGAGGGAGGCGATGATGAGCCGGCAACCGAGGCAGATGCATCCAGCGAAGCTGGGGGCTTCACCGCAAGCTCGTCCCGATAAGGACGGATCTGCAGGATTGCATAAGATGCAGTAAAAGGATGGTGCAGCTACCACTTTGTCAGCCCTTCGCAGGGGCTAGGTCAAGGTATTCTGCGTGTAAATTGCTTGCCTCCTCATGGCCTCGAGAAAGCTGCGCCATTACTTCCAAGCACATGATAACAATGTCACCGCTCAATAAGAGGATATTGCAAAATCCGTATAACAGCAGTGATTGTCGAGTGGGCACTGAACTGTCAAGCTTGGCCTCAAGTTTGAAAGCACTTCAACTATCCAAAGCGCAGCATTGGCAGAATTTATAGCAGAATGGACGCCAACGCAAGATGAAGAAATTCCGAGACAGCATCCCCACAAGGAAGCAAGTAAAGAGGGTGATGTACTTTGATGGTGCCTTCGCCAGCAGGCCGTGGTTTGCCAGTGTTGCTTATCGCACCCACCGGAGAGCACCTCAAGTACATAGTCCAATGCATTTTCCCAGGAGCAAGCAACAAATAATACCGCAGTATGAAGGTTTGCTTGTTTGTCTCAGAATTGCGGGACCTTGGGATCAAGAAGCTTATTGTCGGGTGACTCTCAAGCTTGTCGTCCGCCAAGTAAACAAAGATTATCGAGTCCGCTGATGGAAGCCATTGATGAAGTGAGAAAGCTAGAAGAGCACTTTGAAGGCCTAAATGGAACATGTTCCAAGAGCTCGAATGATATTGCCGATGGCTCGTCAAAGTGCGCCGACTCAAGTTACCTCGTGGAACCAGGAATTTTGTGCTCAAGTCGACTCAACCAACCGTAACGCCATCAACTGGACAAAGCAAGAAGAGGAAGTTGGTTTCGGTGACTACTTTCCCGCAGAGCCTCAAGCCGCCAAGAAGGTCCCCAAAATCAACGAATATCGCCGAGGAGCAGTCCGTCTGACAAACCTAGGGTTTGTTTCTGCTGAAGCGACGCTCCCCGACAAGTTTTGCTCCCAGCTTGTCGGGATCAAGTCGGCAGAGTCAGCAGGTTCTTGCCGAGAAGCTGATGTTCCCAAGAGCCAGATGTGCCTTTAGTCCTTGTTGTCGAGCCACAAGCTCCAAGATGGGCACAGCAGATCGCCCATTTCCTTCGTGATGAGAACTTCCCAAGAGCAAGAAGAAGGAAGAGTAGCCCGGCAGTCAAGTATGTACCAGCTTTGTTGACAACATCCCTGCATGTAAGAAGACTCAACGGAGTGAAATTGAAGTGTATTTGCCGAAGATGGATGTAAGCTGTTGGAGATACACGGAGGCATATGTGGTCACCACATTGCAAGAGCACTTGCCGCAAAGCTTCCGCAAGGTTTCTTCTCGCCGAAGCCTCCAGATGCAACGCACAAGTAACCGTGTGAAGCGTGCCAGGCCCATTCAAAAGAGACACACCAACAAAGCTTCCGACATCCCTTTATCCTCGCCATTTTTTGTCCGGGGTTCGACATCTCGCCTCTTCCCTCGAAGTTGTCGGGGCTTTGAGTACTTGTACGTCGAATCGACAAGTTCACAAAGTGGCCGGAAGTGGAAGCAAAGGAGGAAGGTGACAAGACAGTCAGCAGTCAAGTTCTTCAGTCAATTGTTTGCCATTTTGGGATACCTAACCGGATCATCACCGATAACGCACCCAATTCACGAGTCGCACCTTCATGCAGACGCCCAAGATCTTGGCGCCATGTCCTTTGCTTCGCTGCTCACCACCGAGAAGCAACGGTCAAGCAGAGGGCAAACGCTGAAGTGCTGCAGGACTCAAGACCGAACTTTGACAAAGCCGCAAGTGCGGAAGAAACCGGATTGAGGAGCTGCCGGTGGTTCTTTGGTCGATCAGACGACGCCAAATCGAGCCAACCGCCGCACCTTTTGCTCTAGTCTATGGAGCAGGCAGTTCTCCCACGGAACTCTCAGATACGGTCACCTCGAGTACTCGCTATGATGAGCTTGAGCAAGAGCAGCTGCATAAGATGACGACGCTGCCTCGAGGAGGATCGCCTTCAGTTGCCAGACGAGCTGCTCGTTACTCAAGAAGCTTTGCGCCGCTACCATAGCCGCAGTTAATGCCAAGCTTCGAGGAAGGCGACCTTGTTCTTCGCTGCTCAATCCGCCAAGAATTCCAACAAGTTGACGCTCGGCGGGGGCCCTTATCGGGTGAAACGAGTCACTAGGCCCGGCGCTGTCCGCTTTGAGACCGAAGATGGCGCTCCGTGAGCAACTCCTGAATATAGAGCATCTTCGTAAGTTTTACCTATAGGCGCTGGTTGTCGAACTCGCTCAAGAACCACCCTTTTGTACAAGTCTTGCCGCTGTTGCATGTAATCCTTTGTACAAAGCCGCGCAGACTCGCGGCATCAAGAAGCTTATGTGTTGCGCATAACTTGTCAATTTCATGCTTTCATCATTATTATGCATGTATTATTCGACATTTTGTGCAGCATCCACACCGTAAGCAATAACGAGCCACTAGGCTCCATAACTTTATTTTCTTCTTTTCTCAAAAAGAGGAAGGTTCATCCACCCACAAGTTAACCGGGGAAGGAGAAGATAATGGTGTGGGCCACCAAGTGTCGCCGAGGTACCATGAAATAAGTTAAGTTTAAGCAATCAGTTTTAAATTTTCGTTATCTTCCTCGAACGATAGTACTTTGTATGGAAAACCCGGTGCGTGAGGAACCAACTGCTGTTAGCTTGCTACTCTTACTTTGTTTCGAGTCCGCCAACAACTTAAGTGTGCTGCAACTAGTTGCATAAGGTTGCTTGTCGGAGGCAGATCGCCAAAGCTGTTGAGTTCCTGCGACTCAACAAGCAAGAAGGTGTCATGACCAAGTTCCCTAAAAGCGTGAGGGCACAAACATACAAGGGAAGGAATCAAAGGAAATAACATTGCGATCGATGCCTAAGATAGAGATATTACAAAATAACTTGTCGCAGATCAATAGATTTTTCGCCTAAACATGATCTACAAGAACAGGAAAGATAAACTTGGCCTGTCCACGGTCGCCATCGAGCCTTCGACTGCCACCCTGTCCACGTGCGATAAGGGCCTTGAGTGCTTCAACGTCGGCAGATGGAAGGTGGACTTGAGGATTTGCCTAAGCCGACGCTCGATTGCGGAAGGCCACCATCAAGACCTTCGAGAGCCCTACAGACTTGGCGCGACTCGCCTGGGCTGCTTTGGGATCTCCTCCCGGAGCCGCTGGAGACCCGCCACACGCCTGAAGAACAGGCTGAGCTTGACGCTGGGTTGGAGGTTCTCATCGGTGGAGTACCCAGATCCACCATCCCCTGCCCCATCACCATTGTGGATGGCGGCGGCAAAGGTCCACAAGACCTTCGCCCAAAGGCATTATGCTATCTCCGAGAGTATCCCGCGGCCATGATTCGCCAACAGCCTCGTTGGCCTTGATCTTCTAGCAGGCCTGCTTCGCACCTTGGCGCTGCCCAGGCCTCCGTGGTGGTCGGGCTTAGCTCCAGATCCTTTGAGTCCTTGGCGCGGCTTGAGTCTTTGATCTTCTCAAAGAAACGACCCCTGCAGCTCGCCAAGAGTGTAGGCCCTTCAAGGCCTGCTTTCAGCCCGGGCCTCCTCCGCTTCCGGAGGGTGGCCTCCTGCTGTGCCACTGCCTCCACCTTGGCGGCTCAGCAGAGCGCAAGGCATCCTTGCCTCCTTGAGTGCTCACACTGATTGCTCACGCACGGCAAGATCTTCCTCAGCTGTCGAGGTTGATCTTCCGCCGCCAGCTCACCTTCTGCGCAGAGCTTCACGGGCAAGCCTTTGTCTGCCTCGACACCGCCTTCTCCAGATGAAGGCCAGGCGCCTCAGCAAGTTGCCCAAGGCCTGATGTCCCAGAGTTTCCTGTTGGTGCGCCGGAGCTCAAGGCTCACTGTGTCCCGCCTCGCTGACGAGTGCTTCCCATGACTCCACTTAGCTCGGGCGCGAGAGCGACAACAGCTTCTTCAAGTTGCCTCAGGCTCGCCATCGCTGCTGCTTACGGCTAACAAGGATAGCCCATGGAGAGCTAGCAGCTCCATCGTCAAGGTCTCCTCGACCGCGCCTGGGCTCGATGCCCATGGAAGCTTGATGACACCTTCGCTGCCTTCACATAGGGCGCCGGGTTGGGGCTCGAGTCTGGTGGCGGCATCTAGGGGATCGATGGCAGGCACTGGCGCCTGCCCTGTGGCTGTCAAGACGATCACGGACCTCCCAAATTTCTCATGGACTGGCAGCCTCTTGCCCCTCGCCGATGGACTCCATCGCGCCTCCTCTTCTATGTTGGTTGCCGCATTGTTGCCGCGAGCATCCTCCTCGCCAAGTAACCTCAATTCCATCGCTCTCCCGCAGATGGATCTAATGATCAGAGAAAGAAAGAATAACAAGCGATGTCCAAGAAGAACGTAAGAAAGATAACCCAAGGAAGATTTTCAAGTAAGAAGGTTACTCAATGGGATCTCAGAGTCATGTCTCCACCACGGAGGGTCGCCGGCGCTGCCCTTGTCGGAGAAGCCCCTTGTGAGAGGCCTCCTTGCCGGAGAGCGCCCTTGGCGGAGATTTCCCTTGGCGGCGTAGTTGAAGCGAGCAGAACTTCGGAGGACCTCCTGTGGCCTCCCGATGAGGCTGCCTCGCCCTAACATAATTCAACAAGTCGATATCGGATGAAGGAGCACCCATACACCTAACCGTAAGAAATGAACCAAGTACTTACGTGGGGCTGGGGTCAGGCTGCTCAAGAAGGGTTGTGGATCCGCAAGGGAGTCTTCGGACGCGCTCTCCTGCCGCCAGAGAGACTCGCCATGACCACCACCGAGTCTTGGTTTTTTCGATGCCCTCCGAGCCTCAAGAAGGAGAAGGTTCAGAGTGAAGCAAGTCGATACAAGATAAAGCAAGAATTGAAAGATTACAAGTAGCAGCGACAAGATCTTACTCTTCCTCTTCCTCCTGAGCCGAGAGCGGAGAGTCAAATCTCGCCTCCAAAGGCGATTTAACCGAGGAGGGACTCCTGACGCTTGGCGGGTAAATGGCTCCAAGGCCCCGCCCCGTTGTTGTGGCGATGAGGGCGCCCCGCAATGCGTTTGTCGCGATGGAGCGGCTTGGGCGGCGTAGGCGGTCTGTGATGCCGCCCGCGCCACTTTCCGGGCCTTGCGGAGGCGCTTCTTGGCAAGGGCTCCTCCCGCGGCAAGCTACTTGACAGCGGAGGGGAGGCGCCCGCAGGCCTCGCTCAGCTTCAGGCTGCTCGCCCGCTCCTCCTCACCGCGTAACTCCTCTCGCATCGGGTTGCTTCTCGCCTCAGTGAACTCCAACACGCCAAGGCAGCTCGCCGCCCTCCAACCTTGTGGGCGCGCGCGCCATCTCTTGCTCGGTGGTGTCACGGTGAGCCGGTTCTGCTCGGCACGGATCGCAATTCTTCCAAGTCATCAAGAACTGCACGACGCTGGCTCCTCGCTGGTTGGAACGATTCCATGGGAATCGCACAATGGCATCATCGCCACGATGCGTCAAGCGACGAGTTGCATTAAGGCACGAATTTCTCGCAACATAAACCACTCGGTGATTCGTGATCAGCTTGAACAACCCCGCAGATGCCATCCACTCCAAGACAAGAAAGTTCCGGCTCAAACCCGGCGCAGCCTCATGATGTCCGCCGCTTGCACCGCTTCCGTTGAAGAGGATATTGCAAAATCCGTAGCAACAGCAGGATTGTCGAAAGGGCATCGAACTATCAAGCTTTGGCCTCAAGTTTGAAAGCACTTCAACTATCCAAAGCGCAGCATTGGCAGAATTTATAGCAGAATGGACGCCAATGCAAGATGAAGAAATTCCAGAGACAGCATCCCCGCAAGGAAGCAAGTAAAGAGTGGCTGATGTACTTTGATGGTGCTTCTTCGCTGCAGGCGCTGGGTGCCAAGGCGTGCTGCTTATCGCACTCCACCGGAGAGCACCTCAAGTACATAGTCCAAATGCATTTTCCCAAGGAGCAAGCAACAAATAATACTGCAGAGTATGAAGGTTTGCTTGCCGGACTCAGAATTGCAAAGTGGACCTTGGGATCGAAAGCTTATTGTCAGGTGACTCACAGCTTGTCGTCCGCCAAGTAAACAAAGATTATCGAGTCCGCTGATGGAAGCCTACGTTGATGAAGTGAGAAAGCTAGAAGAGCACTTTGAAGGCCTCGCAAATGGAACATGTTCCAAGAGCTCGTAATGATATTGCCGATGGCTCGTCAAAGTGCGCCGACTCAAGTTACCTCGTGGAACCAGGATTTTGTGCTCAAGCTGACTCAACCAACCGTAACGCCATCAACTCGGACAAAGCAAGAAGAGGAAGTTGGTTTCGGTGACTACTTTCCGGCAGAGCTCCTCAAGCCGCCGCCAAGAAGGTCCCCAAAATCAACGAAAATATCGCCGAGGAACAGTTCTGCCCGACAAACCTAAGGGTTTGTTTCGCTGAAGGCACGCCTCGACAAGTTTTGCTCCGCAGCTTGTCGGGATCATCAAGCCCGGCAGAGCCGCAGTGTTCTTGCCGTGGAAGCTGATGTTCCCGCAGCGCAGATGTGCCTTTAGTCCTTGTTGTCGAGCCACAAGCTCCAAAGATGGGCACAGCAGATCGCCCATTTCCTTCAGATGAGAGAACTTCCAAGAGCAAGAAGAAGGAAAGAGTAGCCCGGCAGTCAAGTATGTACCAGCTTTGTTGACAACATCCGTATGTAAGAAGACTCAACGGAGTGAAATTGAAGTGTATTTGCCGGAAGATGGATGGTTGCTGGCAGAGATACACGGAGGCATATGTGGTCACCACATTGGCGAAGAGCACTTGCCGCAAAGCTTTCCGGCAAGGTTTCTTCTCGCCGAAGCCCTCCAGATGCAACGCACAAGTAACCAAGTGTGAAGCATGCCAGCCCATTCAAAATGAGACACCAGCCAGCTCAAGCTCTCCAGACGATCCTTGTATCCGGCCATTTTCGTCCGGGGCTCGATATCCTCGCCCCTTCCCTCGAGTTGTCGGGGGCTTTGAGTACTTGTACGTCGCAATCGACAAGTTCACAAAGTGGCCGGAAGTGGAAGCAGTGAGGAAGGTGACAGCATAGTCAGCAGTCAAGTTCTTCAGGTCAATTGTTTGCCATTTTGGGATACCTAACCGGATCATCACCGACAACGGCACCCAATTCACGAGTCGCACCTTCATGCAGTACGTCCAAGATCTTGGCACCAAGGTCTGCTTTGCTTCTGTTGCTCACCCGAGAAGCAACGGTCAAACAGAGAGGGCAAACGTTGAAGTGCTGCGAGGACTCAAGACCAGAACTTTTGACAGGCTGCGCAAGTGCGGAAGAAACTGGATTGAGGAGCTGCCGATGGTTCTTTGGTCGATCAGGACGACGCCAAATCGAGCCACTGGCCAGACACCTTTTGCTCTAGTCTATGGAGCAGAGGAAGTTCTCCCCACGGAACTCGTATACGGATCACCTCGAGTACTCGCTTATGATGAGCTTGAGAAAGAGCAGCTGCGATAAGATGAGACGCTGCTTCTCGAGGAGGATCGCCTCAGTTGCCAGACGAGCTGCTCGTTACCAGCAAGCTTTGCGCCGCTACCATAGCCGCAGTTAATGCCGAAGCTTCGAGGAAGGCGACCTTGTTCTTCGCGCGCTCAATCCGCCAAGAATTCCAACAAGTTGACGCCGGTGGGAAGGCCCTTACCGGGTGAAACGAGTCACTAGGCTCCGGCGCTGTCCGCTTTGAGACCGAAGATGGCGCCCGTGAGCAACTCCGGAATATAGAGCATCTTCGTAAGTTTCACCTATAGGCGCGGTTGTCGAACCTGCTCCAAGAACCACCCTTTTGTACAAGTCTTGCCGCTGTTGCATGTAATCCTTTGTACAAAGCCGGCGCGACCCCTGCATCAAGAAGTTATGTGTTGGGCGCATAACTCGTCAATTTCATGCTTTCATCATTATTTTGCATGTATTATTCGACATTTTGTGCAGCACCCACACCGGTAAGCAATAACGAGCCACTAGGCTCCATAACTTTATTTTCTTCTTTCTTCTCAAAAGAGGAAGGTTCATCCACCCACAAGTTAACCGGGGAAGGATAAGATAATGGTGTGGCCACCAAGTGTCGCCGAGGAAGTATCGCCTTGCCGGAAGCAAACGACGAAAAAGCTAAGTTACTAAGTTTAAGCAATCAGTTTTAAATTTTCAAGTTATCTTCCTCGAACGATAGTACTTTGTATGGAAAACCCAGCGCCGGAGGAACCAACTCGCGGGTTAGCTTGCGCTTCTTACTTTGTTTCGAGTCCGCCAACAACTTAAGTGTGCTGCAACTAGTTGCGATAAGGTTGCTTGTCGGAGGCAGCATCGCCAAAGAAGGCTGCTGATGTTCCGCGACTAGCGCCAAGCAAAGATGCTCGCACCGACAAGTTCCCTAAAAGCGAGGGCACAAAGATACAAGGGAAGGAATCAAGTAAAGGAAATAACATTGCGATCGATGCCTAAGATAGAGTATATTACAAAATAACTTGTCGCAGATCTAATAGATTTTTCGCCTAAACATGATCTACAGCAACGAGAGAAAGATAAACTTGGCGGCCTAGTCCACGCGGTCGCCATCGAGCCTCTGACTCGCCACCCTGTCCACGATGGGTGCGATAAGGGCCTTAAGTGCTTCAACGTCGGCAGATGGAAGCAGGACTTGAGGACGCTATGGCCGACGCCTGGATTGCGGAAGGCCACCTTCATCAAGACTCTTCGAGAGCCTCGCGAGACTTGGCGCGACTCGTCGGCCAGCTGCTTTGGGATCTCCTCCCAGAGCCGCTGGAGACCCGGCCAACACGCCCTTGAAGAACAGGCTGAGCTTGACGCTGGGTTGGAGGTTCTCATCGTGGAGTACCCAAGATCCACCATCCCCAGCTCCATCACCATTGTGGATGGCGGCGGCAAAGGTCCACAAGACCTTCTCGGCCCAAAGGCATTATGCTATCTCCGAGAGTATCCTGGGCAGTCATGCGATTCGCCAACAGCCTCGTTGGCCTTGATCTTCTAGCAGGCCTGCTTCCCGCACCTTGGCGCCGCCCAGCGCCTCCGCTGGTGGCTGGGCTTAGCCCAGATCCGCCTTTGAGTCCTTGGCGGCGTTGAGCTCTTTGATCTTCTCAAAGAAACGACCTCTGCAGCTCGCCAAGAGTGTAGGCGCCCTTCTCAAGGCCGGCTTTCAGCCCGGCGACCTCCTCCTCGCTTTCTGGAGGGTGGCCTCCTGCTGTGCCACCTCGCCTCCACCTTCTTGGCGGCTCAGCAGCTGCGGCGGCATCCTTGCCTCCTTGAGTGCTCCGCCACTGATTGCTCACGCACGGCAAGATCTTCCTCGTAGCTGCCGAGGTTGATCTTCCGCTGCGCCTCACCTTCTGCGCAGAGCTTCTCACGGGCAAGCCTTTGTTGCTCTCGACCTCGGCCTTCTCCAGATGAAGGCCGGCGCCTCAGCAAGTTGCTCCCAAGGCTCGCTATGTCCCGAGAGTTTTGTTGGTGCGCCGGAGCCTTCAAGGCTCATGTCGGCTCCCGCCGCGACGAGTGCTTCCCGCGACTCCAGCTTAGCTTGGCGGGCGCAGAGCGACAACAGCTTCTTCAGAGCTGCTCTCCTCAGGCTCGCCATCGCTGCTGCTTGGCGCTGCTAACCAAGGATAGCCCAATGAGGCGCAGCAGCTCCACGTCAAGGTCTCCTCGACCGGCGCCTGGGCTCGATGCCCATGGAAGCTTGATGAAGACACCTTCGGGCGCCTTCACATAGGCGCCGGGCTGGGGCTCTTCGAGTCTGGTGCGGCATCGGTGGCGGGGATCGGCCGGTGCAGCGCACTGGCGCCTCGCGCCTCGTGGCTGTCAAGACGATCACCGGACCTCCCGCCTCTCAGACCGGCAGCCTTTGGCGGCCTCTCGCCAAGGACTCCATCGGGCGCCGCCTCCTCTTCTATGTTGGTGGCGTTGTTATTGTTGCCGCGAGCATCCTCTCGCCGGGCAACTCAATCTCCATCGGCCTCCCGCAGATGGATCTAATGATCGAGAGAAAGAAAGAATAGCAAGCGATGTCCAAGAAGAAACAAAGAAAGATAACCAAGGAAGATTTTCAAGTAAGAAGGTTACCTGCAATGGGATCTCAGAGTCGCTGTCTCCACCACGGAGGGTCGCGGCGCTGCCCTTGTCGGAGAAGCTCCTTGTCGGAGAGGCCTCCCTTGCCGGAGAGCGCCCCTTGGCGGAGATTTCTCCTTGGCGGCGTAGTTGAAGCGAGCAGTAACTGGAGGACCTCCGGCCTCCCGATGAGGCTGCTCTGCCCTACATAATTCAACAAGTCGATATCAGGTGATGAAGGAGCACCCAGCACACCTAACCGTAAGAAATGAACCAAGTACTTACGGTGGGGCTGTGGCTGGGGCTGCTCTGAAGGGTTGCCGGATCCGCAAGGGAGTCTCGACGTGCTCCTGCCGCCACAGAGATTCGCCTTTGATGACCACCACCGAGTCTTGGCTTTCTTCGATGCCCTCCGAGCCAGCGCCTCAAGAAGGAGAAGGTTCAGAGTGAAGCAAGTCGATACAAGATAAAGCAAGAATTGAAAGATTACAAGTAGCAGCGACAAGATCTTACTCTTCCTCTTCCTCCTCGGAGCCGAGAGCGGAGAGGTCACCCGCCCATGCGATTTAACCGGAGGAGTGGACTCCTGACGCTGGCGGGTGCGGGGCCGTGGCTCTGTAAGGCCCCGCCCCTGCTGTTGCGGCGGCATGAGGCGCCTCCCTGCAACAGGTGCTTGTCGCGATGGAGCGCTGTCGGGCGGCGAGGCGGTTGTTGGTCTGTGATGCCGCCTCCGCCACTTCTCCGCCTTGCGGAGGCGCCTCTTGGCAGGCTGGCTCCTCCCGCGGCAAGCTACTTGACAGCCGAGGGGAGGCGCCCCGCAGCTCCTGCTCGGGCTTCAGCGCGGGCTCGGCCTGCTCCTCCTCACCGCTAACTCCTCTCGATCGCTGTCTCTCGCCTCGACAGTGAACTCCAAACACGCCGGGCGGCAGCAGCTTCGCCGCCCCTCCAACCTTGTATGGCGCGCGCCATCTCTTGCTCGGTGGTGTCACGGTGAGCCGGTTCTGCTTGCCGGCACGGATCGGCAATTCTTCCAAGTCATCGAAGAACTGCTGCACGACGCCGCCGGGCGGGCTTCGCTGTTGGAACGATTCCATGGGAATCGCGACAATGGCATCATCGCTGATGCGCGTCAAGCGACGAGTTGTTGCATAAGGGCACGACCTCGCAACATAAACCACTCGGTGATCTGCATCGCTTGAACAACTCCCGCAGCATGCCATCCAGCTCCAAGACAAGAAAGTTCCAGCTTCAAACCCGGGCGCAGCCTCATGATGTCCGGGCCGCTTTGAACTCCCAAGCAGGCCTCCCTCCTCGCAAGGGCGCAATGCAGCGGCGAGGAAGTCCGCGCCAACTGCTCCTACGGTAAGCCCGCATGTCTCGAGGCGCAAGATCCTAGTCACGACAATCTTCAACTTGGCATCCTCCGCGCCAAGTTGCTCCAATCGCTTCACAAGCACTTTGGGGGTTCGGGCAGGCAGGTGAAAGGTCAGGGTCCTCCTCTAAGATCCAACACCAATCGGCTCTCCACTCCTCCCACTTGCTGCGCAGCTCTCCACAAGATACGCTCTTCTTTCCGATCCCGAGATCCATGCAATTCCTCCGCAAGCGGCCTCCTCTCTACGCTGGGCATGAAGTAATGGCGAAAAGCGCTACATTTGGGTGGATTCCATGAAGTTCTCGCAGAGGTAAAGCGAAACCGCCATGGTGAGGACGGCGTGGGGGTGAAATCAAGGAGGCGGAGGCCATATGTGTTCATGACATCGCAAAAGAATTGAAAAGGGCGGTAGAGCCCGCAGGGAAGAAAAGCAAAGAAGGGGTACCATGGAAACCTTCTCGGATGTGGCGGCGGAGATCACTCTCGGCGCTGGGTGCGCCTGCTGCCGCCGCTTCTAATTTAAAAGGTAATACAGCTCCTGCAGCTCCTTCCCCGCTGTGGATCAAGAGGGCCCGCCTCCTCCGCAGCGCCAGCGAGCCGCTGTGCCTCGCCGATTTCACGCCTTTTCCCTTGTCGGCTGGAGCCATGGGGGGTGGAGGAGGTCAACGGCGCGTGGTGGCGCCCGGTGGCAATGGAGGGGCGGAGCATCGCCTCTTTGGGCTCGAGAAGAAAGGAGGGAGCGGGTGGTTTTGATGTGACAAAGAATGGCAAGTGGGTGTTCTCCCTGCTCCCCCGCTTATAAGGAGAGAGGGGCGGACGCTCTGATTTTTCCATTAGAGAAAGCCCCACGATCTCCCCACGACGCCACGCCCGTGTGTGCTGCTCTGGGGGACGGGTGGGACCAGGGCGAGTAATGGCGTATCTGCATCACAAGTGTCTGCAGAATTGCTTTGGGCCTGGCCCAACAGAGCTTGGCGCTGCAGGTGGCCCAGCCCGGGGCTCCCTGCCGGTGTATTAGAGTAGGGTACCCTAGTACCTCAACTCGCACGGGCAGTTGCAGCACTCATGCGTGGCTTGCTCGGTGACCGCTAAGATTCTCCATGGCCTTTGGAGCCATTCAAGAACAAAGTATCAAGGCCCCTGCAAGAGGAGCTTGCCGAAGGCCACTCAAGGCACGAAGGAAACAAGACCCCGCAAGAGGAGCTTGCCGGGAAGGCTTGGTGATCGACAAGCTCCCGAAGCGCCGACAGGATTCAGCCGCTGCAAGGTGCTTGCCGCGCAGGCAACCTCTCTTCATCTCCGCCCAGCTCATCTGCCAACGGTCGCCACGGGCTATTCCTGTGCATCGCGGTCGGTCGGCTGTGCAGCCAGCGGGGAGTAACGATAAGCGCAACCGACAAGCTACCATCGTGGGCAAACGGAGGCGCACTTGACGGTCCCTCGTTAATCGTTTCGGGCGACGGGACGGGCATTTATTACTCTTGTCCCTTGCCGAGTTAGGTATAGATCATCAGACACCGCATGTTGGTGTACCAACTACTGTTTTCCCATTTTTGCCCTCATCTGCGCTACACTGTGGTGACCCCTTGAGACTATAAAAGGAGGCCCATGTGCGACGAGAAAGGGTTCGCCTGCTCGATTCACTCGACTCACACGAGACCACACTCATTCAGGTTAGGTTTTGTAGCCTCATTGCTCCCTAGCAAGAACACAATAGAATCAACCAAGCAGCAAGAGGAGGTTATCTCCCGAGAGCTCCGGTTGGGTAAATCTGCTCGTGTGCATCGCCGATCCGCTTTTGTGCATTTTCCGCCCTCCAACCACAAGGGACTAGGTCCCATAGGTGTTCGTGGGACACGATCAGCTTCCGACAAAAACCCTCCAGTTTATATAGACACCGGAGGTTAGGTTACATAGAGTCGGTTACAATGGTAGGAGATCTACATATCCAGACGCTGCTTGCCTTCCATGCCAAGGAAAGTCCCATCCGACACGGAACGAAGTATTCAATCTTGTATCTTCATAGTCTTGGAGTCCGCCAAAGATGATAGTTCGACTATCCGACACCCCCAGTCCAGGACTCCTCACCAGTCTTTGACGCTTTCTTTGGGGTTCCGATAGATATCCGTCCCGCGATGCGCCATACTGCTCCACCCACTTGATATATTGACCCCTTCCGAGAACGGGCACAAGGCAACAGTTTCCTCCACAGCAAGAAATGAGCCTCGCAGCCCAAAAAACAGCTCGCAAAGGGCTACGAAGCCCGCAATATGCAATATGGAGGCAAAGGTTGTGCAACCGAGGTCAGAGAACTCTGTGAGCCCCGGAGAAACGGATGAATTGGAAATCCAAGCCTCTTATCAAATAAGGGACAAGGCATACCCGCCTCCCTTGAGGGATTGGGGACGCCTCCGCTTGCTCTCCGCCATTATAGGTGGCGCAGCCCGGCTCAACCGGGACCAATAAGGCTGAGGGAGAAATCCTTGGTCTCAAGCATCGTGAGCTCACAAAGGGACGGAACATCTCTCCCACTTTCTGTGCTGGGGCTGGGAGAGCGAGAGGAGGGGCTGCGCCGACCGCCATGATGGAATGAATTGCTGATGCACTCATGAATGCTCGCGAAGGGAAGATGGTGTGATTTGGATCTAAACTCGCTCTTTAAAAGGCAGCTCATTTACACAGCTAGGGGGTAAATGTAAACACCCTGGCTTTTCGTGATTCGTCTGACACGTGGAGGATGGCCATTATTACGTGGAAGCCGAGGAGCGCAATATTCATGAGAAGTTGGATACTATTCAACAGTACACGGAATTTGGAGAAGAACCCGCTTTGCAATGTCAAGACAATCATGCTACTGGACTCATCGTCATTGAAGCCTGGTTCGGGGCTACCGAGGGAGTCCTGGATTAGGGGGGTGTCCGGATAGCCGGACTATAACCTTTGGCCGGACTCCTGGACTATGAAGATACAAGATTGAAGACTTTGTCCCGTGTCCCGATGGTACTTTCCTTGGCGTGGAAGGCAAGCTTGGCGATACGGATATGTAGATCTCCTCCCATAGTAACCGACTCTGTGTAACCCTGGCCCTATCCGGTGTCTATATAAATCGGAGGGTTTTAGTCCGTAGGACGAACAACAATCATACCATAGGTTAGCTTCTAGGGTTTAGCCTCTCCGATCTCGTGGTAGATCTACTCTTGTACTCACGACATCATCAATATTAATCAAGTAGGAGTAGGGTTTACCCCATCGAGAGGGCCCGAACCTGGGTAAAAACATCGTGTCCCTTGTCTCCGTTACCATCCGCCTAGACGCACAGCTCGGGACCCCTACCCGAGATCCGCCGGTTTTGACACCGACATCGCCTCGCAAGGGCAGCATAGCCGCCACGGAGGCGGAGCAGTGCAGTCCCACCGAGCTGGTTTGGGCGGCCGGAGCAAGAAGATCAGATATTGAAGAAGAAGACGGCCGTTGATTAACATCCAACGTCATCGCTGCTAGAATCGTTTGTGGACTAAGTTGACAAAGCCAAAGTACACGTCAACCTAGTGGACCCACAAGTCAGCCTCCAAACAGCATACAGCCCAAAATTTCTAGCCAGATTCAAATTAATTTTAAATCTAAATATACCTTAATTTAAATTCAATGAAATTTTACTCGCACAAAAACAATGAAATTTAAAATATCAAAATCCGAAAGAAAACAGTATTTTGGAACTAATTGCTTGTTTGCTGTATTTTTTCATTTTACAGCCCATTTATTATTACTTATAGCCCATTTCTTATTACTTATAGCCCATTTCTTATTACTTATAGCCCATTTTCTGGGCAAAATTTATCCCTCCTCGCCTTGAAAGATTTCCGGCCCAGCAGGGCGTAGAAAAGCAAGTAGGCCTACGTTGGTTATTCTGCAAAAAACAAAATAGCAGGCTAGCCATTTTTAGAAAGGAAAAAACAAACTGGGCTGATCATGTGCCAAACATATGAAATAAAAGCCAGGGCTAGATGGGCCACGGGTCCCACACAACCCAGTCGATACCCTTCTCTGTCCCAAAAAAACAAAATTATCATGCAGGTCATGTGGTCCCTACTTTCATCCTCACCATGTACAATCATCTCCTTATTCCTCTCGTTGTTGACCATGTTGACAACACCGAGGGCGGCACCGCGGGCGAGCTAACCAAGGAGGACGATGGTGAGACCTCGGACGGAACGAACAGAGCCGGGAAGATCACAGCCACCGTGGGAGGCGGAGCAGTAGTCAGTCACTGGCGCTGGTTTGGCTTTGGTGGCTCGAGGAAGAAGAGACTGAAGAAACACGACAGACGTTGAATGTCAATCCAACGGTCAAGGTTGGCACAATCGTTTGTTGACTAAGCGGACACCAAGTAGCATACTTTTTTATAAATAGGAAGAAAACTGTGAGGAAAATGCGTTCTTCTGCCGTCCTCCTCACAGGGAAAGTTCGCCACATAAGTGACTAGCACCCTTGGTTTTTAACCGAGAGGTCTTGGGTTTGAGTCCCAGAAACTCTCAATTTTGTCCTCCTTCCTTCCTTGCAAAAAAGGGAAAGAAAATCAAAGACTTGGGAAGGTGTACAGAACAAGCTAGTATACCAGTAAAGAGACGTTGCCGAGTTTTAGAAAAAAGAAAGACGTCCTCCTGTAGTTGGTTCGAATCCAAACCTAGACTATGACTATATATGGTGCTATGACACTCTGCAAGTAATGAAACTGATATATCCAACGTTCGCTTCGCTTCTTCTCTCGCTTACTCGCTTAGCATCGTAAGCTCTAGCCGCAGCAACTATGTCCGCCGGTTGCTCGCCCACCGCTTCTTCAAAGCAGTAACAACCAGATATGCACCAAGTCGCCACCCATATCATCGCTCAGGGTCTCATCACACCACCACGACATGCGCACCGCAATGATTGCTCATCACAACCCATTGTCACAGGTGGTGCCACCGCTGCAAATCACGCAGAGTGATCCGTCAGGCCTCAACCGTAATCCGCAACCCGGCCGAAGTCTTCTACAAATGCCCAAATCATGGGGTAATAATATGTTTAAGTGTTGTTCGCTGCTTTCAGCTTGCTGATTTTTTAATAGTTTGCTGATGATCTACCAATTTGATTCGCAGAAAAGGGAAGATTCGTGTGATTTGTATTTTTGGGAAGTTGCTGATGTGGGGGAATGCAACTACGCTGATTATTTGGTTAGCCAAGGAATCCCAATACCAGCAGGTTGGGGTGTTGGACAAGTAACTGAAGGAAGGACATAAGAGGAAGATGCAGAGCAGAAGGTTAAAGATGCAGTTCCTCTGACCATGGCCAAGCAACAGCTGCTAAACGGCCTTGACAACAATGAGGAGATGAAAGAGCTTGTGAAGATAATGGGAAAAATCGATGTGCTCTGTAGGATGATTGTCTTTTATTTGAAGTGCATGTAGCACTCGTGATGTATTCAGTGGCTATGACAAGAGCACTTTGTTGAAACTAGTAATGAATGAAACCTGTGTAGCAGGCTGGGCGTAGTGTTGTGAACATCTAATGATTTCTATTAACAGAAATCAGGGGGTATCCCTTTGCTCATATAAATAAATAAATAGCAGAGGCCCCGCTGGTCAGCTTTGTTCTCATTCAAGACGCCGAGCAAATTGCAGTCCAACAGCAAACTACGTCATCAAATTCAAGTTTCACAGCCAAATATGAGTACAACTAAACAACAATGTCATCATGTTTGAGTTGTCATACAATCACCAAACACAAATCACATACATAACAAGTGATGTTCTCACAGCAAAATAGTAAACAACATGTTCATCAGGTTTCAGTTGTCATAGCAAACACAATTTCACATAGTAGATAAAAAACGTCTTCTAACAGGCAAATACGAAAAAATCAATGTAATCATCATCCGCAGCAGCAGCGTCAACATCTTCGCCATGTGTATCAGTCTGAATCGTAATTCCCCACGGTGTCATCTTCTTCTTCGCCCTCAACGCCCTCGAACGCTGGCTTCTTCTTGATCAACTCTTGTATGTCCACAGACGACAGCAATCTTTTCGCCGCCGCCATTGACGTGATGGTTCTCAAAGATATTAGGAACATCTATGTTATCTTGTACATCAGAGAAGTGTAAGCATCATCTTGTTGTGCAACTTCATTAAACGAATTCCTCTCGCTCAAACCTTTGCAATACTTCCACCATCGCTACGTGCAAATGTGTCTTCCAAGAAAAATATATGTGTTGCTTGATTTGCCAAAATAAAAGGCTCGCTGGTCGGCACGCCGCTTGACATTGATGGATTTGAAATAATCATCAGCTCTCGGTTTTGCGATCCTCGAAAACAGGTTATACCAACGACAAAGACAATGTAACCACACACCGATGATCCTCGAAATCGAGATATATCGCAACTCGAACAATGTCTGTTATGTTAGCATACATTTCAGTTGTCTTTTGTCATACGATCATCCGTGCTCATGATGGCACTGTTTTGTGTCTTCCTGCCTTCGCCTCGCAAGGGTGTTATAGCGCACATCTCCAACAACGCAAGATTCATAATGTCTTACCCGAGTATCAGACCCATTGCTAGTGAGTAAAGGGCATCATCAACTGCCTGCCCATCCTCCCGCATCTTCTTAACCTATGGTTAGAAAATAGACAAGCTGATCATCTTATGTACTCAATATATTAAAAAAATTGACAATGCACTTCAAAAGTGTCGTGGAATTGTCACGGCAGATGACCTCTTGCAAGGACTTAGCTTAAAGGGGTTAATCGGGACAAAGGACACGAGAGATTTATACTAGTTCGGCCCCTTACGGTGAAGGTAAGGCCTACGTCTATTTGGGTTGGTATTGCTTCATGTTTCGATGACCAGGGAGCGAGATACGCTATGCCCGGTTCTCGATGAGTTGTTTCTTGTCCCTAACCCGCTGGCGGGTCGTCCCCTTATATACACGGGTTGACGCCCTGCGGCCTACAGAGTCCCTGCCGGCTCATAGACAGTGTTTGGCTCGGTGACTAGTTAATTCTACCTTATGTTACAAGTCCTGTCATCATGGCGGTTTACCACTATGGGCCTTAAGCCGCCTGTGGGCCTTAGACCCTTTATTGAACCGCCATCTTCATGCTTGGTCTTGGGCTTCTTTCTGATGAGTCTTATTTGCGTAACCCGGCTCCTCCTGGGCGGCTTACACAAATAGTTATATCCCCAACATTAGGTCCCAAATTGATTTGAACCGGTTCATGTCAATCTTAAAATACCTCAAGAAATAAGCCTTCAGCCTTCTTCTTGTGCAAAGGTTTTTAACCCGCCATGACGTCATCTTCTGGATCCGCGTTAACCCGCCGTGATGTCATCTTTACTTAAATTCATATTTTACTCCGCCATATCCTCCAACGGATCTTTGCTTTTAATGATCGTTCCGAAAACCGAGGCGTCGGGGCCGCTGGATAATGATGTTTGGTCTCCTCGTTTCTCGCGCCATCTCAGTCGGTCTTCCCTTATAAATAGGCACGACCTAGGTCTTCCATTCTCCCCCCTTTCGATCATCCTCTTCCTCTTGTTGTGTCTCTGCCGCCCGAGCTCCTCCGCCACCGCCGTCGAGCTCCTCGTATTCACCGACTCAGGCCGCTGCATCAACCCGAATCTGACCAGAAATCAACGGCGAACTTCCGCAGCCTGTCCACATCCATAAGTTCCCTTCTTTCCCTTTCTTAGATCTGCATTGGAGCTTCTTCGAGTTTGTCGGAGTTCATCGCCGCCCTCGGCGAACCCTTATGTTCTTCACCTTCGATGCCCTGTTCAGATCGTTGAATAATATAAAACTACTGCCGTGACTGTTTTACGTTTATCTCGAACATAGACATATCTCTTTTTCTTTTGTTCAGAGGCTTCCTTCGAGTGGATGAACTTCCCTGTACTGATTTTAGGTCTAGAAATTTTTCTTTTTAGAACGATCGTTTGATCCAAAACAATAACTGCAACTTGTCAAATCTGTTTGTTCCACACTTAGTCAAAAACTGCCTCTGTTGAATTTGCTTAACCATGGTAATCTATGTAGCCGGTTTATGACAACACCGATTGTCAGCCTTGCTTGCTTCCGGCGACTTTAAGAAGATTTAACTGCCCTTGATACCTGTAGCGACTTAAATATCATTGCGTAGTTACCTATATGTCATTAGGCCCCATCTTAAGCCACCATTTGAATAGACTTAAAAATACTTCCCTTTCGGGTTAAAATTGAACCGGAGCTTCTTATTTTGTCATAGGCTTCCACTTACGCCATGGCACCTAAGGCTCCCAAGGCTCCTGTGACCTGTAATTGGGTCTAATCCATTGTCACAGAAAGCAAATTGTCTGAATTTGTGAAGTCTGGTCACTTGCCCAAGAAGGAGGTCATATTTTATCGTGCCCCTGACCCGTCCAAGGAGAAACCTCAGCCCAAAGAAGGGGAGGTGATAGTTTTTACGGATCATATGAGCCAGGGATTTGCTCCACCCGGTTCAAAATTCTTCAGGGATGTTTTGCATTTCTTTGACCTCAGACCTCAAGACATTGGACCCAACTCCGTGTAAAATATCTGCAATTTCCAAGTTTTCGGCGAAGTGTACCTGGGAGAAGAGCCCAATCTACTTTTGTTCAGAGATCTATTCTATTTAAACCGGCAGAATGAACGTGCCAACGGGCCCAGTCTTGAACTCGGCGGCATCTCAATTCAGCGGCGAAGAGACTACCTCTTTCCTTATGCCGAACTGCCCAGCCAACCAAAGGACTGGAACCAGACGTGGTTTTATTGCCAGGACACTTCTCCGCCGACGAACCCTCTCGCTTCGACTTCCAAGGCTCGCGCGCTTTGAATCAAATCACCCGCTGCCGGATAAGCTAACCGCTGTTGGACGTCTATCACTTGCCCATACCATCAAGAAGATCAAAGCCCTCTTAGGCAATGGCTTGAGCGGAATTGATTTGGTGCGAGTCTGGATCTCCTGGCGGGTGATCCCGTTAAGCCGCCGCCCCGGCTTAATGTGCTCTTATATGAAGGAAATATGCCCTAGAGGCAATAATAAAGTTATTATTTATTTCCTTATACCATGATAAATGTTTATTATTCATGCTAGAATTGTATTAACCGGAAACATAATACATGTGTGAATATATAGACAAACAGTATGTCACTAGTATGCCTCTACTTGACTAGCTTGTTAATCAAAGATGGTTATGTTTCCTAACCATGAACAAGGAGTTGTTATTTGATTAACAAGGTCACATCATTAGTTGAATGATCTGATTGACATGACCCATTCCGTTAGCTTAACACTTGATCGCTTAGTATGTTAATGCTTTCTTCATGACCCATACATGTTCCTATAACTATGAGATTATGCAACTCCTGCTTACGGAGGAACACTTTGGTACTACCAAACGCCACAACGAATCGGGTGATTATAAAGGAGTACTACAGGTGTCTCCAAAGGTACTTGTTGGGTTGGCGATTTCGAGATTAGGTTTTGTCACTCCGATTGTCGGAGAGGTATTCTAGGCCTTCTCGGTAATACACATCACTTAAGCCTTGTAAGCATTACAACTAATGAGTTAGTTGTGAGATGATGTATTACGGAACGAGTAAAGAGATTTACCGTAACTAGATTGAACTAGGTATTGATACCGACGATCGAATCTCGGTAAGTAACATACCGATGACAAAGGAACAACGATGTCGTTATGCGGTTTGACCGATAAAGATCTTCAGAGAATATGTAGGAACCAATATGGGCATCCAGGTTCCGCTATTGGTTATTGACCGAGAATGGTTCTAGGTCATGTCTACATAGTTCTCGAACCCGTAGGGTCCGCACGCTTAACGCTTCGGCGATGCTCATTATGAGTTTATAAGTATTGATGCACCAAGGTTGTTCGAGTCCCGGATGTGATCACGGACATGACGAGGAGTCTCAAATGGTCGAGACATAAAGATTGATATATTGAAGCCTACATTTGACATCGGAAGTGTTCCGAGTGAAATCGAATTTATCGGAGTACCGGAGGTTACCGAACCCCCGGAGGTCTATGGGCCTTAATGGGCCATAAGAGAGAAGAGGAAGGGCCGCCAGTGGGCTGCGCGCCTCTCCCCTCTAGTCCGAATAGGACAAGGAGAGGGGGCGCCTCTTCCTCTTCCCCTCCTCCAATCCTAATCCAACTAGGAGAGGGGGAGTCCTACTCCGTGGGAGTAGGACTCTCCAGCGCGCCTCCCAAGGCTGGCCGCACCCCCTTGGCTCCTTTATATACGGGCAGGGGCACCCCATGACACAAGTTGATCTACGGATCTTTCCTTAGCCGCAGCGGTGCCCCTTCCACCATATTCCACTTCGGTCATATCGTCATGAGCTTAGGAGAAGCCTCGCCGGAGAAGTCATATCGTCATGAGCTTAGGCGAAGCCCCGCGCCGGTGGAGCATCAACATCGCCACCACGCCGTCGCGGTCGACGGAACTCATCCCCGACACTTTGCTGGATCGAGTCCGGGATCGCCATCGAGCTGAACGGTGCGTAACTCGGAGGTGCCGACGCTCGTGCTTGGATCGGTCGGATCGTGAAGACGCACGACTACATCAACCGCGTTGTTATAACGCCTCGCTTTCGGTTCACGAGGGTACGTGGACGACATTCTCCTCTCTCGCTATGCCATCACCATGGTCTTGCGTGATCGTAGGAAATTTTTGAAATTACTACGCTCCCCAACAAAGGGCATCCGAGCCTGGTTTTATGCGCTGATGTCATGTGCACGAGTAGAACACAAGTGAGTTGTGGACGATATAAGTCATACTGCCTACCAGCATGTCATACTTTGGTTCAGCGGTATTGTGAGATGAAGCGCCCGGACCGACATTACGCCAGACGCTTACGCGAGACTGGTTTCACCGCCCGAGCACTCGCTGCTTAAAGGTGACCGGCGGGTGTCTGCTCTCTCACTTTAGTTGAATCGAGTGGCTACGCCCGTCCTTGAGAAGGTTAAACGGAGTCTATTTGACGAAGTATCGCTGTGGTTTTGATGCGAGGTAAGAACGGTTCTTGCTCAGCCCGTAGCAGCCACGTAAAACTTGCAACAACAAAGTAGAGGACGCCTAACTTGTTTTTGCAGGCATGTTGTGATGTGATATGGTCAAGACGTGATGCTATATTTTATTGTATGAGATGATCATGTTTTGTAACCGAAGTTATCGGCAATCGCAGGAGCCATATGGTTGTCGCTTATTGTATGAAATGCAACGCCATGTAATTGCTTTACTTTATCACTAAGGAGTAGCGATAGTCGAGAAGCAATAGTTGGCTAGACGACAACGATGCTACGATGGAGATCAAGGTGTCGCTACCGGTGACGATGGTGATCATGACGTTGCTTCAGCGATGGAGATCACAAGCACAAGATGATGATGACCATATCATATCACTTATATTGATTGCATGTGATGTTTATCCTTTATGCATCTTATCTTGCTTTGATTGACGGTAGCATTATAAGATGATCTCTCACCAAAATTATCAAGAAGTGTTCTCCCTGAGTATGCACCGTTGCGAAAGTTCTTCGTGCCGAGACACCACGTGATGATCGGGTGTGATAGGCTCTACGCTCAAATACAACGGGTGCAAAACAGTTGCGCACGCGAATACTCAAAGTTAAACTTGACGAGCCTAGCATATAACAGATATGGCCTCGAACACGAGACCGAAGGTCGAGCGTGAATCATATAGTAGATATGATCAACATAGTGATGTTCACCATTGAAACTACTCCATCTCACGTGATGATCGGACATGGTTTAGTTGATTTGGATCACGTAATCACTTAGATGACTAGAGAGATGTCTGCCTAAGTGGGAGGTTTTAATATGATTAATTAAACTTAAATTTATCATGAACTTAGTACCGATAGTATTTTGCTTGTCTATGTTTACTGTAGATAGATGGCTCGTGCTGTTGTTCCGTTGAATTTTAATGCTCCTTGAGAAAGCAAAGTTGAAAGATGATGGTAGCAATTACACGGACTGGGTCCGAATTTGAGGATTATCCTCATTGCTGCACGTAAAAATTACGCCCCGAAGCACCGCTGGGTGACAGTGCTCGCTTGCAGATGCCGAGCCGGTTATGAACGCTCCGCAAAGCAAAGCTGATGACTACTCAATAGTTCAGGTGCCATGCTTTACGGCTTAGAACTGGTCTTCAACGACGCTTTTGAACGCTCATGGAGCATATGAGATGTTCCAGAGTTGAAGTTAATATTTCAAGCAAATGCCCGGATTGAGAGATATGAAGTCTCCAATAAGTTCTATAGCTGCAAGATGGAGGAGAATAGTTCACAAGGAGCACATACTCAAAATGTCCGGGTATAACAATCACTTAATTCAGCTGGGAGTTAATCTTCCGGATGATAGTGTCATTGATGAATTCTCCAATCATCGCCACCAAGCTACAAGAGCTTCGTGATGAACTATAATATGCAAGGGATGACTAAGACAATTCCTGAGCTCTTCGCAATGCTAAAAGTCATGGAGGTAGAAATCAAGAAAGAGCATCAAGTGTTGATGGTCAACAAGACCACTAGTTTCAAGAAAAGGGCAAAGGGAAGAAGAAGGAAACTTCAAAAAGAACAGCAAGCAAGTTGCTGCTCAGAGAAGAAACCCAAGTCCGGACCTAAGCCCAAACTGAGTGTTTTTACCGCAAGCAAACCGACACCGAAGCGGAACTGCCCCAAGTATTTGGCGGATAAGAAGGATGGCAAGGTGATCAAAGGTATATGTGATATACATGTTATTGATGTGTACCTTACTAATACTCGCAGTAGTACTGGTATTTGATACTGGTTCTGCTAATATTTGCAACTCAAACAGAACTACGGATTGCGAAGATTGGCTAAGGACGAGGTGACGATGCGCTGTGGAAATGGTTCCAAAGTCGATGTGATCGCTGTCGGCACGCTACCTCTACATCTACCTTCGGATTAGTTTTAGACCTAAATAATTGTTATTTGGTGCCAGCGTTGAGCATGAACATTATATCTGGATCTTGTTTAATGCAAGACGGTTATTCATTTAAATCAGAGAATAATGGTTGTTCTATTTATATGAGTAATATCTTTATGGTCATGCACCCTTGAAGAATGGTCTATTCTTGTTGAATCTCGACAAGAGTGATACACATATTCATAATGTTGAAGCCAAAAGATGCAGAGTTGATAATGATAGTGCAACTTATTTGTGGAACTGCCGCTTAGGTCATATCGGTGTAAAACGATGAAGAAACTCCATACCGATGGGCTTCGAATCACTTGATTATGAATCACTTGGTACTTGCGTAACCGTGCCTCATGGGCAAGATGACCAAAACGCCGCTTCTCCTAACTATGGAGCGAGCAACTGATTTGTTGGAAATCATACATACCGATGTTTGTGGTCCAATGAATGTTGAGGCACGTGGCGGTATCGTTATTTTCTCACCTTCACAGATGATTTGAGCAGATATGGGTATATCTACTTAATGAAACACAAATCTGAAACATTTGAAAAGTTCAAAGAATTTCAGAGTGAAGTGGAAAATCATCGTAACAAGAAAATAAAGTTTCTACGATCTGATCGTGGAGGAGAATATTTGAGTTACGAGTTTGGTTTACATTTGAAACAATGTGGAATAGTTTCAGAACTCACGCCACCCGAACACCACAGAGAAATGGTGTGTCCGAACGTCAGAATCGTATTTTACTAGATATGGTGCGATCTATGATGTCTATTTCCGATTTACCGCTATCATTTTGGGGTTATGCTTTAGAGACGGCCGATTCACGCTAAATAGGACACCGCCAAAATCCGCTGAGACGACGCCTTATGAACTATGGTTTGGCAAGAAACCAAAGTTGTCGCTTTCTTAAAGTTTGGGGCTGCGATGCTTATGTAAAGAAACTTCAACCAGATAAGCTCGAACCCAAATCGGAAAATGTGTCTTCATAGGATACCCAAAGGAGACTGTTGGGTACACCTTCTATCACAGATCTGAAGGCAAGATTTTCGTTGTTAATTCGGATCCTTTCTAGAGAAGGAGTTTCTCTCAAAGAAGTGAGTGGGAGGAAAGTAGAACTTGATGAGATAATCAGATCTGCTCCCTTATTGGAAAGTAGTTCATCACAAGAAATGGTTCCTGTGACAACTACACCAATTAGTGAAGAAACTAATGATGATGATCATGAAGCTTCGATCAAGTTACTACTGAACCTCGAGGTCAACCAGAGTAAAATACGCACCAGAGTGGTACGGTAATCCTATTCGAAGTCATGTTACTTGACCATGGCGAACCTACAAACTATGAAGAAGCGATGGTGAGCCCAGATTCGCAAAATGGCTGGAAGCCATGAAATCTGAGATGGGATCCATGTATGAGAACAAAGTATGGACTTTGGTTGACTTGTTCGATGATCGGCAAGCCATTGAAAATAAATGGATCTTTAAGAAGAAGACCGACGCGATGGTAATATAACTGTCTACAAAGCTCGATTTGTTGCGTAAAGGTTTTCACAAGTTCAAGGGGTTGACTACGATGAGACTTTCTCACCAGAAGCGATGCTTAAGTCTGTCCGAATCATGTTAGCAATTGCCGATTTTATGATTATGAAATTTGGCAAATGGATGTAAAACTGCATTCTTGAATGGATTTCTAGAAGAAGAGTTGTATATGATGCAACCAGAAGGTTTTGTCGATCCAAAGGGTACTAACAAAGTGTGCAAGCTCCAGCGATCAATTTATGGTCCGTGCAAGCCTCTCGAGTTGAATAAACGCTTGATAGTGTGATCAAAGATATGGGTTTATACGACTTTTGGAGAAGCCTCAGATTTACAAGAAAGTGAGTGGGAGCTCAGAGCATTTCTAATATTATATGTGGACGACATATTATTGATTGGAAATGATATAGAATTTCTGGATAGCATAAAAGGATACTTGAATAAAAGTTTTTCAATGAAAGACCTCGTGAAGCTGCTTATATATTGGGCATCAAGATCTATAGAGATAGATCAAGACGCTTAATTGACTTTCACAAAGCACATACCTTGATAAAGTTTTGAAAAGTTCAAAATGGATCGTGCAAAGAAAGGTTTTTACCTGACATAAAGGTGTAAGATTGAGTCGACTCAATGCCCACCACAGCAGAAGATAGAGAGAAAATGAAAGATGTTCCTATGCTTCAGCCATAGGCTCTATCATGTATGCAATGCTGTGTACCAGACCGACGATGCTTAGCTGTAAGCTTGGCAGAAGGTACCAAAGTAATCCAGAGTGGATCATCGACAGCGGTCAAGAACATCCCAAATACCGAAAAGGACTAAGGATATGTTTCTCGATATGGAGGTGACAAAGAGCTAGTCGTAAATGGTTACGCCGATGTAAGTTTTGACACCGATCCGGACGATTCTAAATCGCAAACCGGATACGTGTTTTTATTAAACGGTGGAGCTGTCAGCTTGGTGCAGCTTCTAAACAAAGCGCCGTGGCGGATCTACATGTGAAGCGGAGTACATAGCTGCTTCGTAGCAGCAAATGAAGGAGTCTGGATGAAAGAGTTCATTTCCGATCTAGGTGTCATACCTAGTGCATCGGGACCGATGAAGATCTTCTGTGACAATATCGTGCAATTGCCTTGGCAAAGGAATCCAGATTTCACAAGAGGACCAAGCATATCAAGAGACGCTTAATTCCATTCGGGACCAAGTCCAAGTGGGAGACATAGAGATTTGCAAAATACATACGGATCTGAATGTTGCGCACCCGCTGACTAAGCCTCTTCCACGAGCAAAACATGATCAGCACCAAGACTCCATGGGTGTTAGGATCATTACTTTGTAATCTAGATTATTGACTCTAGTGCAAGTGGGAGATCAAGGAAATATGCCCTAGAGGCAATAATAAAGTTATTATTTATTTCCTTATATCCATGATAAATGTTTATTATTCATGCTAGAATTGTATTAACCGGAAACATAATACATGTGTGAATATATAGACAAACAAGATGTCACTAGTATGCCTCTATTTGACTAGCTTGTTAATCAAAGATGGTTATGTTTCCTAACCATGAACAAGGAGTTGTTATTTGATTAACAAGGTCACATCATTAGTTGAATGATCTGATTGACATGACCCATTCCGTTAGCTTAACACTTGATCGCTTAGTATGTTAATGCTTTCTTCATGACCCATACATGTTCCTATAACTATGAGATTATGCAACTCCTGCTTACCGGAGGAACACTTTGGTACTACCAAACGTCACAACGAATCGGGTGATTATAAAGGAGTACTACAGGTGTCTCCAAAGGTACTTGTTGGGTTGGCGATTTCGAGATTAGGTTTTGTCACTCGATTGTCGGAGAGGTATCTCTAGGCCTTCTCGGTAATACACATCACTTAAGCCTTGCAAGCATTACAACTAATGAGTTAGTTGTGAGATGATGTATTACGAACGAGTAAAGAGATTTACCGTAACTAGATTGAACTAGGTATTGATACCGACGATCGAATCTCGGGTAAGTAACATACCGATGACAAAGGAACAACGATGTCGTTATGCGGTTTGACCGATAAAGATCTTCGAGAATATGTAGGAACCAATATGGGCATCCAGGTTCCGCTATTGGTTATTGACCGAGAATGGTTCTAGGTCATGTCTACATAGTTCTCGAACCCGTAGGGTCCGCACGCTTAACGCTTCGATGACAGTTCATTATGAGTTTATAAGTATTGATGCACCAAGGTTGTTCGAGTCCCGGATGTGATCACGGACATGACGAGGAGTCTCAAATGGTCGAGACATAAAGATTGATATATTGAAGCCTACATTTGACATCGGAAGTGTTCCGAGTGAAATCGAATTTACGAGTACCGGAGGTTACCGAACCCCCGGAGGTCTATGGGCCTTAATGGGCCATAAGAGAGAAGAGGAAGGGCCGCCAGGTGGGCTGCGCGCCTCTTCCCCTCTAGTCCGAATAGGACAGGAGAGGGGCGGCGCCTCTTCCCTCTTCCCCTCCTCCAATCCTAATCCAACTAGGAGGGGGAGTCCTACTCCGGTGGGAGTAGGACTCTCCAGCGCGCCTCCCAAGGCTGGCCGCACCCCTTGGCTCCTTTATATACGGGGCAGGGGCACCCCATGACACACAAGTTGATCTACGGATCTTTCCTTAGCCGTGCGGTGCCCCTTCCACCATATTCCACTTCGTCATATCGTCATGAGCTTAGGCGAAGCCCTGCGCCGAGAAGTCATATCGTCATGAGCTTAGGCGAAGCCCTGCGCCGGTGGAGCATCAACATCGCCACCACGCCGTCGGTCGACGGAACTCATCCCGACACTTTGCTGGATCGGAGTCCGGGATCGCCATCGAGCTGAACGTGCGTAACTCGGAGGTGCCGACGCTCGGTGCTTGGATCGGTCGGATCGTGAAGACGCACGACTACATCAACAACCGCGTTGTTATAACGCTCCGCTTTCGGGGTCACGAGGGTACGTGGACGGACACTCTCCCCTCTCGTTGCTATGCCATCACCATGGTCTTGCGTGATCGTAGGAAAATTTTTGAAATTACTACGTTCCCCAACATTATACTGGCGTTAAGGATGACCCGCTGCGCCATAGTTCTGATGACTTACCAGATGATATGGTTGAAGTTACGACCCAGACTTTGTTGAAAGAAGGCACGGTGACCAGTAATGCCTTTGTCTTACTTCCCTTCTGCAAGAAGAACTCGGCCCCCGCAGTGAGTCATCAACCTCAATGAATACTCTTTACTATATTACACCTTGCTTTTACTCATAACCCCTTATCATTTTTCACAGGCCGATGACAACTTCTGGAAGGTCAAGTATAACCATGAGGCGGACAAACAAGCCAGAGCGGCAAAAAGAGCCGAAAGGAAAGCCGCCAAGACTGGAACTTCGAAGAAGAGGAAGCCAAGCGCTTCAGATATGTTTAAACTTGACGACATCGATGATGAAGAAGAAGAGGTAACTTTAACTCCCTTGACTCTTTATCATCGCCTTCATCGACATTAAATCTTTTCAGAAGATACGGGAACAGCCAAGCCGTCGAGGAAGAGGTAACTATAATCTCCTCTCGACCGAGCCCTCGCCACCGTAAAATTCAAGAGTAACCTGAAAGTAAGATTTTCACATCCTTTGGCTCACCAAGATCCTCAATTTCTTTTGAAGCAACAGCAATTTGAAAGCCGGAGGCAGACCCAGACCAGCAAGGATGTAGAGCTCTCCTCCGGCTTACCTGACATAACCAGGAAGCGTCGGACTGAGGTTATCTCCGATTTACGTTCTGTTTTACCTTTGGCGGGTTTAATTTGTCGACCTCTCAATTCATCTGACTCCAATTATCAGGATACCTCTCCTTCCTCCGGCGAGTCTATGCAATCTAACGTGCCGACTTTCAAAACTGCCCCTGGGTAATATAATTTTGTTTACCTTATGCTTTACCTTACTCATGCTTTTGTACTCATCCTTCTGCCTTTGTCCACAGCATGCAAGTGAAACCCAGTAAGAGGGCAAAAAAGAGTAAGCCGTCCCAAGACCCGGTCGTGACTGAACCGGAGCTTGGCACGACTGCTCCTGACAGTTCTACCCATCAGCCACCGCCTGAACCAGCCTATGACATTCCAGCACCAACCTCTGATCCACCCGCCGAAGATACTCTCAATAGCTCTGATAACCCGGAGGCTCCTAGCCCGGCCAAGACAATTGATCCGGAAGTTGAGATTCTGAAGACTCAGTTTGTTGAGTCGGGGCAGCCCACTGTCCTTGCCAAGTGCTCTGCCAAGGAGGAGCTTCTGGAACGCCGAAAGGCTAAGCTAGACATTGCTGACTATACTCATTTGAGCATTGGAGAGATAGTATCTGGCTATATCAATCAAGTACATAGCAGCCGTGACCTGGAAATTGACATGGTGAAGCAAATACAACAAAAATCTGAGGTATAACTTATGTACTTTTCTTAATCATACTTACTGTATCAGCCCCCAAGTCTATTGCTTATGAATAAATATGCTATAGACTTAGAAAACTGCTTAGTACTGCTTTGTCCGGTTTAGAAAGAAAATATTTAACCCGGTTGTAACATGATACCTTGAACTTGCGATACACATTAGCCCCCAAGTGTCAAGTACCTTTGCTTGCAAAGTGCTTGGGACTTAATTTCCATGAACCGGCATTGTAAGTTTAAAATTCTTCAGGATACATTATCCCCCAAGTGTCAAGTATCTTTGCTTGCAAAGTACATGGGACTTAACGTTATCTTACCATGATTCTGACTATAACCTGACACCAATGCAGGCCACCATAAGCCAATTTGAGTCGGGGATTGCTGACCTGAAGAGCCGCCTTGCAGCTCAAGAACTTGAAATTCAAAAGGCCAACTCCAAATTTGAATTCAGCATCTCTAAACAAGAGAAGTTGAAGAAGAATTTTGAGGCGGAGAATAAAATCTGGGCTGATGAGAAGGCCTTACTAGTGACTCGAGTCGAGATAGCAGAAACATCACTTGCAGAAGCAACAGCCGAGCTGTCCGTCTTAAAGCGCCAGATATCTCAAATGGTCTCAGCAATCCTCGGTAAGTTACTATATATAACCTCAGATATTGCAATCCTTCCTTTGATGACTATTCTAATTGTTATCTCCGGCTCACCTTATGTTTATGAATGCAGGCCCCAGGAGCACAAACCTCAAGCAGAACATGTTGATCAAATTGAAAGCAGTTTACACTCTAGTGGAGCAACTGTACACCAGGTCACAACGTGCTTTGGCCGTTGTGGCTTTATCAAATGATGTTCCCCATCTCCTGCAAGATGTGCTAAAGCGGCTTGCCGTGCTACCCCAGCGGGTTCAAGAGCTAAGACGGGCATCTGCCAGAGCCGGGGCTATAGCCGCATTGAGCCGGGCCAAAGCGTGGCTTCCAGAGTTAGACCCGGCAGATCTTGGGTATCCCAGCTTGAAGGAAGACGGCTCTTTATTCAACAAGACAGACTTCACCGCCTGTGTGAAAGTCATACGTCATGTGGCTACTCTTATTGGGAATGATACTGACCTTACCAAATATCAGCCGGGCTATGACAATGAGAACCGGAGAATCCCAACACCTCACTATAATGAAGTCAACCTGATCCCTCCAACTCAGAAGCATACCTTTGCCCTCAAGTCCACTCCAGCCGGTTTAATAGATGACGGTTGAGTTTGAAGCCTTGAGTGGCATTGATCGGGCCTCGTGAAACTTCTAGGACAGGGCAGCCGACGGAGAGGCGGAGAAGGATAACCCGGAATCTTCAAGCCAACCAAAGGAGTGAACCGCCATGCGTTTATGACTTTGCAAAAACAATGCTTCATTATTCAGACTCGGGGAGTCTTGTAATAGGATAGAAAAAACCTCTCGATTTTGTCATGCCTTCGCGCATGTTTATGGCACTTAATACTTTTCTAAGCCGCCATCGCTATATACTTTCAGCTTATGTTGATCTTTTATATCCTTGATGTTAAAATTTTGCTTCCCTTATCCTGCATATAAAACAAGCAGAATTCCCTTGGCGACTTATCGCATAGGGGGTCACATAAGGTATTGATAACCCGGAGTGCGAACCAAAACATCATATAAAGGCCGGTTTATGATTATATTTGTTAAACATAATCACAATAGCATACCTGCGATCCTTTTGGTAATCTCACCGGTTTATGTGACCTAAATCATGAGGGTAAGTTTAACTCCTGAAAGTTGGCACATATGATGTTCACCTGGCCCTTAACAACTGCAGTGACCGATATTAAACCGGTGGAACAAGAACCCCATAGTACTTTCGAGAAGGCCTCAAGATAATCAAACATTTACACTTGCAAAGTATGATGAATAATAAAATTTAAAGGCCTCTGATTCGAATACGATCAGTGAACCGTTCCAAAGGGGTTTAAGCTAAGATTCGGATACGATCATATAGCCCCCAGTGGATTTGGCGATGCCGATCAAGTGGGTATCGACAACTATGTTCTCTTTGGTTCGAATACGACCTATGTTTGAACAGGAAGCCCCCAAGTGACCATAAGAGTTGTTTAATGACGCTGATTCGAATACGATCCACGTCAGACCCAAAGGGGTTAAGCTATGATTCAAATATGATCAAGAAGCCCCCCAAGTGGGTTTGGCAGTATGTCGATCAAGTGGGTATCGACAGCTATGTTCTCTTTGGTTCGAATACGACCTATGTTTGAACAGGAAGCCCCCAAGTGATCATGGCTAGATTAAGATATGATCATAAGCCGGACCAAAGGGAAAGCCGGATTTAGACATGATCCGCTCCCTGTTGGTTGTTTCCACCACCTGATAAAGAAGACACGTAAACCTTTGAGAGTGAAAAGAAGAGAGGTCCTGCTTTATTGCTTCAAATAACATATACATCATCAAAATATATACATCTTGAGAGCTGGTGGCTCAAGTATAGTAAGGCCGAAGATGGGCGATATTCCACGGCCGGCGGGTCTCCTCCTCCAACTTACGTGAGTCTTTGTGCTCTCGAACATCGATAAGGTAATATGACCCGTTGTTCAGATTCTTGCTGACCACAAAGGGTCCTTCCCAAGGAGGAGATAGCTTGTGCATATCAGACTGATCCTGGATGAGCCGGAGCACTAAGTCGCCTTCCTGAAAGGTTCTGCTTCTAACCCGGCGGCTGTGATAGCGGCGCAGGTCTTGCTGGTAAATCGCCGAGCGGGCTATTGCCAAGTCTTGCTCCTCATCCAACAAGTCAAGTGCATCTTGACGAGCTTTTTCATTATCAGCCTCAACGTAAGCCGCCACGCGGGGTGAGTCGTGTCGGATGTCACTTGGCAGGACTGCCTCTGCTCCGTACACCATGAAGAAAGGTGTGTAACCTCAGAGACCTGTTAGGCGAGTGTTGGTGCTCCACAAGATGTAGGGTAGCTCCTCCACCCAACAACCCGGGTCCGCTGTAAGGGGACCAAGAGCCGGGTTTGATACCCTTCAGATCTCCCGATTAGCTCTTTCTCGCTTGACCATTGGATTGAGGATGAGCAACACCAAACATCAAGCCGGATATGTTCTCGCGATGTAACTCTTCCATGGCAACCTTGGAGAGATTAGTGCCATTATCAGTTATGATGCTGTGTGGAAAACCAAAACGAAAGATCACCTTTTTCTTGAACTGAACTGCCGTGGCTGCATCACACTTACTGACCAGCTCTGCCTCAACCCACTTTGTAAACTTATCCACCGCCACCGTGAGGTGTGTCTTTTATCCTTAGACCTCTTGAAAGGTCCAACCATGTCAAGCCCCTGACCGCAAACGGCCAAGTAATTGAATCATCCTCAACTCTTGAGCCGGCACGTGAGCTCGTCGTGAGAATTTTTGACATCCATCACATTTGCTGACCAGAACCTCCGCGTCAGCATGAGCCGTCAGCCAATAGAAACCATGACGGAAATCCTTGGCCACAAGAGATTTTGAGCCGGCATGATGACCACAATCTCCTTCATGGATCTCACGGCATCTCCCGACCTCCGCAGGCGACACACAACGTTGAAACGCCCCAGTGACATTGCGATGATGTAACTCGCCACGAACAATCGTCATAGATTTGGACCGCCTGATGAATTGTCTCGCCAAAGTCTCATCCTCAGGCAACTCTCCCCGGGTCATATAGGCCAAATATGGCACTGTCCAATCCGGGATGACGTGAAGAGCTGCCACCAGCTGTGCCTCCGGGTCTAGCACTACTAGTTCTTCCTATGTTGGTACCTTGACAGAAGGATTATGCAAAACATCAAGAAAGGTGTTAGGCGGCACCAGCTTACGCTGAGATCCCAGCCGGCTTAAAGCATCAGCCGCCTCATTCTTCCTTCGATCAATGTGCTCGACTTGATAACCTTTGAAGTGCCCAGCCACAGCATCAACTTCACGATGGTAAGCCGCCATAAGGGGATCCTTGGAATCCCACTTGCCTGACACCTGTTGAGCCACGAGATCTGAGTCACCCAAACACCTTACCCGGCTCAAATTCATCTCTTTGGCCATCCTGAGACCATGGAGTAAGGCCTCATACTCAGCTGCATTGTTAGTACAAGGAAACATAAGTCGGAGCACATAACAAAATTTGTCACCTCCGGGGGAAGTTAAAACGAGTCCAGCCCCCGAGCCTTCCAACTGCCTGGACCCATCAAAGTGAATAGTCCAATATGTGTTATCTGGCTTCTCCTCAGGTGCCTGTAACTCTGTCCAATCATTGATAACGTCCACCAAGGCTTGAGACTTAATAGTGGTACGTGGCATGTACTTCAAGCCATGAGGCCCAAGCTCAATGGCCCACTTGGCGACTCGTCATGTGGCTTCCATGTTCTGGATGATGTCTCCCAAGGGGGCAGAACTTACCACAGTTATAGGATGACCTTGGAAGTACTGCTTCAGCTTCCGGCTTGCCATAAACACTCCGTAAACAAGTTTCTGCCAATGCGGATACCTTTGCTTAGACTCAATGAGCACCTCACTGATGTAGTAAACCGGCCGTTGAATCGGATGCTCCTTGCCAGCCTCCTTTCGCTCCACCACGATGGCAACACTGACGGCTCGTGAGTTAGCAGCCACATATAACAACAACGACTCTTTATCAATGGGAGCCACAAGGACCGGTGGATCAGACAACCGTCTCTTTAAATCTTCAAAGGAAGCATTAGCAGCATCACTCCAGACAAAAGTGTCAGTTTTCTTCATCATTTGATACAGCGGCAGGGCCTTCTCACCTAACCGACTTATGAACTGGCTTAAAGCAGCAACACGACCCGCCAGTCGCTGAACAACATTGATGCACGCCGGTTTAGCCAAAGAAGTGATTGCCTTGATCTTCTCCGGATTAGCTTCAATGCCTCTATTTGAGACCAGAAAACCCAAAAGCTTACCTGCTGGTACTCCAAATACACACTTGGCCGGGTTAAGCATCATCTTATAAACTCGGAGATTATCAAAGGTCTCTTTCAAATCAAATATCAAGGTTTCCTTCTCTCTGGACTTCACCACGATGTCATCCACGTAAGCGTGAACATTGCGCCCAATTTGATCGTGGAGACAGTTCTGTACACATCGCTGATAAGTCGCCTGAGCACTCTTGAGCCCAAATGGCATAGATACATAGCAAAAGGCTCCAAACGGAGTGATGAAAGCTGTCTTCTCCTCGTCCTTAACTGCCATTTTGATCTGATGATAACCAGAGTAAGCATCCAAAAAACTCAAAACGCTCGCAACCCGCCATATAGCATCAATGATTTGATCAATACGGGAGAGCAAAGGATCACCAACAAGCCTTATTTAAGTCCGTAATCCACACACATCCGCCAGTGCCGTTTTTCTTGAGCACAAGCACCGGTTAGCCAACCACTCCGGTGAAAAACTTCAACAATAAACCCATCCGCTAAGAGTCGGGCGACTTCCTCTCCAATAGCTTTCCGCCTCTTCGTTGAACTGTCAAGAAACTGCCGACCGCTTATACTTCGGATCAATATTGAGAGTGTGCTCAGTGAGTTCTCTCGGTACGCCCGACATGTCAGAAGGTTTCCATGCGAAGATGTCCCGGTTCTCACGGATGAACTCGATGAGCGCTCTTTCCTATTTAGGATCCAAATTGGCACTGATACTGAACTGTTTAAACGAATCGCCTGGAGTGAAATCAATAAGCTTGGTTTCAGCAGCCGACTTAAACTTCATCGACGGATCATGCTCGGTGGTTGGCTTATTTAGAGAGGTCATATCTGCCGGGTCAACATTGTCTTGATAAAACTTCAGCTCCTCTGCTGCACAAACAGACTCAAAGATAAGCCGCGCCGCCCTCCTCACATTCCGGCTACCTTTCGACTTCCATGCACGGTGATGGTGCCTTGTGACCCGCATCTTGCTGCAGATAAACATAACATGGTCGTGCCATGAACTTGGCATAAGCCGGCCGACCAAACAGAGCATGATATGGACTCTTGATTTTGACCACCTCAAAGGTTAATTTCTCAGCTCTAGAATCATACTCATCTCCAAAGGCCACTTCCAGTTCAATCTTGCCAACTGGGTAAGCCGACTTACCAGGCACCACTCCATGAAAAACAGTGTTGGACATCTTCAAATCCTTATCAGTCAATCCCATGCGTCGAAAGGTCTCATAATAGAGGATATTGATGCTGCTACCTCCGTCCATGAGTACGTTAGTGAATTTATAACCACCAACCTGAGGTGCTACCACCAAGGCTAACTGACCCGGATTATCAACCCGGAGGGGATGATCTTCCCTTCTCCATACAATAGGTTGTTCTGACCACCTCAAATAACGGGGAACCACCGGCTCAACAGAATTCACGGCCCTCTTATGAACCTTCTGGTCACGTTTGCACAAGTTAGTGGTGAACCCGTGATACTGCCCACTATTCAGCTGCTTCGGGTGGCTTTGATAACCCGACTGCTGTTGTTGTTGTCCCCCTTGACCAGACTGCTGTTGATTATAACTGCCTTGATGCCCCTGAAAGCCGGAACTTGAACCGCCACCCGGGCCATGAAAGCCGCCGGATCCTGAGCCTCCGCCCGACCCGTGAGTGCCATCAAACGTGTTGGAATTCTTAAAAGCTTTCATGAACACGCAATTTTTCCATAAGTGGGTGGCGGGTCGTTCCAGGGTGCCGTGTCTCGGGCAAGGCTCATTGAGGAGCTGCTCAAGATGGGCCTGACCCGCCAGATCGAGGGGGCGGTCTGCCCTTACGTCTCTGATTGTTACCCTGTGCATTGGCGTTGGCTACAAACTCCGGGTTACCCTCAGCCTTACGCTTATTGCCTCCTTGATTCATCGGGTTATGCTGCTGACCCTTTCCATTGTCGTTTTTCTTTCCCTTTCCTGTCTTTTCCTCATCAGACGCGGGATCCTTGGTACTATCAGAGTCGGCGTATTTGACTAAAGCTGCCATCAGCGTACTCATATCATTGCAATCACGCTTAAGGCGCCCAGCTTCGCCTCGGCCGCTCAAAGCGCAGTTCTTCTCCAACATGAGGTCTGCAGAGCCGCATCCATCTTGTCGCATTTAATGTATTATCTCCTTGACCCAAGTGCATCCAATTAGTCGTGGATTCACCTCCTCCTACTTATAATTTGTCAAGTCCACAATCGACATAGACCGCTTGCAAGTGTCTTTGAAGTTCGATGAAACGGGCCTTTAGCTCGCCCATGAACTAATGGAATTGGGTGGCAAGCCCTTTAACCAAGACCGGTCGCTCCATCTAACATCATGGTGAAGTACTTAGCCATTGCTGCATCGCTGACCTCCAACAGCTCCATGGCCATCTCATAACTTTCGATCCACGCTCCGGGCTGTAAGTCGGCCTAGTAATTCGGCACCTTCCGAGGTCCCTTGAAGTCCTTGGGGAAAGGTACATTATGTAGAGCTGGCACTAAACAAGGAAACACCACCGTTCTCGTAGCCACTCCCGCCTCAACGGAAGTCGCTTGATAATCTGGAAAGTCCCGATGAGCTGCTTGTTGAGCCACTGGCCGAGGCGCCCGCCGCCCTCCCCGACGATTCGGTCCTGCACCGGGTTATAACCACCGGGCGGTTACGGCGCCATGCTGCTTGACAAAGCTTCGACTACATGTGCTCGTCAGAACTCGGACTCCGGTTTGGACGAGCCGGAGCTAACCAAGGCGGAGGAGTTGAATGAATCCTGTCCCAGCTGTAGGAATAAGTCTCTTGCTGAGCCAGGGCTGTCTGGACGAGGTCTCTGATCCTTCGGGTCTCCACTGATGTTGCATCGTCACTGTCCACCGGGAGAGCCGCCAAACGTGCTGATGCTGCGATCAAGTTCTCCATGGGGTTGGAAAAGTGACCCGGCGGTATCGGTACATAACGGGGCGGTGCCATGTTCCCATGAAGAGGTGCCATCTCCCGAGGCTAAGCCGGTCCTCCTGTTCCGGCTGTCATAAGTTGATTTGCATCTGGCGGGTTACTTGGGCCAGCTCCGGGTGTAGCGAAAAGATTCCGAGGATCATAAACCGGAGGTAAACGGATTGGGTTTTATGATGCCTCCTCCTCATCACCTCGTTAGATGCGTTTAGGCTCATCGTAAGCTGGTAGGCTTCTGACTGTAGCTGTTGTGCCCGTGCATCCAAAGCCGCCCGTTCTGTGGCTAACCTGGTGTCCTCAGCTGTCAAGGCCTCCTTAGCCCGAGCTATCTCGTCACGCACTCGTGCCACCTCCGGGTTATGCTCATCTTGATTCGCAGGGATGACTGTGGTGGTTAACAGGGCCGTCAGCTTATCCATGAGATCCATCATTACCCGAGCCGGTGGGCGCACAGGGCCTCCTGCCCCGGCCGCTCCTGACCCGGACGTTATTGCTGTTGCAGCCGTTGAGTTTTGACCGGGTTGAGTACTAGCCATGAAAACTCCTGCCCAGCTTAGCGGCTCATAGGGGTCCGGAATACTAGAGCCGTCGGAGCAGCCCCTAAGCCTGCCATCCTGTAACAGATAAAACGAATCTGTTGAACCGGCGGACGAGTCACCGTCGAAGAGGACGGCCGTCTCACCACCATCTAGAGATCTTTCAGAAAGTTCTCCTCCATGGATGCAACCCACGAAGGCACGCTTCACGACGGGTTGAGCTCGGGCGGGTCTCGCATGCTGAGCCGTTTCGATAAGGTCGGTGCAGCAGTCCGGCTCAGAGCCCGGCTCACCAATCGGGCCGATGAAGACGTGGATTCCGCCAAAGGGGACCCAGTACCCATACTCAATTGAGCCGGCGTCGGGGCCCCAGCCTTCGTCGTCGATGTAGATCTTGCTGCGACGACTCTTGGTCATCCGCCCATCACAGATCCCTTGAGCCCTTTGAAGTTGCCCTTCAAGAACTCAACCATCTGCGGCGCTGGCCCCACGGTGGGCGCCAACTATCATGGAATTGTCCCGCAGATGTCCTCTTGCAAGGACTTAGTCGTGGAGCCATCGTGAATCGGGAAGCTTAAAGGGGTTAATCGACAAAGGACACGAGAGATTTATACTAGTTCGCCCCTTATGGTGAAGGTAAGGCCTACGCCTAGTTGGGTTGGTATTGCTTGATGTTTCGATGACCGTGGAGCGAGATACGCTATGCCCGGTTCTCGGCGAGTTGTTTGTTGTCCCTAAGCCGCTGGCGGGTCGTCCCCTTATATACACGGGTTGACGCCCTACGGCCTACAAAGTCCCTGACAGCTCATAGACAGTGTCCGGCTCGGTGACTAGTTAATTCTACCTTATGTTACAAGTCATGTCATCATGGCGGTTTACCACTATGGGCCTTAAGCCGCCTGTGGGCCTTAGACCCTCTATTGAACCGCCATCTTCATGCTTGGTCTTGGGCTTCTTTCTGATGTGTCTTATTTATGTAATCTGCCCCTCCTGGGCGGCTTACACAAATAGTTATATCCCCAACAAAAAGCTTACATGGTTCTTGAACCATTTCGCAAATCCTGCCATAACCAGTTTGTCAATGTTTCTTCGATTTTGCGGCAAGAATTCCTCTTTGTAGATGCTGCACAACATAGTGATCGCGTCAAACATCTAAATATATAAGAATGTGCTGCAAGTTTAGTAGATTACGATGTATAAGCTGCAGATCGCACTTACTTGATATAAGGTAGTATCTCGGGATGCTTATTCAACACATACCAAACCATTTTGTCCAAATCTTTAGGTTTGTCCTCTTGTCGACTCTTCCTCGTAATCGAATGTAATAATCAAAACATTGAGCCCGGATTGTCTTCACCCACCTCTTTGCTAAGCTGATCAGCTGTTTCAATTTATTTTGAGCAGAATGTCAACGCTTCTGTAGCAATGTAGGCCTCTGCAGTGGAACCCTCGGGTCTAGCTCTGTTCCTAACATAGCTCTTGAAAGTGCCTAGCCGCCTTTTAATAGGGTACATCCAGCCATACTGTACTGGACCTCTAAGTAGTACCTCATCAGGTAGATGAATAGCCAAATGCACCATCACACCAAAGAAGGCTGGAGGATATATCTTCTCAAGGTCGCATTGGATAGTATGTATCTTGTCTCTAAGATGCTCCAAAGCATCTATCCTGATATTCCTACTGCAGAGTTCCCTGAAGAATTGTCCCAACTCTTGCAATCGCTCAGATAAGTCGTGGTGGCCCAATCCTCTAAGGATAACAGGTAAAACCCTTTGAAGTAGGACGTGGCAGTCATGAGATTTCAACCCTTGTACCTTGTTTCCATCTGCTGACTCTCCTTTCGTGGTTGGAAGCAAATCCATGTGGGAATCTCACACGTGATGAGACCTCGCAGACTTCTTTTCTTTTTACCTTGTCCTGCACGCATACAGCTGGTGCCATATCCCGTGGTTTACCTTCATCTTGCACATGCAAATCCTTTCTGATACCCAGGTGTGTCAAATCAATCCTAGATTTTAAGGTATCTTTCGTCTTGCCTTCAATATTAAGAAGTGTTCCGATAATGCTGTCACATATATTTTTCTCGATGTGCATCACATCAAGATTATGCCGCAGATCCAAATCTTTCCAATACTCCAAGTCCCACAAAGTGGACATGCGGGTAAACAATAATCTCTCTTCTACCCTCCCACGCTTCCTTTTCCCGCTACCATTACCAGGATGGTTTCCTGGTGTAATATGCCCGACCTTCTCTAATTCCACTTGCAACTCATCGGCGGTGAGCCTCTTTGGCGCATCACGGTTTTCATGCTTTGCATTGAACACATGTCTTCGGTATTTTCTAGGATGCGGCTTGTCCTTGGCAAGGAAAAGGCGGTGTCCAATGTAACAGATCTTGCTAAGTATTGCGTATGACAATGATTCTGTCACAAATGAACACATGCATTGTAACCATGTGTCATTCGCCCTGACATAGTGCCCAAAGCCGGATAATCATGGACGCACCAAATTATAACAACACGCAGAAAGAAATCAGCTGGTGGGCTTCTATATAGGTCTCGAGTGAGAACACCCTTCCATAGCTGTTGAAGTTCCTCCACAAGATGCTCCATGAACAAATCAAAATCCTTTTCAGGACTTTTTGGACCTGGGATGAGCAAGGCCATCATGTAGTTTGATACTTTGGTGCAGACATTTGGAGGCATGTTGTAAGGGATAACAAGCACTGGCCACATGCTATATGTGGCGCTCTGGTGGCCAAATGGGTTAAATCCATCTGAAGCTAAGCCAAGTCTAATGTTTCTCAGGTCAGCAAGAAACTCTTTGTGTTTATCATTGAAGCTTTTCCACTCACTACCATGAGATGAATGGCTCATTACATTCGATCTCTGTACTCCTGGTTCTTAGAATGCCACAAGACATCCTCTCTTGTTTTAGCATCATGAAACAACCTCTGCAATCTTGATGTAATTGGAAAAGGTCTCATAACATTATGAGGAATCCTCTTCACAGATCGCCATCTTTCCATCTTGATGATTTCCATTTCGGCATTCACTTAAGTTGGCATAATCCTTCCTAATGTAACACAATTATTCTTACAAACATGGATCATATCATATCCAATTCCAACTGCATCGAAGGAAATTCTTCATTTTATCAGGTGTGTGGCAGCTCGAGGCGATTTGGGAAAGATTTGCGGAAAGCAGCCAACATCACATCGAATGATTTGTTGGTCATCCGCTCAGATGTCTTCACCAAGAAAGGTGACCATAGCTGAGAATACCGACAGCTTATTTCCGGGTGACAGAACGTTGCATTGTTCCAACATGCGGGACCACCGCTTTTCTTCTGCAGGTGAAAGTTCACGGAATGCACGAGCATTTCGTAGCATTGTTTCAATGTTGGTCAAACTCACTGGCTCCGCCACCACCACCTCCTCCTCCTCTTCCACCTGAGCATCAGGCAGATCAAGATGGTGATCTGTTGCTTCCACGTAGTCAATAACATTGACGTTCACAGCTTCACCATGATGAACCCACCTAGTATATGTGACCGACATCCCATACAAGTGTAGATGATTTTGCACAGTTGATTGGGGTCTTGTAACTGAATTCATACAACTGGTACACGGGCAGAGCACATATGATTTTGGACCACCGTACTCAACTCTGGTAAAGTTCATGAAGTTTTCAATCCCCTCGACATATGCAGCGGAGAATCTTCGACCAGAAGTTATCCAAGTCCTGTCCATCTGTTAGACATGCAAATTAGTTCTTCTACTAGATATTACAGGGAAAACATATATGCTTTTTTATGAAGTCCAGAAAAAAATACCTAGGTCGATGTCTAAAGCTATGACAAGATATTTGGACGAGCAGATCTAAGTAACGAAATATATGTAAAGCTAATTCAGCAAACAGATTTGAGTGCCAAATTATGGCAGGCTGTTTCAGCAGTCAATGAGGCCGAGCACACAGCCATCAAACTATCGAAGGCCATCGCAGCAACAAAGATCGAGTATAAAACGGTGTAGAGCTATTTCACCTAACAGATTGGCTACTAGACCATGGCAATCTACGTCACAATAAATATATGGCAGGATATTTTAGCAACTAATCGGCCTTGGCATGCCATCTCAGCTAAGCAGATTGAGTGCAGAACAGGGCAAGGAAGCTTCTTAAGCAGAGCATATTGACAGTAAAGTACTTCGGCAAACAGTGAGACTAACAGCGTCTAACAGCTAACATTCAGCGCTACACCGACATGAACGGGGCCTCAGTCTAGAATGCGCGTACCGTGGGAGAAGCTGACCGCCTTGCGTCTCCACATGAATGTCGCCAGCGGTTGCGGCGCTAACCACCGTGCGCCTCCACAAGAACGTAGCCAGAGGTGGCGGCGCGGCTAGAGGACGACGATCTCGAGAGCGCATCAGGAGCGAGAGGATCGCCGAATCATGGCGCCGATGTATCGACACGGCAGGGAGGGCGACTTTGGCGGAGCGAATGGAGTGGAGGGGACAGGGGAGGGGGTTTGGGGAATATTATTGGCTAGTTGGCTGAAGGGCGGTTGAATCGTGTTTGGGGGAATTTTTGGGTGTGTGTGTGTGGGGAGGATTTTCGCGGTGGGCACGGGAGTTTGCCGCATGGTCGGTTTCTCCAAGTGTAGTCCCACGTGTTAGTGAAGAGGCAAGTCAAGCGCGTGCCCGCTTATGCGTGAGCCGTGTAGGACCGAACGTGTGGGGTACAATGCACATGACAGAGTGCCGTGAGTGTACCGCTTTTTTCCTTTTAAACTAGGTGCTTCGCCCCCTCAAAAAAATTGTTGCTTCGCCGATCCATCGATACTACTACTAGTAATCTGGTAATCCCGACTAAAACGGCGCGGCCGGGTCTTTTTCCGCGCGATATGCTGGGAGGTTGGCTTAGTTGGGTTTTTTAGGACGAGTAATGCTACACCTATGTAATTCCAGTTACGTAATTACCGTAATGTGAAACGTGTGAGCCGTTGATTGTAGATTGGGGGGAGGTAGGGGCCCACCACCATGAAAATCAGGGGAGGAGAGAGAGAGAGGCAATTTACGTTAACTCTTTCGTAGGTTCCCGTAGATGTAGAAAGATGTGAAATGTGTGAATGTGTAGTGGACGTACTATTGGAGTGCCTAAGATAATTTGTGTATGTATAGACCCTATGTGTTTTTTTTACTTCGCATGTTAGATTTGTCTCGGTTCAATAAAAAGCAGAGTTGGTGATGATGTTGTGCATGTCATCCTGCAATATAGGCCGTCCGATCTATATCTAACGGATAGGAAGGAAACTATGACAATTTACCAGCACTCCTCTCCACATTTGCAGATAAGGATTTCCCTCGTTCATCCTTTTCTCCCACAAGATCTTGATCTTCCGTGCAATGCATGGGCATCTTGCTAGTACTCCTACAATATGTATATTATTGTGAAAGTTCATATACACCGGCCGAGATTAATGCTAACATGGCAGATTTTCATTACATTTTGAACTTTTATAGGACAGAAAAATAAAAGAAACCCGACCCTAAACCTATTCTACGGCGGCGACCGACGTCCTCCATCTGCATTCTCTATGTACGGGGGCGGGGTTCAAGACCTGTGAAGTGAAGCTGCGGTCTCCGGCGAGGAAGAGTAGAACACGGGATACGGACCGGCCAGTTGGCACACCATGCCCTGCCGCCTCCCATGCCCTACTCATCCTCGGAGGAGTCCCGACCTCGGCGGTGCCGGACGTTGACGGCGGCAAGTAGGACGTGTGGCTGATGGTGCTCCCGTCGTCGGCCGCCAAAGATGGCTACCGCCAGCGGTCGCGTCCGCGTCCGCCACGCCGCTATTAAGGCCACGAGAGGCGACTTGAGCGAGGGCGGCGACCTCGAGCTTCATCCCCAAAGACAAGCTCTCCCGCAAAGCGTTCGCACTTGCGGTCATGGAGGATGTGGTGCCAGGTAGGAGGACGATGCGCTATGGTGTGGAGGTTAGCTGGGCGTTGCCGCTTTAAGTAGTGCATTCCGATGAGGCCAAGCGTCCGGGTGCGTCATTAAGTCACCAGAGTTGGTTCCTCGGGCACCGAGCCTCTTAATGACGACATACGAATGGACGGCATGAATGCGGGTAGCTGGCGCCGGCTGGGAACGCACCGCGCGACGACACGTGGGACGAGGGTTTTGGTGTGCCAGGGTAGTCAGTTGCGGTCGTGGCAACATTGGAGATGCCCTTTGCTCACATGCAATCCCCGCATGTCATTGAAAAAGCAAGACGACCCGGCATGGTCCTAGGTCAAGAGAATGCAGTTGGCCGCGCTACACCACTCCGCGGACGCGTCGTGGTGCCCCATGCATCCTCGACGAGCCGGGTGTTGGGGTGTGTTTGGATTGTGGCCAAAGTGAACCTTACCAAAATTTTGGTCATGACCCAAAGATTGGTCTTTGTTTGGATGGTTGCCATTTTTTGGCATGCCAACGAACTCTAGCCAACTGTAGTTCATTTTTCTTGCCAATGTCGGCCAAATCATGGGCAACCAATACCTCAACCAAAATTTTGGTCATGACCCAAAGATTGGTCTTTGTTTGGATGGTTGTCATTTCTTTGGCATGCCAATGAAACTCAAGTTCATTTTTCTTGCCAATGTCGGCCAAATCATGGGCAGCCAATACCACAACCAAAATGTTGGCTACCCAATGCTTTGATGGAGCAACCTTGGGCACAAACCAAACATACCATTGGTCGTGCCACAACACTAACGCCACCCTCGGCACACGGAAACCGACCGTGTCAAGCGACGATATGAGCGTGTCGCTCACCGCGGTCGCCGTGTCCAGAGGCGGTGCTGGAGATGCGCCCCGTTGTTGGCCCCAACGACCCACATGAACGGTTGTCAGTGGTGAGGAGGTCGTGGCCAGCTCCTCCATTGGACTAGTCTGCGCTACGTCGTCCCGACGGGTGTGCCCCACATGTCGGTTTCCCTGTTTTCCCGGCCATATTCGAGCGTCAGTGCTCCGCGTTGCGCATTAGGCCTTTCACTATGTAGGCCAAGCGAGACAACTTATTGTTTATTTGAGCCGTTCAAGTATAATCATGTGGCGTTTGCTTATTTCTCATTCCTCTCCAACCCTCTTCTCCATCGATCATGTCGCCCTCCAGTTGAGTCCATCCTCCCGAATGCCTCATTTGAACATTCCGCCGAGTATCATTCGCATGTACCCACCCTAGTCCTCTTTCAATAGATCTCCGGACCCCGAGATGAAATCGAGAGGGAACAAGTGGGGCACGTGATACCTAAGGCGGATTCAAAATTTTGAACCGTGATCATAGCATCCGCAAATCATATATAAAGGGTATTCAATGTTCGCTTGCTTTTGAACGCATAATATACTCCCTCCTATCCTTTCTAGTTTACATATAAGTTTTATCTGTAGTCAAAGTATCTCTACTTTGATCAAAAAGGTTTCAACATTCAACAACGCCCAATCAATATTGTTAGATTCGTACATACTCCTAGATTTGTACTCGAGATGGTTTCCAATTTGACTATTGACAAGATTAATAGTACATGAGATGTATAATGTGAAAAATTATATCATTGAAAACTCCTTTCACATACGAATTTGACCGTATGCTTTGTGTAAGTTGCATTACGTATATTATTACTCTAACATTTGGTCAAAGTTAGCCTCGAAAAACGTATTAGACCCTGTATGCTTTGTGTAAGTTGCATGTCATATATTATTACTCTAACATTTGTGTAAGTTGCATGTCATATATTATTACTCTAACATTTGGTCAAAGTAGTATAGTAGAAGTGGATCCTCTGACGTAGGTATCCCTGCCTTACCCTCCCTTTCGGTCACTTATTGGCGGACCCCATGCTTGCTAGGCCCCGCATGTCAGTTACTCAATGGGTTCGACCACGTCAGTGGATCCTCATCCGTAGTATACTCCCTCTGTTTTTATTTACTCCGCATAAAACGGAGGGAGTGGTGGTATAATAAATGACACGGGTGGGGGAGGGGGAGGGACGCCGGTTTGCTCTCTACTGCGGTCCCACAAGCGAGCGAAAACGCAAGATGAAGCGCGTTCCATTCGGTGAGCGACGTGGAGAGTCCAGCGTGCTGGGCTGCAACGCGAACGCGACAAGAGCGATGTACAATCAAAACCGATTGACCGGTCGTCACCGCCTCACTGGAACCACTATTCACACCAGAACCTTCGCTGCTCGGCCTACGCCAGCCACTGCCCTAAAACCACACCAAATCTCTAGCCCATTCCCCCACCTTTCGATCCCCTAGCCCACATCAAGCGTCCCCTAGTTCGCCGGAAAGCCATGGTGCGCTGCAAGATCACTTACTACAAGATGCTGACGCTGGAGCGCCGTGCAGAAATCGCGGCGGCGGTCGGCGCCACAGATCTACGTCCCAAGCTCGCTTTGCGGCGGACCAATCCCCTAGTTCTCTGAAGCCAAGCGACGAGGAGGAGGAAGCCGATCCAATGTTCATGGCCGAGGTCGCGGCGCAGAAGGCCCCTGATGGGTATGAGACGATGGACGTCGACTTCGTGCCGGCGTCCGAGTCCCCCATGGTGCAGGCAGACCAGCGGTTCAACATGGCAATACTAAAGGAGGACCGGGAGGCAGAGGCTCAACTCGACACAGAGCGCGCGCATGCTGCCATCGAGGCTCTCTTGCAGGCGGAACCGGATGTTGTGGATGTGAACCGGGCGGCCGAGGCTCAACTTGAGGCGGAGCGCGCGCATGCCGCTGCCATCGAGGCCCTCCTGCAGGCGGAATCGGACGTCCTGGACTTGAACCGGGCAGCAGAGGCTCGACTCGACGCAGAGCGCGCGGATGCCGCTCTCATCGACGCCCTCCTGCAGGCGGAACCGGACGTCCTGGACTTGAGCCAGGCGGCGGAGGCTCGACTCGACGCGGAGCGCGCGGATGCCACTGCCATCGAGGCCCTCCTGCAGGCGGAACCGGACGTCCTCGACTTGAACTGGGTTGTGCTCTCGTCCGTGCAGAGCGTCCGCACGCTCCGCTTGAACGAGTAGCTGGAGGCCGAGGACAACCACGGTGCGGAGACACACGTCGGCTGGTTCGCGCCGGCAGCCAAAGACGACGAGGCCGTCTCTTTCCGTGAGCAGTGATAGTTTTTCTTTATGTTGTTTTTTTATGGATCTTTTGCTGTGTAAAACCATAAATTTGTTATGCAAGCCCACTTGACTTGGGCAGTCTACCATTTAGGCGGTTGGATGAATATCCTACGTCTCCTAACCCTTCTTTCCTTCTTCCTCACCTCTTCTTCTTCCCCAACAGACCACCGCACGGGCCGTACGGATACTCCCCAACATGCGGCTGGATAAACATACTCTATGAACGAAACTTATGTGTCAGCGGTAGGATGGCTGAGTTTGGTTTGTTCACATGCGATAGCATGTGTCAGTGATGGTGCGTTCCCTTGGTTGGGTTTGCGGCGTGCAGGAGCGACTGTGTGAGGGTGCGGTGCGACCGCGGCATGCAGGAGCGACCGTGTGAGGGTGCGGTGCGATCGCGACAGCCGTGCGCAAGTGTACCTCCTTCTCATTTTGAAAACTTTAGGCAAGCTTGGCAAAAATGTGTGGCGAAGTTTGGCAATGCAAGGCCTAGACCCAAACAGGATAAGTAATGCGTGCACTAGGAGTACTAGTGTTAAAAAGAAAGGCAGGGTTTTCCTTCATGGGATTTAATCGATACAAGTCCTCGCTTCACGTGTCAATTAATGCGATTTTTTCTCCAAAGACCAAAGTGCTAACCATCTCACTCCTCATCGCTGATTAATGCAGCGCCATGCAAACCAACCTTCTCACTTCCGCATGCATGCTGGAGATATTAATGTCCTTGGTTACTAACCCCATCAATTTTGCCTCGATTAGTGTTAGTGGCCCTTGCAAATTGTAATTTTGATATACTGGCCTTGTGTACAAAAAATGGAGGTAGTAACTATATTTGACTTCCTTCCCATTGCGGTGACGCCGACGATATCTTTTTTTGGTGGTTTGGCGAAGTCGTTCGACGGAGAACACCATTGAGGAGACCACGGTAAGTCGCTTCGCAAGTGCCGCCTGCAAGCCGAGACAACCGCCTTATTTGCATCCAGGAAGTCCTTTACTAGTACTACTAGGAGTATTAGTGCGGTGAGATGGTTTCTCGAAGAAGACGATAGAGAAGCGGAGTCAGCGAAGAGTGAAATGATGGTTGCTTCGTCTGTGCTTTTGTGATTTGACGCCTCACTGCTTTGTGATTTGTTATAGAAGGGACAGGGAGTAGACTATGTGCTCTATACTGTACTACATGCGTCCAAGCATGGGAGAAAGAGGAGAGACGTTGCATTTTCCTATTCCTTCAATCAATCAATCTGGGAGCTTCGGTTCCATCTTTTTGGCTTTGGCAACACCGTCCACAATGGTTCCCATGATGCCAAAAGCTATTTTCACATTTGGCTACATTGTGGATGCCCTTAACCGTACCACTTGGTTTTGCTCCTGTGTGCTATCTATACAAATCTCAATTATATTGATCTAAAAATTATAGAATCAAGATTAGTAAAAGGAGGTGATTTTGCCGCATGGGATGGCGGGGAGGTTTCTTATTTGAGCAATGCTACATCCACGTAATGGTTTACGTAAAGTTACGAACTGATGTGATGTGGGACTATTTGATTGGATAAAAGGAGAGGATTAGGCCCACCCCACTTGAAAATCAGGGGGGCATATATAGATTAGATGGAAAGTATACGTAGCAGCTATGTAGCCCTTTGTAAGTCTAGGATTAGGCTTCTTATTTTCGGAGGACGTTGTCCTGGCGGTTTGCTAACATGCGGTCCCACGTGTCAGTGCTTTACCAAGCCGATCCGCGTCCCACATGAGGCGTAACAACGGCAGAAGCAACACGTGGTTAAGTTGAAGAAGATGAGGGAGAAGTGGATTAAACAACGAGTGAAATGATGGTTGCTTCGTCCCTCCAACTTCTTTTTTTAGCATTATTCCTTGTCCCTCCAACTTAATTGCGGGAAAGGTGCAGCTTTGTGATTTGACGCCTCATTGCTCATTACTACGCCGGCGCCATGACTGCGGTGCTTCACCCCGGTTGCTATGCACTGTATTCCGGTATGGCACGTGGACCTGGTAGCTTGATGTCCCACATGTCGGCGAAAGGGACTAGAAGAATTATGAAAGCGAGCGCTCCACTCTTACGAGGAGGAGTAGACGACACGACGCCCAGTTGAACTCGCCACTGTCTCAGATAGTACTATAGTTTTGCTGTTTCGCACGATCCATCGATACAAACCTGATTAAACAGGAAAGGGCGCGATTTTTCCCGCGCGATAGATGATACTGGCCATACATTTCAAAGGCAATTTTAATGTATGCAAATTGAATAGTTATAAGTAACAATATGCTATCTAGTAAAACTAAAACACATATGATTTATTGTGTTAGAGTTTAGTAGTAGTGCTGTATTGCATAGTTGTTAGATGAACATGCGAGAACGTAGAGATGTAGTTTTGGAGGGCCTCTGAGAGAAAAAGCGTATCTGGTCACCGAACTTCGTAGTAAGCTGATTACGGTCACTATATATGTTTTGCGGTGATTATACGGTCACTTGCTCACAGTTCAGCATCGGATTGCACTCTGTTGACCGGCCAAATAGTCTGCGTGGCGCCATGTTGACTAGTTAAATTGACCACGTTCCTTGTGGGTCCCACCTGTCAGTTCGCAAAGGCAAAAGGTCAGATAAACACAAATTTACGCAGGCGTGACAAGGCTCCAACCCGTGCGCGGGAATCACCTGGTTGTGTATGTGTTTGTCAGGGTCTGATGTGTGCGCATGCACGTGTAGGTTGAGCACTTGAGCGTGAGAGTGTGTGTTGGCCGTGTGGTGTACTGCTGTGTGCATGCGTGCGTGCGTGTGTGCGTGTGAGTGTTGCGTGCGTGTGTGGCTGCGTGTGTACGTGTGAGCGTTGTGTGCGTGCGTGGGTGCATGTGTTTGTGTGAGTGTTGCATGGATGCAGTTCGTGTGCATGCGTGCGTGTGTATAATCACCACACCAGTTCCTATGTGTTAAAACAGACGGCTCAGCATACCAATACAAGGCCACCTTGTCCGCTATGCCCGCGGTCATGACTTCGAACCACTGTCCAAATATTTTTTTGTCGTTTGTTTTCATTCTTACCAGCAAGATGCCCGTGCGTTGCACGTAACATCAAGATGCATTTGTATGACTTGTTTATCTTGTGAGAGAGAAGGATGAACGAGGGAAGGCCTTATTTGCAAATGTGGAGAGGTGTGTGGGTACCTGTAACGCCCCCGATGCGGCTATATCTCCCACGTGTCGAAGCACGACTTAGAGGCATAACCGCATTGAAAGCAATGTCGCGAGTGAGGTAATCTTCACACAACCCATGTAATACATAAGGGAAAGAGATACATAGTTGGCTTACAGTCGCCACTTCACACAATACATAAATAAACATCCATCATTCAGTTTACACTCAAGGTCCGACTACGGAACCAAAATAAAAGAAGATACCCCAAATGCTACACAGATCCCCGATCGTCCCAACTGGGCAACACAACTGATCATCAGGAAAAGACACATAGTAACGACCACGTTCCTCATCGAACTCCCACTTGAGCTCGGTTGCGTCACCTGCCCGCATCGCCGGCACCTGCAACTGTTTTGGTAGAGTCTGTGAGTCACGGGACTCAGCAATCTCACACCCGCGAGATCAAGACTATTTAAGCTTATAGGAAGGACAGAGTGGTAAGGTGGAGCTGCAGCAGCGACTAGCATATATGGTGGCTACATTCGCAAAAGAGAGCGAGAAGAGGAGCAAAGCACGGACGTGAAGCTAGTAGCGATCAAGAAGTGATCCTGAACTACTTACGTCGACATAACTCCAACACCGTGTTCACTTCCGGACTCACCCGAGAAGAGACCATCACGGTTACACACGCGTTGATGTGTATTTTAATTGAGGTCAACTTCGGGTTTTCTACAACCGACATTAACAAATTCCCATCTGCCTCATAACCGCGGCACGGCTTTGAAAGATAATACCTGCAGGGTGTCCCAACTTAGCCCATTATAAGCTCTCACGGTCAACGAAGGATATTCCTTCTACCGGAAGACCCGATCAATCTCGAATCCCGGACTACAAGACATTTCGACAAAGAATAAAACAAGACCAGCAAAGCCACCCGACCGTGCCGACAAATCCCGATAGGAGCTGCACATATCTCGTTCTCGTGGCACACCGGATAGGTCAGCCTACGAGTAAAACTAGCCTCGAGTTGTCCCGTGGTGGCCCCTGCAGCTGCTTGTTCGGGCCAGCACTCGAAGGAGCACTGGTCCGGGGTTAAAATAAAGATGACCCTCGGGCTCGCGAAAACCGGGGAAAAAGGCTTAGGTGGCAAATGGTAAAACCAAAGTTGGGCCTTCTTTGGGCGAGTCTTATTCAAAGCGAACTATCAAGGGGTCCCATAAATCACCAAACCGTAAGGAACGCGAAATCAAGGAACATAACACCAAAGATGACGGAAACTAGGGCGGCAAGAGTGGAACAAAACACCAGGCATAAGGCCGAGCCTTCCACCCTTTACCAAGTATATAGATGCATTAATTATAGCAGATATATATTGTGATATCCCCAACAAGTAAACATGTTCCAAAAAGGAACAACATCTCCATGTTCCAACCAGGAACAAACTTCAACTTCACCTGCAGCTAGCAACGCTATAAGAGGGGCTGAGCAAAGCGGTAACATAGCCAAACAACGGTTTGCTAGGAAAGGATGGTTAGGGGCTGACATGGCAATATGGGTGGCATGATATAGCAAGTGGTAGGCATCGTGGCATAGGCATAGCAAAAGAGCAAGCAACTAGCATAGCAAAGATAGAAGTGATTTCGAGGGTATGGTCATCTTGCCTGCAATGTTCTTAGAGTTGTCGAAAGCTTGATCCTCGAAAGCGTTCTCAACAGGTTCCTCGTTCACGTACTCGTCTCCCGGCTCTACCCAAAGAAACAACACAAACAAAGGAACCACAATAAATCACGGTGCAATGCACAAGCAACATGATGCAAAACATGACATGATATGCGAGATGTGATATGCGATGCTTATGCGCGCTCTGGAAGGAAAATGATGAACCAGGCATCAACTTGGCAAACCAAGTATGCCGCTGGAAAGATGAGATGATTTCGGTTGAAATCAATATAAAGATCACCGGAACCGGATGCACGGTTTGCAAATGACAAGCAAAACAAGAATGGCACAAATCTGCCATTAACAGCATGATGCCACTTAGCAAGCAACAATAAATTAAGCTACTGCACCCAAACGTACCAACAAAGTATATGGCAGTGATCTACTCAAGATGCTTGACAAAAGATGAACACTGAGCTACGGCTAGTTCACATCATAACAGGTTCAAACAAGCATGGCAAAAGTGCACAAAATATCAGGCTGGACATGGCAAAAACAGCATCAAGTAGCAATGTTCAGAGCAACAAAACTACATGCTACAGGAACTTATAATAGCAAAAAAAGGCATGGCATGAATCTACTCAAAGCATAGAACAAAAGTCCCTTACTGACCATAAGCCAAAAAGGATCAGAAAATATAGTAACACCCATGTCAATATCGCAAGTTTCGTTAACAGAATCAGCAACATGACATGTCAAAAACAGATAACAAGTAGGTATGTTTGAGAGCTCAAAGCACTCACTACAGAGCCTTAAATGATAAACTAAGCATACATACATAAAGAAGACATGGCATAGAAGACATACATGGAAAGAACAACATCATAGCATACATGGATCAACCACAACAACCTTGGCAAAATTGAATAACATGTAAACAATCTGCCAGGAAACATTTGATAGCAAAAGTAGAGCTCGATTGACTCAATCTATGGCACTCCATAATTGCAAACAAGGGCATGGATGGATAGGGAAAGACATGTAGAACAAAACATCCTTACTGAAGTATCTCAAAATATGCATGGATCTCTCGGTAGCATCAAGTTAACATGGCATCAAAATATCAGCTAAACAGGGCTGAAATCAGCAACATCAGGACACCTACTTTGCATGCTTGTGCTAGTCACCACATAGGTCACAAAAATACATGGCATACACCCCTGGAAAGATGGCATGGCATATTACAGAACACATGTAGGACTCAAAACCATAGGATGCACACATCAATCATGGCAAAAATAACAAAAGTGCAAGTTCTGTTAAGAAACAGAAACTAAGATCACATATCCCTCTTCCAACAGCATTTCGGGCATCAAGATGAGCTCAAATGAAAATGATGCAATGAGATGAAATCATCTACTCTTCGAGGCGAACATTTTGATATATTATACGCGTAAAATGGAGCTACAGATGCAAAGTTATGCTACGTAGAAAATGCCACAAAATAATTAACGGAATAAAAACTTAGATGAAATATGAGGGGGGAAGAAGTCAACGGGAGATAGATCTGAGATCCGATCGGGCTACTCCGGCCCGATCCGAAGCGGCGGCGGCGGAAGCCTCCGGTGAACGGTCCGGCGAGGGCACCGGTGGCCGGAGCGGCGGGGTCCGGTCGACGAGGGAGAGGAGGCGGGCTGGGCGGCGGGGCGGTGGCGAGGCGCCTCGGGCGCTGGTTTCAGCTCGGGCGAAGCGGCGGCGGCGACCGGCCGGGAGGGCCCGGCGCCTTGAACTGGGCGGCAGCGGCAGCGGAGGCGGCGGCGTGCCAAGTGGCGCGCTGGATTAGCGAAGCGGCGGCGGCGCTGGGGCGGACGTGTCCGGACGGCGCTGGGAGAGTTCGTCCCCATGCGAGGTAGGGGAAGGTTAGGGTTGATCCGGATTTGGAATGGGGGTTGTATAAATAGGCATAGAGGGAGCTAGGAGAGTGCAAATAAGGTGTAGTTTTCGCCCACACGATCGTGATCGAACGACGGAGAGCTTGGAAGTGACTTGGATGGGTTATTGGGCTGTTTTGAAGGGGTGTTGGGCTGCAACTTAAAAGAGGCCTTTGAGAGAGTGCGGTTAACCGTTGGAGTACCAAATGAGCTCCAAATGACCCGAAACTTGACCGGTGGTCTATCGGTGGTATACCAAGGCCACTTGACAAACCTCGGTCCATTCCGATAAGGTTTAGTACCCGCACACGGAAAAACGTAAAAGGGGCCGCCGGGGGAGATAGGAGTGCCGGATTGCAAAACGGACAACGGGAAAAATGCTCGGAATCATGAGACGAACACGTATGCAAATGCGATGCACATGATGACATTATATAAAATGCATGACATGGACAAAATGCAAAAAGGAGAAAACTCAACCATGGAGGGAATATCATATCACAATGCTGAAAATGGCAAGAGTTGGAGTTACAAATATGGAAAGTTACATCTGGGGTGTTACAACACTCCACCACTACAAGAGGATCTCGTCCCGAGATCTAGGACTGAAAGAACTCCGGATATTCGGAACGGAGGTGATCCTCGCGCCCCGTGGCTTCTCGGTCGAATGGTGTGACCACTTCACTTTCAGGAATTTGATTGACTTGTTGCGAGTCTTGCGCTCGGTTTCTTCAAGAATAGCAACGGGTGCTCATGATAAGAGAGATCTTCTTGAAGGTCAATTTCTTGAAGTTGATAGTGCGTTCAGAGTCTTGAAGCACTTGCGAAGCTGTGACACGTGAAACACATCGTGCACATTTGCGAAGTTGGACGGGAGCTCAAGTTAATAGGCGAGATCGCCTCTTTGCCAATGATCTTGAAAGGACCCACGTATCTAGGGGCAAGCTTCCCTTTGATACCGGCGGCGAGTGCCTTTCATTGGAGACGCGAGGTAGACATGGTCTCCGATTTCAAAAGCCACATCACGGTGCTTATCATCATAATAGCTCTTCCGCGCGATTATGCGGCTTTGAGATTCTCACGAATGACTTTGCACATTTCTTCTGCTTCGTGATCAAGTCATTGCCAAGAAGTTGGCGTTCACCGTCTCGCACTAATTGAGAGGAGTACGGCACTTTCTGCCATAGAGAATTTCGAATGGGGCCTTGCCCGAACTCGCTTGGAAACTGTTGTTGTAGGAGAACTCAGCATATGGAAGACAATCTTCCCACTTCATACCGAAGGAAATGACATAAGCCCTGAGCATATCTTCAAGGATTTGATTTACTCGCTCGACTTGGCCACTTGTTTGAGGATGGAAAGCTGTGCTGAAACGAATGTTGGTGCCCATGGCCTTCTGAAAAGAATCCCAGAACTTGGAGGTAAAGATGCTGCCACGGTCTGAAGAGATCACTTGTGGAATGCCGTGCAAGGAGACAATCCTCGAGGTGTATAGCTCGCCAACCGAGCTGCTGTGATAGATTCTTTGATAGGAAGAAAATGAGCCACTTTAGTAAGCTTGTCAATGACAACGAAGATAGCATCATTTCCACGCTTGGACTTTGGAAAACCAGTCACGAAGTCCATTTCAATATGATCAAACTTCCATTCTGGAATAGCAAGAGGTTGAAGGAGACCAGCTGGTCGTTGGTGTTCTGCTTTCACTCTTCTGCAGACATCACATTCATTCACGAATTGAGCAATTTCTCGCTTCATTCGAGTCCACCAATATGACTGCTTGAGGTCATGGTACATCTTCGTACTTCCAGGATGAATGGATAGAAGCGAATTGTGAGCCTCGTTCATAATGACTTTTCTCAGATCACCCTTAGGAACCACAATCCAGTCCTCGAAGAAAAAAGTATCTTTGTCATCAATGTGGTAGCACTTGTACTTGGAAATGCCCTTGTCGATACCACGTTTCACCTTTTTCACCATGGTATCCAGGAGCTAAGCCTCACGAATCTAATCTTCCAAAGTAGGAGAGACTATGAGGTTGGCAAGAAAGCCTTGAGGAACAACTTGAAGATTCAGCTTGTGGAAAGCTTCACAAAGATCCGGCTGGAAGGGCTTGAGGATTAAGCTGTTGCAATAAGCCTTCCTGCTCAAAGCATCTGCAATGACATTGGCCTTGCCCGGAGTATATTCAATACTTGGGTTGTACTCTTGAATCATTTCGACCCATCGAGTCTGCCTGAGGTTGAGGTTGGGCTGAGTGAAGATGTACTTGAGACTCTTGTGATCGGTGAAAATGTCCACTTTCCTTCCCAACAAGAGATGTCTCCATGTTATCAATGCATGGACAACTGCCGCCAACTCAAGATCGTGAGTAGGGTAGTTCTTTTCGTTGGGCTTCAACTGGCGAGAGGTATAAGCCACAACTCTCTTCTCTTGCATTAACACAGCACCGAGACCTTGAAGAGAAGCATCACGAAAAACTTGAATGGCTTGGATTCATCAGAGGAGTCAAGACAGGAGCTGTGACGAGTTTCTCTTTGAGAGTATTGAAAGCAACATCACACTAAGGAGACCAGACATACTTCACATGCTTCTGGAGAAGGTTGGAAAGAGGCTTTGCAATCTTGGAGAAGTTCTCAACGAATCTTCGGCAATAGCTTGCAAGACCGAGAAAACTGCGGAGCTGCTTGACATTCTGAGGAGGTTCCCAATTCACAATTGCGGACACCTTCTCGGGATTAACAGCGATGCCCTTGGCGGAGATGATATGACCAAGAAAAAGCACTTCATCAAGCCAAAATTCACATTTGGAGAACTTCGCATAGAATTGATACTCTCTGAGCTTGTCTAGCATGAATCGCAAATGTTTGGCATGATCCTTCTTATTCTTGGAGAAAACCAAAATATCATCAAGATAGACCAAGACGAATTCATTGGTGTAGGGGTTGAAGATGAAATTCATCATCCGAGAGAATGTTGGAGGAGCATTGACAAGGCCGAAAGACATGACAGTATATTCATAAGAACCAAAGCTTGTTCTGAATGCTGTCTTGGGAATATCTTGTTCACGAATGCGAATCTGATGATAACCCATACGAAGGTCAAGCTTGGAGAACACTTTAGCACCTTTGAGTTGCTCGAAAAGCTCATTGATGTTGGGAAGTGGATACTTGTTCTTGATAGTCTTCTTATTCAATGGACGGTAATCGACGCAACGATCGGTCCGTGCCATCCGTCTTCTGGACAAAAAGAACACCACAACCCCAAGGAGATGAACTCGGTCCGATCAAACCAGACGCTCTTGTTCATCGAGCTGCTTCTTCAATTCCTTCAGCTCATCAGGTCCAAGCTTGTATCAACGCTTGCAAACGGGTTCGATGCCGGGCTCAAGATCGATAACGAACTCAAGCGCCGATGAGGAGGCATACCCGAAGCTCTTCCGGAAAGACATCTTGGTACTCACAAACGATCGAATCGAGAGATAGCATCCAATTCGCCCTTCTCATTGAGAGAAAACAACCGAATGGTTTCATCACGAAGCGGCATAGATGATCACATCATTAGAATAGTGAGTCAATTGAATTTCCCTGGCAGCACAATCAAGCTGAGCTTTGTGCTGATAAAGCCAGTCCATCCCGAGAATAAGATCAATATCCGAGTCACCGAGAACAACTGGTTTGGCCAGAAACCTATAATCGCCCATCTTGATACCGACATTCGGAACCACCAAGCTAGAACTCATGTGCTTGCCCGGGGAAACAATTGCTAGAGGTTTAACCAAGAATTCCGAAGTGAAATCATGCTTGGCAAAAAACGGTCTCGACATGAAACAATGCGATGCACCAAGATCAAATAAGACTTTTGCAGAATATCATTAACAAGAAGATTACCCATGATCACATCAGAAGAATCCTCTGCCTGCGCTGCATTCATCATGTTCACCTTTGCAAACTTGGGATTATGCTTGACCACTGCATTGCTGGAAGATTTCACAGGAGGAGGAGGCGGAAGGCGCCTCTGGTTGAAGCATTTGTTCGCATAGTGACCTTTCTGCTGACACTTGTTGCAAGTCACCTCAGAGAGCGGACGGTGGTAAGGAGCACTTGACCTTGGAGCCTGAGAATTAGACTTGTTCTGATAGCCTTGGTTGGGTGGGTGGGAAGATCCACGACCACCTGAGTTCTTCTGCGATAAGGTCGATTTAAACGGAGGAGGAGGAAGGTAGAACTTCTGCTGCTTAGCTGCCACTTGAGAGGAAGAAGAAGACTGAACTGCATCCCTGATTCTCTTCTTAGAAGCCTCACATTTGAGCCGGGCAGCTTCTTGCTTCAGTGCCATGTTGTAGAATTCATCATACTTTTCTGGCTCAAAAAGCACAAGAGCTAATTGCAGATCTTCTCTCAAACCACCCCTGAATTGATAGATCATACTCTTTTCATCGTGGACGCCTTGCTTAGCAAAGCGAGCGAGTTTACTCGAACTGGATATTGTATTGATACACGACATGTTGCCCTGCTTGAGATTGCGGAACTCCTCACGCTTGCTCTCAACAACACTTTTCGAATGTGGTGAGCTCAAATCTCGGCGAACTCATCCTGTAATGACACGACCTCCTCTGGAATCTTTGTATTGCTGGTACCACTCAGCAGCTTGGTCCTTGAGTTGAAACGATGCAAACTTGACAAAGTCCTCAGGTCTGACATTGCTACAATCAAAATGCTTGCAGATGTCCACAAGCCAATCATCAGCGTCTGTGGCCTCAACACAGAAACTGAAAGACTTCGGCTGATTAGCGAGGAACTGACTGAGAGTAGCAAAGTGCGGCTGGTTGTTGCCTTGTCCTTGATTTCCTTGATTGCCTTGCCCTTGAGTACGTTCTTGCAAGAGCTGCAAAATCATCTGAGCATTGGCATTGGTGGCTGCCATGATAGCTTGCCAGGCCTCCGGAGGCGGAGGTGGAGGTGGAGGGTTCGACTGATTCCCATCATTCCGTTCCGGATTCTGACGCGTTGGCGGAGCCATCCTGAAGAGGGTGACATCCGTTAGCACTTTGATAGACAAATAGACAAGTACAATCAACGGATAGAAATTGCAACATATAGTCTTCACAATAAACATTCAAACAAAGATGAACGAATGAATTCCAAAAGTTAATCATCACACTTCCATTAAGGTGAGAAGCCACTTAGATAAAGGTATGAAATCACCATCTGCCTTTGAAACAACTCGAATATCACAACTGAAAACAAAAGATTGGCTTCTAGAGTAAGCCGGAACAAACACATGATAGAGATTTCGCCCAAAGTGTTAGTGGTGGGGCCCACACGGGCACGACGTACAGCGGACGTCACGAATGACAAATAAGACGTCCCCGAATCAGCATAGCCAAGGATTCTTTAAGACGCCTCGCGACCATCAGAATCGACCGTGAATGGGCGGACCACTAGACGTTGAACCCCAATCTCAAATCATACATCCGTCGGAAAGATATCCTGTAAGCTACTAGAATTCCACCTATAAACTCCGAAACTTTCTGGTTATGCAATCTGGTGTTGGGGATACAGGGACACAAAATATATCACCCAAACTAACAATACCTAGATCTAGCTGTATCCATCCGTCAACACATAACCAAGAAACCTTCAAATCGTGTACCTCGACCTTGAAAAACATCCGTTATACAAGTCATGGCAATACTCCCGAGCTCGCCCAATCTTCAAGTTATCGGGTTATCTCACCAACAACTGCACAAAAGAGATTTCGATGTCGGCAAAACTCGGTATTCCAGAATCGCAACGATAAAATTGTGACGACAACACCTCGGAGCTCAACTCCCGGACACCGCCACAACCCCTAAATGACAGGAGGCACCAAGAACAATGTTCTCGTCACAAAACCATCGAACGATCCCAAGATACCAGCGTGATCCTAAAAAAATTTAGTGAAATTTGAGGAGAGAAGAGTCAAAACTCTACGTCGGGATACCTCACCAGAGCGACGAAGGGACTGGGGAGTAAAAGAATCCTACTCTCGATATATATAATCCTAAGACTCAAAACATTTTCCGTTCTAGACTCAACAACGCCAACAAACAATCAAGTAGGGGCTCCTAAGTCGGGAAGGCTCGATTACCAACTTAGCGCCCCAATGCGGCTATATCTCCCACGTGTCGAAGCACGACTTAGAGGCATAACCGCATTGAAAGCAATGTCGCAAGTGAGGTAATCTTCACACAACCCATGTAATACATAAGGAAAGAGATACATAGTTGGCTTACAATCGCCACTTCACACAATACATAAATAAACATCCATCATTCAGTTTACACTCAAGGTCCGACTACGGAACCAAAATAAAAGAAGATACCCCAAATGCTACACAGATCCCGATCGTCCCAACTGGCACCACTACGATCATCGGGAAAAGACACATAGTAACGACCACGTTCCTCATCGAACTCCCACTTGAGCTCGGTTCGCCACCTGCCCGCATCGTCGGCACTTGCAACTGTTTTGGTAGAATCTGTGAGTCACGGGACTCAGCAATCTCACACCCGCGAGATCAAGACTATTTAAGCTTATAGGAAGGACAGAGTGGTAAGGTGGAGCTGCAGCAGCGACTAGCATATATGGTGGCTACATTCGCAAAAGAGAGCGAGAAGAGGAGCAAAGCACGACGTGAAGCTAGTAGCGATCAAGAAGTGATCCTGAACTACTTACATCGACATAACTCCAACACCGTGTTCACTTCCGGACTCCGCGAGAAGAGACCATCACGGTTACACACGCGTTGATGTGTATTTTATTGAGGTCAACTTCGGTTTTCTACAACCGACATTAACAAATTCCCATCTGCCTCATAACCGCGGGCACGGCTTTGAAAGATAATACCTGCAGGGTGTCCCAACTTAGCCCATTATAAGCTCTCACGGTCAACGAAGGATATTCCTTCTATCGGGAAGACCCGATCAATCTCGAATCCCGGACTACAAGACATTTCGACAGCAATAAAACAAGACCAGCAAAGCCACCCGACTGTGCCGACAAATCCCGATAGGAGCTGCACATATCTCGTTCTCGTGGCACACCGGATAGGTCAGCCTACGAGTAAAACCAGCCTCGAGTTGCCCGTGGTGGCCCGCAGATCTGCCGGTTCGGGCCAGCACTCGAAGGAGCACTGGTCCGGGGTTAAAATAAAGATGACCCTCGGGCTCGCGAAACCCGGGGAAAAGGCTTAGGTGGCAAATGGTAAAACCAAAGTTGGGCCTTCTTGGATGAGTCTTATTCAAAGCGAACTGTCAAGGGGTCCCATAAATCACCCAACCGTGTAAGGAACGCGAAATCAAGGAACATAACACCGGTATGACGGAAACTAGGGCGGCAAGAGTGGAACAAAACACCAGGCATAAGGTCGAGCCTTCCACCCTTTACCAAGTATATAGATGCATTAATTATAGCAGATATATATTGTGATATCCCCAACAAGTAAACATGTTCCAAAAAGGAACAACATCTCCATGTTCCAACCAGGAACAAATTTCAACTTCACCTGTAGCTAGCAACGCTATAAGAGGGGCTGAGCAAAGCGGTAACATAGCCAAACAACGGTTTGCTAGGAAAGGATGGTTAGGGGCTGACATGGCAATATGGGTGGCATGATATAGCAAGTGGTAGGCATCGTGGCATAGGCATAGCAAAAGAGCGAGCAACTAGCATAGCAAAGATAGAAGTGATTTCAAGGGTATGGTCATCTTGCCTGCAATGTTCTCAGAGTTGTCGAAAGCTTGATCCTCGAAAGCGTTCTCAACAGGTTCCTCGCTCACGTACTCGCCTCCGGCTCTACCCAAAGAAACAACACAAACAAAGGAACCACAATAAATCACGGTGCAATGCACAAGCAACATGATGCAAAACATGACATGATATGCGAGATGTGATATGCAATGCTTATGCGCGCCGGAAGGAAAATGATGAACCAGGCATCAACTTGGCAAACCAAGTATGCCGCTGAAAGATGAGATGATTTCGGTTGAAATCGATATAAAGATCACCGAATCGGATGCACGGTTTGCGATGATGACAAGCAAAACAAGAATGGCACAAATCTGCCATTAACAAAGATGATGCCACTTAGCAAGCAACAATAAATTAAGCTACTGCACCCAAACGTACCAACAAAGTATATGGCAGTGATCTACTCAAGATGCTTGACAAAATATGAACACTGAGCTACGGCTAGTTCACATCATAACAGGTTCAAACAAGCATGGCAAAAGTACACAAAATATCAAATTTGACATGGCAAAAACAGCATCGTAGCAATGTTCAGAGCAACAAAACTACAAGCTACAGGAACTTATAATAGCAAAACAAGGCATGGCATGAATCTACTCAAAGCATAGAACAAAGGTCCCTTACTGACCATAAGCCAAAAAGGATCAGAAAATATAGTAACACCCATGTCAATATCGCAAGTTTCGTTAACAGAATCAGCAACATGACATGTCAAAAACAGATAACAAGTAGGCATGTTTGAGAGCTCAAAGCACTCACTACAGAGCCTTAAATGATAAACTAAGCATACATACATCAAGAAGACATGACATAGAAGACATACATGGCAAGAACAACATCATAGAATAACATGTAAACAATCTGCCAGGAAACATTTGATAGCAAAAGTAGAGCTCGATTGACTCAAGCTATGGCACTCCATAATTGCAAACAAGGGCATGGATGGATAGACCAAGACATGTAGAACAAAACATCCTTACTGAAGTATCTGAAAATATGCATGGATCTCTCGGTAGCATCAAGTTAACATGGCATCAAAATATCAGCTAAACAGGGCTGAAATCAGCAACATCAGGACACCTACTTTGCATGCTTGTGCTAGTCACCACATAGGTCACAAAAATACATGGCATACACCGCTGGAAAGATGGCATGGCATATTACAAAACACATGTAGGACTCAAAACCATAGGATGCACACATCAATCATGGCAAAAATAACGAAAGTGCAAGTTCTGTTAAGAAACAGAAACTAACATCACATAGCCCTCTTCCAACAGCATTTCGGGCATCCAGATGAGCTCAAATGAAAATGACGCAATGAGATGAAATGATCTAATCTTCGAGATGAACATTTTGATATATTATACGCGCAAAATGGTGCTACAGATGCAAAGTTATGCTACGTAGAAAACGCCACAAAATAATTAACGGAATAAAAACTTAGATGAAATATGAGGGGGGAAGAAGTCAACGGGAGATAGATCTGAGATCCGATCGGGCTACTCCGCCCGATCCGGCGGCGGCGGCGGAAGCCTCCGGTGACCGGTCCGCGAGGGCACCGTGGCCGGAGCGGCGGGTCCGGTCGACGAGGGAGAGGAGGCGGGCCGGCGGCGAGGGCCGGTGGCGAGGCGCCTCGGCGCTGGTTTCGGCGCGCTCGGGCGCCAGCGGCGGCGGCGCGACCAGGCCGGGGAGGGCCCTCTGCTGGCCTGGGCGGGCTGCGCGGCGGGCGGCGGCGTGCCACGTGGCTGCTGGTTAGCGAGCGGCGCGGCGGCGCGGTGGGGCGGACGTGTCCGGACGGCGCGGGAGTTTTCGTCCGGGCGCGAGGTAGGGCAAGGCTAGGGTTGATCCGGATTTGGAATGGGGGTTGTATAAATAGGCATAGAGGGAGCTAGGAGAGTCCAAATGAGGTGTAGTTTTCGCCCACACGATCGTGATCGAACGACGGAGAGCATGGAAGTGACTTGGATGGGTTATTGGGCTGTTTTGAAGGGGTGTTAGGCTGCAACTTAAAAGAGGCCTTTGCGAGAGTGCGGTTAACCGTTGGAGTACCAAACGAGCTCCAAATGACCCGAAACTTGACCGGTGGTCTACCGGTGGTATACCAAGGCCACTTGACAAACCTCGGTACATTCCGAGAAGGTTTAGTACCCGCACATGGAAAAACATAAAAGGGGCCGCCGGGGGAGATAGGAGTGCCGGATTGCAAAACGGACAACGGGAAAAATGCTCGGAATCATGAGACGAACACGTATGCAAATGCGATGCACATGATGACATGATATAAAATGCATGACATGGACAAAATGCAAAAAGGAGAAAACCCAACCACGGAGGGAATATCATATCACAATGCCGAAAATGGCAAGAGTTGGAGTTACAAATATGGAAAGTTACATCTAGGGTGTTACAGTACCATTTTGCAAAATTACCATAGTTTCTTTCCTATCCGCCAGATATAAATTGGACGGCCTATATTGCAGGATGGCAGGCACACTATCATCACCAACTCTATTTTTTATAAGAGTGTATTTTATGTATTTTATAGAAGTGTAGATGTAGAGTAGATACAAGTCGACAGGTGGGCACGATTGTAGTGAGATAATGTGATGCAACACTAGAGGTGCCACGTGGAGCGTTTAACTGGTCAACTAGTCATGTCATGAGAAAATACAGAGTTGTACGGTGAGCCCATGACTGTATAATAACCACTGAACGTAAATGGTGACTGTAATGAGTGGATTTTGAAGTCCAATGTACGTATCGTTCTTTCGCTTCAAATACAATGATCGTCATTGCATATATCGCGAGAGAAAGATGAAACATGCGTGAATTTTCTGGGGGCTTACTTTTAGAGGACCTGGAGATAGTTTTGTGTGCATACGTGAAAGGGCCGTACAGGGAGGTATGCGATGGAGAGAGAGATGCTCTTCGTTTCTCTTTATTATGACTAACTTTGTATATAGTATAAAAATATACAAATTCACAGTGCGGAATAAATATCATTGTGGGCACCATGCAATGCAAATTAGTGTTCGTACTCCTCCATATAACTTTGTAATGTTGTATATATGTAGAAACTCTAAAATAATTTTTTGGCCACACTTTATTCAAAAGGAATGTTGTATGCGAAATAAACGTGAAGAGAGGGCTTTTTAGATGAGATAGCACGAGAAATGAGAGTGGTCTAGAGAGAGAGACGAATATGACATCATGACAAGAGATTCCATTCCCTTGAGTGTGTATATGCAAGGGGGGAGGGAATAGAGGCACCAGGAGAAATTTTCTGTGTGTGTGGTGTTTGTGTTGGTATGTGTGGGTGTGAGAAGATAATGAGACGTGGGGGCAGAGGGTGTGTCACCGCATGATGTCCGGTGGGTCGAGGTGAGGCCCTTCGTTCGGTTTCGTCCTGCGCCACATTGGTCGGCCCGTGACGCATTTAGGAAGACCCATGGATGAGTAGTCGTACAAGACAAAGATAGTAGAATTGTGAAGGACTCTGTGTCCATTGACAAAGCCGGCTAGGATTTGTAACCCTAGGTTCTCGGACTAAGGTAACCCCTTTATCTCTAATATTACTATTCATCCAACCTAACTTTAAGGGGCATCCTACAAAATGCTCTGCTAGAATCATACTTGTCAATTAGGAAGAGATGTGTGAGACAATGCGTGAGAGACAGGCGTAAAGATAATGTGCATACATGAGACACGTAGGCAGGTCCATGTATATAGAAAGGGTCGATGAGGATTTTGCGTGTGTATGTTTGCGAGAGGAAGAGTGCTTGTGATAAAGGTTAGTGAAAACAGTTGTAAATGGTTACGAGAGGGAGGGAGGGTTATATCTAGAGCATCTGTGCGAGAAAGACACCTCGGGAGAGAGTGTGTGAGCATGTGTGAGAGACCACCGATGGAGAGTGAAACTACACGTAAAAGACTGCTCTACACATTGATTAAAGATATAAAATGTATCCGAATATTAGGATGGGATCATGATATTTGCAATTCGCGTAAGGAGTGGTCATTGATCCATCAGACATCTAGATTCTATCGAATTTGAGCATGTCTATGTTATTATTCACACAATTGATCCACATAGTTAGTATTTTGAACTCCGACAATGCATCGCTTTAGCAATCGAATATAAACGTGAGTATAGTTCATGTTGTGTGTGTAAAGCACATTATACATAATGAAAGTTACACAATGGCATTATAAATAGCTAACTATGAACTAGCATACATTTGAATTCAACTTAAGGTGGTTTAAAATTGAATTCAACATGAAGTCCATTCAATTATTTGAATTTGATATCATGGCATTTGTAAACCATACCTAAATTATGGGGCACCAATCTTTGCTCGATTTTGTACATAATAGCATATGTAGTCGTGTACAAAATAGATTCAAATTTAGCTCCTCCATTCCAAAATAATCGTAGTTATAGGATTTTCAAGTGTCAAAATTTCAAAAAGAAGCGGATAATTTAATGAGGTTTTCAAACATAAAAGGTCAAATATAACGTTGTCTATTTAGGTCAATCCTCATAGTTCAAGAGTACTCTAAACGTGAATGCTTGTGTTTCAAAATTTCGAACGAAGCGCCAAAAGAGCCCCTACTCGCCCGAAACTGCGTGAGACCAATGTTTGGTAGTACAAGGAAATTACTTTTCTAATAACTCCGACCCGTGAAACCTACCTGCCCGACGTCCAAAGGTCTAAACCGGGGTAGGTTTGTAGCTTCATCTAGACGCCACGCAACCGCATCCGAAAAAACATTCGTACACAATGGCCGCCTAAGCGCGCATGCGTGGTCAAATCGCTCCGCCCACTATTTGGGACACCTGGATTACCATCCTACCCCGACCCGCAGAGGTCCGAATTTAAGAGGGGGGCAAAGTTTGTACTTTCCCCAAACTTCAAACAAGCGCGTCCCATCTTCTCTTCAAAAAAGCCAAAAACAAGCGCGTCCCAGACCGAAACATGGTTCCCCCCACCCATCCGATTCCCCATTCGTACAACATGGGCGCCAAAACTACCTCTCCACCAGTCGCGAATCCCCGCGTCCTCCGTCCGCCACCCCATCCCACCCATCAACCGCCGCCCTCCTCCATCACGCCATAGCCGATACCCCGACATCGTCATCCACCGCAACCTCAACCGCAACACCCTCCACGGCTAGTAGTTGAAGCCGAGGTCGAGCCGTCCGTACCCGAGCCAGTTCAACCACGCCGTCCTGCGCCGCTGCCGCTCCAACTTCTCCACCCTACACCGCACCGGAGCTGTTCCTGCTACGCCGTCCTTCGCCGCCTCGGATCTGCTTCCCCTCTGCCGACATACGGCCACGGCAACACAGTCAACAATTTGGCCATGGGTTCGTCCAAGCCTGCACCCTCCAGAACATCGGTTTCCCCGGTGAAAAGAACAAGATCGGTGCGACATGTGGAGGTGACCACACCGGCAACCGAAAAAGGTACTCCTCTTCCCTTATTCATACAAATCTTACATCTCTGCTTGCACGGTATTCATCCCACAAAAGACACTAGTTGACCGCTTCTTCTTGAAACTAGATGTTCCTAATAACTCGCGATGCACAAGGTTTCTCCTCATATACTATTTCACCTTAGCTAGAGGTCCGTCACCCTCCTGAATTTGAATTTCTGGCCAGTTGATTCCCAATTAACGGAAGCATTCCCCGGTGTAACAGGCGCTAGTACGCCTATTACGCCGGGGAAGCAGTGCCTTGGTGTTTATCTTAGGGGCATGTGCGGCCTAGAGCTACTGGCGCCCGATCTGGAGGTCGGCCGGGATTAAAGGGATGGCCTGGGGGCGCTACCAAGCACGGCGGTGGTGTGAGGTCGATGGGAGGGCGGGGCGGCGGAGGCAGGGTCTAGGCCGTGGTTGTGGCGGTTCGAGAAAGATCGCCAACAAGGATCAAGCGGGAGGTAGACGAAGGCCATCTGCCCGTTCCTTATAGATTGGACGGTTCATTAAAAAAATAAACTGACCTATTTATTTGCAGTCGACTGTTATCTTAGATATGACCACATGTGGTGGTGTGTTGGAGGAGTACCTGCATTTCCTGTGCTCATATATTACAAAATCATACGGAGTAGAATCTAATTTTGTTTGCCATGCAATGTTGTAAAGCTATCATATGTCTCCTGTCATTTATTTTTCAGCCACCTGCTATCTGCTACTTTTACAGTGCACTAGTTCTGCGCACACTTCACCCTTACTCTCACTATTATGTTTTTATGCAAGGGTATTTCAGACTCTACTGCCAGGAGAGAAGCCAAAAAGAAAAGAGAGAAGTTGCTCCATCTTCGTATGCGGGTAGGCAAGACACGTTATAGCGCTATAAAGGGTGCAGTGTCAGCAGATGGAGACGGTAAACGTAGCTCGGGAGTTGATTACCTCACTCGCAATGAACCACCATCCCAGGTGCTTGCTTTAACTTCGCGGTGTCATATGTTGTTGCATGTTCCATATGGTGTCTAGCTTGTATTCGAAAGGCCGAAGTCGTTAAGATAAGGAAAGATATTTTTTTACATGAACCACCACCCCGTGAGCACCAGAAGACAAATAGCTAGTCAGGGCACTGGCCGAGCCAGTGACAAGCCCAGCAAAGATAGGCATCACCTAGAAGCCAACTAAAAAGCTGCGATGGTGGCGAAGCAGCCCACCTCCCACCAGGTTCTCAGGTCCTAGATGATCACGCTCACCACTCCAGCCGGATGTCTAGCTTGTATTGCTTCCAATTTGGTTAAATTGCATCTGCTTAGCTTACACATTATACCTTTGAATATGACATGCCTTTCTGTTTTTGGTACATACTAGTACATCTGTGTATTAACCATGTTCTTACATCAAACTAATGTTCTTGTGTATCCCTCATCAATCACCTATGACAAGGCAGGCAGGCAAGGGACTACTCCTCATTTAAAGAATGCACCGCCAGCCTCCCGACATGATTCTCAAGAAACAGAAATGCTAGATGAAGATAGTGAATGTATCTCTGTAGTTGATTACAACATTTCCCCTACACTAGCATCGCAGGTGCTTGCTCTAACTTGGCAGCGTGATATGTGGTTGCATGTTGCATATGGTGTCTAGATTGTAATTCTTCCAATCTGGTTAAACTGCATGTGCTAGTCTGCTTAGCTTATACATTATACCTGTTAATGTGACATGCCTTCCTGTATTTAGTACATAGTACATCTGTCTATTAAGCATGTCCTTACATAAAATTATTGTTTTTTTGTATCCCGCATCAATCAACATGACGAGACACCTTTAGTATATGCAGTGCGATATTAGTTGCATCTTTCATATGATTTATAGCATGCGCTGCTTCTAATTTGTTGAAATTCCATTTATGATGGGACGCTTTTAACTTGGCAGAGTCATATTGGTTGCATCTTTCATGTGGTGTGTAGCTTTCATTGCTTCTTATTTGCTGGAATGGTTTCTGCTTAGTTTACACAAACAGTTGTGAGCATGCCATGCCGTCCTATTTTTCGTACATATTCCATCCTGGCATCATGTGTTTGCCTTACATCAAAGTAGTGATTGTCAGTATCATGCATGAATGAGTTCTGAAGAGAGAATTTTATTGCTTTTTCTTGTCGGTTTTACTTGACAATTTAAAATCAATAAAGCGGAAGGAAGCTAGCAAGGCAGCGGATAAAGGTGCTCCTTCCGAACGGAGGGCCTCTACAGTTTCTACTCCTTTACACCCCCAAGATGATTTCCAACACAACCCATGCATAGACACTCAACAAATATGTGTTTATGATGAGCACGTCTCCCCTAATGCAGCATCACCAGTGCTCCCTCTAACTTGGCACTGTTATATGTGGTTGCATGTTATGTGTGATGTCTAGCTTGTATTGCTTCTAATTTTTTTGAATTCCATCTGCTTACTTTACACATTATACTTGAATAAGACACGTGTTCCTGTTTCTAGAACATACAATATTTGTCTATCACACCATGTTGTTACATCAAATTACTACTGTTGTGTAACCTGCAACAATCACTTATCATAAGACACGTTTGACTTCAGAGTGTGATATAGGTTACATCTCACATTCATTTCTAGCTTGTACTACTAATTTGTTGAAATGGCACTTATGACGAGACAGTTTTAGCTTGGTAGAGTGATATTCGTTGCATCTTTCATATGGTGTCTAGCTTTCATTGCTTCTAATTTGTTGAAATGCCTTCTCGTTAGTTTACACATCATAAGCTGTGAATATGCAATGCTATGAATATGCCATGGCACTAATGACGAGAGACCTCTAACATGGTAGTGTGATGTTGTTTGCATCTTGCATATGATTTATTTCTTGTACTGCTTCACATTTGTTTAAACACCATTTATGATGAGACACTGTTAACTTGGCAGAGCGATATTTGTAGCATCTTTCATATGGTGTCTACCTTACATTGCATTGCTTCTAATTTGGTGAAATGTCTTCTTCTTAGTTTACACATCATAGTTCTGGTTATCTCTTCCGTCCTGTTTTTCATACATATTACATCCTCCTATCATGTGGTTGTCTAACATCAAAGTTCAGTTAAATGCGATCACGCATCAATTTGTTCTGAAGAACTAAATTATTATTCGTTTTTCTTGTCGGCTTGACTTAACATGGCATAGAGAAAGATGAAGAAACACAGAATGGCAGGGAATGAGAAGCGGATGAATCCTGCAGATTCTGCTAGTACTGATGGTGCAATAGAAGGTCAAAGTCTAGCAGAAAATTCTACAAACACGGCATCCCATGCTACATGAGTTGCCAAAAAAACCAAACAAAAACAAATAGCTGCCACCAAACAAGCAAAGACAACCCTAGTTCTTGCAACACCTACCACAATACTACCAGCTGCACGACTTACTCGTGCGTCAACTGAGCTAGCAGCACGTTCCCAAGCTCCCTTGCCACCTGACACTACTTCCCAAGCACTCTTGACACAAGACGAGTTGGCAATATCAGATGAACCTTGTGAGCTTCAACAGCAAGAAGGTAGTTGCCGGAGTCAACTTACAGTTGCATGCTTCTTTATATGTAATCTCATAGTTTGATGTACACTAACACTTCCTATGTTCATTGTTGGACTAGCACCTAGGCGCAAGAGGAAACAAACATCAGGGATAATGCTCGATAGGTTAACTAAATCTAGAGAAGGAAGAATGGAGATCCGTTTTGAGGCAGGTTTAAAAAGGCCACGTGATGCTACAGAGCCAGCCAAGGTAGTATCAGAGGCAGCGGTTGCCGTTAGGTGTCATGTACGTATCCTCCCAACATGGATTCGGTACAGGAATAACAAAGACGAAACCCAGTTCAACACCTTCCTCGAACATTTATCTTTAAGTATGGTTACGTATGGAAACTAGTAATATCGTCTTGCTCTGTCCCATACTTTCTAGGTTGCTGATAATGAGACTCCATAATTTTCAACAGATGAGGTTCAAGTTGGATAGCCAAGATGATGCAACCGGACAAGCTTGCACCCATGTTTTCAAGTCTGCTCATGACAAGATCGGTATAACTTGAGGAAAACTCACTTTGAAGGCAAGGCTAGCAGTGAACTTTCCCAAACATCTCCAGTGGAAAATATATCGGATGAAGACTGGAGGGGCCTTGTTAAACACTGGTCTGATCCGAAGTATCAGGTACATTATATATATGTGATCAGATCACATGTTGAAGTCCTACTTACGCATGTGCCACACAAATCTATCTTCTTGTAGGTGAACTGTTCAAAGAACAAGGCCAACCGTACGAAAGTGAAATTCCAACAGACGACAGGATCTCGTAGCTATATTGCACACTACGAGGCTCTTGTAATTAGCTGCTGTTTCACTCTGTTCGCTGTACCATATTATCATATCTATATTGACTTGTTCGAAATGCAGAGGAAAGCCCGCAAGGACCAAAAACTACCTGAACCAAATGTTGTGGAAATCTTCAAGGACTGTCACACCAGCAAGAAGAAGGGCATGACTACACCAGTCAAAGCCGCTGTTGTAAGTCCTTAATCCTCATGCCTTTTAACTACTACTTACTCTGACTTGTGCCTTGAACTGCATGGTTTGCAGGCAATGTCTATTACTCTTTTCAATTTTATACACAATTGTCTTAGCGTATCATTGCACCTTACAAGGTTTAAAAGAGAGGAGTGATGTTCCTTTGATCTTGACCCGTAATCTAGTTTCGTGCTGGACTTGCCCACACAATGTTACAATTGCATGTTTGTCTGTTCTCAGTTGTTTTGTGATATGAATGATGTCATACTATGCTTACCGTATTATAAACTTCGTCTCTTTATCCTTAGCCCTCAATACAATGTGAAGAAATAGACAATACATTTGCGATGGTACATGGTCATATGTTTGGAACCTGGTTTTATTATGTACTCCCTCCGTTCCAGAATATAAGGTGTATTGGTTTCCGTGCAAGTCAACCATTTGAAAGTTTGACCAAGATTATAGGAAAAAATAGAAACATCTGCAATACCTAATAGATAAAATATGGAACTACCTTTCATGATCGATCAAATGATATAAATTTCATATTGTCAATATCGATGTATTTTTCTAAAAACTTGGTCAAACTTGGACCCGTTTGACTTTTGAAAAAACAAATACACCTTATATAAAGGAACGGAGGGAGTACTTTGCAATAAAATAAAACTAATATTTTACATGGGTTCACCAGAATAAGTTCTGTATATAGACCAAAGCTATTTTGTTTGGTTTTGCTGCCTCCTTAATATCTTCTGTTCTGGTACTACTAATGTAAAACCTCAACTTTTCAGCGAGCTATGGAAAAAATGGTGGAATCTCCACCTTCTGAAGGTGGCGAGGCAACTATAACCGCAATGTCAGCTCTTGCTACAGTGGGTCAGTACCTGTCCACTAACAGTGCCAAAAGCACGTTCCTGCGTAATACTGGGTTGGTTGTTAAGGCAATATCGTCCAAACTGCCTCATGATCAAGATATGCAAGCTCAAAGCAATGTTGTATCTGTGCTCCAGACACAACTCCATTCCCTAACAGAGACCCTTTGTGAAACAAGGAGAAACATTACTCAATGTCGTCAAGATATGCATGGTTTTGAAACCAGACTATCAGGCATTTGCTATGTTGTTCAGGAGCCTAGGGGAAATGAAGGCGAGGGTTATGGTGCTCCATCGGACAATACAACATGAAAACGGAACAGTCAGGTTAAATGAACTGAGCTTCTGAACTTCTGGTGGTGCATTTATCTGCTAGACTATTAAGTTTTATGCCAAGCTTCCTTTTGTTATATAGTTATAATTTATTTTGGTGCGATACAAAATTTATTCTTAACGTGCAGCCACCGGCTGAAGAAAACAGCAAGCCATTTTTGTATAATGTAGGGTGTTCCCTATATTTGCACTGGTGGCGATCTTTGATGTCGAGTGGATGTAATCTGTGCAATCGCCTTAATAGCCTAGCGTTAGTTTCGGCCTTATTTATTTCCTAGTCTTCTTTTCCCTGGTTTGCTAGTGGCGAACTACCATGGGCCATATACGGGCCGTAGGGATCCATGGGTCTCCTATGGGCCGTCGATAAATGGGCTCAGAATCGGTGGGCCTCGGGCCGTCGGATAAATGGGTCTACATGGGCCGTAATCGTGCGTAATTGGTATCGGCCCAGCACGGTAACGGGCCGTTAACGATCCGTAGGACAGCAAAACTTAATTTCATCACAGCATAACGGGTCGTTAATGGGCCAGAATATAGGACGGGCTGGAAACGGCGCAACGGGTTAACAGGCCATAAACGGGCCAACTCTTGCCATGGGCCAAATTTGGCCCATTAGGGTAACAGGACGGTAACGGGACGACTCTTGCCATAGGCCAAATTTGGCCCATTAGGGGAACATGCCAGTAACGGGCCGACTCTTGCCATGGGCTGAATTTGGCCCATTAGGGGAACAGGCCAGTAACGGGCCAGAAGTAATCGAGGGCCGAAAAGGAGCACAAGAACGTATGGGTCGTCAATAGGCCGAAAGCTAACACGGGCTGGAAACGGCCCATGTAAATCACGGTCCGTTAACGGGTATAAAGAAAATTACTGTTCATTATGAGCTAGAGTCACCGTGGGCGTGTAAAGGGCCAAAAGATACGAAGGCCTCATATGGGCCGAAAGACGTCATGGGCCATACATGGGCCGAAATTCAAATGGGCTGGTGTCATATTCGACGGCCCAGATGACGTTGTTGGGCCGATTTCCTTTAGGGCCTAATGGGCCGTGAGTTAACGGGCCGTAAAATGGGCTATTTGCGAAGAGACTGTTAACAGGCTTTTCATGGGCCAGCCCGTTAACTTTTAACCAAGTCAAACGGGCCGCTTTGTAAGCTAAATGGGCGATGGTGGGCGTGGGCACGGTTCTACATATCATAGGCGCCTATCGACCCAATCGACGAGCCGACACGTGTTTGGTCCGCCAATAAGAATTTTACACGTGGAAATTTCCCATTGGTCGGGCTGTTAATGGGTTATCGATCCAAAACCCGACCCGATAGCTTAACGGCGTTCGTTACGGTGGATGCCACGTCGGTCACCCTTGACGAAAGCACTTCGTGACGCGCGATTTATCGTCATGGAAGTGGACACTTCCGTGATGATAATTTTGGTAATGTCATGGAACACTTCTACGACAACACAGGTATGACTATCTTGATTTTGTCATAAAATCATCATGGATGTACATGCATGACAAAAAACGCGATCTACTGTGATAAACACGTATCATCACGGAAGTGTATTTTTTTTGTAGTGTTTGCACAAGCAATACTATAAGTAAGTAAGGCTATTTGACATGCTGAAACCAAGGGCGAGCTACCTGCGGGTATGAAAAGTGGGTATGGCAATCATTGAGTCGAGACCACCTGGGGATTCCCTCATGAGCCAGAGCTCCTTGCCTCCTTGGTGTGTTCTACAAGCTTGTTGTCCGTATAGACCTCGAAAAGAGAAGAGAACCCATAAAAAGAAAAGGTAAAAGCGTGTGGATCCCAGGGTCGATCGAGCCGTACAGTGGATCGCGGACGAGTTATGCCTCCATCAATTCCCATGGGGTTTTGGGTGCGTGGTATTAGTGTCGTTGCCTCGTTGGGGCTCGGACGGAGGTCAAATTGCTAGTTTGGCTCTTGATGAGCCGAGCTATCCTGCTGCAGTATGGTCGGGACCCTCTTAGTGGTGTCCAGGGGTTCGGCAGCCGGATTAGGATGCTGCTTGAGAAGGCCGGTCTGCATTTATGCTGCTAGGGCGGCAGTGTGCTCCTCTGTACGGAGGGAACGTTCCGTATTTCCATTTATTGTGATGGTGCCACGTGGACCGGACATCTTGAGTTCGAGAAAAGCGTAATGAGGCACCGCGTTGAATCTAGCGAATGTGATTCGTCCGAGCAAGGCATGATAGCCGCTGCGGAACGGGGCGATATCGTAGATCAGTTCTTCGCTTCGAAAGTTATCCGGGGAGCCGAATACTACTTCCAACGTTATTGAGCCCGTGCAACGAGCCTCTACACCTGGTATGACTCCTTTAAAGGTAGTCTTCGTGGGCTTGATCCGTGAGGGGTTGATGCTCATTTTACATGTTGTATCCTGATAGAGTGATACGTCTCCGTTGTATCTACTTTTCCAAACACTTTTGCCCTTGTTTTGGACTCTAACTTGTATGATTGAATGGAACTAACCCGGACTAACGCTGTTTTCAGCAGAATTACCATGATGTTGTTTTATGTGCAGAAAACAAAAGTTCTCGGAATGACCTGAAACTCCACGAAATATCTTAGAATAAATAATAAAAAATCCTCGCCAAAGATGAAGACCAGGGGGCCCACACCCTGTCCAAGAGGGTGGGGGGCGCCCCCCCTCCTGGGCGCGCCCCCCTACCTCGTTGGCCCCCTGGACACCTTCCGACGCCAACTCCAACTCTATATATTGGCTTTCGGGGAGAAAAAATCAGAGAGAAGAAATCATCGCGTTTTACGATACGGAGCCGGCGCCAAGCCCTAATCTCTCTCGGGAGGGCTGATCTGGAGTCCGTTCAGGGCTCCGGAGAGGGGGATTCGTCGTCGTCATCATCAACCATCCTCCATCACCAATTTCATGATGCTCAGCACCGTGCGTGAGTAATTCCATCGTAGGCTTGCTGGACGGTGATGGGTTGCATGAGATTTATCATGTAATCGAGTTAGTTTTGTTAGGGTTTGATCCCTAGTATCCACTATGTTCTGAGATTGATGTTGCTATGACTTTGCTATGCTTAAAGCTTGTCACTAGGGCCCGAGTGCCATGATTTCAGATCTGAACCTATTATGTTTTCATGAATATATGTGAGTTCTTGATCCTCTTCCAAGTCTATAGTCACCTATTATGTGTTATGATCCGACAACCCCGAAGTGACAATAATCGGGACACTTCTCGGTGATGACCATAGTTTGAGGAGTTCATGTATTCACTATGTGCTAATGCTTTGTTCTGGTTCTCTATTAAAAGGAGGCCTTAATATCCCTTAGTGTCCAATAGGACCCCGCTGCCACGGGAGGGTAGGACAAAAGATGTCATGCAAGTTCTTTTCCATAAGCATGTATGACTATATTCGGAATACATGCCTACATTATATTGATGAATTGGAGCTAGTTCTGTGTCACCCTATGTTATGACTGTTACATGATGAACCGCATCCGGCATAATTATCCATCACTAATCCGGTGCCTACGAGCTTTCCATATACTGGTTCTCGCTTATTTACTTTCCCGCTGCTACTGTTACAATCACTACAAAATACTTTTCTACTACTTTCCCGCTATTTAGTTTTGTTACCGTTACCACCACTATCATATTACTTTGCTACTAAACACTTTGCTGCAGATACTAAGTTTCCAGGTGTTGTTGAATTGACAACTCAGCTGCTAATACTTGAGAATATTCTTTGGCTCACCTTGTGTCGAATCAATAAATTTGGGTTGAATACTCTACCCTCGAAAACTGTTGCGATCCCCTATACTTGTGGGTTATCAAGACCTTTTTCTGGCGCCGTTGCCGGGGAGCATAGCTCTATTATTTGAGTCACTTGGGATTTATATTTTCTGGACACTATGAAGAACTTGAAATACGCTAAGACAACAATTTATCCCTCAACTACGAGGGGAGGTAAGGAACTGCCATCTAGCTCTACACTTCATTCACCTTCTGTTATGAGTAAGCTAGCGACACCTAAACCTGCTTCTGCTATTCGATCTGATATGTCGCATGTTATTGATGATGCCACTTCTGCTATGCATGATACTTATGATGAAACTACTTCTATGCTTGATACTACTGTGCCCCTTGGTGAATTTCTAGATGAACAAATTGCTAGGGCTGGAGAGAAAGAAATTATTGAATCTGAATACGATGATGAGAGTGATGATGAAAATATGCCTGTTATTCCTGAGGGTTATGTTTTTGATAGGGAATCTTCTGCAGCTATTTTTGCTTGTAAAGATAGATATGAACTTAAGAGGCCGCTAGTTAAATGGAACAAAGAATCTCTTAGAGACAGAATGAAATCTGACCCTGCTTTTGCTACTTCACCTATCTGTGTTCCCGATAAGGATTATGAATTTTCTGTTGATCCAGATATAATTACTTTGGCCGAATCTGATCCTTTTTATGGCTATGAATCTGAAACTGTTGTGGCACATCTTACTAAGTTAAATGATATAGCCGCCCTGTTTACTAATGATGAGAGATCGCGCTACTTTTATATACTCAAAATATTTCCATTCTCATTAAAGGGTGATGCTAAGATATGGTTTAGTTCTCTTGATCCTGGTTGTGTGCGTAGTCCCCAGGATATGATTTATTACTTTTCTGCTAAATATTTCCCTGCTCATAAGAAACAAGCTGCTTTGAGGGAAATATACAACTTCGTGCAAATTAAAGAAGAGAGTCTGCCACAAGCTTGGGGGAGGCTTCTCAAGTTACTTAATGCTTTGCCTGAGCATCCTCTTAAGAAACCTGAAATACTTGATATCTTTTATAATGGACTAACCGATGCTTCCAGAGATTACCTGGATAGTTGTGCTGGTTCTCTTTTCAGGGAAAGAACACCGGATGAAGCTGAAATTCTATTGAATAATATGTTGACAAATGAAAATAATTGGGCACCTCCTGAGCCAGCTCCAGAGCCAATTACTGAGCCTATTCCTAAACCAACTCCGAAGAAGAGAGGTGTTCTATTTCTCAGTCCCAAAGATATGCAAGAGGCAAAGAAATCTATGAAAGAAAAAGGTATTAAAGCTGAAGATGTTAAGAATTTACCTCCTATTTAAGAAATACATAGTCTTAATTTACCACCTATTGAAGAAGTATATGATCTCAATTCTCTATTCACTGAAGAACCTCCTGATCCTGATATCCCGACACAGGTAGTAAAGATTAATTCTCTCTACAGATATGATAAAGCTGAAGTCCCTCCTACTAAAATTGCTAGTCAGTGCTTGGATGAGTTTGATAACTTTATGTTTAAACAAGATGACTTTAATGCTTATTTTGGTAGACAATTAAAACAAGATGCTTATATGATTAAACGCTTGGGTGATTATATGGCTAATATTAGAGGTGAACTTAAACTTGTTAGCAAACATGCTTCTATGGTTACCACTCAAGTAGAACAAGTACTTAAATCTCAGAAAGAAGTGGTTGATGAAATGAATAGTAAGAAAAATGATTATGCTGTTAGAGTGGCTACTAGAACGGTAGAATGACTCAGGAACCTTTGTATCCTGAAGGCCACCCTAAGAGAATCGAGCAAGATTCTCAGAGAAATAATATTGATGCACCTAGTTCTTCTAAAAGGAAGAAAAAGAAAAATGATAGGACTCTGCAAATTTTAGTGAACCTATTGCTGAACCACCTGATAATCCAAATGATATATATATTTGTGATGCTGAAACACAATCTAGTAATGAACATGAACCTAGTGAAAATGTTAATGATGATGTTCATGATGATGCTCAACCTAGTAATAATAATGATGTAGAAGTTGAACCTGCTATTGATCTTGATAACCCACAATCAAAGAATCAACGTTATGATAAAAGAGACTTCGTTGCTAGGAAACATGGTAAAGAAAGGGAACCATGGGTTCAGAAACCCATGCCTTTTCCTCCCAAACCATCCAAGAAAAGGGATGATGAGGATTTTGAGCGATTAACTGATGTGCTCAAAACAAATCCTTATGCTAAATATATGAAAGATATTGTTACCAATAAAAGAAAGATACCGGAAGCTGAAATTTCCACCATGCTTGCTAATTGTACTTTTAAGGGTGGAATACCAAAGAAACTTGGAGATCCAGGAGTACCTACTATACCATGCTCCATTAAGAGAAATTATGTTAAAACTGCTTTATGTGATCTTGGAGCCGGTGTTAGTGTTATGCCTCTCTCTTTATATCGTAGACTTGACTTGAATAAGTTGACACCTACTGAAATATCTTTGCAAATGGCTGATAAATCAACTGCTATACCTGTCGGTATTTGTGAGGATGTGCCTGTTGTGGTTGCAAACGTTACTATTTTAACGGACTTTGTTATTCTTGATATTCCCGAGGATGATAGTATGTCTATTACTCTTGGAAGACCTTTCCTTAATACTGCAAGGGCTGTTATTGATTGCAACAAAGGCAATGTAACTTTTCATGTTAATGGTAATGAGCACACGGTACACTTTCCGAGGAAACAAGCTCAAGTTCATAGTATCAACTCTATTGGAAAAATCCCATCGATTATATTTGGAGGTTTTGAATTTCCCCTCCCCACTGTCAAGAAGAAATATGATATACTTATTATTGGGGATGTCCATATCCCCGTTGAGGCAACCTAGTGTTATTCGAAATTTCTCCGGTTCCATGTTAATCGGAATGAGTTTGTTAACAAGACTTGATCAACCTTGTTAGTGGATTCCTTTTGATGAGCATGAGATGGATGAAACTAGAAGCACAACCTTCTGTACCCTCTTTATATTTTCCGTTATTTAGTAGAAATAAAGTAAAATAGTATTTTTCTGTCCGTTTCCTGATTTATCCGTGCAATATAAAAATATCCCGAAAATAAAAGTTCTCAGAATGCCATGCCAATTTAATATGATTTTTTCAGGAATATTTGAGGATTTACTGTGCAAAAATTACCGTGGGGGGAGCTGCCACCTGGCCACGAGGGTGGAGGGCGCGCCCAACCCCCCTGGGCGCGCCCCCTGCCTCGTGGGCCCACGGTGGCCCTCCTCCACTTATTCCTGCACCCATCTTCTTCCTCTGCCTCACACAAACCCGAAAAACCAACTCAAGCACGAGTTCCAGCCATTTTTGTTGTGATTTTCGATCTCCTTGCTCAAAGCACCTCTCGCAAAACTGCTTGGGGAGATTGTTCCTTGGTATGTGACTCCTCCATCGGTCCAATTAGTTTTTGTTCTAGTGCTTTATTCTTTGCAAATTTGTGCTGCATAGGTGACCATGTTCTTGAGCTTGCATGTCAAATTTATATGGTTCCAAGTAGTTCTAATGCTTGATATAGGCTCTAGGCACTTGTAGGAGTAGTTGCTATCAATTTTATTGAAGTTGGTTCACTTTTGTTTGAAGTTACTAAAAGTTTCAGAATTTTTTCAGAGGAAACAATATGTTTAGGAAGATGTTCCAAGGTGGTTCTTCAAGGAAGCAAGGTCCCAGGCTTGCAATGCGTGATGCTGACGAGGAACCACCAAGAGACGTGATACGTCTCCAACGTATCTATAATTTTTGGTTGCTCCATGCTACTTTATCTACTGTTTTAGGCAATATTGGGCTTTATTTTCCACTTTATATTACTTTTGGGACTAACCTATTAACCGGAGGCCCGGCCCAGATTTGTTGTTTTTTGCCTATTTCAGTGTTTCGAGGAAATGGAATATCAGACGGAGTCAAAACGGAACGAAATCAACTAGAGAAGTTATTTTTGGAAGGAAATCCACCTGATGGACTTGGAGTGCACGTCAGGAAAGAAGGGAGGTGCTCATGAGGGTGGGGGGCGCGCCCCCTTGCCTCGTGGCCCCCCCTTCGGTCCACCGATGTACTTCCTGCACCCATATATACCTACGTACCCTAAAACTTCCAGAACAGAAGATAGATCGAGAGTTCCACCGCCGCAAGCCTCTGTAGCCACCAAAAACCTCTCGGGAGACCGTTCCGGCACCCTGCCGGAGGGGGTACCCATCACCGGTGGCCATCTTCATCATCCCGGCGCTCTCCATGACGAGGAGGGAGTAGTTCACCCTCGGGGTTGAGGGTATGTACCAGTAGCTATGTGTTTGATCTCTCTCTCTCTCGTGTTCTCTCTCATGTTCCCTCTATGGCACGATCTTGATGTATCCCGAGCTTTGCTATTGTAGTTGGATCTCATGATGTTTCTCCCCCTCTACTCTCTTGTGATGAATTGAGTTTCCCCTTTGAAGTTATCTTATAGGATTGAGTCTTTTATAAGAACACTTGATGTATGTATTGCCGTGTTTATCTGTGGTGACAATGGGATATCATCTGCCACTTGATGTATGTTTTGGTGACCAACTTGCGGGTTCTGCCCATGAACCTATGCATAGGGGTTGGCACACGTTCTTGACTCTCTGGTAGAAGCTTTGGGGCACTCTTTGTCGGTGTCAAAACCGGCGGATCTCGGGTAGGGGGTCCCGAACTGTGCGTCTAGACGGATGGTAACAGGAGACAAGGGACACGATGTTTACCCAGGTTCGGGCCCTCTTGATGGAGGTAAAACCCTACGTCCTGCTTGATTGATATTGATATTGTGGATGTTTACAAGAGTGGATCTACCATGAGATCAAGGAGGCTAAACCCTAGAAGCTAGCCTATGGTATGATTGTAAGGGTTGTTGTGATTGTAGTCCTACGGACTAAAGCCATCCGGTTTATATAGACACCGGAGGGGGCTAGGGTTACATAGAGTCGGTTACAATGGTAGGAGATCTACATATCCGTATCGCCAAGCTTGCCTTCCACGCCAAGGAAAGTCCCATCCGGACACGGGGTGAAGTCTTCAATCTCGTATCTTCATAGTCTTGGAGTCCGGTCGATGATGATAGTTCGGCCGATGATAGTCCGGCCGATGATGGTAGTCCGGCAATCCGGACACCCCCTAATCCGGGACTCCCTCACTCTTTGAAGTACTTTTATGTTGGTTGGATGAATCTGAGATTGTGTGATGCATATCGTATAATCATGCCCACGGATACTTGAGGTGAGAATGGAGTATCTAGGCGACATTAGGGTTTTGGTTGATTTGTGTCTTAAGGTGTTATTCTAGTACGAACTCTTTTATAGAACGATCCGAAAGAATAGCTTTGAGGTGGTTTCGTACCCTACCATAATCTCTACGTTTGTTCTCCGCTATTAGTGGCTTTGGAGTGACTCTTTGTTGCATGTTGAGGGCTTGTTATATGATCTATCTATGTTATTATTGTTGAGAGAACTTGCACTAGTGAAAGTATGAACCCTAGGCCTTGTTTCCTAGCATTGCAATACCGTTTACGCTCACTTTTACCACTTGTTACCTTGCTGTTTTATTATTTTAGATTACAAAAACCTTTATCTACCATCCATATTGCACTTGTATCACCATCTCTTTGCCGAACTAGTGCACCTATACAATTTACCATTGTATTGGGTGTGTTGGGGACACAAGAGACTCTTTGTTATTTGGTTGCAGGGTTGCTTGAGAGAGACCATCTTCATCCTACGCCTCCCACGGATTGATAAACCTTAGGTCATCCACTTGAGGGAAATTTGCTACTGTCCTACAAACCTGTGCACTTGCTGGCCCAACAACGTCTACAAGAAGAAGGTTGTGTAGTAGACATCAAGCTCTTTTCTGGCGCCGTTGCCGGGGAGGTGCGTGCTTGAAGGTATATCTTTAGATCTTGCAATCGAATCTTTTTGTTTCTTGTTTTATCACTAGTTTAGTCTATAAAAGAAAACTACAAAAAATGGAATTGAGTTTGTCTCATACGCTTCATCTTTTTAATATCTTTCGTGAGTATGATGGGAAGGAAAATTGTGCCAAAGTGTTAGAAGAAGAATGCATTAAATTGTTTGGCACTAAATCTTTGAATGATGAGCATGATTGCAATGTTGTTAGTACGAATTCTTTGAATATCCATGATGCTAATGATGATTGCACTAGTTATGATGAAAATATCTCTTATGAGCATGTCAAGTTTTGTGGAGTGCATGTTTGCATGAACACACCAAATAGGGAAGATAGATATTGCAAGAGGCATAAGTACTTAGAAACCAAATTGTTGCAAGAAGAGCTAGATGAATGTGCTGAAAGATTCAATATTTTGCGTGCCCCTTGTGAACTATGCAATGAACATGGTCATTTAAAGCTCCAATGCTATTTGTTTCATGATCAAGTCATGTCTAAATATTGTGATAATTTGATTACCCTCGAGCATCATAAAGAGCTTACCTTTCTTTTGGGGTATGAAGAAATGAAACGTATAACTGAGGGTATTCCAAAATTTAATCTTGATAGATTTCTTGATTTTCATCTAGAGAAGATTTATATGTATTGTGCGGTGAATTGTATTGAAAATCCTTATATTGCCAATTACATAAAGAAAAGAAAACAAATAGAATATGAAGAGAATACTAATGAAAGGGAAGAGACTTCCCAATATTCTCCTATTATTTCTTATGATGAATCAGGTAACGAGGAGGAGCCTTCTATTCAACCAATCTCATCAATAAGGAGCTCAAATAGGAAGGTTGAACCTACACATAATGTGAAGAAGAAAAAGAAAAGAAGGAGCAACAAAGGTTAAAAGGTATCCCTCCCAAATGATGTTGCTCCTACTACTACTTGTGATGATGATAATTGCTATACTATTGGTGCTATCCATATTTTAATGATGAGAGTGATTATGCTTATGATATTAAAGGGCCCAAGCTTGGGGAAGCTATGTTTGATGAGGATGAAATATTTGAGAATATATTTTCTGGAATTAATGTTTGCCCCAAGCTTGGGGATGCTATGTTTAATGAAGATGATATTTTTAGCACCCCAAGTTTTGATATGCAAAGTTGTTATGATGATAGCATGCCTCCTACCTATGATGATTATATTGATGAAAGTGGGTTCGGAAGAGTGTCAACTTTAGGAAGTAGTGATCCCACTATTTTGGAGGATGTTGAATTTTATTGTGATGAATATTAAAGTGGATTTCGAAGAGTGTCAACTTTATTTAGTGATTCCACTATCTTGGGAGAGGTTTCAATCGATCATGATGAGAACAAAGTTGCTACTTATGAAATTATTGTGATGAAACTTATGCTATAAAAAGTAGTGATGATTATATTTAAAAATCTTGTCATGATTATGATTACCCTTTTTCTTAACATTACTCTTTTAATGTGGAAACAATTTTTAATGTTCAAGTCTCTTATGATACTCCCACTATTCCGAATGAGAAGAATTTTGCTTATGTGGAGAGTAGTAAAATTTATATGCTAGTAGATCATGAAAATAATGCTTTAGGTGCTGGTTATATTGTTGAATTCATTCATGATGCTACTGAAAATTATTATGAGGGATGAATATATGCTTGTAGGAATTGCAATAATATCAAGTTTCCTCTCTATGTGCTTAAATTTTTGAAGTTATGCTTGTTTTACCTTCCTATGCAAGTTGACTCTTGTTCCCATAAGTTGTTTTCTCACAAAATCCCTATGCAAAGGAAGTGGGTTAGACTTAAATGTGCTAGACATATTCTTCATGATGCTCTCTTTATGTTTCAATTCTTATCTCTTATGTGAGCATCATTGAAATCATCATGCCTAGCTAGGGGCTTTACACATTAGCGCTTGTTGGGAGGCAACCCAATTTTATTTTAATTTCTTGCTTTTTGGTTCTGTTTAGGAATAAATAATCCATATAGCCTCTGGTTAGATGTTTTTTCATGTTTTAATTAGTGTTTGTGCCAAGTAGAACCTTTGGGAAGACTTGGGTGAAATCTTTGTGATCATGCTGTAAAAAACAGAAACTTTAGCGCTCACGATATTAGCTATAACTTTTTTCTGGAGATTGATATTTAGTTAATTCTTTTTGCAGATGATTACTAGACAAATTCCTCAGGTTCACCAATTTATTTTCGAATTTTTTTAGTTCCATAAGTTTGCGTTAGTTACAGATTACTACAGACTGTTCTGTTTTTGACAGATTCTGTTTTCATTGTGTTGTTTGCTTATTTTGATGAATCCATGGCTAGTAAAATAGTTTATAAACCATAGATAAGTTGGAATACAGTAGTTTTAACACCAATACAAATAAAGAATGAGTTAATTACAGTACCTTGAAGTGGTGTTTTGTTTTCTTTCGCTAACGGAGCTCACGAGTTTTCTGTTAAGTTTTGTGTTCTGAAGTTTTCAAGTTTTTGGTAAAGATTCGATGGACTACGGAATAAGGAGTGGCAAGAGCCTAAGATTGGGGATGCCCAAGGCACCCCAAGTTAATATTCAAGGATAACCAAGCGTCTAAGCTTGGGGATGCCCCGGAAGGCATCCCCTCTTTCGTCTTCGTTCATCGGTAACTTTACTTGGAGCTATATTTTTATTCACCACATGATATGTGTTTTGCTTGGAGCGTCATTTAATTTTCTAGTATTTGCTTTATGTTATTTAGAATAATGTTTTTCATCTTTAGTTTCAATAAAAAGGTCAAGGATAGCCTTTGCCATGCTTATTTTGCTAGCATACATGTTGCTGTTTGAAAACAGAAAGTTTACCGCTGTTGCAAAAATTCCCTAGAAAAGTCAGAGAGTGGTATAATGTTGAATCTTTTTGAATATTGAGCTCTGATAAATTTACTACAGTGGTAATTTTAGTTCATAATTTTTGAAGTTAGGGAAGTATTGATACTCTTGCATTCTTTACAGACTGTACTGTTTTGGCAGATTGCTGTTATGTTTGCATTGTTTGCATATGTTTGCTTGTTTAATGATTCTATTTAAGGATAGGAGTATTAAATATGCAGAGGCATTTAGTATGAAATGTCGAATAATAATGTTAGTGATTTGTTACAGTAGAAAATGATAAGGTTTTGCATTGGTTTATACTAACCTATCTCACGAGTTCTTGTTGAGTTTGTTGTGAATGAAGCTTTTGATAAAAAGAGAAACCATGATATGAGAGGAATTAAGGAGACACAAAATTTCAAGCTTGGGGATGACCAAGGCACCCCAGGATAATATTTCAAGAAGTCTCAAGCATCTAAGCTTGGGGATGCCCCGGTAGGCATCCCACCTTTCTTCTTCAACAACTATCGGTTAGTATCGGTTGAGCCTAAGTTTTTGCTTCTTCACATGAGTTGTGCTATCCTTGCAATGTAGTTTTCTTTAGCTTTGCTTGCTGTTTGAATAAAGTATCAAGATCTGAAACTATTAAATGGGAGAGTCTTCACATAGTTACATAATTATTCGACTACTCATTGATCTTCACTTATATCTTTCGGAGTAGTTTTTGTTTTTGCTCTAGTGCATCACTTATATCTTTTGGAGCATGGCGGTGGTTTTATTTTGTAGAAATTAATGAACTCTCATGATTCACTTATATTATTTTGAGAGTCTTAAATAGCATGGTAATTTTCTTAAATAATCATAATGTGCTACGCATACAAGATTTGTAAGAATTCTTATGAGTGTGTTGAATACTATGAGAAGTTTGATGCTTGATAATTGTTTTGAGATATGGAGGTAGTGATATTAAAGTCATGCTAGTTGGGTGATTATGAATTTAAAGAATGCTTGTGTTTAATTTAGCAAGTCCCGTAGCATGCACGTATGGTTAAAGTTGTGTAACAAATTTGAAACATGAAGTGTACCTGGCTTGTGCATCCTTATGAGTGGCGGTCGGGGACGAGCGATGGTCTTTTCCTACCAATCTATCCCCCTAGGAGCATGCGTGTAGTAATTGATTTTTGATGACTTCTAATTTTTTGCAATAAGTATATGAGCTCTTTTGACTAATGTTGAGTCCATGGATTATACGCACTTTTACCTTTCCGCCTTTGCTAGCCTCTTCGGTACCGTGCATTGCCCTTTCTCACCTTGAGAGTTGGTGCAAACTTCGCCGGTACATCCAAACCCCGTGATATGATACGCTCTATCACACATAAACCTCCTTATATCTTCCTCAAAACAACCACCATACCTACCTATTATGGCATTTCCATAGCCATTCCGAGATATATTGCCATGCAACTTTCCACCGTTCCGTTCATCATCATTATGACATACATTACTTTTGTCATATTGCCATTGCATGATCATGTAGTTGACATTGTATTTATGGCAAAGCCAACATGCATAATTTTCATACATGTCACTCTTGATTCATTGCACCATCCCGGTACACCGCCGGAGGCATTCATATAGAGTCATATCTTGTTCTGGTTTCGAGTTGTAATCCTTATGTTGTAATCAATAGAAGTGTGATGATCGTCATTATTAGAGCATTGCCCAAAAAAAGAAAAAAAAAAGAGAAAGGCCAAAAAGAAAAAAAGAAAGGCCCAAAAAAAAGAAAATAAATAAAAAGGGAAATGTTACTATCTCTTTTTCCACACTTGTGCTTCAAAGTAGCACCTTGTTCTTCATGTAGAGAGTCTCATATATTGTGCTTCAAAGTAGCACCATGTTTTTCATGTAGTGAGTCTCATAAGTTGTCTTTTTATACTAGTGGGAATTTTTCATTATAGAACTTGGCTTGTATATTCCTACGATGGGCTTCCTCAAATGCCCTAGGTCTTCATGAGCAAGCGAGTTGGATGCATACCCACTAGTTTTCTTTTGTTGAGCATTCATTTATAGCTCTAGTGCATCTGTTGCATGGCAATCCCTACTCCTCATGTTGACATCAATTGATGGGATCTCCATGGCCCGTTGATTATCCTCGTCAATATGAGACTTTCTCCTTTTTTGTCTTCTCCACACAATCCCCATCATCATATTCTATTCCACCCATAGTGTTATATCCATGGCTCACGCTCATGTATTGCGTGAAGGTTGAAAAAGTTTGAGATTATTTAAGTATGAAACAATTTCTTGGCTTGTCATCGGGGGTATAGAAGTTGGGAACATCTTTGTGTGACGAAAATGAAGCATAGCCTAACTATATGATTTTGTAGGGATGAACTTTCTTTTGCCATGCTATTTTGAGAAGACATGATTACTTTGATTAGTATGCTTGAAGTATTACTATTTCTTTTATCAATATGAACTTTTATTTTGTATTCATTCGGATCTGAATATTCATACCACAATTAAGAAGATTTACATAGAAATTATGCCAAAGTATCACTCCGCATCAAAAATTCTCTTTTTATCATTTACCTACTCGAGGACGAGCAGGAATTAAGCTTGGGGATGCCTGATACGTCTCCAACGTATCTATAACTTTTGATTGCTCCATGCTACTTTATCTACTGTTTTAGGCAATATTGGGCTTTATTTTCCACTTTTATATTACTTTTGGGACTAACCTATTAACTGGAGGCCCAGCCCAGATTTGCTGTTTTCTGCCTATTTCAATGTTTCGTGGAAAAGGAATATCAGACGGAGTCAAAACGGAATGAAATCAACTAGAGAAGTTATTTTTGGAAGGAAAGCCACCCGATGGACTTGGAGTGCATGTCAGGAAAGAAGGGGGGTGCTCACGAGGGTGGGGGGCGCGCCCCCTGCCTCGTGGCCCCCCCTTCGGTCCACCGACGTACTTCCTGCACCCATATATACCTACGTACCCTAAAACTTCCAGAACAGAAGATAGATCAGGAGTTCCGCCGACGCAAGCCTCTGTAGCCACCAAAAACCTCTCGGGAGACCGTTCTGGCACCCTCCCGGAGGGGGTACCCATCACCGGTCGCCATCTTCATCATCCCGGCGCTCTCCATGACGAGGAGGGAGTAGTTCACCCTCGGGGCTGAGGTTATGTACCAGTAGCTATGTGTTTGATCTCTCTCTCTCTCTCTCGTGTTCTCTCTCATGTTCCCTTTATGGCACGATCTTGATGTATCCCGAGCTTTGCTATTGTAGTTGGATCTTATGATGTTTCTCCCCCTCTACTCTCTTGTGATGAATTCAGTTTCCCCTTTGAAGTTATCTTATCGGATTGAGTCTTTTATGAGAACACTTGATGTATGTCTTGCCGTGTTTATCTGTGGTGACAATGGGATATCATGTGCCACTTGATGTATGTTTTGGTGACCAACTTGCGGGTTCCGCCCATGAACCTATGCATAGGGGTTGGCACATGTTCTTGACTCTCTGGTAGAAGCTTTGGGGCACTCTTTGAAGTAATTTTATGTTGGTTGGATGAATCTGAGATTGTGTGATGCATATCGTATAATCAAGCCCACGGATACTTGAGGTGACAATGGAGTATCTAGGTGAAATTAGTGTTTTGGTTGATTTGTGTCTTAAGGTGTTACTCTAGTACGAACTCTTCTATAGATCGATCCGAAAGAATAGCTTTGAGGTGGTTTCGTACCCTACCATAATCTCTATGTTTGTTCTCCACTATTAGTGGCTTTGGAGTGACTCTTTGTTGCGTGTTGAGGGCTTGTTATATGATCTATCTATGTTATTATTGTTGAGAGAACTTGCACTAGTGAAAGTATGAACCCTAGGCCTTGTTTCCTAGCATTGCAATACCGTTTACGCTAACTTTTACCACTTGTTACCTTGCTGTTTTTATTATTTCAGATTACAAAAACCTTTATCTACCATCCATATTGCACTTGTATCACTATCTCTTCGCCGAACTAGTGCACATATTCAAGTTACCATTGTATTGGGTGTGTTGGGGACACAAGAGACTCTTTGTTATTTGGTTGCAGGGTTGCTTGCGAGAGACCATCTTCATCCTACGCCTCCCACGGATTGATAAACCTTAGGTCATCCACTTGAGGGAAATTTGCTACTGTCCTACAAACCTGTGCACTTGCAGGTCCAACAACGTCTACAAGAAGAAGGTTGTGTAGTAGACATCAAGACGCTCTTGTGAGGCCCTGTGAATGGCCTTCGGACAATTTTATGGATCGAGCAGGAATCAAAGAAGAATTTAGCGCATATTTGCGTAATGCCGGTCTTGAGGACTTTGAAGCTGACAAATGCCCCCAGTATCATGATCTCACAAGCTCATTTGTGAGGAGGTTTGAGTATTCATCTTCGCGTAATTCTCCTTCAGTCATGTTTGATCATTATGACAAATCTTATACCATGGACTTAGTTGCAAACTTCCATCTTGGGGTAGTGTCAGGGATCCCCCTAAATCTGAATTTAGAGACTTTCTTGCTAGAATAATTGTGGGGGAATCTAGAGATATAACACAAGCCACTATAGGGAGCATTCACTTTCCTGCTATACATTATTTTGCTCTCTTCATAGGTAGATGCATAAATGCTAAGGATGAAGCATGTCACATGTGTGCCCCTGATCTCAGCATTCTCAGAAGTGCTGTGTTAGGAGACCAATCTTATCATATGGGAGCCACTGTAGCTCGTAGGTTGCATCATAATATACATAACGGAGATTTCTTTGGAGGAATTTATGCAACCCGCTTAGCTAATTTTCTTGAGATAGACATTCGTGAGGGTGATATGGAGTTACCCCCTACTTATTTAGATTTTGATTCTATGGTTTCCCACCAGTTTGTTGAGAGGACTAAACCACCTCTCCAGTATCGACTAATCTTTAACAAACGACATGTTGTCCATATTACTCTTCCTGCTCCTGCCTTCTTTGATTCTCAGACAAAAGGAAGATATATTATTACCAGAGAGGAGGCAGATGAGTACGAGAGAAGAGCGGAGGCGGCTCGACGCCATGTTGCAGCTCAGGAAGCGATAGCCACTGCATTACAGTATGACCCCAGCTACACCTACGGGTATCCGCCAGGCTATCCCTGGCAATAGACCAACTTAGGCCAAAAGCCTAAGCTTGGGGGAGTATGTATTTCTCACCGACATTACATTTATGTTCACACACACTCATTGCTAGATGCCGGTGCTCATACTCTTTCACTGTAATATCCATGCTAGTTTATTTTCTTTTTCCTTCTTTCTTCTTGTGTGTTTAATAAACCTTAAGAAAAACAAAAAAAATTAGTAGTAGTTTATTTTTTCCTGCTGTAGTAGTAATAATTAAAAATAAAACCCAAATATATTTCCCGTTCTTCTTTTGCTTGTTGGGAGCTTTCCCGTGTAAATATTTTCTTTTCCTTTTCTTTTCTTTGGGGGTCGATAGGAGAAGACCATGATTAAATTGTTGAAGTGGCTCTTATATGCATCATTGTTGATTTAACCAAGAGCCCATATTGCCTTGTCTTCTCCTGTTTATTGAATGCTCGCAGATTCCAGCTTAGTCCAATGCACGTGCACTCTTATTATTATTCACATCGTTTAGTCGTGCAAGTGAAAGGCAATTATGATGATATATGATGGACTGACTGAGATGGGAAAAGCTGGTATGAACTCGACCTCTTTTGTTTTTGTAAATATGATGAGTTCATCGTTCTTGATTCAGCTTATTATGAATAAACAAGTTTGCAATGACAATTAGAGATCATAGTTGCTCGTGCCATGCTTGATTATCTATGAGTTATAATGGTTTACCTTGCGTGCCAACATGCTATTAAAATGGTTGTGATGTGGTATGATGGGGTGGTATCCTCCTTTGAATGATTTAAGTGACTTGACTTGGCACATGTTCACGCATGTAGTTGAAACAAATCAACATAGCCTTCACGATATTTATGTTCATGGTGGATTATATCCTACTCATGCTTGTATTCAATGTTTATTAATTTTAATGCATGTTCATGACTGTTGTCGCTCTCTAGTTGGTCGCTTCCCAGTCTTTTGCTAGCCTTCACTTGTACTAAGCGGGAATACTGCTTGTGCATCCAATCCCTTAAACCCCAAAGTTATTCCATATGAGTCCACTATACCTTCCTATATGCGGTATCTACATGTCGTTCCAAGTAAATTTGTATGTGCCAAACTCTAAACCTTCAAATAAACATTCTGATTTGCATGCTCGAATAGCTCATATATCAACTAGGGCTGCCCTTATCTTCCGTGTTAGGTGGGTTATTCTCAAGAGGAGTGGACTCCGCTCCTCACTCACGAGAAAATGGCTGGTCACCGGGATGCCCAGTCCCATGCTTTATGCAAACTAAATCAAAATAATTAGAAACAAAACTCCCGCTGGGACCCGTTGAATGTTGGAGGCACTCGTTGTTTCGAGCAAGCCATGGATTGATGCCTGTGGAGGAGGGGGAGTATAAACTTTACCATTCTGTTTGGGAACCGCCTATAATTTGTTTAGCATGGAAGATATCGTCATCTCTTAGTTGTTATGTTGAAAATGAAAGTATGCCGCTCAAAATATAATTTATCTCTATTTCAAAACCGAGCTCTGGCACCTCTACAAATCCCTGCTTTCCTCTGCGAAGGGCCTATCTATTTACTTTCATGTTGAGTCATCACCCTCTTATTAAAAGCACTAGCTGGAGAGCACAGCTATCATTTGCATTCATTACTGTTAATTTATATCGGGTATGACTATGATTGGATCTCTTTTACCATGAATTACAATGTCTAGTCAGTCCTTGATCTTTGAAGGTGCTCTGCATTTATGTTTTGCGGTCTCAGAAAGGGCTAGCGAGATACCATATTGTTATATCATATTATGATTATTTTGAGAAAGTGTTGTCATCCGAGATTTATTATTATGGCTTGCTAGCTGATTATGTTATTGATATGAGTAAACATGAGACCTGAGAATTATTGCAAATGTGGTTAGTTATGATCTTTGCTGAAAACTTGAATGCTGGCTTGACATAGGTACAACAACAAGAGCAAACAAAGTTTGTAAAAGTTTTTCTTTTTCTCTTTCAGTTTGTCAATTGAATTGCTTGAGGACAAGCAAGGGTTTAAGCTTGGGGGAGTTGATACGTCTCCGTCGTATCTACTTTTCCAAACACTTTTGCCCTTGTTTTGGACTCTAACTTGTATGATTTGAATGGAACTAACCCGGACAGACGCAGTTTTTAGCAGAATTACCATGATGTTGTTTTATGTGCAGAAAACAAAAGTTCTCGAAATGACCTGAAACTCCACGAAATATCTTAGAATAAATAAATAAATCCTCGCCAAAGATGAAGACCAGGGGGCCCACACCCTGTCCACGAGGGTGCCCCCCCCCCCTCTTGGGCGCGCCCCCTACCTCGTGGGCCCCCTGGACACCTTCCGACGCCAACTCCAACTCTATATATTCGCTTTCGGGGAGAAAAAAAATCAGAGAGAAGAAATCATCGCGTTTTACGATACTGAGCCGCCGCCAAGCCCTAATCTCTCTCGGGAGCGTTAATCTGGAGTCTGTTCGGGGCTCCGGAGAGGGGGATTCGTTGCCGTCGTCATCATCAACCATCCTCCATCACCAATTTCACGATGCTCACCGCCGTGCGTGAGTAATTCCATCGTAGGCTTGCTGGATGGTGATGGGTTGGATGAGATTTATCATGTAATCAAGTTAGTTTTGTTAGGGTTTGATCCCTAGTATCCACTATGTTCTGAGATTGATGTTGCTATGACTTTGTTATGCTTAATGCTTGTCACTAGGGCCTGAGTGCCATCATTTCAGATCTGAACCTATTATGTTTTCATGAATATATGTGAGTTCTTGATCCTATCTTGCCAGTCTATAGTCACCTATTATGTGTTATGATCCGACAACCCCAAAGTGAAAATAATCGGGACACTTCTCGGTGATGACCATAGTTTGAGGAGTTCATGTATTCACTATGTGCTAATGCTTTGTTCTGGTTCTCTATTAAAAGGAGGCCTTAATATCCCTTAGTTTCCAATAGGACCCCGCTGCCACGGGAGGGTAGGACAAAAAATGTCATGCAAGTTCTTTTCCATAAGCACGTATGACTATATTCGGAATACATGCCTACATTATATTGATGAATTGGAGCTAGTTCTGTGTCACCCTATGTTATGACTGTTACATGATGAAACACATCCGGCATAATTATCCATCACTAATCCGGTGCCTACGAGCTTTCCATATACTGGTTCTCGCTTATTTACTTTCCCGCTGCTACTATTACAATCACTACAAAATACTAAAAACATTACTTTTGATGTCTTTACTTTTCTTACCGTTATCACCACTATCATATTACTTTGCTACTAAACACTTTGTTGCAGATACTAAGTTTCCAGGTGTGGTTGAATTGACAACTCAGCTGCTAATACTTGAGAATATTCTTTGGCTCCCCTTGTGTCGAATCAATAAATTTGGATTGAATACTCTACCCTCGAAAACTGTTGTGATCCCCTATACTTGTGGGTTATCATAGAGCAGGTTGAGGCTGCTACTGCCGTCCATTAGGACTCGTGTCAGGTGAAATCCGTCGATGATTGGGTCCAGGACCAGTGCGGCTGAACCACCGTGGCGGATGCTGGTTGGATGATCTCGGCGGTCAAAGGTGATCGGAGATGACGACCACAGATTGAATTTTGGGGCGACTGGTTCTAACGCATAGACGTCCCTGAGTGCGCGCTTGCGCTCCCTTTTGGGGATGTGTGTAGCATATATCATGTTCACCGTTTTGACTTGAGGTGGAAATTTCTTTTTTCCTCCGGTGTTTGGCTGCCGGGGCCCTTCGTCATCGTCCTCGCTTTGTGATTCCACTTCCTTGATTCTACTATTTGCCTCGCTGGCTTGTTTAAAGACCCGGCAATTTTTGTTAGTATGGTTGGCCGGTTTGTCTGTGGTGCCATGTATCTGGCAAGGACGATCAAGTATGCGGTCCAAGTTGGATGGTCCTCCTCTGCTCATTTTAGAGGGCTGCTTTCGCTGGTCGGGCTTGGAGCCACTGAATCCGGCATGAACTGTAGTGTCATCTGTGTGATCACCATTGCTTCGGCGTTTGTGTTTATTGCGTCGGAGCTTGTCGGTGCTGTTGTTGGCCTCAGAGGGGCCTGTATCATTGGATGTGTTTGTACTTCGATCCAACCAACTATCCTCTCCCGCGCAGAAGCGAGTCATAAGTGCCGTGAGGGCTGCCATGGACCTCGGCTTTTCTTGGCCGAGGTGGCGAGCGAGCCATTCGTCCCGGATACTATGCTTAAAGGCCGCTAGGGCTTCAGCATCCGGACAGTCAACGATCTGGTTGTTTTTTGTTAGGAACCTAGTCCAGAATTTTCTGGCTGATTCTCCGGATTGTTGAACTATGTGGCTTAAGTCATCGACATTGGGTGGCCAGACATATGTACCTTGGAAGTTGTCGAGGAAGGCCTCTTCCAAGTACTCCCAGCTGCCGATGGAGTTTTCAGGCAGACTGTTTAACCAGTGCCGAGCTGGTCCTTTGAGCTTTAATGGGAGGTATTTGATGGCGTGGAGGTCATCTCCTCGGGCCATGTGGATGTGGAGAATAAAATCTTCGATCCACACTGCTGGATCAGTTGTCCTGTCATATGATTCGATATTGACGGGCTTAAAAACTCGGGGAATTCGTGATCCAGTACTTCATCTATGAAGTAGAGAGGGTGTGTGGCACCTCTGTATCGGGCCACATCGCAGCGTAGCTCTGATGGAGTCCGTCTGCGGCATTCGGCCCGGGCGTGATTAGGTTTGTCATGTCCGAATAGGTAGCCGTCGTTGTCGTGCCTCGAGGCACGCCCTCGCGATCCGTAGATCGATCTTGTATGTCCTGCTCTACTGTCCAGGATTTGCCGGAGGTCATACGTGTGACCCCGAACTCTTCCGTCTCTATTTTTTCGGGGCGGTGGGGCCGGCTGCTGTTCGGCCTAAGTTGCCGCTTTGTCCCGACCTCGGGGTGGCCGTTCGGCCGCCCTGTCTCAACCACGTGGTGGTCGTTCCGCATTATGCGAGGGAGATATGTGCTCCGGCGCCTCCTCATCGAATTGAGGTAGCAGACTGTGCTTCAGATAGCTCTTGGTTGGGCGCTTGAGGCCGTATTCTTCAGCTGTCAGGACATCGGTCCATCTGTCGGCGAGCAGATCTTCTTCGGCTTGAAGCTGCTGTTGTTTCTTTTTCAGGCTCTTTGGAGTGGCTATGAGCTGGAGCTTAAAGTGCTCCTGCTCCAGGGGATCCTCAGGCATGATGAAGTCTTTGTTGCCGAGGCTTGTCTCCTCCTTGGAGGGTGGACGGTAACTATCGTCCTCCGAGTCCTCTTCTATGACCTGTTCATCAAGGTTGTCTTGCCTGTCACCGTGTTCCTCCTGTTCGGATGTAGCTCCAGCAGGGTCTTCATTGTTTTGGGCGTCGCCCGGATTACTATTTTCTCCGGTGCCCGTGTTGCCGTCCTTTGAGCGACGAGGCTTGGAACGGCGGTTGGGGCGTCGGCGCTTGGACTGCGTCTCAGAGGTTTTATTCGCGTCTGGCTCTTCTTTGTCGTCGCCAAATTCTTTAGGTGTATCAACCATGTATACGTCGTACGAAGAGGTGGCCGTCCAACGTCTGGTGAATGGCAGGTCTTGGCCTTGCTCCATATCGGCATCGTCGTCCATATCGTCGATGTCTTCGGAGCCATAGTCAAGCACGTCGGTTAAGTCATCGACGGTGGCTATGAAGTGGGTGGCGGGTGGGAACTAAAATTCCTCATCATCCGCCTCTAATTCAAACCAAACATAGTTCGGCTGTGAGTCCTCCTCCAAGGATAAGTTCTTTAAAGAATTTAGTACGTCACCAAAAGGTGAGTGCTGGAAGAAGTCTGCGGCACCAAATTCAGAAATCGATAACCGATCCAGCTCAGTGTCCGTAGACGCACCTGATCCGGAACGTGTAGTCAGAAACGAGTCTGGAGTTCCATTCACGCAAGTGTTGCAGGATGTCGAGTCCATGTGCAGCTCCAACGCCGTGGGCTTTGTGGCCTCGGAGGGCATGATCTGCTTCGGCTCTGAAGCCCTTGCAGCAACAGGATCCATCTCCTGGGTGCAATCTGATGACAGGTTTAAGTCATGTTCATCAGAGAGAGAGGGAGCGACAGCTTTAGTCTCGAATCCATCGGAGATCAAGTCTCCGCCGGTACCCGTGGCGCAGTTCAAGCTTCCAGATGTGACCTGATGGCTAGGGGCATGGCTATCGACCTGCTCCAGATGGCCAAGCACGCTGGCCGGCAGTACGAAGTCGCCGAACACAAAGGTTTGTCCGAGGAGGAAAGTTTCTCCCTGAACGGTGCCATTACTGACGATCAAAGGGGCCATCGAATCCTTTGCCGACGGCACAGTGGAACTCTCAGTGAAAGCTCCAAAGTCGGTGTCAAAACCGGCGGATCTCGGGTAGGGGGTCCCGAACTGTGCATCTAGGATCGATGGTAACAGGAGACGGGGGACATGATGTTTACCCAGGTTCGGGCCCTCTCTATGGAGGTAATACCCTACTTCCTGCTTGATTGATCTTGATGAATATGAGTATTACAAGAGTTGATCTACCACGAGATCGTAATGGCTAAACCCTAGAAGTCTAGCCTATGACTATGGTAATGAGTATATGTGTTGCCCTTTCCGGACTATCCCCTTCGGTTTATATAGACACCAAGGGGATCTAGGGTTTACATGGATTCGGTTACATAAGAAGGAATCTTCCTAGTTGGTCGCCAAGCTTGCCTTCTACGCCAAGTAGAGTCCAATCCGGACATGTGTGCAGTCTTCGGCCTTCATGTCTTCTCAGCCCATTGGTCCGGCCCATGGATAATCGGTCGGACGCCCGAGGACCCCTTAGTCCAGGACTCCCTCAATTAACTCAAGCAATATGATGAAAAACCCATCTTGTTATCCTCGATGGCAACAATACAATACGTGTCGGTTCCCCTTCTGTCACTAGGATCGAGCACCGCAAGATTGAACCCAAAGCTAAGCACTTCTCCCATTGCAAGAAAAAACCAATCTAGTTGGCCAAACCAAATCGATATTTCGAAGAGACTTGCAAAGATATCAAATCATGCATATAAGAAATACCTGCACACAAATAACAAATACTCGCAACCCGGCGTGTAAAACGGGTTGTCAATCCCTTTCGGGTAACGTCGCCAGAAATTGGCAAACGGACGTGATAAAAATATGATAGATGGCATAAATAGATCTCGAATAAAAGCAAAGGAAAATAGATCTGAAAATAAAAGCAAAGGAAAATAGATCTGAAAATAAAAGCAAAGGAAAATAGATCGCAAAGGCAAATATAATAAAGAAGAGACCCAGGGGCCGTAGGTTTCACTGGTGGCTTCTCTCGAGAAAAATAGCAAATGGTGGGTAAACGAATTACTGTTGGGCAATTGATAGAACTTCAAATAATCATGATGATATCCAGGCAATGATCATTATATAGGCATCACGTCCAAGATTAATAGACTGGCTCCTGCCTGCATCTACTACTATTACTCCACACATCGACCGCTATCCAGCATGCATCTAGTGTATTAAGTTCATGGAGAAACGGAGTAATGCAATAAGAACGATGACATGATGTAGACAAGATCTATTTATGTAGAAATAGACCCCATCTTGTTATCCTTAATGGCAACGATACATACGTGTCGGTTCCCCTTCTATCACTGGGATCAAGCACCGTAAGATCGAACCCATCACAAAGCACCTCTTCCCATTGCAACATAAATAGATCAAGTTGGCCAAAAAAAACCCAAATATCGGAAAAAAATATGAGTCTATAAGAAATCATGCATATAAGAGATCAAATAAGACTCAAATAACTTTCATGGATAAAAACGTAGATCTGATCATAAACTCAAAGTTCATCGGATCCCAACAAACCAATTGAAAAAGAATTACATCATATGGATCTTCAAGAGACCGTTGTATTGAGAATCAAACAGAGAGAGGAAGCCATCTAGCTACTAACTACGGACCCGAAGGTCTACAAAAGACTACTCACACATCATTGGAGAGGCACCAATGGGCATGATGAACCCCTCCGTGATGGTTTCTAGATTGGAGCTGGTGGTTCTGGACTCTGCGGCGGCTGGAATTGATTTCCGTCGACTCTCCTAAGGTTTCTGGACTATTGGGGTATTTATAGAGTAAAGAGGCGGTCCGGGGGGCACCCGAGGTGGGCACAACCCACCAGGGCGCGCCTGGGCCTCCAGGCGTGCCCTGGTGGGTTGTGCTCCCCTCGGAGCACCCCTAGGCGCTTGTCCGGCCCATTGGATGTCTTCTGGTCCAAAAAATCCACAAATAGTTTCGCTGCGTTTGGACTCCATTTGGTATTGATTTCCTGCGATGTAAAAAACATGCATAAAACAGCAACTAGCACTTGGCACTATGTCAATAGGTTAGTACCAAAAAATGATATAAAATGATTATAAAATATCCAAGAATGATAATATATATAACAGCATGGAACAATCAAAAATTATAGATACGTTGGAGGCATATCAGATACTTTACATGTTATCCTATATGCTTAGTATAGATATGCTAGAGCCTCATGAGTGGCCCTACATCCTTGTCTGTTTTCCATGCTATACTATCGAGCCGTGATCCATTCGAGTGATGATCACAGATATACTATATACTACTGTAATAACTATGATATTGTTCGGGTGTGGGGGCTGAAATTATGCTATAACTGAAAAAGAATTTTTAGCAGTTGTGTTTGCTTTGTATAAATACAGATATTACATTGTTGATTCCAAAGTAATTTTTCACATTGATCAAATATCTTATGGAAAAGAAAGATGATAAACCTAGACTCATTAGGTGGGTTCTCTTGCTAAAAGAATTTGATTTACATATCACTGATAGAAAAGGAGCTAAGAACCCCGTAGCTGATAACTTATCTAGGTTAGAAAATATTCTTGATGGCCCACTACCTATTGATCATAGCTTTATTGATGAACAACTAGCTGCAATAAATATTTCTCATAATACTCCTTGGTATGCTGACTATGATAAGTATATTGTTGCCAAATACATACCACCTAGTTTCACTTACCAACAAAAGAAAAAATTCTTCTTTGATTTAAGACATTACTTTTGGGATGACCCACATCTTTATAAAGAAGGAGTAGATGGTATTATTAGACGTTGTGTACCTGAGCATGAATAGGAACAAATCCTACGGAAATGTCACTCCAAAGCTTATGGAGGGCATCATGCGGGAGATAGAACTGCTCATAAGGTATTGCAATCTGGTTTTTATTGGCCTACTCTCTTCTAGGATGCCCGTAAGTTTGTTTTATCTTGTAATGAATTTAAAAGAATTGGTAATATCGGTAAGCGTTAAGAAATGCCTATGAATTATTCACTTGCTGTTGAACCATTTGATGTTTGGATTCTGATTATATGGGACTGATACGTCTCCAACGTATCTATAATTTATGAAGTATTCATGCTATTGTATTATCCATCTTAGATGTTTTATATGCATTTATATGATTTTTTGGACTAACCTATTAACCTAGAGCCCAGTGCCAGTTCCTGTTTTTTCCTTGTTTTTGAGTTTTACAGAAAAGGAATATCAAACGGAGTCCAATTGACGTGCCAATTTTTGACGATTTTTTATGGACCAAAAGAAGACCCCGGAGTAAAAGAGTTGGGTGAGGAGAGTCCCGGGGTGCCCACGAGGGTGGGGGGCGCGCCCACCCCCCCAGGCGCGTGGGCCTGCCTCGTGGACGCCTCGGGCACCTCCTTGACGTGAGACCGACGCCAAAAATTCCTATAAATACAAAAACCTCGGAAAATTAACCTAGATTGGAAGTTCCGCTGCCGCAAGCCTTTGTAGCCAAGAGAAATCAATCTAGGCCCTCTCCGGCTGTCACGCCCAAGATGCGACCCTATCCTAAAGGAACTCGAAGGTCCCACCAAGGATAGAAGCGCATCTTGAAGACGCTTTTGCAAAGTGGATATCATTACATCAACATTACATAATAGATGGGGATACATACATAACATACAATGTCACATGAATACAACAATACCACAATACCACATACAAGATCAACATCCGACTACGGATGAATCATAAACAGAAACTCAAACAATATCCACCCTGCTAGCCCAGGCTGCCGACCTGGAACCTATCCCCTGATCGAAGAAGAAGCAGAAGAAGAACTCCAATACAAGCAAACATCGCTCTCACGTCATGATCATCGCAAACCTCTGCCTGCAACTGGTGGTGTAGTAATCTGTGAGCCACGAGGACTCAACAATCCCATTACCATGGGTATCAAGACTAGAAAAGCTTAAAGGGAAAGGAAGGGGTAAAGTGGTGAGGTTGCAGCAGCGACTAAGCATATATGGTGGCTAACATACGCAAATGAGAGCGAAGAGAAACAAAGGAACGGTCGTCAACTAGTAATGATCAAGAAGTGATCCTGAACTCCTACTTACGTCAGACATAACCCAGAAACCGTGTTCTCCTCTCAATCAACCCCGAAAAGAGACACTCACGGTTACGCACACGGTTGGTGTATTTTAGAAGAGTTTACTTCAAGTTTACTACAACCGGATATTAACAAATTCCATCGCCACATAACCGCAGCACGGCTCTCGAAAGTTTATACCTGCAGGGTGTCCCAACTTAGCCCATGATAAGCTCTTGCGATCAACGAAGGATATTCCTTCTCCCCGGGAAGACCCGATCAGTCTCGGAATCCCGGCTACAAGACATTTCGACAGCAATAAAACAAGACTAGCAAGACCTCCCGGCGTGCCGACACCCTGATAGTAGCCGCGCGTATCTCGTCTCAGGCCACGACCGGATGGGCAGTCCGTACAACTAAAACCAGCCCTCAAGTTTCCCCGAGGTGGCGCTGCAAAAGGCTCTAGTTTGGACCAACAGTTAGACAAGCATTAGCCCGGGGGGCTAAAATAAAGATGACCCTTGGGATGCGAGACTCCCAAGGGAAAAAGGTAATAGGTCAGGCAAATGGTAAAACCAATGTTGGGCCTTGCTGGAAAAGTCTTATTCAAAGCGAACTGTCAAGGGGGTCCCATAAATCACCCGACCGCGTTAGGGACGCAAAATCCGGGAACATAAGACCGATATGACGTAAACTAGGGCGGCAAGAGTGGAACAAAACACCAGGCATAAGGCCGAGCCTTCCACCCTTTACCAAGTATATAGATTCATTAATTAAATAAGATATATTGTGATATCCCAACAAGTAAACATGTTCCAACAAGGAACAACATCTCCATGTTCCAACAAGGAACAAACTTCGTCTTCACCTGCAACTAACAACGCTATTAGAGGAGCTGAGCAAAGCGGTAACATAGCCAAACAACGGTTTGCTAGGAATGGTGAAAAAGGTTAGAGGCTGACATGGCAATTTGGGATGGCTTGATAAACAGGTAATAGGTAGCGCAGCATAGCGATAGAACGAAGCAACTAGCATAGCAATGATAGTAGTGAGATCCAGGGTAGCGGTCATCTTGCCTGAAATCCCACAAGGAAGAAGAACGAGTCCATGAAGAAGATGAAGCCACGAAGACGAACCAAGCGTAGACGAACGAATCCTCACGATCGCAACGAAACGGGAACTAGCGAGAAGAAGCACACAACAAGGTAAACACACCACACATAGACAAGACATGATGCACAACAATCATGATGCATGACAAGGCTACATAAAGCTACTCATGGCAAAATATGATGCAAACAAGAGCAACACATCAAGGCAAGTTTAAATGAGGCCGGGAACAACATATAACAATTCCGGTAAGTCCTCATATGCAAATTTCGAAATTGGTCCAGATCTGAATAAACCTTTAAGTTCAAGTTGTTAAACAGCAAGTTAAGATGCACCACGATGATCTACACGAAATTCTAGTCAAGTTACATATGAAGTTCATTTAATTCGGAGCTACGGCCTAGAAGATATGAGCAAAACGAGTTAAGCATGGCATTGATGCAAAATGCATACAAACATCAAGAAAACACATCAAAACAAGGATGCAACATGATAATATGAAACTACATTCAAAATCAAGCAAGTTTCATATAGAGCACACTCAAAACGGAGCAACGGTTCAACACATACACATGAAACAAGTTATAGCAACAATCTGTCCAAAACAGCAACTAGGCATATTACAAGCATCAAAACAACATGCTACAGGACATCAACGTAAAAACAAAAGGCATGGGCATGATGTACAGGTAAATCATGACAAAACATGAACACTGAGCTATCTCCAGAAATCACTAGAACATGCTAAAAAACACATGGCAAGATTGCAAATAATAACAGTTTCAGACTTTGGCAGAAATAACATCAGGTTGCAAAGTTTAGAGCTATCAAAAAACATGTTACAGGAACTTATCATGGCAAACAAAGGCATGGCATTATACTACTAAATTCATAGAACGAAAGTCCCTTACTGACCATGAGCCACAAAGGATCATAAAATATGATGGCACCCATGTAAACATGGCAAGTTATATTACAGATTCATACATGGCAGGAACAACAATAAGTAGGCATGTTGGTGAGCTTGAACCACTCACCACAGAGCAATACATGGCATGGAAAGGCAACCAACAGTACGAAGACATGGCATAGAAACTATACATGGCAATAACAACATCATAGCATGCACGGATCAACTACAACAACCTTGGCAAAATTGAATAACATGTAAACAACCTGCCAGGAAACATTTTATATCAAAAGTAGAGCTCGATTGAGTCAAGCTAGAGTGCTCCATAATTGCAAACAAGGGCATGGATGGATAGAGAATAACCATATGTTCAAAACATCCTTACTGAAGTATCTCAAAATAAGCATGGATCTCTCTGTAGCATCAAGTTTACATGGCATAAAAATATCAGCAGAACAGGGGCTGAAATCAGCAACATCATGAAGCCTAGTTTGCATGCTTGTGCTAGTCACCACATAGATCACAAAAATACATGGCATACACCCCTGTAAATATGGCATGGCATATTACAAAACACATGTAGGACTCAAGATCATAGGATGCACACATCAATCATGGCAAAAATGACAAAGAGTGCATGTTCTGATAAGAATCTGAAACTAACATCACATAGCCCTCTTCTAACAGCATTTCGGGCATCAAGATGAGCTCAAATGAAAATGATGCAATGAGCTGAAACGATTTACTCGTCGAGGCGAACAATTTGACATATTAAACGCCCAAAACTGAGCTACGGATGCAGAGTTATGATGCGATGAAAATGGCATGATAATGACAAAAACTGGGGACTTAGTGAAAATATACCCTCCGAAAAGTCAACTCGGGACGGAGATATCCGGGACGCGGGGATCCCGTTTGGTTCAATTCCTGGTGGATCTCGTCCATCTTCCCGGACCTCGTCGGAGATGAACGTGGAGGTGGCCGGAGATGGCCGGAGAGGGCGCGTGAAGGCCGGAGAAGACCGGGGACGACGGATCCGGGGTGGCCCCGGCCGGATCCGGCACCGAGGAGGCCGGGGCGCGGCTCGGGAAGGACGCCGGCGCCGGGCGGGAGCAGCCGGCCGCCATGGCGCGAGGCAGGGCAGGGGACCGCGGGCGGCGCGCGGGAGCCGGGAGGCGGGGGGCGGGCGGCGCGCGCGGCCAGGCGCGGCCGGAGGCGGGGACCGGGCGCCGGGCGAGGCGAGGCGGCGGAGATCCGGTGGCGGCGCTGGGTCGGGTGGCGCGGACGGCGGCGTAGGGCGAGGCGGCGGCGATGCTCGCCGGCGGCGTAGGGCGCTGGTCCGCGGGAATGCGGGCGAGGCACCCGGCGGCGGGGGGGTCGGGCGGGCGGCGCGCGGCGGCGACTGGCTGCTGGCCGGGCTGGGGCCTTGCGGGCAGCGGCGGTGGAGGCGCGAGGCAGGCGACGTGGCGCCGCGTTGGCCGAGGGCGGCGGCGCGATTCGTCCGGCGGCGGACGTGTCCGTGTGAGGAGGGAAAAATCTAGGGTTAGACCGAGAATTTCGGGAGAAGACATATTTATAGATAGAGGAGCTAGGGAGTCCAAATGAGGTGCGGTTTCGCCCACGATCGTGATCGAACGACGAGAGCATGGAAGGAGTTTGCTGGGTTTTGGGCCACTTGGAAGGGGTGTTGGGCTGCACACAAAAGAGGGCTTTACGGTTACCCGGTTAACCGTTGGAGTATCAAACGACCTCCAAATGGCACGAAACTTGACAGGCGGTCTACCAGTGCTATACCAAGGCCGCTTGGCAAGACTCGGACCATTCCGAGATCGTTTAACACCCACACACGAAAAGAGGTAAAAGGGGGCGCCGGGAGACATAGGAGTGCCGGATTGCAAAACGGACAACGGGGAAAATGCTCGGATGCATGAGACGAACACGTATGCAAAATGAAATGCACACGATGGCATGATATGAAATGAAGATTATGACATGGCAAAGTGCAACACGCAAGCACATGACAAGGAAAAGACGGCGAATCACTGGCGGACACCTAGCGCATCGAATCCGGGGTGTTACACCGGCACCCTGCCGGAGGGGGCCATCATGACCGATGGCCATGGAGGAGTATCCCGGAGAGGCCATCATCGCCATGAAGGCCAAGGACCAAAGGGAGAAACTTTCCCCATCTAGGGGGGAGGCCATGGAGGAGGAAGCACAAGGGGGAGAACCTCTCCTCCTCTCTCTTGGTGGCACCGGAGTGCAATCGAGAGGGGAATCATCGCCGCAGTGATCATCTTCATCAACATCACCATCATCATCACCATCCTCATCTCTTTTACGCGGTCCACTCTCCCGCACCCCGTTGTAATCCCTACTTGAACATGGTGCTTTATGCCACATATTATGATCCAATGATGTGTTGCCATCCTATGATGTTTTGAGTAGATATCCTTTGTGTTTGGGTTGATTGATGATCTAGATTGGTACGAGTAGTATGTTTTATTTTGGTGCTGCCCTATGGTGCCCTCCGTGTCGCGCAAGCGTGAGGGATTCCCGCTGTAGGGTGTTGTAATACGTTCATGATTCTCTTATAGTGGGTTGGCGAGTGACTGAAACACTAACCCGAGTAAGGGGGTTGTTGCGTATGGGAATAAACAGGACTTGATGCTTTAATGCTATGGTTGGGTATTACCTTAATGATCTTTAGTAGTTGCGGATGCTTGCTAGAGTTCCAATCATAAGTGCATATGATCCAAGTAGAGAAAGTATGTTAGCTTATGCCTCTCCCTCATATGAAATTGCAATGACGACTATCGCTCTTTTTAATAATTGCCTAGGACAATTCCGCACACCGATCCACCATTATTCCACACTCGTTATTTATAATATTTAGTAATATATTCTAACCTTATGATAACAGCACCTACTTTTATATTTTAGCTCTCCGATATCATGCAAAGTTATCCTCTTCATACCCAAAAGGTAGTTTTATGTCTCGTTTCTGGTTGGAAGCAAGCGTTCGGTATACGTAGAGTCGTATCAGTGGCAAATAGGGCTTGAGAGAATATTGATCTTACCTTTAGCTCCTTGTGGGTTCGACACTCCATACTTATCACTTCCACCTTTGGAAATTGCTATGGTGATTCCCTTCACTTGGGGATTATCAAGCTCTGTTCTGGCGTCGTTGTCGGGGAGCAATAGCGTGGGGTTGATATTCTCGTGTGTGCTTGTTTGGTTTCTTCACAAAGTAGATTTTTTTTCCTTTTTGTTTCTGTTTAGTTGTGGGTGAAACATAAATTTTTTTAAAGAATGAAAATACAAAAAAAAATTACTTGCCTCTCATGCCTAAAAAGTTTTTCAAAAAGAGAAGTGATTGGAAAGTTATGCATTGGAGAAGTGAGGGTCGACCTTGAGCACTTGTGTTCATGCTCACGGAAACAATGTAGAATTTTTCATGATGGAAGTTTATCTGTAAATAATTATCCCCTTGTATATATCCATTGTATTATAAAAATAATGTGCCAAGCTTTGGTTTTAGGATGATTAGATTGCTTGTTTACTATGTGCAGAACAAAAACAGAAACTTTGGCTGTAGCACGCGATTTTACATTTTTTACTGGAAAGTCAAATGGGTCTGAAATTTTTTGCACATTACTTCTGTACTAATTGTTCAAATTGTAAAAATTATTTCCATTTTTGTAGTTACAGAAGTTTGCTAAACTACCAGATTACTACAGACTGTCCTGTTTAAGACAGATTCTGTTTTTGATGCATTGCTTGCTTGTTTTGATGAAACTATCGATTTTCTATCAGTGGATTAAGCCATGGAAAAGTTATATTACAGTAGCTATAATGCAAAAACAAAATATTAATTGGTTTGCACCAGTACTTATAGTAGTGATTTGCTTTGTTATACTGACGGATCTCACAAAGTTTTTGTTAAAGTTCTGTGTGGATGAAGTGCTTGAAGATCGAGGAGCTATCAATATGAGAAGAATAAAGAGAGGCAAGAGTTCAAGCTTGGGGATGCCCAAGGCACCCCAAGTAAATATTTAAGAGTATACTCAAGCATCTAAGCTTGGGGATGCCCCGGTTGGCATCTCATCTTTCTTCTTCAACAATTATCGGTATACCTCAGTTTTTGTTTTGTTCACATGATTTGTGTCCTTTGTGTTTTTATTTTTATTTAAGAACCATGCTAGTATGAGATTTCCCTTCATCAACTTATAGAATACTTCATGTGCTTCACTTATATCTTTTAAGTACGATCTTATAGAATTGCTCTTTGTGCTTCACTTAAATCTTTTGAGTGTGGTTTTATAGAATGCTTCGTATGCTTCACTTATACATTTTGAGCTTGGATATTCGTTATTCTATATTAATTGTAGAATGCTCCATGAACTTCACTTATATATTTTGGAGTACGAATAATACTATCATCTAAAGCGTGTTTGGAAGAGTGTCAACTTTAGGAATTAGTGATTCCGCTATTCCGAATGAGAAGAATTTTGCTTATGTGGAGAGTAGAAAAATTTCTATGCTTGTAGTTAATGAAAAGAATGCTTTATGTGATGGTTATATTGTTAAATTCATTCATGATGCTACTGAAAGTTATTATGAGGGAGGAATACATGCTTGTAGGAGTTGCAATAATATCAAGTTTCCTCTCTATGTGCTTAAAGTTTTGAAGCTATACTTGTTTTGCTTTCCTGTGCTAGTTGATTCTTGTTCCTATAAATTGTGTGCTCGCAAAATCCCTAGGCATAGGAATTTGGTTAGATTAAAATGTGCTAGTCATATTCTTCATGACGCTCTCTTTATATTTCAATTCTTATCTTTTATGTGAGCATCATTGAAATCAGCATGCTTAGCTAAAAGGCATTAAAGAAAAGCACTTGTTGGGAGACAACCCAATATTTACCATTACTGTTTTTGTGTGTTTACATGATTAAGCTATTGTAGTAATCATGTTTTATAGCTTTTGTTTCAATAAAGTGCCAAGTAAGACCTTTGGGAAGACTTGGGTGAAAGTTAATGTGATCTTGCTGTAAAAAACAGAAACTTTGCGCTCACGAGATTAGCTGTCATTTTTACAGAAGATTTCTTTTGAGTTGATTATTTTTGCAGTAGATTAATAGACAAATTCCTCACGTCCACCAATTTAATTAATAATTTTTTTAGTAGCAGATGTATGGTTAGTGTTCAGATCGTTACAGACTGCTCTGTTTCTGACAGATTCTGTTTTAATTGCATAGTTTGCTTGTTTTCTAGTTTCTATGAGTTATATTTATCAATATAAATTGTAGAAATGATATGGTACAGTAGTCATTGCGTGAGAACAATTATGAGTCTTGTCTTTGACAGTACCAAAGTGAATGGTTTACTCTTTATCATACTAACCTATCTCACGAAGTTCCATCATGTGTTATGTGATTGAAGTTTTCAAGCTTTGAGCGAGATATCGATATGAGGAGAATAAGGAGTGTAAGGACCCTAAGCTTGGGGAATCCCAAGGCACCCCAAGGTAATATTCAAGGAAGACTCAAGCGCCTAAGCTTGGGGATGCCCCAGAAGGCATCCCCTCTTTCGTCTTCAAAACTATCGGTATACCTTACTCGGAGCTATATTTTTATTCGTCACATGATATGTGTTTTGCTTGGAGCGAATTTTCAATTTTACTTGTTGTTTGAATAAAATCATTGGATCTGAATTATTGAATAAAAAAGAATCCTCCCATGGCTAGTTAATTATTTGACTACTCAGTGTCCTTCACTATTATCTTTTGGAGTAGTTTGTCATTTACTCATGTGCTTCACGATATCCTATGAGTAAATGGTTGAAAAATTGAATATCATAAAACTGAATTTATATATGTTTCATATGCTTATAACATGGGGAGTAATGACTTCACACATAATAAGTATAGGTAGTAAACTCATTGAAAGTTAGCAAACGTAGAATTGGTCACTTGAACAATTCATGAAAGAATAATGAAGGAAGAGAGATTTCACATATAAATATACTATCTCGGACATCTTTTGTAATTGTGAGCACTCATTAAAATCTGACATGCTAAAAGGTTGATGTTGGACAAGGAAGACAACGTAATGGGTTATGTTTTCTTATATCTGAAATAAAGTATATTGTCATGGATCATCCAACATGTTGAGCTTGCCTTTCCTCCTCATGCTAGCCAAATTCTTTGCACCAAGTAGAGATGCTACTTGTGCTTCCAAACATCCCTTAAACCAGTATTGCCATGAGAGTCCACCATACCTACCTATGGATTGAGTAAGATCCTTCAAGTAAGTTGTCACCGGTGCATGCAATAAAAATTGCTCTCTAAATATGTATGATCTATTAGTGTGGAGAAAATAAGCTTTATACGATCTTGTGATGTGGAAGCAATAAAAGCGACAGACTGCATAATAAAGGTCCCTATCACAAGTGGCAATATAAAGAGACATTCTTTCGCATTAAGATTTTGTGCATCCAACTATAAAAGCGCATGACAACCTCTGCTTCCCTCTGCGAAGGGCCTATCTTTTATTCTTGTCTTATACTTTATGCAAGAGTCATGGTGATCTTCACCTTTCCTTTTTACATTTTATCCATTGGCAAGCACATTGTGTTGGAAAGATCCTGATATATATATATATATATATATATATATATATATATATATATATATATATATATATATCCAATTGTATGTGAGGCATCATGAACTATTATTGCTGATATTACTCTTGAGGTAAAAGGTTGGGAGGCGAATCTATAAGCCCCTATCTTTCTCTGTGTCTGATTAAAACTTTGAACCCATAAATATCGCGTGAGTGTTAGCAATTGTGAAAGACTAAATGATAGTTAAATATGTGAAGTTTGCTAAATCAAAGCTCTGACATAGACTCTTCCTGAAAATAAGATGAATTGTAATTGTTTGATGACTAATAACACGGTTTGTTAGTTTTAAAGAAAGTTTATGATCTATACTTCATGTGAATATCTTGTTACTTGATCATGAAAAGTTTTATGAGATGAGCTACTATTATGACATATAATGATGCTAGAAAAGGTGATTGAAATTATCATTGATCAAACTTGTGCACCTGCTAGCATTCACATTTCATAAATTATTTCTTTTATCATTTACCTACTCGAGGACGAGCAGGAATTAAGCTTGGCGATGCTGATACGTCTCCAACGTATCTATAATTTATGAAGTATTCATGCTATTATATTATCCATCTTAGATGTTTTATATGCATTTATATGCTATTTTATATGATTTTTGGGACTGACCTATTAACCTAGAGCCCAGTGCCAATTCCTGTTTTTTCCTTGTTTTTGAGTTTTACAGAAAAGGAATATCAAACGGAGTCCAGTTGACGTGCCAATTTTTGAAGATTTTTTATGGACCAAAAGAAGACCCCGGAGTAAAAGAGTTGGGCCCGGAGAGTCCCGAGGCTCCCACGAGGGTGGGGGCACGCCCACCGCCCCCCCCCCCCAGGCGCATGGGCCTGCCTCGTGGACGCCTCGGGCACCTCCTTGACGTGAAACCGACACAAAAAATTCCTATAAATACAGAAATCTCGGAAAATTAACCTAGATCGGAAGTTCCTCCGCCGCAAGCCTCTGTAGCCACGAGAAATCAATCTAGGCCCTCTCCGGCACCCTGCCGGAGGGGACCATCATCACCGGTGGCCACGGAGGAGTATCCCGGAGAGGCCATCATCGCCATGAAGGCCAAGGACCATAGGGAGAACCTTTACCCATCTAGGGGGAGGCCATGGAGGAGGAAGCACAAGGGGGAGAACCTCTCCTCCTCTCTCTTGGTGGCACCGGAGTGCCATCGAGAGGGGAATCATCACTGCAGTGATCGTCTTCATCACCATCACCATCATCATCACCATCCTCATCTCTTTTACGCGGTCCACTCTCTCGCACCCCGCTGTAATCCCTACTTGAACATGGTGCTTTATGCCACATATTATGATCCAATGATGTGTTGCCATCCTATGATGTTTTGAGTAGATATCCTTTGTCTTTGGGTTGATTGATGATCTAGATTGGTACGAGTTGTATGTTTCATTTTGGTGTTGTCCTATGGTGCCCTCCGTGTCGCGCAAGTGTGAGGGATTCCCGTTGTAGGGTGTTGCAATACGTTCATGATTCTCTTATAGTGGGTTGGTGACTGACTGAAACACAAACCCGAGTAAGGGGGTTGTTGCGTATGGGAATAAAGAGGACTTGATGCTTTAATGCTATGGTTGGGTTTTACCTTAATGATCTTTAGTAGTTGCGGATGCTTGCTAGAGTTCCAATCATAAGTGCTTATGATCCAAGTAGAGAAAGTATGTTAGCTTATGCCTCTCCCTCATATGAAATTGCAATGACGACTATCGGTCTTGTTAATAATTGCCTAGGACAATTCCGCACACCGATCCACCATTATTCCACACTCAGTATTTATAATATTTAGTAATATATTCTAACCTTATGATAACAGCACCTACTTTTATATTTTAGCTCTCTGATATCATGCAAAGTTATCATCTTCATACCCACAATGTAGTTTTATTTCTCGTTTCTAGTTGGAAGCAAACGTTCGGTATACGTAGAGTCGTATCAGTGGAAGATAGGGCTTGAGAGAATATTGATCTTACCTTTAGCTCCTTGTGGGTTCGACACCCCATACTTATCACTTCCACCATTGGAAATTGCTGCGGTGATTCTCTTCACTTCGGGATTATCAGGGACCTTTTCCTTCCTCTAATGGGTATACACATATTGTGGTTGTTGTTGATTATGTTACTAAGTGGGTAGAAGTTATTCCAACTAGTAGTGCAGATCATAACACTTCCATTAAGATGCTTAAAGAAGTTATTTTCTGGATGTTTGGAGTCCCAAGTTATTTAATGACTGATGGTGGTTCACACTTTATTCTTGCTGCTTTCTGTAAAATGCTTGCTAAATATGATGTTAACCATATAATTGCATCACCCTATCATCCTCAATCTAGTGGTCAAGTTGAACTTAGCAATAGAGAAATAAAACTAATATTACAGAAAAATGTTAATTGGTCTCGAAAGAATTGTTCTAAGAAATTAGAAGATGCACTTTGGGCCTACAGAACAGCTTATAAAAATCCTATGTGTATGTCTCCCTATAAAATGGTTTATGGAAAAGCTTGTCATTTTCCTCTTGAGTTAGAACATAAAGCATATTGGGCAATTAAAGAACTCAACTATGATTTCAAACTTGCCGGTGAAAGAGGTTATTTGATATTAGCTCCTTAGATGAATGGAGAACCCAAGCTTATGAAAATGTCAAATTATTCAAAGAAAAGGTTAAAAGATGGCATGATAAAAGAATCCAAAAGCGGGACTTCAAAGTTGGAGAATATGTTCTTTTGTACAACTCTCGTTTCAGATTCTTTGCAGGAAAACTTATCTCCAAATGGGAAGGACCATACATCATCGAGGAGGTTTATCGCTTTGGAGCTATCAAGATTAATAATGCCGAAGGTACTAACCCGAAGGTGGTCAATGGTCAAAGAATTAAACACTATATCTCAGGTACGCCTATTAATGTTGAAAGCAATATTATCCAAACCATGACACCAGAGGAACACATAAAAGAAACCTTCGGAACACTCCAGAATCACGAAAAAGAGGAGATACATGATACGGTAAGTAAACGGAATTCGAAAATCCGCAAAATATATTTTCTGTTAGTTTTGGAATATTACAAAAATTAGGAAAATAAGAAACCACCCAGAAGGCAACTGAGGAGGGCACAAGACACCAGGGCGCGCCTGGGCCCCTGTCGCGCCCAGGTGGGTTGTGCCCACCTCGGAAACCTTCCCGACTCCGTTTTCCTCCCGTTTGCTTGTTTCCCAAGATAAAAAATCTTTATATACCTCCTGAACGTTTTGACCACTGTATAGCGGAGAAATCTTCCGTTCTTCTTTGTTGTTGTTTTTCTGGCAGATCTGAAAATATGTCATCTCAAGATTCAGAGGAAGAGAGCCCTGTTTCTTACCAGCCATTGGACACAAATATCTTCAAGAAGACTTTTCCCTGTATGTAGTTTACTGATGAGGACGATGAAAATGAACCTATTCCTCCCAGTTTCCTGAAGGAAAGCAAGCAAGCATTATGCAAGAGGATATTAAAGCTTGAGATGGAGAACAATGAGTTGAGGATAGATAATTTTACCCACCGACGTAAGCTGGAGAAAAGGATAAGCCCGCTACTACATCACCACCACCATCATCATCTTCTCCAACAAAAAAAACTTGAGTGCATGGTATGAGCACTCCCCTTGGCTTGTGCCAAGCTTGGGGAGGTGCCCTGGTATTGTATCACCACCACTATCTTTGTCTTTATCTATTTTTAGTTCGATCCTTAGTTATCCTTTGGTTTAGTTCAATAAAAGTTTAGTTCGATCCTTTCTTTTCGAGTGCTTGCTTGGTAATCTACCTATATATGTAATCGTGTGTGAGATATATAATGAAGTTTAGTTTGAGTTATGTTTCCTTTTTCTTATGTTTCAATAAAAAGAAGGGAAAATAAATGAAAAAGATCATATGCTAATCTTATGGTCAGTAATGACATCACATAAGGAAATGTATAAGTGGTAAAATTTATTGGAGATTGACAAATATAGCATTGGTCAATGATGCAATTCATGAAAGAATTAATAAGGGAAGAGAAGATTCACATGCAAATACACTATCTTGGACATCTTTTATGATTGTGAGCCCCCATTAAATATTATATGCCAAAATTGTTGACATTGGACAAGGAAGACAACGTAATGATTTATGTTTGTTCATATTCACATAGAAGTTATATTGTCATAGATCCTTCAACATGTAGAGTGCTTGCTCAATATCTTTGCTAGCCAAAAATTCCGCATTATGTAGAGATACTACTTATGCATCCAAAAACCTTGAACCCAAATCATGCCTTGAGAGGCCACCATACCTACCTATGGATTGAGTAAGATCCTTCAAGTAAGTTGTCATCGGTGCAATAAGGCAATAAAAATTGCTTATAATGTGTTGGATCATTTACTGTAAGAGAAAATTGAGCGTTGTACGAACTTGTGATGGCAAAATAATAAAAGCGGCAGACTGCATAATAAAGGTTGCCATCATAAGGGGCAATATAACGTGACGTTCTTTTGCATTAAGGGATTTGGCATACAAACAAAAATCGCATGGCAACCTCTGCTTCCCTCTACGATGGGCCTATCTTTTACTTTTATGTATTTACTTTTATGCAAGAGTCAAAGTATTCTTCCTTATTCCTTTTTATTTTCTCTTTTTGCAAGCATCAGGTGGTGAGGAAAGATCTAGGCACATATATCTAGTTGGATATGAGTGAGCATTTTTTATTATTGTTGACATCACCCTTGAGGTGAATACATTGGGAGGCGAAACTATAAGCCCCTATCTTTCTGTGTGCCCGATTGAAACTTTTTGTTCATGGGTATGCTGTGAGTGTTAGCAATCATAGAAGATTATATGATGGTTGAGTATGTGAACTTGCATAAAAGGCTCCGACACATGACCCTTTCTGAAAATATGATGAATTATAGTTGCAAAGTTGACTAACACTACTGCAGGATGCTGCTAACGCGACACTACAATCAGAGACCCTTCGAGAAAGTGAGTGCGATGCCATAATCGCAAACGGTGGTGTCTGAAAACCGTCTGAAATGTACAAAACGTTTGCGATGACAGATGCATCAAACATGGTTCAGGTTTTAGTTGCGTGTGCGATGAAGGGCATACAGTTCAGTTCAATTAACTGTTTGCGATGAGGAGGAACAAAATAAACGGGCAACCAGATGAAGGCGTGTGCGATACACAGCATATGGTTCACTCGGATGAACTGTTTGTGATTAGGCAACACAAAAGAAACGGGCAGCCAGATGAAGGTGTGTGGGATATACAGCATACGGTTCACTCGGATGAACTGTTTGTGATTAGGCAAGAGAACATAAATGGTTCAATATAACAAGATGTGTGTGATACGCGACAAACAGGTCTGTAATTAGAAATGTGTGCGAAGACCGATAATAACGCAGAAGATTGCTTCTAATAAGACGTATGTGATATGCTTTGTCTACACAACATCTATTGGCCATTGTGGGATGGGCGGTCATCCAGATACGCCATAAGGATGTGAAGAGGCATTCCTATCAGCAAGGACTAGCTGTTCCACCAGTAGCTCATGTAAGAAAACTATCAAGTTAAGTGTGCTCAAGCTGGAGCCACCATCGGATGGGTGACTGGATGGGAAGTTGTTTCGATGTTAAGGTAGGTGATGGGATGGGTCATTTCGGTCAATGACCGAAATGCCCCATTCCCTCAGCTAATTTAACCTCAAGGTCCTTGTTTTTCTAACACATGTTAAAGAAGGTATGCGGCATTACTTTTTGACAATGTGCGATACGTGGCATACAATTGATCCATCCGACCTATTTGTGATGGAATAGTCCGTGTGTGTTGTGTGCAAACGCTTGCTAGTATTCAACCGTTTGGGATTGATGAAGTCATCACCGACGGGTTCCCTAGTGTGGTCCGTGTTCATCTGATCATCATCTATGACGTGTGCTAGCTCGATGCTAAGTTTCCATTAATTGATGGCGTTTTATGAACGCGCCACCGTTTCCCGCCATTTCCTCACCTTTTTCCCGCCACCCTGCTATATTGCGCATAGGGGGTGTGCGACGCACGGAGGCGACAAGCGCAGCCTATAGCACATCCGCCTTTTCCAAGCATGCCAACCCACCAAAGCGCCGCCTCTGCCATCAACCTCGTCGACGAGGAAAACGAGCAGGCGCCACGGCCCGTCGAGGCCGAGGCGCTACTCGGCAACGCGATGGACGATGATGTGATGCGCAGCATCGCCAGGGTTGAGCAGACCTTTGGCGCATGGTGCTTGAGCGCTGCGGATCAAGATAGGCATGTCAGCGCCGACAGGCTGCAGCTCGCCGCAAAACATGATTGATGGCGCGCCACAGAGCAAGCTAGGCGCGTCCGCGCCGATAGGCTTCGCCTTGCCGCACGGCGAGACCATTGGAGCGCCGCAGAGCAAGAGGCGAGGTGCACCGCACAGCAACAGTGGATCCATCGGTGCTTGCCTGCTGTCGACACGACGTCGCAGCTGGGTACACGTCCCGTCCGTTCCCCCATTCCTCGCTGGGAGTGGGCAGAGGCCCTCGGCGCCGTACTTGCACCAGAGGCCGGCCACGCCGTACTTGCACCGGACGCCCACTGTGTCGTTCGCGTGGGTGCTGCCGTTCGCCTTGTCTGCGGCCCGCTGGATACCAACACGCTGGTCCATAGGATTGACCGCCTCCTTGGCCCAGGTGTCCACCTGGGCGCAATAGAGGAACATGGCCGTCGCATCCTCGAGCTGGTGATCTCCGATGAAATAGCCAACTTGGAGCTCGAGATCGTGCTCCAGATGTACCTCGAGCGTGTCGACCGCTTGGACGAATGCCTGCACGACTTCAGGCAGAGCCAACAGCTACCCTAGGCAAGGGCTGATGGTCATGGTCTCATGCACGCGTTTTATTTTGGAAAGTCGTTTTGATGTGGATAGCTATGTGTTCACAGCAATCATAGTATTGCTCTGTTTTTTGCCCTGTTTCAATGTGTGTACTCTGTTTTCCATTCTTATATGTTCTGTTTCAATGTGTGTATATACGCTTTCCATTCTGTATATGTGGATGATAACAGCTAGATTCAAATGAGTATACAAAACAGATAGAAAATGGAATTCATAATGTATATATATATATATATATATATATATATATATATATATATATATATATATATATATATATATATGATTGTTCATTAGATCATCACATAATATGTATATATAATATAATATCATCACATATACGTGATGATACTTAACTACTAGGTAAAATGCAACATTGAAAACAAACAATACTAAAACTAATAATCCCTCCTGGGGCCAGTATTCCGGCAGCCCCTCGCCAGCAGCTCCCTGGTGCGTGGTGTCTTCCCAGTGTAGAGGCAGTACTCCGACTCTCCGCCTCACAACCCTTGATGTACCGATCTGCCTCTTGCCATTTTGTTGGGCGCCCACTGGAGCTCCTTGTTGGTGGCACGCTTGAGATTATCGGCCCACCTCCATGCAGCGATGAGGCGCCCAACGCCTATGACCTTCCTCGCGAAGTACCCGTCTTTGTACACCTCCTCGGCACGACGACGCACCCGCCCCCAAAGCTCCGCCGCCTCCTTTTTCCAGGCGGCATCACGGGCTTCATGGGCCGCCTGGTACCTCGCTTCCTCCTCCGCCATCTCATTCTTGAATGCCACTTTCCTGGATTTCTTAGCCGGCGGCAGCGACTTCCATAATCAAAGATTGTACTGGCCCCAAAACCAATCCAAAGTTTGGAGGTCCAGCGCAACCTCGTCAGGCGGCGCGTAGGGGTCCTCATCGCAGATAATCGAGTGAGAGTCCTCGGGGGGCGGTGACTCCTTGTCGGCGCGTGGGCAGACCGGCGGCACCATGGCAGAGATTTGAGAGAGAGAGAGAGAGTGAGAGAGAGGGCGAGCAAGGGGAGGATGTAGATGAGAATGCAGGCGGGACGACGTGAGCAAGGTAGTATTTATTGGCGACCGGAATCTAGATCGACGGGGACAGTACACACGCCGGTCGCCGGATTTACGAGTACTGTAGTTTGAATTACACACAATTCCCGCAGCAAATCCGTGTGTGAACATAATAGATGAAGGTTTCCAATACAGAACTGTGTCTGATTAATGATCCCCGTCAATCACCTACCAAACCTCGAGCCGCGAGATAGAGTGCCAATCGTGTGGGGGCCGGTTGTCTTGCCAGATCTTTACATTTTCTTTTTTGAACACCAGATATTTACATCGTCTAATGATTTTTTAACTCGCACACAAGTACACAAAAATATGATTTTTCAAACCGTTTTGGTTAGGCGTTGCATGTAGATGTAGTTCAAATTTGAATTACGGTCATTAAATTGTTAGAAAATCACTTACATGTCTTTAAAAGGTCAAATGACCCCTGAAAATTTCCAAATTTTCACATGAGAGTTGAATTAGTACACGTTAAACGTAGGAAAAAATTTGAAGGTCGTAAGAGGAAGCTATCTCCTGTCCGTCAGCAAGCATGCATTGTTCCCTCTCGGAACCACGAACCTTCCAGTGAGTTGCTCCGGTTTGTGAGGGGTGTGTGTCCAAACTTTCATCAAACATGCCTACTTTTTTACCACATCATCTTGGTGGCATGACATTAAGTCAAGCAAGATTCATGTTTTCTGATCATTTTTTAATTTTTTGGAATTAAAATGCCATGGCATGCACTCCATGCATGTGCCCATGCCTTGACACCAATATGTTTGAAAATTCCTTTGAATTTACTGCACATGGAATTAACTCGCACACAAGTACACAAAAATATGATTTTTCAAACCGTTTTGGTTAGGCGTTGCATGTAGATGTAGTTCAAATTTGAATTACGGTCATTAAATGGTTAGAAAATCACTTAAATGTCTTTAGAAGGTCAAGTAACCCTTGAAATTTACCAAATTTTCACATGACAGTTGCACGTTAAACGTAGGAAAAAATCTTAAGGCTGTAAGAGGAAGCTATCTCCCGTTCGTCATCAAACGTTCATTGTTCCCTTTTGGAACCACGAACTCTTCTATCAAGTTGCTCCGGTTTGTGAGGGGCATGTGTCCAAACGTTCGTCAAACATGCCAATTTCTTTACCACATCATCTTGGTGACATGACATTACATCAACCAAGGTTTCATGTGTTTCTGATCATTTTTCTATATTTTTTTGAATTGAAATGCCATGTCACTCCATGCATATGTATGCATGTGTCCATGTCGTGAGACCAATAAGTTTGAAAATTCCTTCTAATTTACTGCACATGGAATTAACTCGCACACAAGTACACAGATATGATTTTTCAAACCGTTTTGGTTAGGCGTTGCATGTAGATGTAGTTCAAATTTGAATTACAGTTATAAATGGTTATAAAATCACTTAAATGTCTTCTAAAGGTCAAATGACCCCTAGAATTTTCAAAAATTTCACATTACAGTTGTAGTAGTGCATGTTAGACGTAGAAAAAATTTGAAGGCCGCAAGAGGAAGCTATCTCCCGTTCGTCATCAAACATGCATTGTTCCCTCTCGGAACCACGAACCTTCAAGCGAGTTGCTCCGGTTTGGTGAGGGGTGTGTGTCCAAACTTTCGTCAAACATGCCAATTTCTTTACCACATCATCTTGGTGGCATGACATTAAATCAAGCAAAGTTTCATGTTTTTCTGATCATTTTTTAATTTTTTGGAATTAAAATGCCATGGCATGCACTCCATGCATGTGTCCATGCCTTGTAACCAATATGTTTGAAAATTCCTTCGAATTTACTGCACATGGAATTAACTCGCACACAAGTACACAAAAATATGCTTTTTCAAACCGTTATGGTTAGGCATTGCATGTAGATGTGGTTCAAATTTGAATTACTGTCATTAAATGGTTAGAAAATCACTTAAATGTCTTTAAAAGGTCAAATGACCCCTGAAATTTACGTTTTAACATGACAGTTGTATTAGTGCATGTTAAACGTAGGAAAATTTTGAAGGACGTAAGAGGAAGCTATCTCCCGTTCATCATCAAACATGCATTGTTCCCTCTCGGAACCATGAACCTTCTAGCGAGTTGCTCCGGTTTGTGAGGGGTGTGTGTCCAAACATTCGTCAAACATGCCAATTTATTTACCACATCATCTTGGTGGCATGACATTACATCAACCAAGGTTTCATGTTTTTCTGATCATTTTTCTATTTTTTTTGAATTAAAATGCCATGTCACTCCATGCATACGTATGCATGTGTCCATGTCGTGAGACCAATATGTTTGAAAATTCCTTCTAATTTACTGCACATGGAATTAAATCGCACACAAGTACACATATATGATTTTTCAAACCGTTTTGGTTAGGCGTTGCATGTAGATGTAGTTCAAATTTGAATTATGGTCATTAAATGGTTAGAAAATCACTTAAATGTCTTTAAAAGGTCAAATGACCCCTAGAATTTTCTAAAATTTCACATTACAGTTGTAGTGGTGCACGTTAGACATAGAAAAAATTTGAAGGTCGTAAGAGGAAGCTATCTCCCGTTCGTCATCAAACATGCATTGTTCCCTCTCGGAACCACGAACCTTCTAGCGAGTTGCTCCGGTTTGTGAGGGGTGTGTGTCCAAACTTTCGTCAAACATGCCAATTTCTTTACCACATCATCTTGGTGGCATGACATTACATCAACCAAGGTTTCATGTGTTTCTGATTTTTTTGGAATTAAAATGCCATGCCACTCCATGCATATGTGTCCATGTCGTGATACAAATATGTTTGAAAAATTTCTTCTAGTTTACTGCACATGGGATTAACTCGCACACAAGTACACAAATATGATTTTTCAAACCATTTCGGTTACGCTTGCATGTAGATGTAGTTCGCATTTGAATTACGGTCATTATATGGCTAGAAAATCACTTAAATGTCTTTAAAAGGTCAAATGACCCCTAGAATTATCAAAAAAATCACATTACAGTTGTAGTAGTGCATGTTAGACGTAGAAAAAAATTTGAAGGCCGTAAGAGGAAGCTATCTCCCGTTCGTCATCAAACATGCATTGTTCCCTCTCGGAACCATGAGCCTTCTAGTGAGTTGCTCTGGTTTGTGAGAGGTGTGTGTCCAAACTTTGGTCAAACATGCCAATTTTTTTACCACATCATCTTGGTGGCATGACATTACATCAACCAAGGTTTCATGTGTTTCTGAATTTTTTTAATTTTTTGGAATTAAAATGCCATGTCACTCCATGCTTAATTGTGTCATAGCCGTTAGACCAATGTGTTTGAAAATTCCTTCCAATTTACTGCACATGGAATTAAATCACACACAAGTACATGAAATATGAGTTTTCAAACCGTTATGGTTAGCTGTTGCATGTACATGTAGTTCAAATTTCAATTACAGTCATTAAATGGCTAGAAAATCACTTAAATGTCTTAGAAGGTCAAATGACCCCTGAAATTTTCCAAAATTTGACATGACAGTTGTATTAGTACTACAAAATTTCTCGTCCATTTAAAACACCATCCGTTGGCACTTTATTCCAAATTTATCTTTCACAGCTAATAAAAAATATCTACAACATCACACATAGTTGTTTTCTAGGAACCGTTTACGATGGTCGCGTCCCCCTGAGCGCCGCCACCTAGGCCGGGAGTGCCGCCGCATCCGCATTGAGCGCGGCCGCTTCTGCCGAGTGGGCGTCTGCGGCAGCCGACAGGGCAGCTGCAGCAGCCGAGACGGCTGCAGCTGCTGCTGCGACGGTGGCTGCAAACGCCGAGAGCGCTCGAGCTGCCGTCCGTGCCGCTGATGTCGCCCTGGCTCGGGTCGAGGCCATCCACGCCAAGATCGAGGATGCACCCGCCAAGATATTCTAGGCCACCTCGGACTCCAGCATGCAACCCATGTCTGAAAAGGCGACGGTGGCCATGGAGCACCTGCTTCCACATGAGGTCGCCGAGCGGGAGCTGGAGATGCAGGAGGCGGCGGAGATCAAGGAGCGCCGGGTGGAGGAGTTGCGCGTTGCTACGTCCATTTTGCATCATGCTCTTATATTGATATTTATTGCATTATGGGCTGTTTTTACACATTATGTCACAATAGTTATGCCTATTCTCTCTTATTTTACAAGGTTTACATGAAGAGGGAGAATGCCGCAATGGAATTCGGGCCGAAAAGGAGCAAATATTAGAGACCTATTCTGCACAACTCCAGAAGTCCTGGAACTTCATGGAAGTCATTTTTGGAATTAATCAAAAATACTGAGCGGAGAAAGTACTAGAGGGGCCCACACCCTGGCCACGAGGGTGGGGGCGCGCCGTACCCCCCTGGGCGCGCCCCCTGCCTAGTGGGCCCCCTGGCAGGCCTCCGGTGCCCATCTTCTGCTATATGAAGGCTTTTACCCTGGAAAAAATCATAAGCAAGCTTTCGGGAAGAAACTTCGCCGCCACGAGGCGGAACCTAGGCGGAACCAATCTAGGGCTCCGGCGGAGCTGTTCTACCGGGGAACTTCCCTCCAGGAGAGGGAAATCATCGCCATCGTCATCAGCAACGATCCTCTCATCGGGAGGGGTTCAATCTCCATCAACATCTTCACTAGCACCATCTTCTCTAAAACCCTAGTTCATCTCTTGTATCCAATCTTTGTCCCAAAGCCTCAGATTGGTACCTGTGTGTTGCTAGTAGTGTGGATTAATCCTTGTAGTTGATGCTAGTTGGTTTATTTGGTGGAAGATCATATGTTCAGATCCTATATGCATATCAATTACCTCTGATTATGAACATGAATATGATTTGTGAGTAGTTACGTTTTGTAACATCCCAAGATTCTAAATTTCGGAATGTTATATTAAATAGATAGTTTTGATTTGCTTGTGTGAAATTGAGTGAAATTCGGAACTTTTTGAGAGTTAAATGAGAGGGAATAAAAGGACTTTCCCAAACTTTCACCTTTGCTTTCTGATCTACATGAATTCAAATTCTTTTCATCACAAAACCCTGGAGTGAAGCTAATATGACTTCATCCATTTAAATAAATGATAAAGGATTTTGAAAATATTTGAATTCCATTTGAAAATATTTCCAATTCAGAAACTTTATGCAACTCAATGATTTTCACGAGAGAAGATAAAATGACTTCTTCAAAACATAAGAAATATGAGTTGGGAGTTTAAAAGAATTAAATTCAAAGTCCTTTTGAAATTATTTTCAATATGGAATTATTTACGTTTTATTCAAATTATTTTCTCCAAAAATAAAATATATGGAAATTAGGGTAAAATGATTCCCTATAATAGAAAATAGGAGAAAAATAAATTTGAAATTAGTTTGGTATTTTTAAAATGATTTTTACTGGAGTTTACTAGACTAGTAGCACTCTTTGCTTTATTAGAATTCTTGTGGATTTTATTTGATGCTAGAAAAATGTTCAAGTCGTAGAAAATATTTTTTTGAAAATTTTGATATATTATTTGCCTATAGTATATTTTTATTTTATATCCTTTTATTATTTCTTTTTTCTGCTAATTGATTTTAAAAAAAACTTCCCTCCGCCGAACTGGGCCGGCACCGCTCCTGCGAGGCCGAGGCCCAGCCCAGCCGGCCCGTCCGCCTCGCCACCGAGCTCGAGACGGAGTCCCGAGCGCTGCCGCAACCGTCGCCGCCTTGACGTCCGTGAGTCGCCCGGAGTCCTCCGCCGCCTTACCCCTCCTCCAAGGCCACCACATCCCCTCCCCTACTATAAAGCCGCCACCCCGGGCCCCGCTCCTCTCCTCGCATTGCGTCGCCGCCGCTCACGTAGCATCGCCGCCGCATCTCGTCGCTACATGCCGCCGCAACCACCGCCGTCGCTTTGCCCCGCTTCGCCTCGCCACAAGATCCGCCACCTCGCTGCCGGAGCCGCTGCCGGCGATCCCGCCGTCGCCAAGCCTGTCGCTTGCCACTGAGATCTGCCGGAAAACTGCCGCCGTTGGTTTTCCGCCAAAAACCGCCAGACCACCGAACCGGTAATAAACCGCCCCGGTCCGGTTTATTTTCTTTTTAGGTTTTCTTCGATTTTCCTTTTAGCCAGTTTTATTTTTTAGATAAGATTATTTTAGTGAATGTTAATTAGTTAGTTCTGTTAACGAACAGTTTTCGTTTGTTAGACTTCATTAGCGAACGTTCGTTCAGTAGGATTTTTCTTTTTTCTTTTTAATTTCTGCCAGGGACCTATTTGTAGTTTTATTTTTACAAATTAGTCCCTCTGTTCCAAACCATCACAACTTTTCGCCCGTTTATCCAAATCCAATGGAACCAACGCCCACTTCTTCATTACGATCCCCTCTTTCCAGTAAAACAACTTAAACATGTTTTTGAAGTTTTAAAATTTGAATTCAAATAGATTTGTAATTGAACTTTGTTTGATCATAACTTGAGTTTTATAACTCTGATTTAGTTGATTCTTTTGCAAATCGAAGCTCTTGACCTAAACTTTCTGATAAGGCCAAATTCACATAATTTTGGTACTGTGAGAAATTGTTTTATGCAGCAAGAGTTATTTTCTTGGTTTTGATGTTTTCCGAATTGTCTTCTTCGTTCATTCTGATCTTTTGAGTGATTGCTTATGTGTGGTTACTATTGCTTGCTCATGATAGATTGAACGGAGTGTGACGAGTAGAACTATCAGGAGTTATGAGTGCGAATCATCTTCATCATCAGTACAAGGCAAGTTCACACTTTGATCATAACCCTTTTCATACCTAGTTTTTATGCATTAGTTTCAACCCTCAAACATTGCATGAGTAGGCTTGATAACATGTGGGTATTGGGAAGTAGTTGATGAGGTAGGAACCTATTATCCTGCATTCAAACCTTGGGAGTTACTTCTACGTTATGCTTATACTGCTATGCTATGCTCGTAGACGTGGATTGGGTTTGAGTGTAACCATGACAGATGTGATATTATTATCTAATGGTTAACTTAAGTTGGCTACTTTAATACACATCTGGGTGGATTGGTTGGGGCACCCTGGAGCACCCAGTGGTTTTCCCGGGCACCTGGAGAACCCAGTGCTTGCCCAAGGGGATCCCGGAGGACCCGTGTGATCACCCTATGGAATGCCACCCAGGCTCAAAGGGATCATAAGATTATTCATGCTAGAAACTTCCGTGTGCAGCCACAAGCTATTATGGGCTCTAGCATAGTTGAGTATGTTGCATGACCTCTTCCAGTGGTAGGCTAGCAGATGTAGGGGATATAGGTTGGTACTGTCTACCCGGGGTTAGAGTTAATGCTTCTGAAAGACTGTGTCTCGGTCATCCGTTTCTCAAACACCATGTAGTGCGAGAAATCCAATGGAGAAGATCGAGTCTTGTGGGGAAAAGTGCGCAAACCTCTACAGAGTGTACAAACTAATCATGATTAGCCATGTCCCCTGTTATGGACATCTTGAGTATCTGGTTCTTGAATTATCCTGTTGATCTCGTCACTTTACTTAATTAATTTTTTGGGTTGTTAACTTTTAATTGGGATTGAGTTGGAGGAACCTTCTCAACATTTTTTCAACAAACTTTGTAGTTAAATAAAATATATTCCTTTGATGTAGGAAAAATTGGCTTTTCGCAAAAAACATTATAACATAGAGCTTTCCACCAGCCAAATATGCATGTAGTGATAGCTGTTTTTCATCATTATCCTATGGTGTGAATTTGCCAGTACATTCAATGTACTGACCCTTTGTGGCTGCAACGTCTCATGTTGCAGGAACCGTACGGCGAGTAAGTGATACGTTAGGGTTACGATTTCTACACTCTACTTTGTCGTTGGTGTTGATGGGAATCCACAACCTTGTTGTTACTTCCGCTATTTGGATTGAGGTAATAGTATTTACGTTACTTTATACATGTGATTTACCTTTGTTATAAATCCTCGAGTATTGTGTGTGTCAACCGATCTAGGGATGACACTTAAGCACAGAGACTTGACCGTCTGAGGTGGGGTCGCTAAAAGATGGTATCAGAGCACATGTTGACTGTAGGACATGACCCTAGAAACTGGCAAGCCCATAGGAAAGATTTTTTTTCTCTACTACTTCATTTTCAAAAAAGATCTTTTACCTCTCCTCTCTTCTGAGCTTATTCAAATATTCCCTTTAGTGAGACTATACCCCTTTCCCCTTTTGACCACACGAAGATACAACTGATGAGACCACTCCAAGAAGATATCAGACAACTAAGACCACTTTGGAATGAAGAAAATTTTACCGTGTAATTGGAAAACTACAACGGTTGAAGACTCCAAAGACTAGGAGAATTTTAAGGCACTGAAGAATTCCCGATTTGTATGACCTAGGAAGGCTACCTTATGGAACTTGGCAGACTATGGAAGTTGTCAATACCCGAGATCAAGGTGTATCGAAGAAAGACCGGAATACTCTGAAGAATTCCAGATTTGTTTGACCTAGGAAGGCTACCCTTATGGAACTTGGCAGACTATGGAAGCTGTCAATACCCGAGATCAAGGTGTATCAGAGAAAGACCAGAATATGGAGCATTAGAACTCAAATTTTTTGTCAGGAAACCCAAGACAGGAGAGATCAATTATGGAATTAAAGCTCATGGCAGTAACATGGGCATAGACATGGCTAACCATGGTGTTATCGCCCGCTTATGCTATTGTCACCGTGCTGAAATAAGCATGCATTTATTCAAAAGGATTGGATGGTAGAAGGCTGATGGAGCATCTATTAGCAAAGGATGCGGTTTTATCCTTAGCTGGTGTATCACCAGGATCTGGAGTATTACATCAAGAAGTTTAAGGTGGACCTTTAGGAAGTCATATTTGACAAAGAAGTATTTTGTGAAGAACTCAGGACCCAGAAGCTGAAAGTAGCCAAGCTGGAGGAGTAAAACCTCGAGATACCGGAGATTCATCAGGAACTGAAGGACAGTAGGACATGGTTCATGCCAAGGATGTTGAAACCCATAAGTTTGGAACGCAACTCCAGATTATTAAAGGACGTCATGAGAGACTTCACTTCAACAGAGATGATCTGGCAAAAGGACTTGATAAGGACAAGCACGATCGGAAGAAGCCATTGGAGGCATGAACAATACTTGAAGAGTTTGATGACTTTAAAAATTTATTGACCTTTAGAAGACCAACTCCTGTTATATACCCACGTTAGATGCGACGATTGTGAGCTGTCATTTGTTGATGTTTTTCCGACAGCCACAAAATAAGATCTGTCTTTTCAAAAACTATTGTTTGTATTGTGTGCATCCCTCTCTATCTCTCTCATCTCACCCCAAACCCATGGACCCAATAGAGGATGAATGGAGATGAGCTTGTATTTTCTGGACCGAGGAGTCAATTGGAGTCAGACCGATGGATTCAGAACATGGAGGACCACATGGATAATAACCCTATAGCCGGAAAAGATATGACCCAGCATGCTCTTCGGTGCTTTGAAAGAGGTGCTACTACTTGGTGGAGGATGTACCAAACCATCAATGGATGGCAAGGAGTAACCATTTGGAAAGAATTTAAGTTGACTTTGCCAAATTCTCGTCTTGTGTCCCAGAAATTGAAGCCTTATGGAAATGTTATGAAGAAACCTTGTGCATGCAAGCTCTGTGGAGAAATAGGACACAACCATAAAGAACACAAGGATGAATGCCCTCATTGTGAAGAAATAAACCCAGCTGAAGAATGCCCAACTAGGCAGATTACTTGTTTCTTGTGTGAAGGGACTACCCACTACCCTGCTCAGTGTCACATTTACCCCATGGTACAAAGAACCATGCAGCAGAAGAAAGAAGTAATGAAGGGATCCCTCATGGAAATTTTAGAAGAACCTGTAATGGAGGAAGAGGTGGAGAACACACCTAAAGAAGAACCAATTAAACCATGCACCAAGTTTTGCTATTCGTGTGGAGAAGAAGGACACATCTCCCAGAATTGTCGGAATGGGGACCTAGTAGAATTCCCAAGAGAGGAAGTAGAGCATGACCCACAGGAGATAGAAGCCCTGATTGGAACGGAAAAGTCCAGGAAGAGAAATAGATTGGATTCCAGGAAGGACCTGAGTCATATCACATGTTTCAGGTGCAAAGATTCAGGGAACTATTTCAGCGATTGCCCAAAAAGGAAGCCGAGGACCAAAGGAGGCTATGTGATCACAAGGAAACCTTGAGAAGTGTCAGGAGCAATATGTTTTCGTTGCAATGAAGCACTAGTAGAAAAGGGAGCAATGACCCAGGCCTGCTCAGCCCATTAGTCCCGGTTCTGCCATGAACCGGGACCAATGGAGGTATTTGTCCCGGTTCGTGAGCCCAGGGGGCCGGCCGGGCCACGTGGGCCATTGGTCCCGGTTCGTCTGGCCCTTTTGGTCCCGGTTGGTGGGACGAACCGGGACCAATGGGCCTCGCTCCTGGCCCACCATCATTGGTCCCGGTTGGTGGCATGAACCGGGACCAATGGCTTCCCTTTAGTCCCGGTTCATGCCATGAACCGGGACCAATAGTGTTGCCTATATATACCCCCCGCGTAAGAGCAGAACACACTGCTCTGTTTTTTGTCTTAGCCGAGGGGAGAGGGCTTGGTGGCGCTCTAGCTCACCTCTTATGCACACAAGGTGTTCGATGGAATGCCCGAGCCACACTACTTAAGTTTTCTCCTCTCCAAGCTCGACCTCCAAGCTCCATTTTCCTCAATATTTGTCTAGGTTTAGCGGTCCGTCACGCTCCGTCCCCGTCTTCACCGCCGTCGATCACCCGCGCCGATCTCATCGCCGGCACCACCGTGGTGAGCCTCTTGTTCTTATCTTCTTTCTAAAAGGAAAAATATTCTTACTTGTATGTTTAGATAGATACTTGTATTATTTTCTCACTTTTATTATTGCATCTTATATAGTGCGATGGTTTTGGTCTCCGCCCACGTCGGCCCTCGTCCTGTTTATGATTCGGATGTGGTATATATTATCTTTTCATAACTATTGGTTCATTTATTGTTTATGAAAATTATGCCGACCAACATGACATAGATTTTATTTATCTAGGAGGTTGTTGAACCGGAAATTCCAACCGACCCTATTGTCGAGAGGTTAAATTTAGTTGAAGAAGAAAACAATTTCTTGAAGGAAAAAATAGAAAAACTTGAGGAGGAGAAGATGATATTGGAGTTGCATGTTGCGGATGTCGTCGATGATCACAAGATCAAGATGGATGCAATGCGCTTGAAGATTAGAAAGATTAGAAAATATGCCATTCATATCGAGGCTTGGTATCATTATGTCGTTGGATCAGTTGTTACCTTGGTTGCGATTATGATCGCATTTGTTTTCGCATTGAAATGTTTTACATAGTTTCAATGTATGGTTTAATTAATTTAGATGCTCGCAGAGCTTTATGTTGTTAGATGAGAACTATGTATGTACTTTGGTTTTATGTGATGATGAACTTCTATTAATTTGGTCACTTAATTATCTATTCATGATGTTCTGTAATGATTTTTGACACACTTAATTATATATAATGCACGCAGATGAACCGGCAATGGATGTACGGTGACAGACACACCTCCGAGTACATTAAGGGTGTGCATGATTTTCTCGAAGTGGCTGAGGCAAACAAGAAGAATGGTTTTATGTGTTGTCCATGCCCTATATGTGTGAATACGAAGTCTTACTCTGACCGGAAAATCCTTCACACCCACCTACTTTACAAGGGTTTCATGCCACACTATAATGTTTGGACGAGGCACGGAGAAATAGGGGTTATGATGGAAGACGGCGAAGAAGAAGAGTACGATGACAACTATGTGCCCCCTGAATACGGTGATGCTACTGAACATCAAGAGGAACCAAACGATGTGCATGATGATGCTGCAACGGGTGAAGCTGCTGAAGATCAAGAGGAACCAGACGATGTGCACGATGATGCTGCAACGGGCGAAGCTGCTGAAGATCAAGAGGAACCAGACGATGTGCCCGATGATGATGATCTCCGCCGGGTCATTGTCGATGCAAGGACGCAATGCGAAAGTCAAAAGGAGAAGTTGAAGTTCGATCGCATGTTAGAGGATCACAAAAAAGGGTTGTACCCCCAATTGCGAAGATGGCAACACAAAGCTCGGTACCGTACTGGAATTGCTGCAGTGGAAGGCAGAGAATGATGTGCCCGTTAAAGGATTTGAGAAGCTACTGAAAATATTGAAGAAGAAGCTTCCAAAGGATAACGAATTACCGGACAGTACATACGCAGCAAAGAAGGTCGTATGCCCTCTAGGATTGCAGGTAAAGAAGATACATGCATGCCCTAATGGCTGCATCCTCTACCGCGGTGCATACAAGGATCTGAACGCATGCCCGGTATGCGGTGCATTGCGATAAGATCGACGAGATGACCCCGGTGATGTTGATGGCGAGCCTCCCAGAAGAGGGTTCTGCGAAGGTGATGTGGTATGCTCCTATAATACCACGGTTGAAACATCTGTTCGAAACGGAGAGCATGCCAAGTTGATGTGATGGCACAAAGTGAGGACCGTAAGAAAGACGGAAGTTGAGAGCACCACGACGGGTCGCAGCGGAGAAAAATCGAGAGAAAGTACTGGGATGAGTTTGCAAAGGACCCAAGGAACGTATGGTTTGCTTTAAGAGCGGATGGCATTAATCCTTTCGGGGAGCAGAGCAGCAATCACAGTACCTGGCCCGTGATTCTATCTATGTATAACCTTCCTCCTTGGATATGCATGAAGCGAAAGTTCATTATGATGCAAGTTCTCATACAAGGCCCTAAGCAACCCGGCAACGACATTGATGTGTACCTAAGGCCATTAGTTGAAGAACTTTTACAGATGTGGAATGGAAACGGTGTACGTACATGGGATGAGCACAAAAAGGAGGAATTTGACCTAAAGGCGTTGCTGTTCGTGACCATCAACGATTGGCCTGCTCTCAAGAACCTTTCGTGACGCATAAACAAGGGATACCACGATGCACGCACTGCTTACTTGACACCGATAGTATATACCGGGAAGCTGCAGGAAGAATGTGTACCGGGTCATCGCCGATTTCTTCCGACCAACCATCAATGTAGAAAGAAAGGCAAGCATTTCAAAGGCGAGGCAGATCACCGGAAGAAGCCCTCCATGCGCATCGGTGATCACGCATTTGCTATGGTCAATGATTTACACATAATCTTTGGAAAGGGTCCCGCGGACTAGCTATTCAATGACGCCGAGAATCATGCACCCATGTGGAAGAAGAAATCTATATTTTGGGACCTACCCTCTGGAAATACCTAGAGGTCCGCTCTTGATCGACGTGATGCACGTGACGAAGAACCTTTGCGTGAACCTGCTAGGCTTCTTGGGTGTGTATGGGAAGACAAAAGATACACCGAGGCACGGAGGACCTGCAACACTTGCACGAAAAAGAGGGCATGCCTCCGGCAGCAGATGAAGGTCCCGCCACCACGCTCTTACGAAAGAAGAGAAAGAAATCTTCTTTGAATGCCTGCTCAAGATGAAGGTCCCGACCGGCTTCTAAATCAATATAAAGGGAATAATAAATATGCCGAGAAAAGTTCCGAACCTAAAGTCTCATGACTGCCACATGATTATGACGCAATCGCTTCCGGTTGCATTGAGGGGCTTCACCGAAAATGTCCGATTAGCCATTGTGAAGCTATGTGCATTCCTCAATGCAATATCTCCAAAGGTGATCGATCCAGAAATCGTACCAATGCTAAGGAGTGATGTGGCGCAATGTCTTGTCGGGCTTCGAGCTGGTGTTCCCACCATCCTTCTTCAATATCATGACGCACGCCCTAGTTCATCTAGTCGATTTAGATTGTCATTCTGGGGCCTGTATTTCTTTACAATATGTTCCCCTTTGAGAGGTTCATGGGAGTCCTAAAGAAATATGTCCGTAAACGCACTAGGCCAGAAGGAAGCATCTCCATGGGCCATCAAACAGAGGATGTCATCGGGTTTTGTGTTGACTACATTCCTGGCCTTAAGAAGATAGGTCTCCCTAAATCGCGGTATGAGGGGAGATTGATCGAAAAGGCACGCTTGGAAGGGACTCAATAATATGCAGGGACGGATATTCTTGGTCTCAAGCACACTACACAGCTTCTACGAACTCTACCTTGGTGACCCGTATGTCGATGAACACAAGAACAGTCTGCGCCCAAACACCCGAGCAAAGGCGACGATCGGGTTACATGTGAACACATCAGACTTTCAGCAGCTTGGTTGGAAAGACATCTCGAGGTGACAGAACTATTTGTGATGAGTTGTACTTGTTGTCCAGGGACCATCTTCGATCTGTAATGATTTGGAAAGGATACGAGATAAATGGGAATACATTTTACACGATTGACCAAGATCAAAAGAGCACCAACCAAAACAGCGGTGTCCACTTTGATGCAGCAACCGACAGGGGAAAGGACACATATTATGGTTACATAGTGGACATATGGGAACTTGACTATGGAGTAGATTTTAGGTCCCTTTGTTTAAGTGCAAATGGGTCAATCTGTCAGAGGCGAGGTATGTGTAGACCCACAAAGACGGAATGGCAACAAGTGGATCTGAAAAATCTTGGGTACATTGACGAACCGCTCGTCCTAGACAATGATGTGGCACAGGTTATCTATGTGAAGGACATGTCTACTGATCGAGGAAAAGAAAAGATAAGGAAGCGAATACATCATAGGATGAGCCAAAGCGCCACATAGTTCTTTCTCAGAAAAGGTACATCCCGGAGTGGAGGGCAAGATGACATGTCTCAAGAGTATGAAAAGTTTCATGAAAATCCTCCTTCAAAGTCAAGGCTGACCCAAGCATCCTGATAAACGATGAAGATTATCCATGGTTACGGCGCAATAAGCAAATGACACAAGCGAAGAAAAAGTGAAGACTTTCTCCCGCAACTATTACGATCATACCATGCCTACTTTGTAACAGACGAGTATGATACCATTGTCCGTTTTGTACATGCACATGCTATGCCAACTTTTTCAGAGTTCATTTGAAAACTATGAATTTAGGTCGAATTTTCAAAGAATTCAAATTTTAACTATTCAAATTTGAAAACTAATGGCACAAACAGAAAGTTTATAAATTTTCTAAAACTAATGGCACTAACAGAAGGTTTATATTTTGCTGACCTAAAAGCAAAAAGAATTAAAAAATAAACCAAAAAACCAAAAGAAAATAAATAATGTAGAAAACAAAACAAAACAACTGTAAAAAAATAAAAATAGCAACACTAAGTATTTTGTTGTAAGTAGAAACAAAATAAAATAAATAAAGCAACAAAGAAAACAAAAAGTGTTTTCAAATTTGAAAACTAATGGCACTAACAGAAAGTTTATAATTTTTCTAAAACTAAAAGCAAAAAGAATTAAAAAATAAAGCAAAAAACAAAACAAAATAAATATTGCAGAAAACAAAACAAAAAAACTAGAAAAAAATAAATATAGCAATAATAAGTATTTTGTTATAAGTAGAAACAAAATAAACTAAATAAAGCAACAAAAAAACAAAAAAAGTGCCACCTACTGGGCCCCCACGGCCTGAATACGACTAGAAACCCTACCATGGGCCAGGATTCAGGCCCGCGGGAGGCCCAGTAGGCCCATAGGCACACATTGCACAGCTAGGCCCGAAAGCCTGCTTTAGAGAGGAGCTCGAGAGGGAAGGCGCACCGCACCTTATAAACAGGTGCGCCTCCTCTCAACTAGCGAGGTGGGACTAAACATTTGGGCGCGGGCAGCACAAGGTTTTTGGTCTCGGTTGGTCGCACCAATCGGGATTAGTAGCATTGGTCCCGGTTGGTGCCACGAACCGACCAATGTTTCTTTAGTCCTGTTGGTGCGACCAACCGTACTAAAGGTCGCCGCTTCCGCCTTTTGGGCTGCCGAAAGAGGCCTTTGGTCCCGGTTGGTGCCACCAATCGACTAATGCCCACCTTTAGTCCCGGTTTGTGCCACGAACCGGGACTAAAGGCTTTGCTATATAAGCCAGCACTTAGGAAATTTCAGATTTCCCTCGCCAGCTTTCCGACGACGCCGAGCACATCGACGCCGCCAGTTGCCTCGACGCCGCCCGCCGCCGCTTCGCTTCGCCAGCCGCGCGCCGTCGTTGTTGTCGCCGCGCCCTCGCCGTCGTTGCTCGCGCTTCGTCGTCGCCGCCGCCGCCTCGCCGCCGCCGCCCCGCCCTCGCCGTCGCCCGCGCCCTCGCCGTGCTCGACGCCCGCCGCCGTCGCCGTGCGCCTCCCCTGCTCCGTGCCATCGCCTCCCTGGTCCGCGCCTCCCGCACTACGGTCTGGGCCGGCCGCCTCCTCATATATGCATTTTTTCATATATATGTTGATGATGATATGATGATGTTGATGATATGATGATGTTGATGATATGATGATGTTGATAATATGTTCATGTTGATGATATGATGATGTTTTTTTTCATATATGCATTTTTTTCATATATGTATTAATTTTTTTTAAGTTGTTAGTCGATATCGATTTTAGGTTAGTGCATTTTATCACTGATTTTAGGTTAGTTGATCGATTTAGTGCATTTTATGTTTGTAGCATTTTAGTTGAGTGCATTTTATGTTAGTGGAGAGGAAAAAGTAAAATAAGGAAAAGGAAGAAAAGAGGAAGGAAGAAGAAGAAAAAGAAGGAGAGGAAAAAGGAAAATAAGTAGAGAAAGAAGGAGAAGAAGAAGGAGAAGATGAGGAGAGGAAGAAGAGGAAGAAGAAGAAAAAAAGAGGAGATGAAGAAGGAATAGAGGAGCTTCTTCTCCTTTTATTTCTCCTCTTTTTTTTCTTCTTCGTCTTCTTAATTTTTATCGGGAACGAGGGTGTCGAGGATCGCCGAGGGGTTGAGGGTCGGGAACTAGGGTAGAGGGTCGAGGGTCGTTAAGGGGTCAAGGGTCGAGGGTTTCAGGGTCGAGGGTTCGAGGGTTCTATAGGGTCAAGGGATTGAGGGTCGAGGGTTCCATGGTCGTCTAGGGGTCAAGGGTTCCAGGATCGTCGAGGGTTAGAGGGGTCGAGGATTGCCGAGGGGTCGAGAGAGGTTTCCTAGTGTCAAAGTATTGAAGAAATCCATGGCTTCATCATTAGCCGGAAGTAACGAGGGCATGATGGTGCAAAGTCCTCCAAATTTATTTCGAATGGAGTCCCGGATAGGATAATTTGCCTTTTTGTACGAATTTCAGCAAAGGCCTTCCAAATAATGATATTCGAAGGTTCTTGCTGAACTTTGTACCAAAAAGCTAATTATCCTATCTGGGACCTGCTCCAAAATAACTTTGAGAGCTTGCACCATCATGCACCTGCATTTTCGCCAACGATGAAGACATGGTTTGTTGAATCTTTGACACTAGGCAACCTCCCGACCCCTCGGCGATCCTCGACCCCTTGACCCTCGACCACTCGGCGATCCACGACCCTCTACCCTACCGCGGGCGTCGATGCCAACATCACTTGTGGGACATAGATGTTTGTTCATATATAATGTAGATGGCTATGTATGTATGGAATGATATCGATGGATGTATGTTATCGGGGTCAAGGGTCGTCGAACATGAGAGGAAGAAGAGGATAAAAAAAGAAGAGGAAGAAGAAAAAAAAGAGGAGAAGAATCTCCTCTATTCTTTCTTCTCCTCTTTTTTTCTACTTCTTCCTCTTTTTTTTATCGGGAACGACGGTCGTTGAGGGTCGCCGAGTGGTAGAGGAAACCCTAATTAAATAGCAAGTATCGTCGGTGTGAGATACATGTGGCCGTCGGTGTCGGACACTACATCCACGTCCCACAAGTGACGCGGGCGTCGATGCCCACGTCACTTGTGGGACATAGATGTAGTGTCGCTGTTGTTGTTGTCGATATACCCCTCCCGATAGCTTCATGTATTTTTAAGAAGGAAAAACAAGCATATTATTTTCCCATGTATGTATGTCGTCGTTGTCGATATACCCTCCCGATAGCTTCAACACGTGGGGGTCGATATTACCCTCCTTGAAGCATTCTCGAGGCCACCCCTAACCCTTGAAGCGTTGTCGAGGCCAATTCAAACCCTAGAGAAGCAGCGCCGAGGCCACTAATTAATATGATTCCTCATCGTGATTAGCTAGCTAGTTCTACGCTTGCCACTAATATATCCATATCTGTCATGTTTGAATAATAATTGTCATGTTGTAAATATTTGTAGAAACTATGGACACCCCGCCCGAGACGAAGCACAAGAAGCGTTGTTGAGGGACATAATCGCAGAAGGAAGTGATCCCGCTCGCTCGCTGATGTTTCTCAACGACACCGATGGTATGGAAGGAGAGGGTGAAGAAGCAGCTGGCTATGATTATGATGGTCTCCGATGACCCAATGCCGTGCAAGAAGGAGACGGTGAAGAAGTAGATCGTGAGAACGGCTCGGTGATCACCGAACCGAGTCCGCCAGGTATATATATTAGTTAAGCTGTCTTGACTAGCTAATTGATGCATTCATTGTTTTGGTATGTACACATATTAATTAACTCTCGTCTTTGTTCTTTTTCTAGCCCTCGGATCGAGCACAACTTCGTAAAGAGACGAGGCCCAAGAAAAGTTGAGCTCGGATGAAAAGTTTGAGATCATAGAAATCGCATGCGACGGCCAACCGATTGAACCCATCCGGACAAACAAGGCATTTGTTGCTCGGTCAAGGGGTTCTCGTTAGGGACAAGATCCCGATTAGCATCCAGCAATGGTATAAGCCTAAGAACGACCACGAGGTGTCTTATGTCAATGATATGCGTAAAAATGATCTTTGGACCGAGCTGAAGTCAAATTTCACCCTACCGCCAGAGGATAATCCGGAGAAGCCAGTTGAGCAATTAATCAAGTCTTTTGCTCTTAAGAAAATGGCAGACCTATTCGGGAATTGGAAGAAAGACCTAAATAAGTTTGTCGATAAAAAGAGACCCCAGAATTCAAGGGCAAATATGAGAAGATCGAGATGATCGCCCGCATTTGTGGCCCACAAGACATCGAAAAAGAGTAAAAAGATGTCGGCGATAAACAAGAAAAATGCTGCGAAGAAGAAGCTTCACCATCGCACGGGTCGTGGCTACCTCATAGCCCGCCTAAGTGGGCCAAGGCTAAGAATGATCTGCTTGATAAAGGGATCGAACCAGAGACAATGAATCGCCGCACTGCTGCGGACTTGGTTCTTCGGGCTAAGCGGAACCTTGGACCTCAGATCGTGGAAGTGCATTTGGACGGACGAGCAATTAGACATACCACCAAGAGGCTTCAGAATATATCGGCAAGGCAGCAAGGGACGTTTTTCTAGACAGAGAGAACGACGAGCTCACAATTGCCCTCGAATCTCGAGCACCCTGGACGGACACGAGGCATGCCAGCTACATTTCATGGAAGGCTGGGTTTGACGCTGGCGGTTACAAATGCCAGCAGAGGAGGAAGAAAGTGCAGAGACCGAATCGCAGCGCTGCATGCAACGGGTACAAGCGATAGAGGAACGAGAAGCGGATCGCAGCAAACGACCTGTCAAGCTTCCCCGGTTACCCCGCCATCTCGGCGGAGAAGCAGCGTGGCTTCCACCGAGCTGCTTCACCGGAGCATGCCTTGATGGCTCCTGCCAGCTATCCCGTGGATGATATCACGGAGGCTGAAAATTGCCACCTTATGGCGCAATGGATGAATTTGAAGGTCAAGGCTTATTGGCTCTGTTTATCCTACTAAATCTGGCGAACTTTTCACCGCCGCCGATTCCGTATGATATGCTAGGGTGATGGTGGATGAAATCACGAGGGATTTGAGGACCTCCGGCTTGACCACCCTACCGGTGAAGGGGAGACTCGGCTGGGTTCTCTCTCAAGACTCCATGCCTATGGCGGAAGGATCTCATCAACCTTCCGAACTGGGCGCCTCCGCCTCCTCCTCCTCCGGCGAGTCAGGGCACTCCGCCTCCTCCACCGCCTCCTCCTCCGTGAGTGACGATCAGGGCACTCGGCCGGCTCCTTCTCCGGCGCGGCGGCACTCCGCCTCCTTCTCCGCCGCTGCGCGCCGCCCGAGCAGCCAGCCTCCTCCTTATCCGCCTTGTCAGCAAGGGCGGAAGAGACCCGCCGCCGCTCCGGCTGCTCCGGCGCGTCGTAGTCCTTCTCCTTCGCCTCGTAAGCAAGCACGAAAGAAGACAGACGCCGCAGCCGCTCCGTCTGCTCCGACGTCTAGCAGTACAGCCAGAGGCGGGAGGCAATACAGATATGGTCCTTCTCTCAAGCCTCTAGAGAAGTTACCGTACGAGAGGACCAAGGAGGAAAACGCGAAGATCGTGCAGGCCGATGTGGACGACTTCTTTGAAGGGTTGGAAGCAAAGAGCATCCACCTCCGGAGGAGAAGGTAGATCCGGTGAAAGCAAAGCGCACTCTCGATGCCCTGAGGAAACCGGCAAAGTCTCCGCCGAGAACCAACTATGAGCGCATTCATCGAATGACATATCTCCAAGCGGAGCGGTCGGGAAGTACTGTCAAACATCAAAGGTCAAGAGAACGAGCAGCTGCGAAAAAATTGACCAGCTCGGCGAACAAGCAAACCAATCGTGCCCCCTGCTCAATGTGTCTAGCGGCAACACCGTCGCTAATGCTCCGGGGATGGTGGCCGGTTATGGCAATCTTGCAGATTACCTGCCTGACCATCAACTTCCTGATTTCATGGAGGTGGACCTATACAGATACTAGTACGGGAAGCCTCTCGTCAAAGATGAAAAATCTCTAACAACGATGATGCGAAGATTCCATAATTGGTATATGAAAACCTGCAGAGAGTCTGGGGGGACGAATACTTTGTATCTGAACATTAAAGAGGAGCACGACCTCGTTGGAACTGATTTGTTGCCTGTTCCATTTGAGGAGTTCTTCGAGTTCTTCAATCAAAAGGCCCTCGATAAATTAACGGTCTTTTGCTACTGTCTGTAAGTACTATGTCGGGGGCTGGCTGGCCGGCCGCGTCCCACGAGCACCTATGGGACCTGGGTCCCTTGTGGTTCGGAGGGGGGCGGAGGTTGCACAAAGAGCGGATCGAGGCGGTGCACACGGGCGGGTTTACCCAGCTTCGGAGCTCTCCGGAGAGATAATACTCCTACTGCTGCTTTTGTGGATTATCTTGTGCTCTTACTAGGGAGCAACGGGAGCTACAAGAGCTAGCCTAAATGGGATGAACTATGCAGGAGCTGAACTGAATGCGCCGAACCCATTCTACGTTGCACCCGGGCCTCCTTTTATAGACACAAGGGGTTTCCACATGTGGCAAGTGAAAAAGGGTAAGATAGTAAAAACATAGGTTGGTACACCGCTTTATGCAGGTACAAGAAACCTACACCTAACTCTGACGGCAAGGGACAAGAGTCATCAATGCCCATCTCAGTCGCCCGAACAGTGTAACAGGGACCGTCAAGTGCGCCTCCGTTTGCCACGAAGGTTGCTTGTCAGCGTCGCTTGTCGCCGCTCCCCGCTGGCTGCACAGCCCGTCGACACGCGTTTCTGGAAAAACCCCGTGGCGACACGTTGGCGGATGAGCTAGAGCGGAGATGGAGAGGTTGTCTGCCCCCGCAAGCGTCTTGCCGCGGCAGGAACCTTGTCGTGCTTGGGGGCTCGGCGCCCACCAAGCCCTCCCGGCAAGCTCCTCTTGTCGGGTCCTTGTTTCCTTCGCGCCTTGAGTGGCCTTCCCGGCAAGCTCCCCTTGACGGGGTCTTATTTATTTCGTCTTGAATGGCTCCAAAGGAGCCCTTGAGGATCTTGGCGGTCACCAAGTCGGCCCTGCCATGGGGTGCTGCGACTGCCCGTGCACAGGTTCGGGGTACTAGGGTACCCCTATACTAGTACACCGACAGGAGCCCCCGGGCCTGGGCCATACACGGCGCCGAGCTCTGTTGGGCCAGGCCCAAAACAGTGCATGGGCACGCGCGGCCTGTGTCCAAACCAAATCCGTTCCGTATCCGCCGCGTCCCTCTGTAACAACACGCGTCAATCGCGGCGACGTGGGGGAAGTGGGCGACGTGCGAGGTCGCCTCATCTGTTGCCTCAGTTCTGAATCCCCGCCACGTGGTTCCCATGTTCTTGGGGTCACGGACGGTGGAAGTGGGAAACCGGGCCGTTGTGAGCAGAGGCAGCAGGTCTGCCCCGATTCCCTGCTCTCCCTATGCCTTGATTCGCTGAGCGGGGCGGCCGAGCCCCCACCTTGCTTCTTTTAAGAAGGGCGGAAGGGGGAGCGTAGAAGCCCGCACCCTCCCATATTTTCCTTTCCTTGGCTTCTGCTCCCCTTCCTCTCATCTGTCATGGAGAAAGGGAACTTGAGTTCTTCATCGGTGGCGGCGAGGGTCGCCGCTAGACAGCGCACCCCTCCCAATTCCACTCCCGGGGTGGCAGAGCCAGCCACAAGGGGAAGAGGGAGGGGGCGAGGTCGTGGACGAGGTCGAGGAAGAAGCGGACGGGGTGGCGAGCCGTCTCCGCCTCCGCTGGCGGTTCCCCTCCGAGGGCGGGGTCGTGGACGAGGTCGAGGACGAGGTCGAGGCGCTCGGGGAAGAGGCGGACGGGGCGGCGCGTTGTCTCCGCCTCCGCCGGCGGCTCCCCTCCCCGCGGCGGTCCATAAGGGGGACGACCCTTGCGAGTTCTTCGTCAAGCTGCGCCGGGCGCCTCGTCGCCGTCTCCGGCTTCCAGCTCCGTTCGCGAGCGCGATGGAGTCGGATCTGCCCGAAACACTGAGGTTACACATGAGGGGCTGTGGGATCAGCGGCACGCGAGTCCGCGTTGTATTCCCAGCCCCTAATGTGATGTATCTTGATCGTGGGTGGAAGACGTTCGCCCGCATCCACAACCTGATGGCGGGGTTTACCCTCCATTTTAAGTTAATGGAGGGTGATCTCCTCTCCGTCAAGGTCTTCGGGATCTCGGCACTCGGGCGAGGTGCTGCGTGGATAGCTCCTCCGACAGCGAAGATTCTTCCTCGAGCGAGAGTGACGAGGAGGGAGCGACAGCGACGACGAGGGTAGCGGGCCCAACTAGTTGTCGGCGCCGCCGTGCGTCCACCGGCGACTCCATCATCCGCGTCGCGGCTCCTTGAACTCCCCGGGTCGCCTCCTTGGGCGACCGGGCGAGGGAGGCTGCGGAAGGGGAAGAGGGATGGCGACAAGGCCGTCAAGTCGGAGTACGAGGGCGTAGTGCCCTCGACAGCGTGCTGACGTCCCGCCGCCCCCTCTTAGAGCCCCGCTTCTGGCGCTGCCGTCTCCGTCAAGCCCTCGAAGAGCCCCCGGCATGTTCTCTTGGCGCCTTCTGCCACCCGTAGTCTGCCTAGGCGTTCCTTTTGCCCTCCTCGCCTCCTTGCCCTACCTCCTGAAGAGAGGGACAGGAAAAAGGATTACGGGCATCTTATCATTTTGATTTGTAAGCCTTCGGAACTTATCCGTATTAAAAACTTGTAATCCTCTCTTTTATGTTTTTCATGCTCCACGGACCGTATCCGAGTAGGATGTTTTAATGAAAGAGGATGCTTGAAAAGGACGAAAGGCTTATCTCGATACCGCAGCCCCGCAACTCGGCTTGCCGCAGCCCCCAACTACGGCTTGCCGGGACTTGGGTGCTGGTGCGCCCTTCTTCTCCTCTTCGCTGTTATTTCAGTTCTGAGAACAATTTAGCCAGTGCCGCAATAAGTTATTTTTGTAATATAACTTTATCTAGGCAATCGAACGCAAAGTTATTTCCTTTACTCGACTTCTTCCTTTGTATGTTACCGCCCTACGCTTTCCGGGGAAACTTGCCGGTGCAGGCACCCTTGTCATGAAGCCGAGTCTGGAACTTCAGCAACCTTCTTTGGCGGGGCTGCCACCGACAAGCAACCTTGTCGTGGACTAGCCGCAGCTCACTTAAGTTGTTGAGCGGACTCGAAACAAAGTAAGGGCGCGACCAATCACGATTTGGTTCCTCCGCGCACAGGTTTTCCATACAAAGTACTTACCGTTCGAGGAAGATAACCTAAAAATTTAAAACTGGCCGCTTAAACTTAGCAACTTAGCTTTTTTGTTGTCCATTTCCCGGCAAGGCGACAGTTCCTCGAGCGACGCTTGGCGGCCCACACCATTATCTTCTCCTCCCCCTCCCCCGGTTAACTTGTGGGTGGATGAACCTTCTTCTGGCTCGAGAAGAAAGAAGAGAAAATAAAGTTATGGAGCCTAGTGGCTCGTTATCGCTTACCGGGTGTGGATGCTGCACAAAATGTTAGTAAACACATGCGTGTATGATCATGAAAGCATGTATTAACAAGTTGCGCGCAACACATAGACTTTACTGCTGCACGGGGTCTGCGCCCGGCTTTGTACAAAGGATTACATGCAACAGCGGCAAGACTTGTACAAAAGGGTGGTTGCCGGAACGGGTTCCGGCAACCGCGCCTCATGGGTAAAACTTGCGAAGATGCTCTATATTCCAGGAATTGCTCACCGGAACGCCATCATCGGTCTCAAGGCGGACAGCGCCGGGCCTAGTGACTCGTTTTACCCGATAAGGGCCTTCCCACTTTGGCGTCAACTTGTTGGAATTCTTGGTAGATTGAACGCGCCGAAGAACAAGGTCGCCTTCCTCGAAGCTTCTAGCATTAACTTTGCGGCTATGGTAGCGATGCAAAGCTTGCTGGTAACGAGCAGCTCGTACAGCAGCCTGAAGACGGTCTTCCTCGCGGAGCAGCGCGTCATCTTGTCGCAGCTGCTCTTGCTCAAGCTCATCATAAGCGAGCACTCGAGGTGATCCGTACACAAGTTCCGTGGGGAGAATTGCCTCTGCTCCATAGACTAGAGCGAAGGTGTCCGCCGGTGGCTCGACGGCATCGCCTGATCGACCAAAGAACCACCGGCAGCTCCTCGATCCAGCTTTCTTCCGCACTTATGCAGCCCGTCGAAAGTTCTGGTCTTGAGTCCCCGCAGCACTTCAGCGCTTGCTCTCTCTCGCTGACCGCTGCTTCTCGGGTGAGCAATGAAGCAAAGCAGATCTTGGCGCCAAGATCTTGGGCGTCTCGCATGAAGGTGCGGCTCGTCAATTGGGTGCCGTTGTCGGTGATGATCCTGTTGGGAATCCAAACGGCAAACAATTGACCAAGAACTTGATCTTGCCGATGCGGCGGTCACCTTCTCATCGCTTCCACTTCCGCCACTTTGTGAACTTGTTGATTGCGACGCATAAGTACTCAAAGCCCCGACCGCCGGGGAAGGGGTCGAGGATGTCGAGCCCCGGACCGAGAACGGCCGTGATAAAGGGATCATCTGAGAGCTTGAGCTGGCTGGTGTATCTGCTTGGAATGGAACCGCACGCTTCACACTTGGTTACTTGTGCGGTTGCATCCCGAGGGCTTCGGCAGAAGAAACCTTGCCGGAAAGCTTTGCCGGCAAGTGCTCTTGGCGCCAATGTGGTGACCACATATGCCTCCATGTATCTCGCCAACAGCTTTCATCCATCTTCCCGCAAATACACTTCAATTTCACACCGCTGAGTCTTCTTCTGTACAGGATGTTGTTAACAAACTGGTACATACTTGACTGCCGGGCTACTCTTTCCGCTTCTTCTTGCTCTTCGGGAAGTTCTCCTGTCTGAATGAAATGGACGATCTGCTGTGCCCATGCTGGAGCCTGTGGCTCGACAACAAGGACCAAAGGCTCATCTATCACTGCGGGAACATCAGCTTCTACGGCAAGAATATGTGGTTCTGCCGGAGCTTGATGATCCCCGGCAAGCTTGCCGGAGCGAAGCTTGTCGGGAGCGTTTGCTTCAACGAAACAAACCAGCGGGCTTGTCGGAGCAGACTGCTCCTCAGTGATATTTGCGTTGATTTTAGGGACTTTCTTAGCGGCGGCTCCAGGAAGCTCTGCCGGAAAGTAGTCGCCGGAAACCAATTTTCTCTTCTTGCTTTCTCCTGTTGACGGCGTTACGGTTGGCTGAGTCAGCTTGAGCACAAAGATTCCTGGTTCCACAGGTAACTTAAGTGCGGCACATTTGGAGAGGCCATCAGCTATATCATTCTGAGCTCTTGGAACATGTTCCATTTGCAGGCCTTCAAAGTGCTCTTCTAGCTTCCTCACTTCATCAACGTATGCTTCCATCAACGGGCTCTGATAATCTTTATTTACTTGGCGGACGACAAGTTGCGAGTCCCCACGGTCGGCGCCAAGCAAACCTTCATACTCTGCAGTATTGTTTGTTGCTTGTTCCTTGGGAAAGTGCATCTGGACTATGTACTTGAGGTGCTCTCCGGTGGGTGCGATAAGCAGCACACCAGCTCCGGCGCCTTGCAGCGAGAAGGCACCATCAAAGTACATCAACCACTCTTTATTTGCCTCCTTAGCGGGAATGCTTGTCTCTGGAGTTTCTTCATCTTGCGTCGGCGTCCATTCTGCTATGAATTCCGCCAACGCTCTGCTTTGGATAGTTGAAGTGCTTTCAAACTTGAGACCAAAGCTTGACAGTTCCAGTGCCCACTCAATTATCCTGCCTGTTGATTCTGGATTTTGCAAAATCCTCTTCAGCGGAAAGCGAGTGACGACTGTTATCTCGTGTGCTTGGAAGTAATGGCGCAGCTTTCTCGAGGCCATGAGGAGGCCGAAAAGCAACTTTTGCACACCAGAGTACCTTGATCTAGCTCCTTGCAGAAGGGAACTGACAAAATAAACTGGGCGCTGCACCATCTTCTTTCGTATCTTGTCGCAGCCCTGTGCTGATGTGTCCTTGTCTGGACCAGAGCTTGACGGCGAAGCCCCCTGCTTGTCGCTGGGTGCACTTGCCTTGGTTGCCGGCTCATCATCTGCCTCCCTCTCCGCTACTAACGCAGCACTAACCACTTGATTGGTTGCCGCTATATATAACAGCAACTTCTCTTGTGGCTTAGGTGCGATAAGTATTGGAGCGGAGGACAGTATCTCTTCAAATCCTGCAGCGCAGCCTCCGCTTCGAGTCCATTTCATTGACCTGCCTTTTCAAGATTTTGAAAATGGCAGGCGCCTCAGCAGACTTAGAGATAAACCTGCTGAGAGCAGCCACGCAACCGGCAAGCCTTCTGACATCCTTGACACGCTTCGGTGCTTCAATCTGCTCAATGGCCTTAATCTTGTCGGGATTGGCTTCGATCCCCCGCTGAGACACAAAGAACCCGAGGAGCTTGCCGGAAGGGACTCCAAACACGCACTTCTCGGGGTTGAGCTTGAGGCTGATCTTGCGCAGATTTGCAAACGTCTCATCCAAGTCCTGAATCAGAGTTGCTTTGTCCTTGCTTTTGACCACTATATCATCCATGTAGGCTTCTACATTTCTGTGTATCTGCGGCTCAAAGGCATCATGGACTACTCTTGCGAAGGTTGAACCAGCATTCTTTAAGCCAAAAGGCATCCGTATGAAACAGTACGTGCCACATGGTGTAATGAATGCGGTTTTCTCTTCATCCTCTTCTGCCATGAAGATCTGATGATATCCTGAATATGCATCAAGGAACGAAAGCAGGTCACATCCAGCCGTGGAGTCAACAATCTGGTCGATACGCGGCAAGGGAAATGGGTCTTTGGGACAAGCTTTATTAACATCCGTAAAGTCAATACAAAGCCTCCATTTCCCATTAGCTTTATGCGTACAACTACGGATTGGCCAACCACGGGATGGAGTACTCCCGACAAGTCCTGCTGCTTCCAACTTCTTGATTTCTCCTGCTATAAACTCTTGGCGCTCCACTACTTGTTTCCTAACTTTCTGCTTGACGGGCCGCGCGTGAGGACAGACAGCTAGGTGGTGCTCAATTACTTTCACAGAACACGGGGATGTCGATGGTTGCCATGCAAACACATCGACATCCGCCCGCAGGAAAGCAACGAGCTCGCCTTCCTATTTAGGGTCAAGCGTGGCACTGATGGTGAAGGTACCACCAGCGCCGTCCTCCTTAGCAGGCACCTTCTTGGTCTTCGGCGGAGCTGCCATCGTCTTCTTGCACTTGCCGGTGGAGCTCGATGGTGCGTCCTCGACGGTAGCGCAGCACTCCGGGGAGGTGCGCTTGCCGGAGTGGGCAACAGAGCTCTTGTCGGACTTGGTTTTTCTTCCTTCTGTTATTTCGCCGCCGGCTTTTCATTGCCGGGGCGGTCTCCTCACTATCAGATTTTGCCCCCACATTCTCTCCTGGGAGTCTTCTTCCTTCTTCAGCGCGTGCACACTTGTCGGCCGTATGTAGAGCTCACGACGTCTTTCACTTTGCACATCGCCATCTCCTCCTCATCCTGCGATTCCGCACATTACGATGGAATGCACCGATCACCGCGGCGGGGTGGACGTGCAGGATGTTGTAGTGCACTCGATCAATCTCCGGATGAACTTCCGTGAGGGACTCTCCTTCCTTCTCGGGCTAGTAGGTGAAGGTCACTCTCACATCCATGAGGCTTGTGGCCACCGTGAAGGCGCCAACAAACTGGTGGCACAGATCTGCCCAAGAGGAAATAGAACTATCCATAAGTGCATGAGCCAAGATCGGACGTTTGGCTTGAGCACCAAGGGAAAATAGTTGGCAAGGATCTTGTCGTCTCGTCCCCGCAGCCTGCACCGCAATGGTGTAGATCTTTGAGGAACTCCGACGGATGTGTCCTGCCATCATACTTCTCCGCACGTCCGCTTGAAGTTTTTCTTGTCGGGCCACCGGACTTGCCGCAGCTCACGAGTGAACGCAGGCAACCTACCGCGTCTGACAAGTCGCTGGTTCCCGGCGCATGCATATCGACAGTGGGCCCGGCGCGTTGGTCAGATTGACGGCACGCTTCTCTTTGGCGCTCGATACGGGTTCGAGCGTCTTCTTCTTGCCGTTCTCGAAGAACTTTGCGCTGGTCGCGACGAACTCGCGGATCCGATGACGCTGTGGAGTCGCTGTCGATGTGGATCCGGCAAGTCGGCGATCTTGGCCTTCTGGAGGGGGAGTGTACGGTGGCTGCACCCCCGCAAGTCTCGTCGCCATCAGCTCGCGTCTTGTCGCCTTGCCGCGGCTGCGAGGCACTTTCGGTTGCCGTGGGGCGCCACCGCTGGCGGCCGATGAGACTCTGAATGGTTGCTCTCCATTCGCCGACCTTATCGGCCGTCGGAGGGTAATCCGAAATAATCGAGCTCTTGCCAAGGCTTCGCTGGCGTGGTTGGCGGCTTAACGGCGTACGGAGCGAAGAACGGGATGTGCTCGGACTCCTAACCAAGTTGGGAGGAGCAGCATCCCGCCCAAGCGACCGTACTCTGCTCGTGCCAGCATGCTGACGTGCATGTGGGTCTCGAGGGCCTTGGGATCCTCCAGCTCGGCCATGATCCAACGAGCGTATGGTGCCGCGAGCATCACGACGCTGTCGGTCCCGCGCCTCCTGAGAAGGACGCGGTGAAGATTCGGATTCCGGGGATGGTGGCCGGTTATGGCAATCTTGCAGATTACCTGCCTGACGATCAACTTCCTGATTTCATGGAGGTGGACCTATACAGATACTAGTACGGGAAGCCTCTCGTCAAAGATGAAAAATCTCTAACAACGATGATGCGAAGATTCCATAATTGGTATATGAAAACCTGCAGAGAGTCTGGGGGGCGAATACTTTGTATCTGAACATTAAAGAGGAGCACGACCTCGTTGGAACTGATTTGTTGCCTGTTCCATTTGAGGAGTTCTTCGAGTTCTTCAATCAAAAGGCCCTCGATAAATTAACGGTCTTTTGCTATTGTCTGTAAGTACTATGTCGGGGGCTGGCTGGCCGGCCGCGTCCCACGAGCACCTATGGGACCTGGGTCCCTTGTGGTTCGGAGGGGGGCGGAGGTTGCACAAAGAGCGGATCGAGGCGGTGCACACGGGCGGGTTTACCCAGCTTCGGAGCTCTCCGGAGAGATAATACTCCTACTGCTGCTTTTGTGGATTATCTTGTGCTCTTACTAGGGAGCAACGGGAGCTACAAGAGCTAGCCTAAATGGGATGAACTATGCAGGAGCTGAACTGAATGCGTCGAACCCTTTCTACGTTGCACCCGGGCCTCCTTTTATAGACACAAGGGGTTACCACATGTGGCAAGTGAAAAAGGGTAAGATAGTAAAAACATAGGTTGGTACACCGCTTTGTACAGTGTACAATAACCTACACCTAACTTTGACGGCAAGGGACAAGAGTCATCAATGCCCATCTCAGTCGCCCGAACAGTGTAACAGGGACCGTCAAGTGCGCCTCCGTTTGCCACGAAGGTTGCTTGTCAGCGTCGCTTGTCGCCGCTCCCCGCTGGCTGCACAGCCCGTCGACACGCGTTTCTGGAGAAACCCCGTGGCGACACGTTGGCGGATGAGCTGGAGCGGAGATGGAGAGGTTGTCTGCCCCGGCAAGCGTCTTGCCGCAGCAGGAACCTTGTCGTGCTTGGGGGCTCGGCGCCCACCAAGCCCTCCCGGCAAGCTCCTCTTGCCGGGGCTTTGTTTCCTTCGCGGCTTGAGTGGCCTTCCCGGCAAGCTCCCCTTGCCGGGGTCTTATTTATTTCGTCTTAAATGGCTCCAAAGGAGCCCTTGAGGATCTTGGCGGTCACCAAGTCGGCCCTGCCGTGGGGTGCTGCGACTGCCCGTGCACAGGTTCAGGGTACTAGGGTACCCCTATACTAGTACACCGACATACTATTTCTGTCATCAAGTCTCTATATATAGCTCGGCTCTTTCATTGCATGTATTTATAATTAATTATCCTCAATATATTATGCAGATTGAAGATCGTCGAGTGCAGAAAACAAGAAATTTATGATATTGGGTTCATTAACACAAATATCATAGATGAAATTCAGGCTAAAAAGCACGCCAAAGAGGCCGAGGCCAACTTGCTACAATCGTTGATAAAAAATCAAAACAAAGATACCATACTCTTTCCTTACAACTTCAAGTGAGTGTTACTGTCGTGTGCATATTCGGTTTCCCTTATTACTCGAGCGAGGTTAATAGTAATGTAATTGATGAGTTATGCATGCATGCGCACCTTCCACTATGTTCTTCTGGAGATTAAGCTTGAGCGGGAACTAGTAACCGTCTTAGACTCGAGACGAAAAGATCCCGAAACCTATGCGGACATGACTAAATTGCTCAACAAGTAAGTTCAATCGATCATTATCGCACCATATCGGCAACTTTTTGTTCATTTCCTGATATCTCAAGTAATAATAATTATTTTTTGTCTTGCAGGGTTTGGAAACAGTTCACCGCAGAAGCTCCGCGACTGCCGAAGGAGCTGCGATATACATACCCGAAAGTAAGTACTACTGGCTAGCTAGTTGCGCGCATCTCCCGTTGATTCGGTAGCTATACTTTCATAAATGCCATTTATAATGCTTCATTATCAGTTTGATTGACCTCTATTTCTCGTAAAGTGCTTGTGGCAGGAAGAAGGGAATAATTTCTGTGGATACTACGTGTGTGAGTTCATCTACAACGCGACTTTGAAAAATAAGTGGGGCTACTCTAAAAGACAATATTAAGTCCGTAAGCAATAATATTCACAATTTCATTTTATTACACCATCATTTCTGTTGAGTTTCATTCATATATATGTATTAATTAACCCCCTTCTTCAAATTAGACGTGGCAGATGCGGAATGAACTCCTACCACAAGATCGCATGAAAGCAATTCAAGAGGAATTGGCGGGATTCTTTCTTGACCACGTCATCAATAAAGCCGGAGAATACCATGTGGAAGTTGATTTCAAATGCTAGGGGATTGTAATTAAGAGATCTTACATATTGTATATGTATGTAGCGATGGCGTCGGATAGATAATCGAAAACTTGTTGTTCGACCAATCTCTCGGAGAAGGAGAGGTCGACCGATCACTTCTCTCGGTATGCATGACGAACTTCTGTACTTAATGGTTCCCTTCATTTTCTTACTAGCTAGCGTGTCGAGGGCCTCTCTATGTATAGTACGTAGCATCGACCAAGCACGGACAAAAGAGAGGACACTTCTCTCTATTAATTAGCTAGCTAACACAATATATGAAACACCTAAATTAAACCCCAAAACCCCAACCCCCTTTCAAAAAAACCAAGCCCTGAAATGCAGACACGTGGATGCCTATTGGTCCCGGTTGGTGCCACCAACCGACTAAAACCCTCCCGCTGGGCTCGGCGCACAGCCACGTGGAGGCCCATCTGTGCAGTTACAGACTGAACCGGACTAAAGGGCAGGGCATTAGTATCGACCCATTAGTCCCGGTTCAGGAACCGGGACTAAAGGCCCTTACCAACCGGGACAATAGGCCCTTATTCTACCAGTGAAGCAGGGCACTTTGCCAGAGATTGTCCCAAGGAGAAGGAGACTTGTGACAATTAGTTGAGTCTGTGAGAAATATAGCAGAAGTGGAAACAATTATTTTATACTGAGGTGTTAAGTTGATGCATGAAATGGAAATGCAGAAGATTGTAATAATTGGAGAATCAAATAAGGTTAGCATCGTTGGTACTGATTTAGATTTTATGAGTAGTGACTCTATGAAGGAAGATTTTTGACCACTTTCGAGGATATGAGAAATATGGTCTATGGATGAATTGTGCATTTCAAGGGTGGTAGTACCCTGTGAGGAGATTTGACACCTGGAAAGGATAATGATGTTCCACGGACTGTACTTCATAAGTACGAGTTTTATCTCGATAGGTGGGATACCTCAAGAGGATGAAGAGATGAAGTACTATTGGACATAAAGGAGATATGATGTTGGTAATATGGAGCAACTGTAACTCCGTGATGAGTCTGAGTAATCACGTCTTAGCTTGGTGCTAATAGAAGGAAGAGAGACAGTACAATGAGATGGATTTAAGAATGCTGGAAGCTTGATGTTGGAATAAGGATCAGTTGCCCCAATGATGAGTTCAAGGTTTACAAGTGATGAGATGGGCCATAACCCACAGGCCCCAGGACCTGCCAAGAAGCAAGCACATTCTTGCTGAAGGAAAAACCCTGGAAGAAGTTACGACCTTATCGACAGACGATCTTATAGGAGTTTACGCAAAACCTAAGAGTGTGAAGAAATGATAGATGTTTTGTTTGGCCTGCAGAATCAATGGATTTTTTTTTCCGAACTTAGTTCGTTGACAAGAGAAATTCTGCAATGCTTGTGAGGATGACCGAGTGTTAGAATGCGAGATTCGCTAAACCGTATACAAGGTAATGATTTGGGTGCAGGATGGATTGATCACCATACCGACTTACTCTTATTATTCGCCTTGCTATATGGGATGGTAAATCTGAGTGACTTGCCTATAGTAGAGAGACAACGATCAAAACCTTGTTTGAACCTTACAATGATAGGAAAAAAATTTCCCTTGTAGAAGGCAGCTTTTGCCAACCATAGGTCATACAGTGAGGTTCAACCCAGACCCATTTCCTGCAGGAGAAACCATAAATTGTTGACCACCATGAGATATTGATAGTTGTTTATTATTGGCGCTAGACCCGACAGTTAAGAAGACCACGTCACAGCAAAACCGTACCCAGATGAAAGGACAGAAGTGTTAAGGAAAAGGTTATGCCACTACCGGAAGAGCCAGAGTAGTAATTTTCCCGAGAATTTGAGAAGATCGACACTGTCAACAATAAGGATGGAGGATATGAGTTTTTGATGGAACCGTAACCATGTTTCTTAGGGTGGTAGCACCCCAGACCCCTGTGATGATCAATGGATTTTGGAGAACACCCCAAACCTAACCTATTTCTTGCTAGCCTCTCCGAATCTCGAGGACGAGATTCATTTTAAGGGTGGTAGGTTTGTAACATCCCAAAATTCTAAATTTTGGAATGTTATATTAAATAGATAGTTTTGATTGATTGTTTAATTTGCTTGTGTGAAATTGAGTGAAATTCGATACTTTTTGAAAGTTAAATGAGAGGGAATAAAAGGACTTTCCCAAACTTTCACCTTTGCTTTCTGATCTACATGAATTCAAATTCTTTTCATCACAAAACCCTGGAGTGAAGATAATATGACTTCTTCCATTTAAATAAATGATAAAGGGTTTCGAAAAGATTTGAATTCCACTTGAAAAAATTTCCAATTCAGAAATTTTATGCAACTCAATGATTTTCATGAGAGAAGATAAAATGACTTCTTCAAAACATATAAAATATGAGTTGGGAGTTTAAAAGAATTAAATTCAAAGTCCTTTTGAAATTATTTTCACTTTGGAGCTATTTTGGTTTTATTCAAATTATTTTTCTCCAAAAATAAAATATATGGAAATTAGGGTAAAATGATTCCCTATAATAGAAAATTGGAGAAAATAAATTTGAAATTAGTTTGGTATTATTAAAATGATTTTTACTGGATTTTATTAGACTAGTAGCACTCTTTTCTTTATTCGAATTCTTGTGGATTTTATTTGATGCTAGAAAAATGTTCAAGTCGTAGAAAATATTTTTCTGAAAATTTTGATGTATTATATGCCTATAGTATATTTTTATTTTATATCCTTTTATTATTTCTTTTGTCTCCTAATTGATTTAAAAAAAACCCTCCCTCCATCGATTGTCTTGCCTCTGCTCTCCTGCCAGCCGAGGCTCAACCAACCGCCCGTCCGCCTCGCCACCGAGCTCGGGACGTAGTCCCGAGCATTGTCGCAACTGCCGCCGCCTCGACGTCCGTGCGCCGCCGGGAGTCCTCCGCCGCCTTACACCTCCTCCAAGGCCACCTCCTCCCCTCCCCTCCTATAAAGCCGCCGCCCCGGGCCCTGCCTCCTCTCCTCGCATCGCGCCGCCGCTGCTCGCGTAGTGCCGCCACCGCATCTCGCCGCTTCTGCCCCCCAACCACCACCGCCGCTTTGCCCATGCGCCTCGCCGCCAGCGCATCCGCTGCGCCTCACCCAGCGTAGTCGCCCAGCCGGAGCCGCTGCCGGCGATCCCGCCGTCGCCAAGCCCGCCGCCACGCCCGAGATCCGCCGGAAAACCGCCGCCGCTGGTTTTCCACCGAAAACCGCCGAACCACAGAACCGGTAATAAACTGCCCTGGTCTAGTTTATTTTCTTTTTAGGTTTTCTTCGGTTTTCCTTTTAGCCGGTTTTATTTTTTAGATTAGATTATTTTAGTGAACGTTCATTAGTTAGTTCTGTTAACGAACAGTTTTCGTTCGTTAGACTTCATTAGCGAACGTTCGTTCGATAGGGTTTTTCTTTTTAATTTCTGCCAGGGACCTATTCGTAGTTTTATTTTTACAGATTAGTCCCTCTATTTCAAACCATCACAACTTTTCGCCCGTTTATCCAAATTCAATGAAACCAACGCCCACTTCTTCATTACGATTCCCTCTTTCCAGTAAAACAACTTAAACATGTTTTTGAAAGTTTTAAAATTTGAATTCAAACTGATTTGTAATTGAACTTCGTTTGATCGTAACTTGTTACCCGTTACAAATTACCTTATCACGAAACTATCTGTTACCGATAATTTCAGTGCTTGTAGAGAATACCTTACTGAAAACTGCTTATCATTTCCTTCTGCTCCTCGTTGGGTTCGACACTCTTACTAATCGAAAGGACTACGATAGATCCCCTACACTTGTGGGTCATCAAGACTCTTTTCTGGCGCCGTTGCCGGGGAGTGAAGCGCCTTTGGTAGGTGGAATTTGGTAAGGAAAAATTTATATAGTGTGCTGAAATTTACTGTCACTTGTTACTATGGAACATAATCCTTTGAGTGTCCTGTTCGGGGTATCTTCACCCCGACCAGTAGAGCAAAGAATTGCTCCACAACCTATTGAACCTACTGAAAACGTTTACTTTGAAATTCCTTCGGGTATGATAGAGAAACTGCTAGCTAATCCTTTTGCAGGAGATGGAACATTGCATCCCGATTTACACTTAATCTATGTGGATGAAGTTTGTGGATTATTTAAGCTTGCAGGTATGCCCGAGGATGTTATCAAGAAGAAGGTCTTCCCTTTATCTTTGAAGGGAGATGCATTGACATGGTTTAGGCTATGTGATGATATGGGATCATGGAACTACAACCGATTGAAATTGGAATTTCATCAGAAGTTTTATCATATGCATCTTGTTCATCGTGATCGTAGTTATATATATAATGTTTTGCCTCGCGAAGGAGAAAGCATCGCTCAAGCTTGGGGGAGGCTTAAGTCAATGTTATATTCATGCCCCAATCATGAGCTCTCAAGAGAAATGATTATTCAAAAAATTTATGCTCGGCTTTCTCTCAATAATCGTTCCATGCTCGATACTTCTTGTACTGGCTCTTTCATGATGAAGACTATTGAATTCAAATGGGATTTATTGGAGAGAATTAAACGCAACTTTGAAGATTGGGATCTCGACGAAGGTAAGTAGTCAGGTATAACACCTAAATTTGATTGTGTTAAATCGTTTATGCATACCGATGTTTTCCATGAATTTAGCACTAAATATGGACTTGACTCTGAGATAGTAGCTTCTTTATGTGAATCCTTTGCTACTCATGTTGATCTCCCAAAGGAGAAGTGGTTTAAATATAATCCTCCCATTGAAGTAAAAGTAGTTGCACCTATTAAAGTTGAAGAAAAGACTATCACTTATAATGATCCTATTGTTCCTACTGCTTATATTGAGAAACCACCTTTCCCTGTTAGAATAAAGGATCGTGCTAAAGCTTCAACTGTGGTCAACAAAAGTAACTTTAAGACACCCAAACCCTCTGAGCAAATTAAAGTTGAACCTAGTGTTGCTATGGTTAAAGATCTCTTGGCTGATAATATTGATGGGCATGTTATTTACTTCTACAATGAAGATGCTAGAATTGCTAGACCTGATGCTAAAAATAAACATAGACCTGTGGTAGGCATGCATGTTATTTATGTTAAAGTAGGAGATCATTTTTATCATGGCTTGTGTGATATGGGTGCTAGTGCAAGTGCAATTCCTCATTCCTTATACAAAGAAATTATGCATGATATTGCACCTGCTGAGATAGAACAAATTGATGTTACGATTATGCTTGCCAATAGAGATACTATTTCACCAGTCGGGATTGTTAGAGATGTTGAAGTCTTGTGTGGGAAAGTTAAATATCCTGCTGATTTTCTTGTTCTTGGTTCCCCACAAGATGACTTTTCTCCCATTATATTTGGTAGACCCTTCTTGAATACTATTAATGCTAGGATAGACTGCGAAAAGGATGTTGTTACTATTGGTTTGGGTGATATTTCTCATGAGTTTAATTTTGCTAAATTTCGTAGACAACCCCGTGATGAGGAATTGCCTAGTAAAGATGAAATTACTGGTCTTGCTTCTATTGCCATACCTCCTAGTGATCCTTTAGAACAATATTTGCTAGACCATGAAAATGATATGTTTATGAAGAAAGAAGGGAAATAGATGAAGTATTCTTTAAATAGGGACCTATTCTGAAACACAACTTGCCTGTTGAAATTCTAGGGGATCCTCCTCCACCCAAGGGTGATCCCGTGTTTGAGCTTAAACCATTACCTGATACTCTTAAATATGCTTATCTTGATGAAAAGAAGATATATCTTATTATTATTAGTGCTAACCTTTCAGAGCATGAAGAAAAGAAACTGTTGAAAACTCTGAAGAAGCACCGTGCTGCTATTGGATATACTCTTGATGATCTTAAGGGCATTAGTCCCACTCTATGCCAACACAAAATTAAATTGGAGAAAGACGCTAAACCGGTTGTTGATCACCAACGACGGTTAAATCCTAAGATGAAAGAAGTGGTAAGAAAAGAAATACTAAAGCTTCTGGAGGCAGGTATAATTTATCCCGTTGCTGATAGTCAGTGGGTAAGTCATGTCCAATGTGTCCCTAAGAAGGGAGGTATTACTGTTGTTCCTAATGATAAAGATGAATTGATCCCACAAAGAATTGTTATAGGTTATAGAATGGTAATTGATTTACGCAAATTAAATAAAGCTACTAAAAAGGATCATTACCCTTTACCTTTTATTGATCAAATGCTAGAAAGATTATCCAAACATACACATTTTTGCCTTCTAGATGGTTATTCTGGTTTCTCTCAAATACCTGTGTCAAAAGAGGATCAAGAAAAGACCACTTTTACCTGCCCTTTCGGTACCTTTGCTTATAGACGTATGCCTTTTGGTTTATGTAATGCACCTGCTACCTTTCAAAGATGCATGATGGCTATATTCTCTGATTTTTGTGAAAATATTGTTGAGGTTTTCATCGATGATTTCTCCATATATGGAACTTCTTTTGATGATTGCTTGAGCAACCTTGATCGAGTTTTGCAGATATGTGAAGAAACTAATCTTGTCTTGAATTGGGAGAAGTGCCACTTTATGGTTAATGAAGGTATTGTCTTGGGCATAAAATTTCTGAAAGAGGTATTGAAGTTGATAAAGCTAAAGTTGATGCTATTGAAAAGATGTCGTGTCCCAAGGACATTAAAGGTATAAGAAGTTTCCTTGGTCATGCCGGTTTTTATAGGAGGTTCATTAAGGACTTCTCTAAAATCTCCAGGCCTCTGACTAATCTCTTGCAAAAAGATACTCCTTTTGTCTTTGATGATGATTGTGTGGAAGCATTTGAAATACTTAAGAAAGCATTGATTTCTGCACCTATTATTCGGCCACATGATTGGAATTTACCCTTTGAAATTATGTGTGATGCTAGTGATTATGCTATAGGTGTTGTTCTAGGGCAAAGAGTTGATAAGAAATTAAATGTTATTCAATATGCTAGTAAAACTCTAGACAGTGCCCAGAGAAATTATGCTACTACTGAAAAAGAATTTTTAGCAGTTGTTTTTGCTTGTGATAAGTTCAGACCTTATATTGTTGATTCTAAAGTAACTCTTCACACTGATCATGCTGCTATTAAATATCTTATGGAAAAGAAAGATGCTAAACCTAGACTTATTAGATGGGTTCTCTTGCTACAAGAATTTGATTTGCATATTATTGATAGAAAGGAGCTGAGAACCCGTTGCGCATAACTTGTCTAGGTTAGAGAATGTTCTTGATGACCCACTACCTATTGATGATAGCTTTCCGATGAACAATTAGCTGTCATAAATGCTTCTTGTCTTGCTCCATGGTATGCTGATTATGCTAATTACATTGTTGCTAAATTTATACCACCTAGTTTCACATACCAGCAAAAGAAAAGTTTTTCTATGATTTAAGACATTACTTCGGGATGACCCACACCTTTATAAAGAAGGAGTAGATGGTGTTATTAGGCGTTGTATACCGAGCATGAACAGGAACAGATCCTACATAAGTGTCACTCCGAAGCTTATGGAGGACACCACGCTGGAGATAGAACTGCACATAAGGTATTGCAATCCGGTTTTTATTGGCCTACTCTCTTCAAAGATGCCCATAAGTTTTTCTTGTCCCGTGATGAATGTCAAAGAATTGGTAATATTAGTAGACGTCAAGAAATGCCTATGAATTATTCACTTGTTATTGAACCATTTGATGTTTGGGGCTTTGATTATATGGGACCGTTTCCTTTCTCTAATGAGTATACACATATTTTAGTTGCTTTTGATTACTAAGTGGGTAGAAGCTATTCCAACTAGTAGTGCTGATCATAACACCTCTATTAAGATGCTTAAAGAAGTTATTTTTTCCTAAATTTGGAGTCCCTAGATATTTAATGACTGATGGTGGTTCACACTTTATTCATGGTGCCTTTCATAAAATGCTTGCTAAGTATGATGTTAATCATAGAATTGCATCTCCTTATCACCCGTAGTCTAGTGGTCAAGTAGAATTGAGTAATAGAGAGCTCAAATTAATTTTGCAAAAGACTGTTAATAGATCTAGAAAGAATTGGTCCAAGAAACTTGATGATGCATTATGGGCCTATAGAACTGCATATAAAAATCCTATGGGTATGTCTCGTATAAAATGGTTTATGGAAAAGCATGTCACTTACCTCTCGAAGTAGAACATAAGGCATATTGGGCCATTAAAGAGCTCAATTATGATTTCAAACTTGCCGGTGAGAAGAGGTTATTTGACATTAGCTCACTTGATGAATGGAGAACTCAAGCCTATGAGAATGCCAAACTGTTTAAAGAAAAAGTTAAAAGATGGCATGAAAAAAGGATACAAAAGCGTGAGTTTAATGTAGGTGATTATGTTTTGCTATTCAACTCTCGTTTAAGATTTTTTGCAGGAAAACTTCTCTCTAAATGGGAAGGTCCTTACGTTATCGAGGAGGTCTATCGTTCCGGTGCCATAAAAATCAACAACTTCGAAGGCACAAATCCGAAGATGGTGAACGGTCAAAGAATCAAACATTATATCTCAGGTAATCCTATAAATGTTGAAACTAATGTTATTGAAACCGTAACCCCAGAGGAATACATAAGGGACACTTTCCAGAACGTTTCAGACTCTGAAAAGGAATAGGTATGTGGTACGGTAAGTAAACAGACTCCAAAACAGTTCTAATGGCAATTTTTCTACGTTTTGGAATAGTTAAGAAAATAGGAAAATAAGAAGTAGTCCGGGAAGGACACGAGGCTCCATGAGGGTGGAGGGCGCGCCCCCTGCCTCGTGGGCACCTTGTGTGCTCTCCGAACTCCGTTTTCTTGCACGATACTTCTTTCGATGGTAAAAATTCATTATATAATCTACCGAAGGTTTTGGCCACCGTACCACGCAAATATCCTCTGTTCTTGTTTCGAGCTGTTTTTCTGACAGATCTAGATCACCATGACGTCTCCAAGTGCCCCCAAGGACAAGTTCTTCAAGAAGGTCATTGTCGGTGTCAAAACCGGCGGATCTCGGGTAGGGGGTCCCGAACTGTGCGTCTAGGCGGATGGTAACAGGAGACAAGGGACACGATGTTTTACCCAGGTTCATGCCCTCTTGATGGAGGTAAAACCCTACGTCCTGCTAGATTAATATTGATGATGTGTGTTACAAGAGTGGATCTACCACGAGATCAAAGAGGCTAAACCCTAGAAGCTAGCCTATGGTATGATTGTTGTTCGTCCTACGGACTAAAACCCTTCGGTTTATATAGACACCGGATAGGGTTAGGGTTACACAGAGTCGGTTACAATGGTAGGAGATCTACATATCCGTATCGCTAAGCTTGCCTTCCACGCCAAGGAAAGTCCCATCCGGACACGGGACGAAGTCTTCAATCTTGTATCTTCATAGTCTTGGGGTCCGGCCGATGATGATAGTTCGGCTATCCGGACACCCCCTAGTCCGGAACTCCCTCAGTAGCCCCTGAACCAGGATTCAATGACGACGAGTCCGGCGCGCATGTTGTCTTCGGCATTGCAAGGCAGGTTCTTCCTCCGAATAATTCATAGAAGATTGTGAACACCAGGATAGTGTCCGGATCTGCAAAAATAAATTCCACATACCACCGTAGAGAGAATAATATTACACAAGATCAATCTGCTGACGTATTTTGTGGCGTGATGTTGCACTACTACCAAGCCTTTATTCAAATTGTTTTTACTGTTCCACCTCAACGCGTTTAGCGAAGCCGTTTCCTTGGCACGTCTTGTCGAAGCAGAGATCGTGTTCCCCTTATTCCGGGATTCCCATCAATACAGACGTGGGTAACCCAACCGCGCCATTGATTGTGGCGCTTGGGAGATAAGTGAGTTTTACCAGGCCGGTGGAGACACATGTTTTTGTCCGCCCATATAAGGGGATAAGGATCCACCCTTTCACCTACGCCTTCTTCCTCCTTTGCTCATCCATTCCCGTGCACTCGAGCTCTAGCGCCCAAGTCCGCACTTTCCTCCTCAACCTTCTCCAACCATGTCAGGAGCGGGAGGCAGATGGATGGCCTCCTCCGTCACGGAGGGGCACATCACAAGACTGCGGGAGGCGGATACTTGTCCGGCGATATCACGCCTGAGCTGCCCGACGCAGGGCAGCTTATTCCAACCCCAGTCCCCATGAGAGGGTGGTATTTCTCCCCACTTCCTCTGCGGACTAGGTTTTCCAATTCACCCATTTGTCCGGGGGCTCATGTTCTACTACGGCCTGGACTTCCACGACCTGGCCCCGATTTCGTCCTCAACGTCTCGGCGTTTATCGTCAGGTGTCGAGGCCTTCCTCTGCATCCAGCCCCACTTCGACTTAGGCTCAAGACCTTGATGTCAAGCGAAGGTTGTGAAGGGCAGCCAAGCGGAGTCTTGGGCGCCATGATCGGCAAGATGGCCAAAGTCCTATGGCTCGAGGGCTCCTTTGTTGAGACAATAAAGGGGTGGCAATCGGGTGGTTCTACATCACCGAGCCACGCGACCACTGAATGGGTGGCGGCCCCAATTCAGATCTGGATTCCCCACGGCTCTCGTCATGGAAAGAGACGGGCCTGAAGTGGGGATTCGGACGAGCTATCCGGACTCAAACACGCGTCCGGAACCTGGTGGACAACAATCGCAGGCTTGTCGACGTAATCCAGGTGATGCTCATCCGCCGGATTCTCCCATGCCAACAACAGGACTTCAATTTGTGGGAGTTCGATCCGGCACAGCACTGAACCTTGAGCCGGCTCTTCGATACTACGTACGAAGATGCCTGGAAGGTGCTGTTCAAGGGCGCCGAAGCCCCCGCATCCGCTAACAAAGATCGCGGATATAGCTCGCGGCGTCAAGCCGGCGAGGTAAGTTCTTTTACCCTTTACGGGACTCTTTTTTCATAGATTGACTCTACGTGGGATCTAAAACTCCCTATTCTTGACGAGTGCGGCTGAAGACGTCCGGCAGATTAACCGTCCGGCTCCTTTGCCGAAGACCAGTGGATGCCCGATTGACGGGGTTGCTGGCTCCGGCACCCCATGTGGTCCCGGAGAAGAAGGCCAAGAAGGAGGCCACGGGAACTCGAAGGAGCTCCGGCGCCAGTGCTTGTCGGATTCTCAGCGAATCTTCTCCTCAAGAGGAGGAGGAAGAAGAAGCTTCTCCCCAGCGAGAGGAGAGGAAAAGGAAGGCCGCCTAACCGGGAGGCCGAGGGTCCAAGAAGGGAAGAACCCTTCCTCCGGACTTCTCCACCAACGTCGACGACGATGAGGGGGATCGGCCTACGAGGGCCAAGCCCCTGGTGAGATCATAAGTGTCCGGATACCCATGGCTTTTCATTATTGCAGAGTGTTCTCTAATGTCGAACAATCGTGCAGCCCGCCCAAGGGCGAGTTCGTCGATTCATCGAGCGGGTCCCTGGGCTCGTCGGAAATGGAGAGTACTTCGCTTCCGACCGCCTCCTCGCCTCATGCTGTGGACAACGCCGCGGCGGGGCTCCAAAGGGGGCTTGGTCACGAGGAGGTGGCGCAGGAGGTGCCACAAGGCAACCTCCCGGACTCCAGGCGCGTGGGGGGCAAGACCCCCAGGGGCTCTAAGCCCGACCCATGTCCGGACTCCATGCCGGAACCTTGATGGTTCCGAGTCCGATGGCGATCCCTTCGCAAGAAGGGTAAGATGCCGGTGTCCTTCGTCCAACCGGAGGCACCGGATAGCTTACTGGAGGCGCTCAATGGTGCCTCCATCAAGGAGGAGCACCGCCTGCTATGAGTGCGGTGATCCGGACAGTTCGATCCGCCAAGAGCGGGCTGACCAAGCTTATGCCGATCTTCTAACAGGCTTTGAGGTAAGAAATTTCAATATATGTAAAATGGTACCGCATAGACAGTAGCCCCTGATGCTCGGTTCGGTGTTCGGAAAGAAAAGCCGAACTGAGGATCTTTAGAAAGATAAACGCAGGAGTCATATAAAAAATATGTCAATATGGGATTGCAGGCTGTGTTTGCTGACCTCCGCCCTTGACCGATCATGGAGGTCAATACTTTGAAGGAAAACCTCGAGCGGTCCGAGAACGAGCTCGGCCATGCCAAGAAGCAGCTCGAGGAAAAAGAAGGTGAGTAATACCTTATGAAAATTGTACCTTACAGAAAAGAATTTGGTTGCAAGAAAAATGACAAGGATAACGTGGGTATTGTAGGGGCCACTAACGAGGTGGCGACCACAGAAGGAGGCGGTGGCATGGCGAGCATAATCTGACATGAGCGCACCGAGCGAGAGAAGCAGGAGGCGCGGGTGGCGGAGGTACAGCAAGAGCTCCAGGATCTTGTGAAAAAACATGAGAGCTTGGAGCATGACTCGAAGACTCGAGAGTCCGAGCTTGCAACGGCTCTTGAGAGTGCCAAAGCCGCTAAGGCCGAAGCCTACAAGGCCCTCCAGGAGATTGAGGCGGTGAAGAAAATAGCAGCGGGTAAGGCATTTTTCATGCAGAGTAAGCATGTGAGTGTTAATTACCTGTTGCTTACCCGAATTCGGAGCTCTCCAGGGGCGTTCGCAGATCTTCCTCGCAGCGTGTCCGATGCTGCCGCATTCTACCGGGCTGAGGAGGGGAGCTCGACGGAGAAGGTCTTCTGGTCTCGATATCTTGAGGCGGACATCCGGTGCTTTTAGCGACCAGCTGAACCAGCTGGTCGAGCTCCAAAGGCGGCCGAACAGGCCATGAAGGGCCTCATAGTTCGGCTGTGCCCTAAGGAGGCCATGCCTGGGAGCTATTTCGGCCTGGTGCGGTGGCTGATGGATGCGTGCCCGTGGGTTGAAGTGATCAAGCATTCCGCTTGTATTGAGGGTGCCGTCGGGCCTTGCCCGCATAAAGGTGCACTGGGGCAAGATGGATGCCTGAAGCTTGTGACGGACCCGCCACCGTGAGGGCAAGGAGCATCGCACGCCCGAGATGTATTATAAGAGTGTCTTGAAGGCGCCGCACTATTGCGGGTGAGTGCTCCAAAGATGTAATATTTGAGTAGACTCGCATTTTGTTATCCTGTGCGCTGAAAACTTAGTTCATATGCGCTAAGCAACGCTTGTTAATTTAAAATATTACCTTCAGTGCGGCTGTTTATCAAATCTGAGAGATGGCAAGTCGTCGGCTTCAGCCCCCATGCCACGAGTGCTGGGGTGTTCGGGATAAACTTGAGCGCTCTTGTTCCCATTTTTGGGTCCATCTAGGGAGGCGCTCAACACAGCGAACAAGGCAACCGGACTTATAATGCTTGAACACTCTCACTTAGCCATAGAATTCTATAATTTTAAATTTCGGCGAAGCCCCTAGTCTTCGGAAGGCCGAATTTGGGGCGCTGTCCACGCCTTTGCCGGACAGTATCCGGCTCCTCGCTCTAAGCGGCATAAATCTTTAAGGACTCGCAAAAAACCTCTCGAACAGTGACCGGTCTCTCGCCTCATCATGACAGTCAGTTTTAGCTTTCTCCACTGAGGCGTTAACCCAGCCGAACTGGGGCGGAATCGCAGTGGTTCTCCCGGTGCAACCTTAGCCGATATAACGAAACGTAAGGTACCAAAACACGGGAGCCGGGCAAACCCAGCTATTGACCCAAGACATGATTCGGAGCCGATGCATATAGTGCTATAAGTTCGGGGTGCCGCACTTGTGAAAGTGTTCGGACTCATTATACCATAATGCGGGAAACATAAGCCCCTGGTGTATATTAGCCGTACCAAAGTGTACGGATGCAACATGTCATGAATGGACATATGTATGAAAAATAAATGCAATTATAAACAAAAAGGTGATGCATTGTTTTATTCAATAAGTGCTGCTACGAATGCAGAACGATACAAATAGTGCGATAAGCAAGGTATGAGACTGTTAAACATGTTCCCCTCCAGGGGTAGGCTGCAGATTGGTGTATGAAAATGCTCGTAATGGAGACCACCTGTATATTTGTTGTAGCCTTTATCCTTCCCTGGTTGTTGCATCATGAGTTGGCAGTCTGCTGCGGACAGGCTTCTAACAAACGGAGTCCTGTGGGTAAAAGGAAAAGGTAAAAGAAAAGAAAAGGAACGACACACTTGAGAGCCCCTGGTGTGGTTGAGCCGCAGTCTGGGTTTATCGTGGTCGTGCCCCTCTCCCCATGCCCATGGTATCTTCAGAGCGTAATGGTGTACGCGAAGGACCTGCTTTGACGTTTCGCAGGGGCTGGGGTTGGGGCCGCTACGCTGGCGATGCTCTGAGCGTGCTGTGGTCTTGTTGTAAGTTACTCCGGGCGCGCTTAGCTGTGTCCGGCCGCTTAACGGCCGGACTCGAGAATTGCCTTAAGAGGCTGCATTGCACTTCTGCCGCGAGAGCCGCTGTATGTTCCTCCGTGCGGAGAGAACGTTCAGTGTTTCCGTTGACCGTAATGACTCCTCGAGGGCCTGGCATCTTGAGCTTGAGGTATGCGTAGTGCGGCACCGCGTTGAACTTTGCAAACGCGGTGCGTCCCACTACAACAAAAACCCACATATAGCAACGGATATCTAGCAACGAAGACAACATATATGTTGTTAGTTAAAAAAAACACCTCGCTCGTCCCTAAAAGAACTCCCACCTCCCCACGAAGGGGTGCCCACCTCCACCATATATTATCAGGCAGCCAAGCGTGAAAAGAAAAAAAAAGCCTAACCTTTTCTCCCCACCTGCCCACCATCTCTCTCTCCCCCTCGATTCAGAACTTTTCACCTCAGATCCATCACCACAAGCTAGCCACCGCCGCCATTGATTCCAGGGAGCCCCGACGATCCCCTGCACCAACCCTACCCGGCCCCTCACCATTCTCCTCTGAATCCCCACCGTCGCGACGTCCTCCACATCCCTGCACGCGCCACGGCAGAAACCCTAGGCACTATGGGTCACTGGCGCTGCTCCCGCGCCTCGAGTTTGTCGGCCTAATAACCTCAGGGCTACCACACGCACGGGTGCCGGCTGGGGCTCCACAGTGCGGCTCCACCTCCGCTACCTCCACTCGGACGCCGATGGTTCAGCACTCCTCCGCTTTGCTCTTACCCTCTCTGGCGCTTTGTGTGGCATGGTCACCATGCCATGCCTAATTCTTTGCCGGCCGATGCAACGGATGGACAACAACCCATCATGGTGAGTGACCATGATGGAGGCCCAACAATCCCACTTCACCTTTCAATTTCAGTTTCGGGCTTGCATCTTTGAATTTGTGATCTAGTTGTACGCATGAAAGTTGTCTCTAGTCGGTGGATCTATTTGCATGTATGATTGAGTGATTCACCACCTGCATGTATGCCAGGAAGAATGATTGCGTCCTCTTCTTATCAATAATTCTATCTTGTGATGCATTAGGTTTTAATTTTTCATGTTGCTAGTGCGTGGGTAATTAGTCAATATTTTTGTGAAGATCATCCTTGTAAATTAGTTAAGTACATAAGCTGATAGTATCTTCAGATATTCTAGCTTTGAGATTGTGACTAGTTATCAAAAAGCATTCCTTGTATATCAGTTAAAAGGTTAGCACTGCATATTATCTATGGCATCATGACTATCTCTGGGAGATAATATGAACACCTTCTTATCAGTGTGTCGAATCCTTATAGTTTCCTTTTCGCACGCTCTGTAATACTATATGAATAAGCCCCATATGTATCTCTCTGTCCTAATATTTCTCTTTATTCTATATAATCCTTAATGCAGGCAACATTTGTGTGTTTGTTCTTTCGCTTAACATATAAATCTTCAGGCTCTGAATGATGGTACTAGCTAGTGCTTATGGTATATATATGGCTTATCATCCTTTGATTTAGATTTGCAAAACTTAAATGTGCTTGCATGTGCTTATGAAATGAGTTCATAATTCTTTGCAGTGTGCTTTCCTACATATAGCGGGATACTTCTGCAGAGATTGGTACGACTCTATGATTCCCGTAAGCTTGAAAGTTGTAGGTGATTTACATGACATAATCTGAAACATAATTTTAAAACTTAGTAGAAAAAGTATATGTATTCACTGTTCAGATTATTATCATTGGCAGTCATCTATATAAATCAGAGTCAAGAGAAAATGCACTTGTAAACATTTAATATGGCTAAATAGCTTTAGCTTAGTGCGAATTGTTTTCTCTCAATTTCAAGTACTTCTGGAAATTCTCACATCTCTGCGCTTATATGTATTTTTTAGACTGCAGATCTGTATTTGCAACGAATGATGCTCTACTTTGTCGGTGCACATTAATTTTTTAGCATGAATATCACCTTATCTTCGTTATATTTAAGCTGCTTAACTCAACTAACATATGGATAATATGTTCATAAGAAACAAAGATCAAGGGTGGTTGAACAATGTAAGTCGCTGCTCCTTTTTTCTGTCTAATAAACAGTTTAGTGATATGGCTGTGAGTGTAAAAGGTGTTTCACACAAATTATGATATATCATAGGTGATGACGTATTTAGGCTGATGGAATGATTATTCTGTTCCGGTGCTTGCTTTCTCAACTAATGATACTTCAACTAATGTGTTCAGAGAAGTGATACTTCAATTAATGTGTTTAGGGAAGCAACATATTGTATCTGAAGTGAAGCTTTCTGTATTATATGGAGACGCAAGCATCAAACAAACGTCCAACTACATATAATGTATGCTCATTTCTATATTGTTTGGTTGAGTAGCAATTTATTATTGCTCGTTCTTTTTGCAATATGATTTTTATTATAATTCTTTCTTTGCTTAGGATATTCAAACAAGAATGTTGCTCTTTCTACACTCCAAAATCTAGAATATAAAGAAACTGAGAGTGTTAAACTTGCTAATGCGAGTTAATGCTATATCAGCAAATTCTGATAAGTTGATGCGACCACCAGAAAAGGTCAAAACTATTGGTCATATAGTAAGAATAGTTATCACATGGGCTTCAACATTTGTATGTTGCTCTTCGATTAAATTATATTGTCCTAATTACCTGATTTTCATTAACAGCACATTGTTGTTCTCACTGCTTTGTGTTTGTAGATTACCAAGATAGAATGATGATGCATGTCTCAGATGTTGATCGCAAGATCGACAAGGCAGCTGCTACTAGATAGTTTCAGATTAGGTTTTACATTGTAATTTTCAGGGTTGATGTTTCAAACAAGATGTTTTAGATTGGCTGAGATGTTCATTGCAAGGTTGAGAATCAGACTATTACTAGACAGCTTCATATCTTGTGATCTTTTGTACCATGTTCTTTGTAAATCAACCGAATTGATTTAATATATGAGAAATTTATGATTATTATATTGTCTCTTATGCACTATCAGCATCGGCACAAAAATTCTGGATGGGGTATGCAAAATACAATTAAATTTTCAAGCAATGCGACAACATTTTTAGCCGTTATAGTGCTCATTTGGTGGGGTCGCATGCTCATTTTGTGTGGTGTCCACCAACGCATATGAAGTGTTGTTAGGCTCTACCTCTATACGTTGCTACCTCACAACACTTATTCGAGTTGTTTACCAACGCATGTATATACGTTGTCGTAGACCCTTGCAACGCCACCAACGACAACGCATCTAAATCCGTTGGTGTAGACCTTAGCAACACCTATATGGACATACGACAACACATTGATGCATTGCTGAAGGGGGGTTCCTGTTGTAGTGTCCGAGCAAGGCATGATAGCCGCTGTGGAACGGGACTATGTCGAAGATTAACTCCTCGCTTCGGAAGTTATCCGGGGATCCGAAGACCACTTCCAGTGTAATTGAGCCTGTACAATTGGCTTCTACACCTGGTATGACGCCTTTAAAGGTCGTTTTGGTAGGTTTAATCCTTGAGGGGTCTATGCCCATTTTGCACACTGTATCCTGGTAAAGCGGGTTCAGGCTGCTGCCGCCGTCCATCAGGACTCTGGTTAGGTGAAATCCATCAACGATTGGGTCTAAGACCAGTGCGGCGAATCCGCCGTGGCGGATGCTGGTGGGGTGGTCCCTTCGGTCAAAAGTGATCGGGCAGGAGGACCATGGATTGAACTTCGGGGCAACTGGCTCCATCGCATAGACATCTTGGAGTGCACGCTTCCGCTCCCTTTTGGGTATATGCGTTGCGTATATCATGTTCACCGTCCGCACCTGTGGGGGGAAACCCTTCTGTCCTTTATTGTTCGGTGGTTGGGTCTCGTCCTCGTCATCGCTATGCAGCCCCTTGTCATTGTTTTCGGCAATTAACTTGCCTGCCTGCTTGAATACTCAACAGTCCCTGTTGGTGTGGTTAGCTGGCTTTTCGGGGGTGCCGTGTATCTGGCACAAGCGGTCGAGTATTCGGTCCAAATTGGACGGACCCGGAGTAGTTCTTTTGAATGGCTTTTTCCACTGACCGGGTTTAGAGCCTCTGAATCCGGCATTGATTGCCGTATCCTCAATATTGTCGTCGTTAATGTGGCGTTTGTTTTTGTTACGACGCGGCCTGCCATTTCGGTCCTTGAAGTCCGGACTGCCAGAATTTTTGCTCAGGTTGTTGCTGCGTGCTAGCCAGCTGTCCTCACCCGCACAAAAGCGGGTCATGAGTGATGTGAGGGCTGCCATGGATTTCGGCTTTTCCTGTCCTAGGTGCCGGGCAAGCCACTCGTCGCGGATGTTATGCTTGAAGGCCGCGAGGGCCTCCGCATCCGCGATCGACGATTTGGTTTTTCTTGGTTAAGAACCGTGTCGAAATTGTCGGCCGATTCGTCTCGCTGCTGAATTATGTGGCTTAGGTCATCAGCGTCGGTGGTCGCACATAAGTGCCCCGAAGTTATCGAGGAATGCGGCTTCGGGTCCTCCCAGCTCCCAATTGACTCTGCGGCAAGCTGTTGAGCCAATGCCGGGCTGGTCCTTTAAGCTTGAGCGGAGGTATTTGATGATCCATTACTTAAATCATGAAGCATAGTGGGTGTCTGGCGCCTCTATCTTTGGCGATATCACGACGGAGCTCAAAAGGGCTTGGTCTGTTTTGTTCGCCCGGCGGACTTACTATGTCCGGCGCGATGGTTGTCGCCACGCATCGTGGGCGCCCACGCGATCCATAGATCGATCTTGATTGTCTTGCCTTGTCCTCAATATATCTCGCAGTCCGGGCGTTCCCCTTTGCCCGTGTGCTTTTGAGCGATGCGGGTACGGTTCTAGTGGAGGGCCTAGAGGCCTCTCTGTCGCGACCACGGGGTGGTCGGTCAGCCGTATTGTTTCCTGGTGATGCGGGTTCGTAAACCTCCTCCTCTAATCGGGGGAGCAGCTTGCGTTTAGGGTAGCTTTTGGAGGGGCGTTCGAGCTCATGCTCTTCGGCCGCGAGGACTTCAGTCCATCTGTCGGCTAGCAGATCCTGATCAGCTCTAAGCTGTTGATGCTTTTTCTTGAGGCTGTTCGCCGTGGCCATAAGCCTGCATCTAAAACGCTCTTGTTCGACGGGATTCTCAGGCATGACGAATTCATCGTCGTCGAGGCTTGCTTCGTCTTCGGAGGGAGGCATGTAATCCTCTACCTCTTCTTCTGCCGCTCTCTCGTGAGGGCTGGCGTCTCCATCTTCCTGCGCTGGATCTTGCTGGAGTGGATTGTCGTCGGCATTGTCTTGTGTATTGTTGTCTCTGGTGCCGGAATCTTCATTCTTGCTGTGGCGGGATTTAGAGCGGCGCCGCTGACGCCGGCGCTTGGGCTGTTTCTTGGAGGGGTCATCCTCCTCTGTTCCATCGCCGTTCCCATCTTTTGGGATGTCCACCTTGTATATGTCGTATGACGAGGTGGCCTTCCAGTGCCCTGTAGGCGCTGGGTCTTGGTCGTCTCCGGCACCGTCGTCCATACCGTCGATGTCTTCGGAGTCGTAGTCTAGCATGTCGGTTAGATCATCGACAGTGGCTACCAAGTGGGTGGTGGGTGGGCGTTGAATTTCTTTGTCGTCCGCATCCCAACCTTCCTGACCGTAGTCTGGCCAGGGCTCTCCGGATAAAGAGAGAGACTTTAGTGAATTCAGGATGTCGCTAAAAGGCGAGTGCTGAAAGATGTCCACGGCCGTGAACTCCATAACGGGCGCCCAATCGGATTTGATTGGCAAGGGCGCGGAGGGTTCGGAGTCCGGAGAGGAGTCCGGCACCCTGGAGTCGGAGTCTTCGCAAAGGACATGGATGGAGTTCGGCTCGATCGCCGTAGAGATTGTAGCCCCCGAGGCGGTGTCCAACCACTCGTCCTCGATCAGGGAATCCGGCTCCGGATTAAGGGTCGGAGCGGATACTGGTGCGGCCTCCAGGGCACTGTTCGGCTGCAGAGCTATATCATGCCCATCGAGACAGTGCGGCGCGCTTGGCTGCGGCTCGAATCCGTCGAAGATCAAGTCTCCGCGGATATCGGCCGTATAGCTTAAACTTCCAAATCTGACCTGACGGCCAGGGGCGTAGCTTTCGATCTGCTCCAGATGGCCAAGCGATTTGGCCCGCAGTGCAAAGCCGCCGAACACGAAGATCTGTCTAGGGAGAAAAGTCTCACCCTGGACCGCGTCGTTGTTGATGATCGAAGGAGCCATCGGGCCTATCGGTGACAACACAGAGGAACTCTCAATGAAAGCACCAATGTCGGTGTCAAAACCGGCGGATCTCGGGTAGGGGTCCCGAATCGCAAGTCTAGGCGGATGGTAACAGGAGACAAGGGACACGATGTTTTACCCAGGTTCAGGCCCTCTTGATGGAGGTAAAACCCTACGTCCTGCTAGATTAGTATTGATGATGTGTGTTACAAGAGTGGATCTACCACGAGATCAAAGAGGCTAAACCCTAGAAGCTAGCCTATGGTATGATTGTTGTTCGTCCTACGGACTAAAACCCTTCGGTTTATATAGACACCGGATAGGGTTAGGGTTACACAGAGTCGGTTACAATGGTAGGAGATCTACATATCCGTATCGCCAAGCTTGCCTTCCACGCCAAGGAAAGTCCCATCCGGACACGGGATGAAGTATTCAATCTTGTATCTTCATAGTCTTGGGTTCCGGCCGATGATGATAGTTCGGCTATCCGGACACCCCCTAGTCCGGAACTCCCTCAGTCATCAACCTCTACCTCATGGAAGTGCTGCAACATCCTCAAACCATTGAGATGCGTGAGGGGTTGCTGCACATCCGCGATGTTGAGGGACCAAGGAGGACCGGAAGCATGGGGACAAGGCTCGAGGCAATGGAGCAACAAGTTTTCAAGTGTCAAGAGATGGTGGAGCGTGGACTCGACTCCAATCACATAATGATCACAGAGTTCACCAACAACCACAAGCTGGATGCCAAGGACATTGGGGAGGCCGTCTTCAAGCTTCATGAGAAAATCGAGCACCTCCAAGCCCAGATTTATGACCTACAAAACCAAAACTGTGAGTATGAATATAGATTCAAGAGGATGAGTTTGGCTGCAGATTTAAGGATCCTAGAGACTCGATCACCCTTCTATGATGGCGAGCCTATGTCTTGGAAGAGGGACGACAAGCCTACATCATCAACAACTCCATCTCCTTCACCAGCAAAAGAGATATAATCACATGGGTATGGGCACTCCCCTTAGCAACTGCCAAGCTTGGGGGAGGTGCCCCGGTACCGTATCACCATCACACTCCTATCTTTACTATTTTTTTTAGTTTGATCCTTTTGGTAATATCTTGACTAGTAGAATAAAGTTTTAGTATGATTTAGTTTTGAGTTTTGCCTTATGATCCTTCTATGTAATCGAGTCCGTGAGCTATATATAATAAAGATTAGTTTTGAGTCAAGGGCTTGGTTGCTATGATCTTGAGGGAATAAAGAAAAAGAAAGAATAAAAAGAAGCAAAGAGATCATATTAATATTATAGAGAGTAATGACTTCACATCTAAAGAGTATGATGAATAAAATTTGTTGAGAGTTGAAAAACCTAGTTTTGGTCATCGTTACAATTAATAGGAAGTAATAAAGAAAGAGAGGTTTTCACATATAAATATACTATCTTGGACATCTTTTATGACTGTGAGCACTCATTAAAAATATGACATGCTAAAGAGTTGATGTTGGACAAGGAAGACAACGTAATGGGTTATGTTTTCTTATATCTGAAATAAAGTATATTGTCATGGATCATCCAACATGTTGAGCTTGTCGTTCCCCCTCATGCTAGCCAAATTCTTTGCACCAAGTAGAGATACTACTTGTGCTTCTGAATATCCTTAAACCCAGTTTTGCCATGAGTGTCCACCATATCTACCTATGGATTGAGTAAGATCCTTCAAGTAAGTTGTCATGTTGCATGCAATAAAAATTGCTCTCTAAATATGTATGATCTATTAGTGTGGATAAAATAAGCTTTATATGATCTTGTGATATGGAGGCAATAAAAGCGACGGACTGCATAATAAAGGTCCATATCACAAGTGGCAATATAAAGTGACGTTCTTTTGCATTAAGATTTCGTGCATCCAACCATAAAAGCACATGACAACCTTTGCTTCCCTCTGCGAAGGGCCTATCTTTTACTTTTGTCTTTTACCTTGCAAGAGTCAAGATGATCTTCACCTTTCCTTTTTACATTTTATCCTTTGGCAAGCACATTATATATATATATATATATATATATATATATATATATATATATATATATATATATATATATATATATATATATATCAATTGGGTGTAAGTTAGCATGAATCATTATCGTTGACATTACCCTTGAGGTAAAAGGTTGGGAGGCAACACTATAAGCCCCTACCTTTCTCTGTGTCCGATTAAAACTCCATACCCATAAGTATTGCGTGAGTGTTAGCAATTGTGAAAGACTAAATGATAGTTGAGTATGTGGACTTGCTGAAAAGCTCTTATGTTGACTCTTTCCAATGTTATGATAAATTGCAATTGCTTCAATGACTAGGATTATAGTTTGTTGGTTCTCAATGAAGTTTCTGATTCATACTTGACATTGTGAATAGATTATTACTTGAGCATAAGAAATCATATGACAATATCCATATATGTTGTGGTTATAAGAATGATCATGATGCCCTCATGTCTGTATTTTATTTTATCGAGACCTCTATCTCTAAACATGTGGACATATTTATCGTTATCAGCTTCCGCTTAAGGACAAGCGAGGCCTAAGCTTGGGGGATTTGATACGTCCATTTTGCATCATGCTTTTATATTGATATTTATTGCATTATGGCATGTTATTACACATTATGTCACAATACTTATGCCTATTCTCTCTTATTTTACAAGGTTTACATGAAGAGGGAGAATGCCGGCAGCTGGAATTCTGGGCTAGAAAAGGAGCAAATATTAGAGACCTATTCTGCACAAATCCAAAAGTCCTGAAACTTCAGGGAAGTCATTTTTGGAATTAATAAAAATACTGAGCGGAGAAAGTACTAGAGGGGGGCCACACCCTGGCCACGAGGGTGGGGCGCGCCCTACCCCCCTGGGCGTGCCGCCTGCCTCGTGGGCCCCCTGGCAGGCCTCCAGTGCCCATCTTCTGCTATATGAAGTCTTTTACCCTGGAGAAAATCATAAGCAAGCTTTTGGGAAGAAACTCCGCCACCACAAGGCGGAACCAATCTAGGGCTCCGGCGGAGCTGTTCTACCGGGGAAACTTCCCTCCGGAAGGGGGAAATCATCGCCATCATCATCACCAACGATCCTCTCATCGGGAGGGGGTCAATATCCATCAACATCTTCACCAGCACCATCTCCTATAAAACCCTAGTTCATCTCTTGTATCCAATCTTTGTCCCAAAGCCTCAGATTGGTACCTGTGGGTTGCTAGTAGTGTTGATTACTCCTCGTAGTTGATGCTAGTTGGTTTATTTGGTGGAAGATCATATGTTCAGATCCTATATGCATATTAATACCCCTCTAATTATGAACATGAATATGATTTGTGAGTAGTTACGTTTGTTCCTGAGGACATGGGAGAAGTATTGCTATAAGTAGTCATGTGAATTTCGTATTCCTTCGATATTTTGATGAGATGTATGTTGTCTTTCCTCTAGTGGTGTTATGTGAACGTCGACTACATGACACTTCACCATTGTTTGGGCCTAGAGGAAGGCATTGGGAAGTAATAAGTAGATGATGGGTTGCTAGAGTGACAGAAGCTTAAACCCTAGTTTATGCGTTGCTTCGTAAGGGGCTGATTTGGATCCATATGTCTCATGCTGTGGTTAGGTTTACCTTAATACTTATTTTGTAGTTGCGGATGCTTGCAATAGGATTTAATCATAAGTGGGATGCTTGTCCAAGTAAGGACAGCACCCAAGCACCGATCCACCCACATACCAAATTATCAAAGTAACGAACGCGAATCATATGAGTGTGATGAAAACTAGCTTGTCGATAATTCCCATGTGTCATCGGGAGTGTTTTCCTTTATATAAGAGTTTGTACAGGCTTGTCCTTTGCTACAAAAAGGATTGGGCCATCTTTCTGCACCTTATTTACTTCCATTACTTGTTACCTGTTACGAATTACCTTATCACGAAACTATCTGTTACCGATAATTTCAGTGCTTGCAGAGAATACCTTACTGAAAACTGCTTATCATTTCCTTCTACTCCTCGTTGGGTTCGACACTCTTACTTATCGAAAGGACTACGATAGATCCCCTACACTTGTGGGTCATCACGCGTGGCCGAGGTCGAGGTAGAGAAGAGTCTATCGGTCGAGGAATCAGCGGTGGAGTACCAACGCGAGCTCTGGCTCAGCCACTACTATGAGTACTACAACCTTGAGGGCGGCACCGAGGACGAGGAAGAGGACAAGGACGCGGTCTACTTCAGCAGGGGGGCGCGGAGTCCACCAATGGCGGCATGTCACCAGGACAAGTCATTGACGCTCATCTCACACCGACGATGCATAGGCCGGCGCGGCGGTGGATTTTTAATTATGCGTACTTAGGCTTTGTTTTTTATGCTGGTCTTTTGTTAGAGCAATGTTTAGGTCAACTGGCTTTGTGTAATTACTAAAATTGCTCGATTCAGTTAGTGTGGTATGTCTGTTGTACGCTCTTTTGTGTGCCCAAATTAGCAAGTGATGTTAAATTATGCAATGACGTACCCGGGGAAATTTCCACCAAAATTTGAATTATCAAACTCATCACATGCGCGTAAAGCAGAAGAATCGTTTGCGATGCACATAATCATTCAAAGTGAATGGTCCGGCGGCACCGCGAGCGTTCAAAGTGAATGTGCCCATGCCTTGAGACCAAAATTTGAATTATCAAACTCATCCCATGCGCGTAAAGCAGAAGAATCATTTGTGATGCACACAATCGTTCAAAGTGAATGGTCCGGCGGAACCGCGCGCAAAGTTTCCCTCCACATTTCCAAAATTTTGGCCTACCGCCAAAATATCTACCCCCGCCCCCCTTCCCCGCCCCCTTTTCTCCCCGACCACAAGTCACATTTCCCCTGTTTCCTCCTTCCTTCCTTCCTTGCTAAGCTATAGCCGCTTTCTCGCTCTCGCCATCTCGCATCCTATCGCCAGGGTCGCCATGGTCTTCTTCAAAGACATCTCCAGCGGTTCCTCCTCCGGCGACTACTCCTTCACCACCCGGGTATGCCTCTCTTATCTCTCTAGCTATGACTTGGAATGAAGGATTTTTACCCGGTAGTCGATTTGAGTCATTTCTTTGTAGCTCCCTAAGACCATCGGTGGCAACGAATGGAGCGGGGTGGCTGAAGATCTATCTGCTCATTGTCACCATCAATCTCCATGCGTGAAGCTACTTGCATTTGATTATGTGGACACTGGGAGGAAGTTTCTGGCATGTGCAGAGAAGGTTAGACCCTCTTCCGTTGTTATAAATCATTTGTTAGATGTGATTAGACACTGTCACGGTCCCAACCCATTCATACCACACCTTCAACCAAACGCATCCTAAGACAGTATCACAGTTTGTACCTAGTATCTTAAATTGTTGTCATCTCATCAGCGGTGCCATTAGAAAATTATTTGGCACCGCTTCAGCAGTTTGTGCAGCCAACTTTGGTCCACACATCCGAGAAGCCAAGCAGTAAAATACTAAATTTTTATGGCACGAAGGAACTGGGCATCGGAGCAACTACGTGCTCCAGAGTCCGGGTCCCTGATTTTTTTCCGCTGCATCGGCTCGCCAGTTCAGGGCACCGGTGCGAGATGTAGCAACAGTTGTCTTTACACCAGTTTTGGCATACATAGTGGACGGCCTTAGTGCTATTAATTCTATGTTACTAAATTTGTGCATGTACACACCTGTTAGTATCAATTTGCTGTCATCCAAACACTGTCGCTATGCTGTTGCAGTTATATTTACCTTCCTCATAAAATGTTCAATTTGTTATTTATTGTACATGAGTAAGAACTTGTAGCATCGTTGTAGTTAATTATAGCTTCTAACGTTCCAGAATTTGGTTGTTGTCTCGGTACCAATTATTTCATTTGCACATTGATCTTTTTGAGAAGATATGTCATAATTAACATGTTTCTTCAGTTTTTCAAAATAAGCATTGGTGATTTTCCATGTTGCTATAAACCCATTTCCCCTACAATTGTTACTGATCTAGTTTTAAATATTATAGGATGAACAGAAGTGTTGTTACTTGGAGTGGGTTGATCAAGAGTGGCCACAGTCTTTGAAGATGTGCCTAACGAAGCTCTGGAGCATGTATGAGGAAGTGAACACAGGTAGGCTTAGAGAAATTCTTGTCAACGCTGAAGCATATTTCAAGATGTGGGATAAAAAGTTGAAGGTGGAGAATGAGCTCAGATTTTTTTAAAGACTTTGCTAAGATGGTGTTGGCGAAGGAGGAGGCACTTTCCCAGTTGGTCTGTGCAAAACGGGTTCTTACTGAACTGAAAGCAGAGGTGGATAAGACGAGCCTGGATGATCTCGATTAGGGAAATGAATATATTGTTCTTATGAAGTTGAACTAGCTATCTGTTGTACTGTGTTGTTTTCATGTAGCTACCGTACTGTGATGTTATAATATATTTATGTGCCTGATATGAAATTGGCAAACGGCTGTTCGATATGAAATGTGAATTTGCGTAATACTGGAATTATTAATTGTAAACTAATAAACCTGCTAAATGTGTCATGGACCTTTGCAAACAGTTCTAGCAGTAAAAGCGCTTTGCGATGGATAGCCCAATGCCACACAGTTTTCTTCATCAAATCGTGTGTGATATAGTTGATAAAAGCAAACAGTTAACCAAGAAAGACCGTGTGTGATAGTTACACCATTCACACACGAGCCTACACATAAAACTGTGTGGGATTTACGTCCGAATGGAAACGTTTTCCCTAGATTGACTGTGTGGGATGTACATAAGAACGGAAACGTATTCCTTGGATTGACTGTGTATGATATACATACGAACAAAAATGTTTTTCTGGGATTCACCGTGTGGGATGTACATACCTACGGAAATGATTTTCTCGGATTACCGTGTGGGATGTACATACCTACGGAAATTATTTTCTCGGATTACCATGTGGGATGTACATACCTACGGAAATGATTTTCTCGGATTACCGTGTGGGATGTACATACCTACGAAAATGATTGGGTTTCGATGCCCGCCCGATCGCTTTGGCGGCCCCACTGGTCCTGGAGGGCTGTCCCGGCGATTTCTGGGTCATGTGGGAAGGACACCCTATCGCACACACTCACTTGGCGACGGTTCCAAATGACGCCGCGAAATGGGGTAAAAACCATTTGTTTAGGACTGACGCGCACCAGTGTAAGAACATAGTTTGTTGGGTTTTCAATATAGTTTATGCTTTATACTTCAATGTTGTGATGAATTGTACTTGTTCATGAGAAGTTATATGATAAAGTTGTATGATAAAGCTTTATGATTAAGTTCTTTATTGTTATAATAATAAGCATGATGCTTCTATGTTCATATTTTGTTTTTATCGACACCTCTCTCTCTCTCTCTCTCTAAGCATGTGGACATGTTTTTCGATTTTGTTTTTTTGCTTAAGGACAAGCGAGGTCTATGCTTGGGGGAGTTGATACGTCCATTTTGCATCATGTTTTCCTACTATTATTTATGATGTTTTTATGCATAATAATGCTTTTGGGAGTAATTCTATCATAACATGCAAGGTTTACACAAAGAGGAAGAATAACGGCAGCTGGAATTCTGGACCTGAAAAAGCTACGTCGAAGTTACCTATTCTACACATCTCCAAATGAGCTGAAAATTTGCGGAGAATTATTTTGCAATATATGAAAAATATTGGAGCAAGTAACTACCAGAGGGGGCCCACTAGGTGGGCACAGCCCACCTGGGTGCGCCAGGCAGCCCAGGCACGCTCTGGTGGGTTGTGCCCTCCTCGGCCCACCTCCAGTGCCCATCTTCTGGTATATAAGTCATTTTTACCTAAAAAAATAAGAGGAGGACTTTCGGGACGAAGCGCCGCTGTCTCAAGGTGGAACTTGGGCAGGAGCACTTTTGCCCTCCAGCGAAGCGATTCAGCCAGGGGAACTTCCCTCTCGGAGGTGGAAATCATTGCCATCATCATCACCAACAACTCTCCCATCTTTGGGAGGGCCATCTCCATCAACATGTTCAACAGCACCATCTCCTCTCAAACCCTAGTTCATCTCTTGTGTTCAATCTTTGTACCGGAACCTTAGATTGGTACTTGTGGGTGACTAGTAGTGTTGATTACATCTTGTAGTTGAATACTATATGGTTTATTTGGTGGATGTTCAGATCCATTATGCTATTTAATACCCCTCTGATCTTGAGCATGATTATTATTTGTGAGTAGTTACTTTTGTTCTTGAGGTCATGGGAGAAGTCATGTTGCAAGTAATCATGTGAACTTGATATGTGTTCGATATTTTGATGATATGTATGTTGTGATTCCCTTAGTGGTGTCATGTACGTCGACTACACGGCACTTCACCATATTTGGGCCTAAGGGAATGCACTGTGGAGTAGTTATTAGATGATGGGTTGCTAGAGTGATAGAAGCTTAAACCCTAGTTTATGCGCTACTTCGTGAGGGACCGATTTGGATCCCAAAGTTTAATGATATGGTTAGATTTTATCTTAATACTTTTCTCGTAGTTGCGGATGCTTGCGAGGGGGTTAATCATAAGTACTCCCTCTGTCCCGATGTATTGGGCATCTAACGAAAATAAAAATTTCCCAAAACGCTAAGGCGCCAAGCACTAATACTAGTTGCATGTGTAGTAATTAGACCCATCTCTTAATCACAGCTACCAATGCATGCCATTTGTGTGGTGTGTTGATTGGGATTTGAAGCGACCATGGGTTGCATGCATCAGCCGAACCACCAGGGCTTTAATCTCCCCAATTAATAGCATGTTTTCAGTTGGAAAAAGAGCAATGTGATTGGCTTCATGTGTGGTTCAGTTCTCCTCCTAGCCCAATCTCTACACGCCTAGGTTGCGATGCACCTCCTTAGATGACTAATACACCTAGACGGAGGGAGTAGGAGGTTTGTTCAAGTAAGAACAACACCTAAGCACCGGTCCACCCACATATCAAATTATCAAAGTAGCGAACACGAATTAAACCAACATGATCAAAGTGATATGGTGAAATTCCCGTGGACCCTCAAGAACGCTTTGCTTATTATAAGTGACCATGTTAGCATGTCCTTTGCCACAAAAGGATTGGGCTACCTTGTTGCACTTTATTTACCATTATCATTACTTGCTCGTTACAACCTTGCTATCAAACTACTTGTTACCAACAATTTCAGTGCTTGCAGAAAACACCTTGGTGAAAACCACTTGTCATTTCCTTCTGCTCCTTGTTGGGTTCAACACTCTTACTTATCGAAAGGACTATGATTGATCTGCTATACGTGTGGGTCATCAGTTATTTCCCTTGAAGAGGAAAGGGTGATGCAGCAAAGTAGAGATAAGTATTTCCCTCAATTAAGAACGAAGGTATCAATCCAGTAGGAGGAACAACCAAGTCCCCAATAGATGCACCTTCACAACCTAACAAACACTTGCGCATAACGTGAAGAAGGGGTTGTCAATCCCTTCACGGTCACTTGCAAGAGTGAGATCTAATAGAGATAGGTATAAAAGATAAACGAAAGGCAAAATAAATTAAAAGTAAATAAATTGCAGCAAGGCATTTTTGGGTTTTTGGTTTTATAGATCTGAAAATAATATGATGGAAAATAGACCCGGGGGCCATAGGTTTCACTAGAGGCTTCTCCTCTTGAAAGAAAACATACGGTGGATGAACAAATTACTGTTGAGAAATTTATAGAAAAGCACATAATTATGATGATATCCAAGGCAATGATCATGAATATAGGCATCACATCCGTGACAAGTAGACCGACTCCTGCCTGCATCTACTACTATTACTCCACGCGTCGACCAACTCTTTCCTGCATCTAGAGTATTAAGTTCAAAAGAACAGAGTAACGCCTTAAGCAAGATGTCATGATGTAGAGGGATAAACTCAATCAATATGACATAAACCCCACCTTTTTATCTTAATGGCAACAATACAATACGTGCCTCGCTACCCCTTCTGTCACTGGGTGAGGACACACCAAGATTGAACCCATCACAAAGCACCTCTCCCATGGCAAGATACATCAATCTAGTTTCCCAAACCAAATCAATAGATCGGAGATAAATACAAAGCTATCTTAATCATGCATAAAAGAGTTCAGAGAAGACTCAAATAATATTCATAGATAATCTGATCATAAATCCACAATTCATTGGATCTCAACAAATGCACCGCAAAAGAAGATTACATCGAATAGAACTCCAAGAACATCGAGGAAAACATGGTATTGAAGATCAAAGAGAGAGAAGAAGCCATCTAACTACAAGCTATGGTCCCACAGGTCTGTGCTAAACTACTCACACATCTTCGGTAGGGCAGCAAGGTTGGTGTAGAGGCCCTCCGTAATCAAATTCCCCTCCGGCAGAGAGCCAGAAAAGGCCCCAAGATGGGATCTCACGAGAATAGAAGCTTGCGGCGGCAGAAACTATTTTTGTGGACGCTTCTGATGTAGACGAAATATTTGGGTATTTATGGAGCAAGAATTAGGGTTGGATGGTCTACGAGGGGCCCACAAGCCAGGGGCACCCTCCCCCTTGGGGCGCGCCCCTAGGGCTTGCGGCCTCCCCGTAGGTCTTCTGGCCTCCTCTCCAAGTCTCCTGGGTTTCTTCTGGTTCAAGAAAAATCATCGTAAAGTTTTACTCCGTTTGGACTCCGTTGGATATTGATTTTTTGTAAAAGGCAAAAACAAGGGGAAAAACAGCAACTGGCACTAGGCACTAAGTTAATAGGTTAGTCCCAAAAAATGATATAAATAGTACCATGATGCATATAAAACATCCAAGATGGATAATATAATAGCATGGAACGATCAAAAATTATAGATACGTTGGAGACGTATCAGTGCTCACAGTTGCTTTGCTCCGCGTTTCATTCCACCCGGTTGCTGCAACAGCTGGTACTACCATGGATGCAGGTTTCCCCGACGGTGCCTACTACGTGGAGACCAACGAATAGGAGTAGTCCGAAGGTCCCAGGCAGGAGGCCTCGCCTTTCGATCTAGTGTCGTTGTTTTGCTCAGCCTTCTTAAGGCAAAACTTGTCTATCTTGTCTGTACTCAGATAATATTTGCTTTCGTGACTTATGTATTATGGGTCTTCTGCCCGGGCTTGTATTATAAAGATTTATGTTTATCATTTGTGTCGTAGAGTTGTGTTGTGATATTGACGTGAGTCATCATTTGTGATCATGCATGATGCATGTATGATTAGTGCATGCTTATAAACGGGGGCGTCACACTCCTAGCAGCGGAATCATCCCTCAATGGTGTGGACGACGGCTAGGAGAGGACCGGCACTCTGGCGAAGGAAGCACACGCATGATGAGGGAGAATGCGAAGGCCGATATTGTCCACCTGCAAATGAGCCAATGCCAGAGAAGCTGGCTTTTTCCATAGTCGGAACCGCCGAGCTATCGTGTAACGCCGTACCATAGAAACAAATTCTTTGTTGTTGCCCCATTTGCATAAAAACACAGTGTTGTGCTTGGCCCTCTATAAAAAGAGGCTTGTTGCAATCACCCCAAACTATTTTTACTTTTTGAAACACGGCCTCAGTTGCAGAAGCAAAATCAAACACAACTTATGTTGAAGAAAACCAAACCCCCCTTCGCTACGGTCGGGAACCACTGGCTGGAACCGCGTGTGGTGTGTGCGTGTGAATTTTCCCCCATGATAAGGCTTGTGCATATCTCTAGGTTGACAAATAAACTAATGTAATACAAGTTATATATCACAAAAAATATATCATTAGAAACTTCAAATCGTCTACTTTCTAATGGTATAATTTTTAGACTATACAACTCAGCTTATGTTGGTCAAATTATAGATCTTGAGATACGCGTAAGCCTTATAAACCGGATAAATGCAGAAAAATGCGAGCACTAGTGCTAGGTCTAGGATTGGCACCCTGGTGGGTTGGTTCCACCACAAGGAACCTAACCGTCTAAGTTAAGCTTAGTTCGCACAATGAAATATATGTTAACTATATTTCTATGTTTGAACTAATGCACAACTTTTTATTTGATAAACTAGAAGAAGCTCTAGTACACACCAAATTAAACTATAACATTCCAAATGAGCACATAAAGTATCAAATCATATGTGTGCAAAAGTAGACTGCAATTGTTACGGTCTTCGATGATTACAATATTTGTGCTATTCAAAGTACAAGTACAAATCATGCAGATGTTATCGGTTTATTAATGAACCTGACTTGTCAAGACACATTTGGCATACCCTAGAAGTTTATATAGGTTACCTAATAATACACTAGAGACCACTATAATATTTTTGTTAGATTGTATGCTTTATAAATCTCCTTCATGATATTTAATGATATCAATATATATGAAAATACACATACACACATATAGTTAATATTTTTAAATTGATTCACTTTTTGTTATACCATACAATTTAAAATTAAGAGAGGTAAATTTATTGACATATGTTAAAATTGCATAACAATCAGAGAAAGATATTAGTATTATTAGGTACATTTTATGTCGTTATACTAGTTAAGTAATAGAAAATCATACAAACTAAAATTATATCACCATACAGCTAGTTTAAATAAGTACAAAAGTTCATTATAAAAATAAAAATATGTATTTTACTATGCCTCATGTCAAAAACTAGTTTAAACGGCCCTGGACGGCGACGGGCTGGAAGGAAACGAGCACCCCGCTTGCAATGAAACATTGTTAGCAACCAAGCCTCCTTCAGCTACATAGTAGTCTTCTCAAGTACAGAAACCTCCAAGTATGTGGTCAATGGTTGTGCAGAGTGTAAGGAAAGGGGCAAAGGTAGCTAGCAATCAAAATGTAGACAAAGGTAAGAATCAAGATGTTAGAGAAAATATGGGTGCATTTATTGGAAGGAGGTATGAGGTCCATCATTTATAGCTTTGCAGTCTGGATCAATTTCGTTGCAATCAAGGAAAGGAGAACCATATGTCACATAGGAGTGGAACTGCTGGTGACATGCAAGATGCTGGGGGTGGAATTTTACAATGGGGTAAAAGTGTACAAACTAAGAGAGATGGGATGAAAGCATGTTCATTTATGTTGAACAAGTGAGTGTGGCTTGTGGTGGAATGTCACGATGTGGTAAAAGTGTACAACCTAACAGAGAAGAGATGAGAGCATATACATTCATGTTGGGCAAGGGCATGTGGCTTGTGGTGGAATGTAAGAAGGTTGAGAAGTCAAACAGGTTGTTTGAGAAGGTGAAATTGCTCTGTGCAAAGGTAAAAGTGTACAACTTCGCACAAAAGGTTGAGGAGATGGGAAATTTGGTGGAGAAGACGTTCATTACATTGGGAGAGATAGAGGTACATGATCTTCAAGAAGCTGGTCAAGTACTTTTTCTGACTGCAACAAGGTCAAGAAACTTGGAATACGGGTCGACACTAAAACTGAAATGAACAGTGTTCATATATATTCATGTGGTCTGATTGTAGAAGTATGTGGGGGCATGTTCTAATTGTTGTGTGTGGGACATATTTTGATTGCTTTTATTAATTGTTTTCATTAAAAAATTCTCGATTAACTTATCTAATGAAAATGATAGGTGGACCAAAATGAGTATTCGGGATTGTGTGGTATCCTATATATGTTTGTCCAAATGCTCCTATATATGTTTGTCCAAATGTTGATTCTTTTGGCTAGAGATGAGGCATGCGGTGTTCATGGGAGCTTCATGCCAACCACTGGTAGAAGTTCTAAAAACCCTTCCAAGAAGAGAAATGTAGGGCAGGGGAGATATTCTATAACCATGATAAGAGGCAGATGGATGAAGGCATCAACTAACCTCAAGTATGACCTATCACTTTTTGGTTTGATAATTATTGAAAGATTCCTTTAAAATTTATTAGCAGAAATATATACATAAGGAACAGCCTAAATTAGTCCAAAAGTCCATGAGTTACACCGTGAGCCAAAGGCTCCAACTTTATGGGTCTTATGTTCATGATTTTATAATAATTACAAAATAGAATCAGTACATAGACATGCTTGCCAAAGTTCGGTTATATTTCAAGAAAGCATATATGTTAGTCATATTTTAAGTGATAGTTTGACTAAAATCCTATAGAGAAACAGAAATCAATATACAAACATGTGCTAAGTCTAGCCGCGCAAATGTGCGGGCCACACTGCTTGTTACACTTTAATATGAAAGAAAACTTGCACAAACCTTCGCAATGAAGTTGCACCTTTTTGTAATATGCAAAATAATCATATATTAGTACAATTTTGAAGTATATAAGAATAATATGAGAATAGTTATTCTCCTAACAATTTTGAACTTCTCGCTCAACGCAAGTGCACGGCATTGTTGAAGCAAGAGTGCTGCAATACTGAGACTCTAGTGAACTTCTCGTCGCAAAAAAACTACATGCATCTTTTTCGATACTGTTTTCTCTCCAGTTTTTTAATCGTTTGTCGGAACGAGGTGTGTATTATACAACTATGGATTAGGCGCAACTTTGTCATGTACAAATTGTTTTCGAGATTCCTCATGGTTTAAGAGTTGTTTCAAAAACGGTGTGACGCCCAACTAGTGGCAGCGAGTGTATTTTTGCGTTTTTTTTTTCTAAACCGCTCGTCGGAATGAAGCAAATGATACACCATTGAAAAAACATCGTCGAGGCGCAACTTTTTAGTATATATTACTTTTTCTAATTCGCTGCGGTTTAAGAGCAGTTTCAAATTACTAAATCACGGAATTCTGTTTTTCAAATTTTTGTAATTTTTCGGTACTGTTTTCGCTCCAGTTTTTTAACCGTTTGTTAAAATGAGGCGTGTGATATGCAGTTGAAAAAGCTACAAAAGAGGCACAACTTTCATATGTAGAATGTTTTTTGAGATTCTTCACTGTTTTAGTTTAATTTTAAAAATGGTGTGACGGACGACGAGTGGTAGCGGCCATTTTTTCACGAAGTTTTTACAAACCACTGGTCGGAATGATTCAAATGATACGCCATTGGAAAGATATCGACGAGACGCGACTTTTTCATATAAAACATTCTTTCTAATTCCTTACGGTTTAAGAGCAGTTTTAAAATTGCCGAAAATGCGGACATTGTTTTTTGCGACACCAAAATCGACGAGGGAACTGGATCAGACAGAAGAACGCACTGCTTCCGACTGAAACCCGCACTTCAACAGACGGACAAGAGAACTGCATGGTTTATTTTATTCAGACGTTATTTTTCTCAGACGAGGAAGTTGACTGTGCTTCACATTGGGCGTAAATGAACCGCAACACTATCGGGAAGTGAACCGCTTTACCTTTTGTTGTTGTTTTCCGTAAAAAAATCCGCACTTCACAATTGGGAGTAAGTGAACCGTGGCGTTATCCATAGTGAATCGCGACACTATCCTAGAAAACCGCACTGCATCCGACAGACAATGACACTGCAATATCGTTATAGGGGACTGCACTCGATTCTTGGTTATTGCCTTTTGCTACGAGGCGAGTGCACTGAACGTCAGGGGAAAGTGAACCGTGATACGATTGAAGTGGACGGCATGACCTTTTTTTTGTCGTTTTTGAACTGCATGTTTTTCAAACAATTATTATTTGCACGGTTGAGGCTAGCGAACTTCACTATTATCTACTGTCTTTCCTTCTTACTAGTGGACCCGTTGCGCCAAATGACGCAGAGACATGCTGATTCCATGTGCGTGATGAAAATAAATCCATGGTTTAGTTGGTTTAGTTATGGACAAGCAAATATGCCAACAAATTAACGGCGGCTTGCTATCTACAATGAGATGCATATGCACATTTTAATTTGGTAGCATGGAGTCCACACCTCAAGCGGCAGCCGATGCTATCATCCATGAGAGGAAAAACGGTGGTCTATTGTATTTAATGATATGTATATACACATTCTAATTTGATAGCACAAAGTCCCTTTCAAAATCATGCCGCTGAAAATAGTATTCTTGTGAGTAACCTTCTGTCTTACAAACACACGCTAAGAACTTAGATCTTTATGTATAAAAAAACATGCATCTTGATGTGTGTTGAAAAATACATGTAAAGCAGTCAAGGCGGGTTTGACTTGCTGGTAGTAGGAAAGGAGGTGGCCATCGCTTCAGTTGCTGGGGTGTTCATTATGCTGCTGTTAAATGGTGGATTTGCTTCAGTCGATCCAACCAATTGTAGATGGAGGATGGCCACAGCAATCTGGACATTTGAAAATACCAGAATACAGTGAGAACCAATATATGGACATCAGAATCAAAATAAGGAAGGAACATGCAGTACTCGAGATGTAGGATGAAGTAAATCCATAATGGCCTTTTTTTGCTAATAAAAATCCATAATGGCCTTGTAGACATAGACATAGAAGAGAACTGGGCATTCGAAAATACCCCATGGCTTTGTAGATGGAGGATGGCTACAGCAATCTGGACGCTCCCTGAATCTCTAGATGGAGAATGGCGACAACAAACATATGTGAACAACCAAATGAAAGAGGACATTGCAAATAAAATCAAATAAAAAGTGTGCAAACATAAAAACAATTCAAATAAAATAACATGGATCCTATCTGAGATATTTCCCAAGGCAAGCCATGTTTCAATATCCAAAGAAACCGACACTGAACATCTGCTACTATATTTGGATTATCATGCCTAACCAACATGCAACAAGAGCAAAATAACTAACCCATCATTGTCATTCGAACGCTGACATCCGTTTTTCCTTGTTCGGGCCTTGAACTTCAAATGAGAGCTTGAATTGATGTGTCCATATACATTGTTCGGGCCTTGAATCCGTTTTTCCTTGTTCGGGCCCATTGGGCATGGTAGTCACTGCCGCTCATCATGGAAACCGACACTGAACATCTGCTACTATATTTGGATTATCATGCCTAACCAACATGGAACAAGAGCAAAATAACTAACCCATCATTGTCATTCGAACGCTGACATCCGTTTTTCCTTGTTCGGGCCTTGAACCTTCAAATGAGAGGTTGAATTGATGTGTCCATATACATTGTTCGGTCCTTGAATCCGTTTTTCCTTGTTCGGGCCCATTGAGCATGGTAGTCACTGCCGCTCATCATGGAATTAGGGATCGCACAACCTGGTTTCGCTTGGCTTAGTGAGGCCAATTTCATTGTTTTGACCATTTCCTGTTAGTTTAGCACGATCTGACCCTATGTGCAAAATTGTTTCGGAGTTGACTCCTTTTCTATCATTACTAGTAGAAGGCCCGTACGTTACTACGGGCTACAATACATATAAATAAATCAAATAAATGATTATGGTCATCTCAAAGGACGAAGCTCATTTCTTCCATGTATGTTCGGGCGTGTTTAGACATCAAATGGGCACTGAGCGGGCAGCACAAAATCCATCCATTTGGATAGTCTGGGCTCCGCCAAATCCACTCCATATGTTGGGAACAAATGTAGTTGTCCGAACTATCTGACATGTTATCTTCAACACGCGGTCCCACAAAAATCCTACCTCACGACGCACCCTTCTTTATCCCTCCCGGACCCCCCTCGCTCAGTTTCACGTCGTAGCGAGACATTTTTTGCTGGAGCCCTCTCCTTCAAAACCAGATGACGCCCACCTCACGTTCGCCATGGCGCCCTATACTGCCGCTGGAGATAGTGCACTAATCGAAACAAGAGCAGGAATTTTACCAAACCCGCAACGAGCACGACCAACCTCTTTTGTACTTCAATTTTCGTTGCTCTGCCAATATGTGCAAGAGTGTCACCACCGCCGTGATGGGAGGGAGGGATGAGATTTTACTGGAGGTCCAAACCAATCCGCCTCCACTTCAATTCCATCACTCCCGAGCCTAATCCAAAGTATCTCGACTCCAAATTCTTGTCTACTGGAGAGGATTTAAGGCTCTAGATACCAATTGACAAACCTTGGCTAGAGAATTCTGGGAACATAGAGAGATTCGGAGATGTAACACTAAGAAACAGGGGAATCTCAGCTTGTCACAGGGATTTACTACTCTTAGATGAATAATTGCTAGAACTTACAAGATTACAAGGAAGTTCGGGGATGTTTGGCTTACGCCCAGGTCAGCCCCGCCAAATTGAGGGCACACAAAAATTTTGGCATAGGATTTGCCCGCCCATGTTTTGCCAGCGCCTGGGTACGACCAAAATATTGGCGAGGCTCCAAAACTTGGGCTTCAATCCAAACGCTAGCCCATGACTGCAGTCAACGCCAAAAATTGGTATGGTAACTGTTGGCCAAAATCCAAGCATCCTCTTTATGCAAGCCAGAACATGGCAACGTCTAGGGTTCAACCCAAATAGAAGAGATAAGATATTCCTGCTATTTGGCTTACACAGCTTATATATCCCAGAAACGGAACAAAGCAAGAAGATAAACAGGTGACGCCGGACCCTAGGATCAGAGATGGACAGTTATACACTCAGTGGCCGCAGCGAAGAGGTATGGAGCTGTGGATGAACGTACAAGTGTCCAGGTCTTCAGTATTCTTCAGATAGTGCAGTGATGACTCCTGGCAGTTTTTCGAGTAGATGGGAAGCATTCACGTGAACAAGGAAGCCATTTGGTCATTCACTTAGTAGATGAAACATGATTCTATTCAACCAAGTAGATGGAAAGTGAACAAAACAAATGCATAAATTAAATTTTCTTTAATTATAGACCTAAAAATTTGAAGGACACTATTATGTAAACCCAAGGGGAAAATCAAATAATTTATTCTCATAATATTGGTCTGAAACAATGTCTTTTAGCATGCTCAATATCTTCTTAACTCCTTGTTAAGAAAATATATAACGTTGGCAGACCTTGCTGTGATAGAAGGATTTGACAATATCAAACGCGAGTGGTCATCCTTGCTAAGCGTGCCTCGTACCTTTCTGTGGTAGAAGGATATGACAGTATCAAACGTTGAGTGGTCATCCTACTCGTGGTCACCTACACACATTAATCAATAAAATTACCTCCCTCCAAGGTCCTCATAGTAGTACTTAGCACTAAAATATGAGAAAAAAACACAACACCAACATCAGTTTTACTACAAATAGATCAGGGGAGATACATTCATACGGATATAAAAACTACATGTATAAATTTCTTTCTGACAAACAATCATACACTTATGTCAATATGGCATCCTCATGATGTTGGACTGTCACTATTTTTGAAACTGGGTTTCTTTGCTCTAGTCATTTCTTCATGAAAGATGGCAATGTAACTCTTGTCTGCTAAAATAGCAATACTATCGTACATATCAACGGAGGAATGATTGTAATTCATGTTTGCAGACCATGTCATCACTTAATTTACATTACATATATAAAGAAAATATGATATTGAAAATAGTATACCTATACTTCACAATTTAAAACAAATAAATCCAAAATATAAATGGCAAATAATTCTACATAGCAAGCTCATGACATGAGTGCCCTCACCATGTTACATGAGACCTAACTTTTATTTTTGCTTATGATAGGCTTAAATTCAGAGCACGACCAACAGTTTGGAACAGTTACAAAGTAGTACTTGCAATCTTCATCCATGAGCCACAAACTAATGCTCGTTCGAAATTCATGGTTCCTCCTTTGACTTCTCCATCCTCACAAACAGAACAAAATCATGTGACATCACCATGTTACTTGTAGTAAGCAAAATTTCAAAAAAAGAAAAGATTTCTAGAAAATAAATATATATGCAGTGCAGAAGCAGAGGAAGCAAGATTGCTGGCCTCTGGATCTTTGTTGCTTCCTTTCATGAGGTCACCTGCATTTCTTCTTCCCCCTACTTCCTTGTTGTAATTGTCCTAAACAAAGGGATGCGTACCCAACCACTCAGTCTAGTACAATAACAAAAGCTTGGAAATGCAGAACTACTACATATATGTAGGGAAGGGGAAACCACCCAAAGGCAGATGTACACATGTAGCAGAGTTAACTCAATAGGAGCCAAAAAGTATACGAAGCTATTATGATTGGAAAGAGCTACACGCTAAAAAGTTTAAGCATTTACAGTAATATATGCACCTACTTTCTCTCAGATAGTTACATTATAAAATCAAGGATGATTAAGAACTTGCAGATTGCCCATTACTAAATTGTGCAATGTTATTTGTTTTTAACTTATTGTTGAATTTCCAGCATTTGAGAAATATCACCGCCAAGTCAAAATCGCGCAATGGCACTTAAGCAGAAAGGTCTAAAAGTAAAAAGTAAACAATTTGCAGATATACTCTCACCATCTTGTGAAATTGACATGGCCGGTGAGGCAGAGGACGACGGTGTAGTGCTGCTAGAGCTCTGTACACTCCTTCGCTACACTGTGCTTGCCCTTCTAGGCGGAGGCCAGCGCTGCCCTTGCGCATCCACGTCAGTCTCCGACCTTGTTACAATAAATATATTAACGCTCATGGCTAGAGAGGGAAATAAATATATATCTATTGCAAAGAAATGAAATATCACCTCTCCATCAAAAGAAATTTAGCAAACCATACTCTGGTTCTGTTAAGGAGCCATGTGATTGGAGAGACAAATTTCTGATGAAAATGAATGATGGTCGTGTGACTCACCTCTCATGGTTGACTTGTGCATCCCTACTTTGATCACTGGCGTTGCGAAATAAAGCTACCTTGGGGGAAGAACAGTGTTGCACATGCTCCAAAGATACCAAGAGCTCCTATTCTTCCAAATCACCTTCTCATTTATCGACCTCGTCAGATATCTCGCTAAACAAATGCACCTCATTTGCATGAACGAACCTATTGTGCAATTGTGCTCAAAATTTTTGCACAAAATCTGCTTGCCAAATTGTAATATATAACAGGGACTAATACATGAATAGTATATGTGCAACTATGCATGGTAAAGGTTCTTAAAATAGTGACCGAACTAAATTCACTGATATAGAGCTATTAAAGTATCAGAGGGACACAATTTAACAAAATAAACATTCACACACCGTCTCCATTGTAACTATGTATGTATCCATGAATAATATGCAACTATGCATAGAAAACAAACTTCGCAGTAGCGGGTGGGAAAACTAATTTCTGTAAATGTCAATAATAAGAAATGGGTGGACATTGAAGAAAACACAGCCAAGGCTCAAAGCATGAACAAAGATCGAAAGCAGACTTCGGTCATGTGGTTGGCACATAGGCTCAGCGCACCCACAATGCCAACTCCCCTCGGCCTTCAGTTTCTCGACAAAGAATGAGACTGCTATTTGCACATTATGACAGTTAATTATGTTTCAAGCATTCCTGAGACCAAATCGGTAATTTTTATAGGCCTAAAATATCAGTAGAAAACCAAATGGCTTGTTATAGCTGAAATATAGTGTTTTGATTAGTGTACAATGCAGAATAACCTATTGTTCTATTTGCCGGCTAATACATGTCTACAACTATAAATGACATGGTTAAAGTACCACGTGAAAGTATGTTCAATCCTAGCTTGTATTACAAGTAATATATGTAAAACAATTTTTTTCAACGCTGACAAAACTATGTTTTGTCCATAAGCCTGAAGATATATGTATCACTATGAACATGTCACCTGCTAATATGCCTGCAACTCCTGAATTTACTCCTTGAAGGATGATTCAACAATATTCAGGCACAGGGGCAGCTCCATCTCTTTCCTTGTTCACCACATATCCGTGCAAGAACTGCGCAAGGTCTACGTCCACCTCCCTCTCCAGCAAGAGCTTGACCAAACTGCCTCTCCCCAGACTCCAGCTTCCTGTAACTCAAGGCCACATCAGAAGTAAATCAGAAACCACATAAACCGGAGTACATGACCACAAAGCACTGAACAAAATTAGAACATACTTGAAGTCATATACACCATGGTTTCCATCGATGGCACCTACATCCCATTGCACAGCATAGACTAAAGCATTCAGAACTTCTCCTCTGGCCCATTTCCAATGATCACATGATAAATATCAAGCATCTGATAACAGTGCAGACCGATGTACAAGAACTCCGATGAAAGCATCACTAAATCTAGCAATACTTGGTTATGTAGCTTATTGCATGAACATTCATACACACTTAAATAAAGAGAGCATGTTATTTTCAAATTTCGAGCTTCCCATAGAAACTGAACAGTCTAAAAATTCACAGCCTTGAAACCCTGAGCCTGAGGTCTACTGAAATTCCATCCGAGATCATTGAAAATCTTGGCTCGATCTGAAAGAGCACAAAACGGGTATTAGTAGTAAACCTGCAAAGGAAAAATACACATACAAATCAGAAACAATCACCATCAAATGAATACAGTACCTGAGGCGAGGAAACGTGGATGAATCTGAAGATGCAAGCCATTTAGAGGAAAGCACGTGTGCTCAAATTTGATGCATGGATCTTCTTCACCAAATAGCTTAATCAGAAATTGCAGACAGTAACATTTGCATACAACGACTCAGAAAGCACATACCGTATGTATAATCAGATGCCAACCAAAGAAGATAGGAGAGGAGGTAACTTCGTCGCCATACCTTCGCAGAACAGGAAAGAGGAGAGCTGAGTAATCGCGGTGGAGGCAGCCGGTGCAGTCCCTCGCGTCGGTGAGTAGATGATATGGGGGAGCTCTAGGCCGGATGACCTCCTCAGCGTGTAGAGGTGGTGGACACTGCCCTGTAGCCTGCTCCACACATAATATGTACAAGAATTCGCCCAGCTAGCCTCCTCGAGCAAATGGACTAATGACCAAATATTATAGCAGTGGTGCTGAGGCGAGTATGGATAGAGGAGAAACAATTATCAATATGCCATGGGGTATTACCGTACAATTACAAAAAAAAAAAGATAAAAGAGGAGGTGGCCGGCTACCTTGCACGGCAGCAGCGATGATGCCTTTCCTGGTGGCAATCGCGGCGATCCCGCCCAAGGGAGGCCGACGATCTTCGACGATGAACGGCCTACCTTCGCAGGAGACGACGCCATGTAGGGTAACGGGATCGGGGGAGCAGAGAACTGACGGACAATGAAGAAGACGTACGGCGGTGGATCTCAGCCGAGACTAGCGCCATGCCCTATCGGGCTCCGGCTGCAGTCAAAGAGGCATGTCGAGCCCGGATCGAGCCCTGTGATCCGCACGAGCGAACGCCGCCACCCCCACCTCACTGCCGCAACACGGCATCTGCCCCACCGCACGGACGCGTCCGAGGGTACTCACCGCACGGCCGCCATGATCTGCAAGCGGATCGGCGATGGAAAGGAGGGTGGGGGTGGTGGAGGTGGAGGTGGCTGAGCCGGAGACAGGGGAGTGGTGGGGGGCGGCGGCGGCGGGGATGGAGCGGGAGCGCATCACACGAGAAGAGGGAGAGAGAGAGCGCGGTCACATCGGGAGGAGGTGGAAAGAGAGGGCAGGAGGAATCGCTTGTACCTGCCCTCGTAGGTTTTCTTTCATTGGTTAATTTTCGTAGATTTTTTTACGTCCGCTTTTCTATCGACCGACCGGAGGTTTGCATCTTGGAGAAGGATTATACGAAACCAGGTCTCACGGATTAGAGCGTCACTAGTAAAACCCTCAAATCCTTAAAGCAGTTTTAAGGGTTGAGAAGTGCCACTTTTTAATATTTTTAAAGGTTGAAAAACAGGGACAAATACTAGAACTCTCAAACCCAACCCTTAAACTGCTTTAAGGATTGGATTTGAGGGTTCTAGTCTTTGCCTCAACCCCAACCTTTAAATTTATCATTTGACATCTCATAATTTATGACAACAAAAACACAATCAACTTTCAAACAAACTACCAAATGACAATCATTGATGCATGGTTTAATAGTTTACATCACAAAATCATCATCTTCCTCCTCTCATCGGCACCATCACCAAAAAGTTGCACCTCGGCGCCATCTCCTAGACCACATGCGGGCTCCATCAAGCATCTCCACGGGCACCGGTAGAGTCGTATACACCGCCATCGCCACAACTACTCATCGGAGTGTCACCTCGAAAAGTAAAGGACGCAACACGGAACATCCTCTTCCTCTCCGCGATGTCCTCCTTGTAGTCCTTCCACCATTGCAATTGGTCTTGATCCATGTCCTTCTTGGACATCATCATGTGCTCTTTCTCTTCCACCATGAGTTCTTTCCGTATCTTTGCCTCTTTGAGTTTGATCATCCTCTCCTCCAACTCGGCCTTGCGCTTTGCTTCTTCACGCTTTGCTTCAACTTGTGCAAGCTTGACCTCTTTCTTCTTCTCGGTGATAAGAAGCTTCGTCTCCAATGTCTTCGTTGTCAATTCCTCTCTTGCCTTCGTCATGTGGTCCATCTTCTCCCTTAGGCTTGACGCCTCTTCTTCCATCTTCACCCTTAGCTTGCCCTTCTTGGTTCCCTCGGGCTTGCCCAAGTTCCTCTCCTCCTCATCTTCACTATCATCCATCCTAAGCATTGCCGACTTCTTGGGTGCGGTCTCTTGATCCCTCAACTTCCACTTGTCAAAGGTTTGAAGAATTGTCCAAGCATGCTTAAATGGGAATGGCTTGCCCTTGGAAGCGGCCATCTCCTTGTACCTCATGCCGGCAATTGTCTCCTATCAACCACACATAAATCACATAAGAACCCACCAGTAGCATAGTATACACACATAATTAAAATAGTGAAGAAATATGTACTCACATAGTCACTCTCCACGGTTCCACTAGGTGGTGCATCCCTCACTTGGTCCATGGCCGCACTCCAACGAGCACAAGCGGGCTTCATCAATTCCCACCGGCCTTGAAGCGACCGGTAAGTGCGAGAGATGAACCCACTATTCTTCGGCTTGATCCTACAATAGGTGTCCTCGATCCTTTGCCAATACCGTTTACCAATTTTATCGGTGCCGGTGGTTGCATCCATTCCCACAGCTGCCCAAGCACGAACCAAGAGGATATCTTCCGCCTCGGTGTAGTTTGTCGATCGCTCCTGTGGGCGGGAAGCGGCGGTGAATGCCTCCTCCCCTATCTCGGCCACCTCCTCCTTGTCATCACCTTCATCCTCCTCATCTTCCTCTAAGTCGTCACCAACCCTAAAGGGTTCGAGAGGCGGAGCCCCGAGGTCCACCTCCGCGTTTTGGAGGAGGTCCATGAACGAGGATGGGGTTGCCATTTTCTCGAACACCTCGTGCGCGGCGGGAGGAGGTTCGGCCACGGCGACGAAAGGAGGTTTGGCGACGAAGGCGGGCGGGGGCGCGGGCTTCTTCCGCACCGCGGGCTTCTTCCGTGGCATCTTCACGTCCGGGGCGACCTTGGATGGCGCCTTCGGCCGACTCTTCTTGGTGGTCGGGGCAGGAGCCGGGGAGGGGGCGCCGGGGCGGGAGCCGGGGAGGCGGCAGGAGGAGGTGCGAGGCCCGCCCGCCGCCGCTTGGCCACGACGTGGTCGCCGCCACCACGTCGGCCATGGTCGGGTGAGGCGGGCGCGGCGGGCGGGGCGGGCGCCAAGGCGGGCGCAGCGCGGCGCGGCGGGGCTCTCCATGGCGGCCTGGGGAGGCGGCGGGAGGAGGAGGCCGGAGGAGGAGGAAGTTTCCTCCAGCGAGAGAGGACGAGGAGTGCGGGTTGGGGAGATTTTCCTCTCAACCCCTACTTCTACAGGTTGCAAACTAGTTTGAGGTTGGACCTCTAAATTTTTACGGGTTTGAGGTTTAGAGGTTCTAGTCTCTGGCGTTTTTCGTAAAACTGTAAAAAAGCGGTTATTTTTAGGGGTTTGAGGGTTTGAGGGCTCTACTAGACTTGCTCTTAGCAGGTGAGACCCATCCTCACATGTGGTATTCATGAATTACAAAGCATCTATCCCATCCCCCACCTGAAATCAGGGGGGATAGATTAGATGCTTTGCGATTTATAAATGCCACGTGTCATCCATCAGGATGGGTCTCACCTGCTAACTATGAGACCTGGTCTCATATAATTTTTTTTCCTTGCACCTTGGGGGCATCGCAATCTCAGTTTTTTTTTGCTGCTCGTCGGTTCAGGGGGGAATCGCTGGGAGGTGGGAGGGAGGACGAAAAAAACCATTGTAGGTGGGTCAAAAATTAACCGTGAAACGGAGACTACCAGCTGAGATATTAGGAGTAGAGATTGTCTTTGGCGATAGGACTTAACTATGCCACCACGTCCGTTTTTGTGAAAGTAGGATATGTTACCCTACCGCCATAGTCAATGGTAGTACGGTCTTCATTGTTGTTTTATTGCATGTGTGCCCCTATTATAATTATATGCATGCCCCTACCACCAAAGACCATGATGGTAGGGTCTTTTTCATACCGAATGGGTGTGACAGTGTAAGTAAGTCCTACCACCAAAGGCCTTGGCGGTAGGATGTGTTACCTTACTGTCAAAGACAATCACGATAGGAAAAGGGTCAGATTCTAAAAACTTTTGCACATAGGGTCAGATCGTGCTTAAGTTAAGGAAAAAGGTCAAAATAGGACGCATAATTTCTGCACCCGAGCTCAAATAACAGTAAAATTCAAATTTTCAAAAAATTCGAGAGTTTTTCTAGGAGAAACATTGGTAAAAGTTTTAAGTGCTTGCATAAATTCACCATGAACTCACATTCCTAGAAGGCGTGGCAAAAATAAAATAAAATTGATACTCTGAAAATGCTACTTTCAAAAGCATTTTGGAGCACTGAATTTATTTCTTTTGCCACGTCTTACAGGAATGTGATTCCATGATAAATTTTTGCAAGCTCTTAGAATTTTTGTCAATGTTTCTTCAAAAAAAATGTACTTTTTTGAATTTTTTATTTTAATATTAAGCTCGGGAGCAGAAAGACACTTCCAGTCAAAATAGTGAACTTGACAGCTTAGTGGTAGTCAAATAGTGAAGGGGGCTCGAGGTTTCCAAAGCTGGTAGCCGGTAGGCGACAACCAACATGCACGCGGCCGACCACGACATAATGCAGGCGTAAATCCTTTTTTGCCAAGCCCTATTTTATTTTACTACTGTAGGATGCGTTTCATTATATTTTTTATCAGAATCTTAAATCGAAGTTAGATCTTCTTTATTTTGATTAGCTAGAAAGCCTATAATTCATTAAGTTTAAATTCCTTCAAATTTCTATTGTTTGTTTTATAAAACGGAAAGTATTATGTATTCTAGAAGGAAGTATAATTCTAAATATTTTAGCATTAGTATTGATATGTTTTCTAAATATTGTATATAAATTATTCTAGAAGGAAGTATAATTATATTAATTCTTTGGTTATATAAATTCTTTGAAATTTAGAGACTTACTAGAAAGCATGCCCAATCGGTTGGTTTTCTTTAGGGCTTTATTTGCTTTTCGTTTTCTTTTTGTATTTTGGTTGGTTTTATATTTTTCATGGTTTTCTTCTTCTCTCAATTTTACTTTTTTTCTCATTTTTTCTCTGCTTTTGTTTCTTCATTTTTATTTTGGTTTTCTTTGCTTTTCATTGGTTTTTCTTTCTTTCTTCATTATACTTTTTATTTATTACTTTGTTTTCTTCAATTTTTTGCTTTGCATTTTTGTTTCTATGCGGTTTTTATCCCTTCTATTTCTTTGAACTCTTGTCTACTTTTTTCTGAGTATACAATATACAATGTACATTTCAGAGCACGCGTTAAACATTTTATGATACACTTTGGACATTTTTAAATACATGATATACATTCTTTTTAAAATACAAGTTTTGAACAATTTTTAAATACACGGTAACATTCTATAAATGCACGTTGTACATTTTATAATTACAAATCATTTTGTAAACTACATGAAAATGGTTTACACTGTATACATATATTTACATTTTTTTGAAACACGTGAATATTTCTTAAAATGTCATGTATATTTTAAATGGAAATAAAAAATAATCTACGTGAAAAAACTAAAGATTTATAAAATGTTAGGAATATTTTTTTAATCACCAGAATTTTTTCTTTAAAATGTCCCGTACATTTTTTTAAACGTCTCAAATGGGCAGATCCAATTAATCTCGGCCATCAAATCATGTCAATCCAACGACCTAGACTGCTTCAATGTCAAGCGCTCAACACGTTTAGCGTGCAGTTAATTTCATGTTAAATATAGTGCTAATCACATAATAACACGTAAATAATATCCTATTTAATATCCGCATGCACTTACTATACTTCCAAATGAACGTGCAATGCACGTACACATTGACTAGTTTTATAAAAGTATGTAACATTTTTCACATTACCCAAGCATTTTTTTTGTATAGTATATATTTTTTGGAAGATGTCCAATTTTTTTTTTTTGCATTACACGAACATTTTTTGTACGGTATATGTACTTTTCTTAAATGGCACATACATTTTTCTTAAACACTTGACATTTTTTGGCTGTCACAAACACCTTTGTACTCATGATTAACATTTTCTATACATGTTTAACATTTTTCGAATGCATGTTTAATATTAAAAAAGTTTTGTAATATATATAAATGAAGAAAATCGTTATTTGGTCCTTTCCTAAAATTTGGTTTCCTTTTTGGCCCAATAAACTTTTTCTTTCCCTATTTGACACCTGCTCTTTTGTTTTAGGAGAGTATGCCAATATGATCTTAATGAGGTGTGGGGCTTTGCATCTGACATTCGTTGGGCTTTCCACTGCGGGAGCCCGCCGTGTCTTGGACTAACCATCCCTTAGAGGGTATTGTTAAAAGATCCTCGATTCCTAAACTTCATATTGCGCCTTATGTGACACTTTCATCCATTTTTTCATCAAGAGGTGTTAACTAGCATGTGCGAAAACAATTTTGCCCCTGATGGTAGTATGTCATAAAAATGGTAGAGAAGGGTGCTTCGGTGGATGACGGCATTTCATCATATTATTATTAGCCATATCAATACTTTTTGTTAGAATTAACCATGATAAAAAGACCTTGCCCGGCTCAGACTGTTGAAAATATGAGCAAATTACTACGAGATTTAATTCGAATAAGCAGAAGATAAATCATGATAACAATAGCAGAGATTAAACTAATCATGCGAACTAGCGTAGTAGATGAACATATCACATCTAGGGTACATAATAGAAATATGAATTCTACCACGATCTTGAACAAGAAGGATAGAATCACATACGGTGCAGCGGGAGCAGCATCGTAGACGTTGATGTTGTCGCCCATGTCGTTGAGGATGAGGTTGCCGAGGTCGGGGAAGAAGTTGTCGTTGGCGAAGTCCTCCTTGCTAGCAGTCGCGTGATGATAACATAGACCTGGGATAGAATCATAGGCCTGACCTATACGCCCTATCCAAGGTCACTGTCCTAGAAGCAAAGAAGCTCAAGAGACAACAGGGAGGGCCCAACAAAGGTGTCGAGTGCAATCCACTCGACCTACCAGTTACTCGGAGACCCCTCCTTCCTTAGGTCAGTCGACCATGCAAGAATCCATTCGACTTATTGAAGACCAGGAGTCATCCAGAACAGCAACGGACAAGCGTTCACTCTGTAGACTTTAAGGCCATTAAGGCATTTAAGGCTGGCGTTATCAGTAACGCCTCCTCTTTATGTACATTGAACTCTTGGTAACGGAGGATGGACGGGGTCCTGGCGCACTCTATATAAGCCACCCCCTCTTCTGGCACAAGGGTTCGCACCCCATGTAACACACACACGCATAATCCAGTCGACCGCCTCCGGGCACCGAGACGTAGGGCTATTACTTCCTCCGTGAAGGGCCTGAACTCGTAAAACTCGTGTGTACAACTTCGCCATAGCTAGGATCTTGCCTCCTCATACCTACCCCCATTCTACTGTTAATCTTAGATCCACGACAATTGGCGCCCACCGTTGGGCAGGTGTCTTAGCGACTTTTTGGTGGAGTTGCGATTTCTTCCGATTCTCATCATCATGGTTTCCGCTGGCGGACTGGCTGAGGGCCGCGAGATCTGTCTCGGCGCGCTTGTTTTCGTGGCCGACGATTCCGCTTGGCTTCAGGAAGCTCCACTCGACGTCGAGGCGCTCCCCGTCCGCGGGGCGATACACTTTCGCGCGTGCGTCCGCGGCGTCCTTCTCCGGCAGCCATCGACCCAGTATCGGTCGGCTCCTATGGTGTCCTCGCCCCCCGCTGTTCGCCGGTGCAAGCGTTCCGGTCGGTCACGGCTCCAGCGGTGGGTGAGACACGCGGTGGCCCGTCAGTCGGCCACCCACAAGTCGCGGCAATCGATCCTGACGAAACTCTCTACGGCCTGTTCGACTGGCTCCGTCGAGACCGCATCCGAGTGCGACAGCAGCGATCCCGCGGCGGAAGTCTTGATGGTCAACGGACCATGCAGTCCTCCTGGCTTCCCCCGCGATGACGGTGGTGAAACCCCCGAGGCCCGGGCCTTGGAGGAGGCGCACTTGGCCAACTTGGCTGAGTGCACTCAACTGGAGAACCTGCAGCATGCACTCGACGAGCGTGCTCGGTAGCGGATCCCTGAGTCCAGTCGACGACAGCTTTTTCCGCCTCAACCTCAGGTATGTCACACTCCGATTCAAAATCTCATGCCAGCGGCCTGCATAGTAGAGTCAATTCAGCCTTCCCAGTCGGAGGCTGGGAGAGGTTTGATGCAGATCCGGGCCTTGCTTCGGGCGGCCGGAGAGCAGAACACAGCGGTATCTCAGTCGCGGAACGGTTCAGTCGGCTCATAGCCAAGTTTGCCCCCGCGGCGTGAAGGACGTGGGCACATGCAAGATCAGTATAGAAACCACGAGCAATATGATCACCGACTCGGCCACGATGACCGTCGTCAATTGCCCACGCCTCCTCTGAGGAGTGGGTCGTATGTGCCTTGGCAGCATGATGACAGACGCCCCCACAGCGGCGGGCGAAGAGTACCAGTCGACCCAAGGGAGTTGGGCTTTGATGCAAGATCTATTCTCGTTCAAGGTCTGGTTGACAGGAACAGTGCACACAGAGAAGGCCATGACAGAGATTACCCGACTGGCAGCAGAGTGCATGTTTCAGGTCCCGAGTGCTTCAGCAGAGCCATCAGGGCCACCGTGATTCCTCCCAACTTCAGGTTGGCGACTGGAGTCAGCAAGTTTACTGGTGAGTCTAAGCCTGCCACTTGGCTTGAGGACTACCGAGTGGCTATCCAAATTGGTGGCGGAAATGATGAAGTGGCCATGAAGCACCTTCCTCTGATGTTAGAAGGCTTGGCCAGAGCATGGTTGACTCAGTTAGCACCTGGCAGCATATTCAGTTGGGAGGAACTTGCCCGAGTGTTTGTTAGAACCTTTGAAGGTACTTGCAAACGCCAGCAGGGTTAACAGAATTGCAGCACTGCGTGCAGAAACCGAATGAAACCCTGAGAGACTATATCCAGAGATGGATCACGTTGTACCATACAGTGGAGAATGTGTCAGATCACCAAGCAGTTTGTGCCTTCAAAGAAGGTGTTAAGTATCGAGAGTTGAATCTGAAATTCGTTCAGATAGGGGATATGTCCCTAACTCGGATGATGGAGATTGCCACCAAATACACTAATGACGAAGAGGAAGAACGACCCCGGAGTGGCAAGCACAAAGCAGTCGCCCAGGACACTGGTGGAGGTACTTCCAATCGGAAACAGAAGCATAAGGCCGAACCAGCTGCTCCTGGTGAGGCTTTAATTGTGGCTCAAGGAAAGTTCAAGGGGAAGCCCAAAGGGCCCTGGAACCCCAAGAAAGTGAAATATCAAGTCGGAAATGATGTGTTGGATTTGCCATGTCACATTCACATCCAAAAGGATGAAGAGGGTAATCTGATTTATCCTAAACATACCACACTCGACAGTGTCGAGTTTGATCCAGCAGTTCCTAGAAAAGCAACCCAATGAGAAGGAAAAAGAGTTGGACAAGGATGAGGATAAGGAAGAAGAGGACGATGGTTTTCCCAACGTCAATTCCACTCTGATGATTTTTGCCGATGTGGAGAGCAAAAGTCGACTGAAAGTTATCAACAGAGAAGTAAACATGGTTGCTCCGGCAACACCCAGTTATTTGAAGTGGTCTCAGACTGCCATCACATTCGACCAGTCTGATCACCCAGCGCATATCGCCACCCCTGGGAGGCAAGCGTTGGTGGTCGACCCAGTTGTTGAAGGCACTCGACTGACCAAAGTGCTAATGGATGGTGGTAGCGGCCTGAATATCCTTTATGCTGAAACCTTCAAGGGAATGGGCATTCCGATGTCCAAGCTTAGTGAAAGCAATATGAGTTTCCATGGCGTTATACCTGGCAAGAAGGCTGAATCACTCGGCCAGATCACCCTTGATGCTATTCTGGGTAGTGGATTTCAAGAATTACCGCAAGGAAAAATTGACATTTGAAGTAGTGGATTTCCAGAGTGCTTATCATGCTATTCTAGGTAGGCCTGCTTATGCACGTTTTATGGCTCGACCATGTTACGTGTACCTCAAATTGAAGATGCCTGGTCCCAGAGGAGTGATCACCATCACTGGCAATCGGCAGAAGGCAGAAGAGTGCTTCTAGAAGGGCTAAAAAATCACCGATGCACAAATGGCAGCAGTCGAAATGCAAGAATACCGGAAGAATCCAGACCCGAGTGATTTGTTGCGAGCTAAGAAGCCTGTCACAGATTCTGCATTTCAGTCGTCCGGTGAAACGAAGCCGATTCATATTCACCCGACCGATCCTAATGCTGCTCCTACTCATATTTCAACATCACTCGACAGTAAATAGGAAGAAGCGCTCATCCAGTTCCTCCGTGAGAACTGGGACACCTTTGCATGGAAACCCTCTGACATGCCGGGTGTACCCAGGGGACTGGCTGAGCACCGTTTGCGAGTCGACCCGAAAGTGAAACCAGTCAAGGAACATCTTTGACGGCCCGCCGTACAGAAGAGAAAGGCAATTGGTGAGGAAGTGGCTCGGCTCCTGGCGGCTGAGTTCATCCGAGAGATTTTCCACTCCGAGTGGCTCGCCAATGTTGTCATGGTCCCCAAGAAGGACGACTCACTTTGCATGTGCATTGACTTCAAGCATATCAATCGGGCCTGCCCGAAAGATCATTTTCCTCTCCCCCGCATCGACCAGATCATCGACTCGACTGCGGGGTGTGAGCGCCTGTCTTTTCTAGACGCCTATTCCGGGTACCATCAGATCCGACTATATGGACCCGATGAGATAAAAACAGCTTTCATCACTCCATTCGGGTGTTTTTGTTATGTCACCATGCCATTCGGTCTCAAGAACGCTGGAGCACATTCATGAGGATGATTCAGAAGTGTCTGCTCACTCAAATCAGTCGGAATGTGGAAGCACACATGGATGTGTTGGGGAACGTAGCAGAAATTCAAAATTTTCCTACGTGTCACCAAGATCTATCTATGGAGAAACTAGCAACGAGGGAAGGAGAGTGCATCTACATACCCTTGTAGATCGCTAAGCGGAAGCGTTCATGAGAACGGGGTTGAAGGAGTTGTACTGTCGTGATCCAAATCACTTTGAGATCCTAGTGCGAGCAGACGACACCTCCGCGTTCAACACACGTACAGCCGGTGGCGTCTCCCACGCCTTGATCCAGCAAGGAGAGAGGAGAGGTTGAGGAAGACTCCATCCAGCAGCAACATAACGGCATGGTGGTGATGGAGGAGCGTGGCAATCCCGCAGGCTTCGCCAAGCACCAAGGGAGAGGAGGAGGAGGAGGCGGGGCTGCACCAAGAGGAGAGAACTCATGTGTGTTGGGCAGCCCAAAACCTCAAGTATATATAGGGAAAGGGGCTGCGCCCCTTTAGGGTTTCCACCCCAAGGGGTGCGGCCAGCCCTAGATGGGACTTGGGGGCGGCCAAGGGGAGGAGTGCCTCCCAAGTCAAGTGGAGGCCCTCCCCTTAGGGTTTCCCCTTCCCATGCGCATGGGCCTTGGGGGCTGGTGCCCCTGGCCCATTAAGGCTAGGTGCCCCTTACAGCCCATGCTACTGTATCGGACGTGGTGGAACAATTTCCGGACCTCCGGAATCCTCCGGAACCTTCTGGAAGCTTCCCGGTACAATACCGAAAAAACCCGAACTTTTTCGAAACCCAACAACAACTTTCCATATATAAATCTTTACCTCCGGACCATTCCGAACTGCTCGTGATGTCCGGGATCTCATCCGGGACTCGAACAACATTCGGTAACCACATACAAACTTCCTTTATAACCCTAGCGTCATCGAACCTTAAGTGTGTAGACCCTACGGGTTCGGAGACATGTAGACATGACCGAGGCGTTCTCGGTCAATAACCAACAGCGGGATCTGGATACCCATGTTGGCTCCCACATGTTCCACGATGATCTCATCGGATGAACCACGATGTCAAGGACTCAATCAATCCGTATTCAATTCCCTTTGTCTAGCGGTATTATACTTGCCCGAGATTCGATCGTCGGTATACCGATACCTTGTTCAATCTCGTTACCGGCAAGTCTCTTTACTCGTTCCGTAACACATCATCCGTGATCAACCCCTTGGTCACATTGTGCACATTATGATGATGTCCTACCGAGTGGGCCCAGAGATACCTCTCCGTCAACCGGAGTGACAAATCCCAGCTCGATTCGTACCAACCCAAAAGACACTTTCGGAGATACCTGTAGTGCACCTTTATAGTCACCCAGATTCGTTGTGACGTTTGATACACCAAAGCATTCCTACGGTATCCGGAGTTGCACAATCTCATGGTCTAAGGAAATGATACTTGACATTAGAAAAGCTTTAGCATACTGAACTACGATCTTTGTGCTAGGCTTAGGATTGGGTCTTGTCCATCACATCATTCTCCCAATGATGTGATCCGTTATCAATGACATCCAATGTCCATGGTCAGAAACCGTAACCATCTGTTGATCAACGAGCTAGTCAACTAGAGGCTTACTAGGGACATGGTGTTGTCTATGTATCCACACATGTATATGAGTTTCCTATCAATACAATTATAGCATGGATAATAAACGATTATCATGAACAAGGAAATATAATAATAACTAATTTATTATTGCCTCTAGGGCATATTTCCAACAGTCTCCCACTTGCACTAGAGTCAATAATCTAGTTCACATCGTCATGTGATTAACGCTGATAGGTCACATCGCCATGTGACCAACATCCAAAGAGTTTACTAGTGTTTGTAAACTAGTTCACATCATCATGTGATTAAGACTCAATGAGTTCTGGGGTTTGATCATGTTTTGCTTGTGAGAGAGGTTCTAGTCAATGGGTCTGAACCTTTCAGATCCGTGTGTACTTTGCAATTCTCTATGTCATATTGTAAATGTTGCTTCCACGCTCCACTTGGATCTATTCCAAATGGTTGCTCCACTATCGTATCCGGTTTGCTACTCGAGTCACTTTCGGATAGGTGTTAAAGCTTGCATCGGCGTAACCCTTTACGCGAACTCTTTATCACCTCCATAATCGAGAAACATGTCCTTATTTACTCCAAGGACAATTTTGACCGCTGTCCAATGATCCATTCTGGATCATTCTTGTACCCTTGAGTGACTCATGGCAAGGCACACTTCGGTGCGGTACACAGCATAGCATACTAGAGAGCCTATGTCGAAGCATAGGGGCGACCTTCGTCCTTTCTCTCTTTTCTGCCGTGGTCGAGCTTTTAACTCTTAACTTCATACCTTACAACTCGGGCAAGAACTCCTTCTTTGGTGATTCATCTTGAACACCTTCAAGATCATGTCAAGGTATGTGCTCATTTGAAAGTATTATTAAGCATTTTGATCTATCCTCATAGATCTTGATGCTCAATGTTCAAGTAGCTTGATCCAGGTTTTCTATTGAAAACACCTTCCAAATAACCCTATATGCTTTCGAGAAAATTCTACATCATTTCGATCAACAATATGTCAACAACATATACTCATCGAAAATTCTATAGTGCTCCCACTCACTTCTTTGGAAATACAAGTTTCTCATAAACTTTGTATAAACCTAAAATCTTTGATCATCTTATCAAAGTGCACATTCCAACTCGAGATGCTTACTCCGGTCCTTAGAAGGATCGCTGGTGCTAGCATACCTTTTAGCATCCTTAGGATCGACAAAACCTTTCCGATTGTATCACATACAACCTTTCCTTCTGGCTGGTAAGGAAACTCGTTTTGACATCCATCTGCCAGATTTCATAAATGCAGCTAATGCTAACATGATTCCGACGGACTTAAGCATCGCTACGGATGAGAAAATCTCATCGTAGTCAACTCCTTGAACTTGTGAAAACTCTTTGCCACAAGTCGAGCTTCATAGATGGTGACATTACCATCCACGTCCGTCTTCTTCTTAAAGATCCATTTATCTCAATGGCTTGCCGATCATTGGGCAAGTCCACCAAAGTCCATGCTTTGTTACGATATATCGATCCTATCTCGGATTTCATGGCTTCTAACCATTTGTCGAATTTGGGCCCACCATCGCTTCTCCATAGCTCGTAGGTTCATTGTTGTCTAGCAACATGACCTTCAAGACAGGATCACCGTACCACTCTGAAGCAGTACGCGTCCTTGTCGTCCTACGAGGTTCGGTAGTGACTTGATCCGAAGCATCATGATCATTATCATCAGCTTCCACTTCAATTGGTGTAGGTGCCACATGAACAACTTCCTGTGCCCTGCTACACACTGGTTGAAGTGATGGTTCAATAACCTCATTAAGTCCCCACCATCCTCCCACTCAACTTTTCGAGACGAACTTTTCCTCGAGAAAGGACCCGATTCAAGAAACAATCCCTATTGCTTCCGGATCTGAATTAGGAGGTATACCCAACTGTTTTGGGTGTCCTATGAAGATGCATTTTGTCCGCTTTGGGTTCGAGCTTATCAACCTGAAACTTTTCCACATAAGCGTCGCAGCCCCAAACTTTTAAGAAAGCGACAACTTAGGTTTCTCCAAGCGGTGTCGTCTCAGCGGAATTACGTGGTGCCCCATTAAAGTGAGTGCGGTTGTCTCTAATGCCTAACCCATGAGCGATAGTGGTAATTCGATAAGAGATATCATGGTACGCACCATATCCAAAGAGTGCAACTATGATGTTCGAACACACCATCACACTATGGTGTTCGAAAGCGGTATTAATTGTGAAACAATTTGCACAATGTCTTAATTGTGTGCCAAAACTCGTAACTCAGATATTCATCTCTATGATCATATCATAGATATTCTATCCTCTTGTCACGAAGATCTTAAACTTCACTCTGAAATTACTTGAACCATTCAATAATTCAGACTTGTGTTTCATCAAGTAAATATACTCAACATCTACTCGAATCATCGTGAAGTAAGAACATAACGATATTCATTTGCATGCCTCGGCACTCATTGGACTGCACATATCAAAATGTGTTACTTCCAACAAGTTGCTATCTTGTTCCATCTTCTCAAACCGAGGCTTTTCACTCATCTTGCCCATGTGGTATGTCTTGCATATCTCAAGTGATTCAAAATCAAGTGAGTCCAAACGATCCATCTGCATGGAGTTTCTTCATGCGTATACACCAATAGACATGGTTAGCATGTCTCAAACTTTCAAAAACGATTGAGTCAAAGATCCATCAACATGGAGCTTCTTCATGCGTTTATACCAATATGACCTACATGGCGATGCCACAAGTAAGTGGTACTATCATTACTATCTTATATTTTGGCATGTAAATGTGTATCACTACGATCGAGATTCAATAAACCATTTATTTAGGTGCAAGACCATCGAAGGTATTATTCAAATAAATAGAGTAACCATTATTCTCCTTAAATGAATAACCGTATTGCGATAGACATAATCAATCATGTCTATGCTCAGCATAAACACCAAATGACAATTATTCTGGTTTAATACTAATCTTGATGGTAGAGGGAGTGTGCGATGTTTGATCACATCAAACTTGGAAATACTTCCAACACCTATCGTCACCTCGCCTTTAGCTAGTCTCCGTTATTCCGCAGCCTGTTATTTCGAGTCACTAACACTTAGCAACCGAACCGGTATCTAATACCCCGGTGCTACTAGGAGTACTAGTAAAGTACACATTAACATAATGCATATCCAATATACTTCTATCGACCTTGCCAGCCTTCTTATCTACCAAGTATCTAGGGTAATTCTGCTCCAGTGGCTGTTCCCCTTATTACAGAAGCACTTAGTCTCGGGTTTGGGTTCAACATTGGGTTTCTTCACTAGAGCAGCAGCTGATTTGCCGTTTCGTGAAGTGTCCCTTCTTGCCCGTGCCCTTCTTGAAACTAGTGGTTTCAACAACCATCAGCAATTGATGCTCCTTCTTGATTTCTACTTTCGCGGTGTCAAACATCACGAATACCTCAAGGATCATCATATCTATCCCTGATATGTTATAGTTCATCACGAAGCTCTAGCAGCTTGGTGGCAATGACTTTGGAGAAACATCACTATCTCATCTGGAAGATCAACTCCCACTCGATTCAAGTGATTGTTGTACTCAGACAATCTGAGCACCAGCTCAACGATTGAGCTTTTCTCCCTTAGTTTGCAGGCTAAGAAAATCGTCGGAGGTCTCATACCTCTTGGCGTGAGCACGAGCTTGAAATCCCAATTTCAGCCCTCGAAACATCTCATATGTTCATGACGTTTGAAAACGTCTTTGGTGCCTCAACTCTAAACCGTTTAACCGAACTATCACGTAGTTATCAAAACGTGTATGTCCGATGTTCGCAACATCCACAAGCGGCGTTTGGGGTTCAGCACACTGAGCGGTGCATTAAGGACATAAGCTTTCTCTGTCCGCATAATCGCTCTTTCAACTTTCAACTATATTTTCTCTAGGAACATATCTAAGCAGTGGAACTAAAGCGCGAGCTTCACGACATAATTTGCAAAAGGTCTTTTGACTATGTTCAAGATAATTAAGTTCATCTTATGAACTCCCACTCGAATAGACATCCTCTGGTCATCTAAGTGATTACATGATCCGAGTCAACTAGGCCGTGTCCGATCATCACGTGAGACGGACTAGTCATCATCGGTGAACATCTTCATGTTGATCGTATCTACTATCGACTCATGCTCGACCTTTCGGTCTCCGTGTTCCGAGGCCATGTCCGCACATGCTAGGCTCGTCAAGTTAACCCCAAGTGTTTTTGCTGTGTAAATCTGTCTTACACCGTTGTATGTGAACGTAAGAATCCATCACACCGATCATCATGTGGTGCTTAGAAGCGACGAACTGTAACAATTACACGTCGGGGAGAACACTTCTTGAAATTTGTGTAAGGGATCATCTTATTTACTACCGTCGTTCTAAGTAAACAATATGCATAAACATAATAAACATCACATGCAATTATATAGTGACATGATATGGCCAATATCATTTTGCTCCTTTTGATCTCCATCTTCGGGGCTCCATGATCATCATCGTCACCGGCATGACACCATGATCTCGATCATCATGATCTCCATCATCGTGTCCTCATGAAGTTGTCTCGCCAACTATTACTTCTACTACTATGGCTACCGGTTAGCAATAACGTAAAGTAATTACATGGCGTTGTTCAATGACACGCAGGTCATACAATAAATAAAGACAACTCCGATGGCTCCTGCCGGTTGTCATACTCATCGACATGCAAGTCGTGAATCCTATTACAAGAACATGATCAATCTCATACATCACATATCATTCATCACATTCTTCTTGGCCATATCACATCACATAGCATACCCTGCAAAAACAAGTTAGGCGTCCTCTAATTGTTGTTTGCATGTTTTACGTGGCTGCTATGGGTTTCTAGCAAAACGTTTATTACCTCATAAAACCACAGCGTGATATGCCAATTGCTATTTACCCTTCATAAGGACCCTTTTCATCAAATCCGTTCCGACTAAAGTGGGAGGCGGCACCCGCTAGCCACCTTATGCACCAAGTGCATGTCGACCGGTGGAACCTGTCTCACGTAAAATGCGTGTAAGGTCGGTCTGGGCGCTTCATCCCACAATACCGTCGAAACAAGATTGGACTAGTAACGGTAAGCATATTGAACAACATCAACGCCCACAACTACTTTGTGTTCTACTCGTGCAAAGAATCTACGCAATAGACCTAGCTCATGATGCCACTTTGTTGGGGAACGTGGCAGAAATTCAAAATTTTCCTCGTGTCACCAAGATCTATCTATGGAGAAACTAGCAACGAGGGAAGGAGAGTGCATCTACATACCCTTGTAGATCGCTAAGCGGAAGCGTTCATGAGAACGGGGTTGAAGGAGTCGTGCTCGTCGTGATCCAAATCACCGGAGATCCTAGTGCCGAGCAGACGGCACCTCCGCGTTCAACACACGTACAGCCGGTGGCGTCTCCCACGCCTTGATCCAGCAAGGAGAGGGAGAGGTTGAGAAGACTCCATCCAGCAGCAACATAGCGGCATGGTGGTGATGGAGGCGTGGCAATCCCAGCAGGCTTCGCCAAGCACCAAGGGAGAGGAGGAGGAGGAGAGGCAGGCTGCACCAAGAGGGAGAGAACTCATGTGTGTTGGGCAGCCCAAAACCTCAAGTATATATAGGGAAAGGGGGCTGCGCCCCTTTAGGGTTTCCACCCCAAGGGTGCGGCCAGCCCTAGATGGGACTTGGGGCGGCCAAGAGGGAGGAGTGCCTCCCAAGTCAAGTGGAGGCCCTCCCCCTTAGGGTTTCCCCCTTCCCATGCGCATGGGCCTTGGGGGGGCTGGTGCCCCTGGCCCATTAAGGCTAGGGCACCCCCTTACAGCCCATGCTACTGTATCGGACGTGGTGGAACAATTTCTGGACCTCCGGACCCCTCCGGAATCCTCCGGAACCTTCTGGAAGCTTCCCGGTACAATACCGAAAAAACCCGAACTTTTTCCGGAACCCGAACTGTTGGGTAACGTGTAATTTCAAAAATTTCCTACGATCACGCAAGACCATGGTGATGGCATAGCAACGAGAGGGAGAGTGTCCGTCCACGTACCCTCGTGAGACCGAAAGCGGAGCGTTATATCAACGCTGTTGATGTAGTCGTGCGTCTTCACGATCCGACCGATCCAAGCACCGTTACTCGGCACCTCCGAGTTCTTAGCACACGTTCAGCTCGATGGCGATCCCGGGCTCCGATCCAGCAAAGCGTCGGGGAGGAGTTCCGTCAAGACGACAGCGTGGTGACGATCTTGATGTTCTACCGTCGCGGGGCTTCGCCTAAGCACCGCTACAATATGACCGAGGTGGAATATGGTGGAGGGGGCACCGACACGGCTAAGGAACGATCACGAAGATCAACTTGTGTGTTCTAGGGCCCCCTGCCCCGTATATAAAGGAGCAAGGGGAGGGCCGGCCGGCCCTAGGAGGCGCACCAAGGAGAGGGAGTCCTCCTCCTAGTAGGAGTAGGACTCCCTTTCCTAGTCCTACTAGGAAGAGGGAAGGGGAAGGAAAGAGAGGAGAGGAGAGGAAGGGGCCGCCCCCTCCTAGTCCAATTCGGACTCTCCATGGGGGGCGCCACCTCCTGGTGCAGCCCTCTCTCCCCTCTTGGCCCAATAAGGCCCATTACTTCCCGGGGTTCCGGTAACCCTCCGCACTTCGGTTTTCTCCGAAACTTCCGGAACCTTTCCGTGTCCGAATATAGCCGTCAATATATCAATCTTTATGTCTCGAACATTTCGAGACTCCTCGTCATGTCCGTGATCACATCCGAGACTCGAACTCCTTCGTACATCAAAATACATAAACTCATAATATAACCGTCATCGAAACCTTAAGCGTGCGGACCCTACGGTTCGAGAACTATGTAGACATGACCTAGAACCATTCTTGGTCAATAACCAATAGCGGAACCTGGATGCCCATATTGGTTCCTACATATTCTCTGAAGATCTTTATCGGTCAAACCGCATAACAACATCGTTGTTCCTTTGTCATCGGTATGTTACTTACTCGAGATTCGATCGTCGGTATCCAATACCTAGTTCAATCTCGTTACGGTAAGTCTCTTTACTCGTTCCGTAATACATCATCTCACAACTAACTCATTAGTTGCAATGCTTGCAAGGCTTATGTGATGTGTATTACCGAGAAGGCCCAGAGATACCTCTCCGACAATTGGAGTGACAAATCCTAATCTTGATTCATGCCAACTCAACATATACTTTCGGAGACACTTGTAGAGTACCTTTATAATCACCCGATTCGTTGTGATGTTTGGTAGCACACAAAGTGTTCCTCACAGTAAACGGAGTTGCATAATCTCATAGTTGCAGGAACTTTGTATAAGTCATGAAGATAGCATAAGCAACATACTAAGCGATCAAGTGCTAAGCTAATGAAATGGGTCATGTCAATCACATCATTCTCCTAATGATGTGATCCCATTAATCAAATGACAACACATGTCTATGGTTAGGAAACATAACCATCTTGATTAATGAGCTAGTCTAGTAGAGGCATACTAGTGACTATCTGTTTGTCTATGTATTCACACATGTATTATGTTTCCGGTTAATACAATTCTAGCATGAATAATAAACATTTATCATGAAATAAGGAAATAAATAATAACTTTATTATTGCCTCTAGGGCATATTTCCTTGATCTCCCACTTGCACTAGAGTCAATAATCTAGATTACACAAGAATGATTCTAACACCCATGGAGTCTTGGTGCTGATCATGTTTTGCTCGTGGAAGAGGCTTAGTCAACGGGTCTGCAACATTCAGATCCGTATGTATTTTGCAAATCTCTATGTCTCCCACTTGGACTTGGTCCCGAATGGAATTGAAGCGTCTCTTGATATGCTTGGTCCTCTTGTGAAATCTGGATTCCTTTGCCAAGGCAATTGCACCAATATTGTCACGAAGATCTTCATTGGTCCCGATGCACTAGGTATGACACCTAGATCGAAATGAACTCTTTCATCCAGACTCCTTCATTTGCTGCTTCCGAAGCAGCTATGTACTCCGCTTCACATGTAGATCCCGCCACGACGCTGCACCAACTGACAGCTCCACCGTTTAATAAAAATACGTATCCGGTTTGCGATTTAGAATCGTCCGGATCAGTGTCAAAACTTGCATCGACGTAACCATTTACGACTAGCTCTTTGTCACCTCCATATCGAGAAACATATCCTTAGTCCTTTTCGGTATTTCAGGATGTTCTTGACCGCTGTCGATGATCCACTCTGGATTACTTTGGTACCTTCCTGCCAAGCTTACAGCTAAGCATCGTCGGTCTGGTACACAGCATTGCATACATGATAGAGCCTATGGCTGAAGCATAGGAACATTTTCATTTTCTCTCTATCTTCTGCTGTGGTCGGGCATTGAGTCGACTCAATCTTACACCTTGTACTACAGGTAAAAACCTTTCTTTGCACGATCCATTTTGAACTTCTTCAAAACTTTATCAAGGTATGTGCTTTGTGAAAGTCCTATTAAGCGTCTTGATCTATCTCTATAGATCTTGATGCCCAATATGTAAGCAGCTTCACCGAGGTCTTTCATTGAAAAACTTTTATTCAAGTATCCTTTTATGCTATCCAGAAATTCTATATCATTTCCAATCAACAATATGTCGTCCACATATAATATCGAAATGCTCTGAGCTCCCACTCACTTTCTTGTAAATACAGAGCTTCTCCAAAAGTCTCATATAAAACCATATCTTTGATCACACTATCAAAGCGTTTATTCCAACTCCGAGAGGCTTGCACCTGACCATAAATTGATCGTTGGAGCTTGCACACTTTGTTAGTACCCTTTGGATCAACAAAACCTTCTGTTGCATCATATACAACTCTTCTTCTAGAAATCCATTCAAGAATGCAGTTTTTACATCCATTTGCCAAATTTCATAATCATAAAATGCGGCAATTGCTAACATGATTCGGACAGACTTAAGCATCGCTTCTGGTGAGAAAGTCTCATCGTAGTCAACCCCTTGAACTTGTCGAAAACCTTTTGCAACAAGTCGAGCTTTGTAGACAGCTACATTACCATCGGCATCAGTCTTCTTCTTAAAGATCCATTTATTCTCAATAGCTTGCCGATCATCGGGCAAGTCTACCAAAGTCCATACTTTGTTCTCATACATGGATCCCATCTCAGATTTCATGGCTTCAAGCCATTTTATGAATCTGGGCTCACCATCGCTTCTTCATAGTTCGTAGGTTCACCATGATCTAGTAGCATGACTTCGAATAGGATTACCGTACCACTCAGTGCGGATTTTATTCTGGTTGATCTCTGATTCGGTGACAACTTGATCTGAAGTTTCATGATCTTCATCATTATCTTCCTCACTAATCTGGTGTAGGTGTTACGAAACTGATTTACGTGATTAACTACTTTCAATAAGGGAGCTGGTACTATTACCTCATCAAGTTCCACTTTCCTCCCACTCACTTCTTTCGAGAGAAACTCCTTCTCTAGAAAGGATCCATTTTAACAACAAATGTCTTGCCTTCGGATCTGTGATAGAAGGTATACCCAATTGTTTCCTTTGGGTATCCTATGAAGACACATTTTTCGATTTGGGTTCAAGCTTATCAGGTTGAAGTTTCTTCACATAAGCATCGCAACCCCAAACTTTCGAAAACGACAACTTTGGTTTCTTGCTAAACCATAGTTCATAAGGCGTCGTCTCAGCGGATTTTGACGGTGTCCTATTTAACGTGAATGCGGCCGTCTCTAAAGCATAACCCCAAAGCGATAGCGGTAAATCGAAATAGACATCATAGATCGCACCATATCTAGTAAAGTACGATTCGACGTTCGGACACACCATTACGCTGTGGTGTTCCGGTGGCGTGAGTTGCGAAACTATTCCGCATTGCTTCAAATGTAGACCAAACTCGTAACTCAAATATTCTCCTCCACGATCAGATCGTAGAAACTTTATTTTCTTGTTACGATGATTTTCAACTTCACTCTGAAATTCTTTGAACTTTTCAAATGTTTCAGATTTATGTTTCATCAAGTAGATATACCCATATCTGCTTAAATCATCTGTGAAGGTGAGAAAATAACGATATCCACCACGAGCTTCAACATTCATCGGACCACACACATCTCAGTATGTATGATTTCCAACAAGTCTGTTGCTCTCTCCATACAACCGAGAATGGTGTTTTAGTCATCTTGCCCATGAGGCATGGTTACATAAGTACCAAGTGATTCATAATCAAGTGATTCCAAAAGTCCATCTGTATGGAGTTTCTTCATGCGTTTACACCAATATGACCTAAACGGCAATGCCACAAATAAGTTGCACTATCATTATCAACTCTGCATCTTTTGGCTTCGACATTATGAATATGTGTATCACTACTGTCGAGATTCAATAAGAATAGACCATTCTTCAAGGGTGCATGACCATAAAAGATATTACTCATATAAATAGAACAACCATTATTCTCTGATTTAAATGAATAACCGTCTCGCATCAAACAAGATCCAGATATAATGTTCATGCTCAACGCTGGCACCAAATAACAATTATTTAGGTCTAAAACTAATCCCGAAGGTAGATGTAGAGGTAGCGTGCCGACCGCGATCATATTGACTTTGGAACCATTTCCCACGCGCATCGTCACCTCGTCCTTTGCGGTGCTCGTCTATTCCGTAGTCCTGCTTTGAGTTGCAAATATGAGCAATGTAACCAAGATCAAATACCAGTGCTACTACGAGCTCTAGTAAGGTACACATCAATAACATGTATATCACATATACCTTTGTTCACCTTGCCATCCTTCTTATCCGCCAAATACTTGGGGCAGTTCCGCTTCAAATGTCCAGGTTTGCTTGCAGTAAAAACACTCGATTTCAGGCTTAGGTCCGACTTGGGTTTCTTCTCTTGATCAGCAACTTTCTTGCTGTTCCTTTTGAAGTTTCCTTCTTCTTTCCTTTGCCCTTTTCTTGAAACTAGTGGTCTTGTTGACCATCAACACTTGATGCTCTTTCTTGATTTCTACCTCCATGCTTTTAGCATTGCGAAGAGCTCAGAATTGTCTTAGTCATCCCTTGCATATTATAGTTCATCACGAAGCTCTTGTAGCTTGGTGGCGTGATTGGAGAATTCATCAATGACACTATCATCCGGAAGATTAACTCCCAGCTGAATTAAGTGATTATTATACCCGGACATTTTGAGTATGTGCTCACCGATGAACTATTCTCCTCCATCTTGCAGCTATAGAACTTATTGGAGACTATAGAACTTATTGGAGACTTCATATCTCTCAATCCGGGCATTTGCTTGAAATATTAACTTCAACTCCTGGAACATCTCATATGCTCCATGACGTTCAAAACGTCGTTGAAGACCCGGTTCTAAGCCGTAAAGCATGGCACACTGAACTATAGAGTAGTCATCACTTTGCTTTGCGACGTTCACAACTTCGGTGCAGCTCTGCAGCAGGCTGGCACCCAGCGGTGCTTCGGGGCGTAATTCTTACGGGCAGCAATGAGGATAATCCTCAGTTACGGACCCAGTCCGTGTAATTGCTACCATCATCTTTAAACTTTGCTTTCTCAAGGAACGCATTAAAATTCAACGGAACAACAACACGAGCCATCTATCTACAAAAACATAGACAAGCAAAATACTATCGGTACTAAGTTCATGATAATTTAAGTTTTAATTAATCATATTAAAACTCCCACTTAGACAGACATCTCTCTAGTCATCTAAGTGTTTACGTGATCCAAATTAACTAAACCATGTCCGATCATCACGTGAGATGGAGTAGTTTCAATGGTGAACATCACTATGTTGATCATATCTACTATATGATTCACGTTCGACCTTTCGGTCTCCATGTTCGAGGCCATATCTGCATATGCTAGGCTCGTCAAGTTTAACTGAGTATTCTGCGTGTGCAAAACTGGCTTGCACCCTTTGTAGATGGGCGTAGAACTTATCACACCCGATCATCACGTGGTGTCCGGGTACTACTGAACTTTTAGCAACGGTGCATACTCGGGAGAACACTTCTTGATAATTTTAGTGAGAGATCATCTTATAATGCTACCGTCAAACAAAGCAAGATAAGATGCATAAAGGATAAACATCACATGCAATCAATATAAGTGATATGATATGGCCATCATCATCTTGTGCTTGTGATCTCCATCTCGAAGCACCGCCATGATCACCATCGTCACCGGTAGCGACACCTTGATCTCCATCGTAGCATCGTTGTCGTCTCGCCAACTATTGCTTCTCGACTATCGCTACCGCTTAGTGATAAAGTAAAGCAATTACATGGCGTTGCATTTCATACAATAAGCGACAACCATATGGCTCCGCCGATTGCGATAACTCGGTTACAAAACATGATCATCTCATACAATAAAATATAGCATCACGTCTTGACCATATCACATCACAACATGCCCTGCAAAAACAAGTTAGGCGTCCTCTACTTTGTTGTTGCAAGTTTTACGTGGCTGCTACGGGCTGAGCAAGAACCGTTCTCACCTACGCATCAAAACCACAGCGATACTTCGTCAAATAGACTCGTTTAACCTTCTCAAGGACCGGCGTAGCCACACTCAGTTCAACTAAAGTGAGAGAGACAGACACCCGCCAGCCACCTTTAAGCACGAGTGCTCGTAACGGTGAAACCAGTCTCGCGTAAGCGTCTGGCGTAATGTCGGTCCGGGCCGCTTCATCTCACAATACCGCTGAACCAAAGTATGACATGCTGGTAGGCGGTATGACTTGTATCGCCCACAACTCACTTGTGTTCTACTCGTGCATATGACATCAACGCATAAAACCAGGCTCGGATGCCATTTGTTGGGTAACGTAGTAATTTCAAAAATTTCCTACGATCACGCAAGACCATGGTGATGGCATAGCAACGAGAGGGAGAGTGTCGTCCACGTACCCTCGTGAGACCGAAGCGAAGCGTTATATCAACGCTGTTGATGTAGTCGTGCGTCTTCACGATCCGACCGATCCAAGCACCGTTACTCGGCACCTCCGAGTTCTTAGCACACGTTCAGCTCGATGGCGATCCCGGGCTCCGATCCAGCAAAGCGTCGGGGAGGAGTTCCACGGACGACGGCGTGGTGACGATCTTGATGTTCTACCGTCGCAGGCTTCGCCTAAGCACCGCTACAATATGACCGAGGTGGAATATGGTGGAGGGGGCACCGCACGGCTAAGGAACGATCACGAAGATCAACTTGTGTGTTCTAGGGTGCCCCCTGCCCCGTATATAAAGGAGCAAGGGGAGGGCCAGCCGCCCTAGGAGGCGCACCAGGAGAGGGAGTCCTCCTCCTAGTAGAGTAGGACTCCCCTTTCCTAGTCCTACTAGGAAGAGGGAAGGGGAAGGAAGAGAGAGGAGAGGAGAGGGAAGGGGGCCGCGCCCCCCTAGTCAATCGGACTCCCCATGGGGGCGCGCCACCTCCTGGTGCAGCCCTCTCTCTCCCTCTTGGCCCAATAAGGCCCATTACTTCCCGGGGGTTCCGGTAACCCCTCGGCACTCCGTTTTCTCCGAAACTTCCGAACCTTTCCGTGTCCGAATATAGCCGTCCAATATATCAATCTTTATGTCTCGAACATTTCGAGACTCCTCGTCATGTCCGTGATCACATCCGGGACTCAACTCCTTCGGTACATCAAAATACATAAACTCATAATATAACCGTCATCGAAACCTTAAGCGTGCGGACCCTACGGTTCAAGAACTATGTAGACATGACCTAGAACCATTCTTGGTCAATAACCAATAGCGGAACCTGGATGCCCATATTGGTTCCTACATATTCTACGAAGATCTTTATCGATCAAACCGCATAACAACATACGTTGTTCCCTTTGTCATCGGTATGTTACTTACCCGAGATTCGATCGTCGGTATCCAATACCTAGTTCAATCTCGTTACGGTAAGTCTCTTTACTCGTTCCGTAATACATCATCTCACAACTAACTCATTAGTTGCAATGCTTGCAAGGCTTATGTGATGTGTATTACCGAGAAGGCCCAGAGATACCTCTCCGACAATCGGAGTGACAAATCCTAATCTTGATTCATGCCAACTCAACATATACTTTCGGAGACACTTGTAGAGTACCTTTATAATCACCCGATTCACGTTGTGATGTTTGGTAGCACACAAAGTGTTCCTCCGTAAACGGAGTTGCATAATCTCATAGTTGCAGGAACTTTGTATAAGTCATGAAGATAGCATAAGCAACATACTAAGCGATCAAGTGCTAAGCTAATGAAATGGGTCATGTCAATCACATCATTCTCCTAATGATGTGATCCCATTAATCAAATGACAACACATGTCTATGGTTAGGAAACATAACCATCTTTGATTAATGAGCTAGTCTAGTAGAGGCATACTAGTGACTATCTGTTTGTCTATGTATTCACACATGTATTATGTTTCCGGTTAATACAATTCTAGCATGAATAATAAACATTTATCATGAAATAAGGAAATAAATAATAACTTTATTATTGCCTCTAGGGCATATTTCCTTCACGAACAACAACTTTCCATATATAAATCTTTACCTCCGGACCATTCCGGAACTCCTCGTGATGTCCGGGATCTCATCCGGGACTCCGAACAACATTCGGTAACCACATACAAACTTCCTTTATAACCCTAGCGTCATCGAACCTTAAGTGTGTAGACCCTACGGGTTCGGGAGACATGTAGACATGACCGAGGGCGTTCTCCGGTCAATAACCAACAGCGGGATCTGGATACCCATGTTGGCTCCCACATGTTCCACGATGATCTCATCGGATGAACCACGATGTCAAGGACTCAATCAATCCCGTATTCAATTCCCTTTGTCTAGCGGTATTATACTTGCCCGAGATTCGATCGTCGGTATACCGATACCTTGTTCAATCTCGTTACCGGCAAGTCTCTTTACTCGTTCCGTAACACATCATCCCGTGATCAACCCCTTGGTCACATTGTGCACATTATGATGATGTCCTACCGAGTGGGCCCAGAGATACCTCTCCGTCAACCGGAGTGACAAATCCCAGTCTCGATTCGTGCCAACCCAAAAGACACTTTCGGAGATACCTGTAGTGCACCTTTATAGTCACCCAGTTATGTTGTGACGTTTGATACACCCAAAGCATTCCTACGGTATCCGGGAGTTGCACGATCTCATGGTCTAAGGAAATGATACTTGACATTAGAAAAGCTTTAGCATACGAACTACACGATCTTTGTGCTAGGCTTAGGATTGGGTCTTGTCCATCACATCATTCTCCCAATGATGTGATCCCGTTATCAATGACATCCAATGTCCATGGTCAGGAAACCGTAACCATCTATTGATCAACGAGCTAGTCAACTAGAGGCTTACTAGGGACATGGTGTTGTCTATGTACCCACACATGTATATGAGTTTCCTATCAATACAATTATAGCATGGATAATAAACGATTATCATGAACAAGGAAATATAATAATAACTAATTTATTATTGCCTCTAGGGCATATTTCCAACAGGATGACATTGTGGTCAAGTCGCGTAAAGGTTCCGACCTGCTGGCTGACCTTGCTGAAACCTTTGCCAACCTGAGAAGGTATGATATCAAGCTTAATCCATCAAAGTGCACATTCGGAGTTCCTGGTGGAAAGATACTCGGCTTCCTCGTTTCCGAACGAGTGATCGACGCTAACCTAGAGAAAGTTGGTGCCATACTCCGGATGAAGCGCCCTGTGCGTGTGCATGATGTCCAGAAGCTTACTGGTTGTTTGGCCGCCTTGAGTCGATTCATTTCTCGCCTCGGTGAAAAGGCATTGCCTCTTTACCGACTGATGAAGAAATCTAATAAGTTCGAGTGGACTCCTCAAGCTGATGCAGCGTCTGCAGAACTCAAAGCCCTGCTTTCCACCCAGCCGGTGCTCGCTGCCCCAATCAGCAAAGAGCCTTTACTGCTTTATATTGCAGCCACTGGACAAGTTGTCGAGACAAGACTCACGGTCGAAAGCGGGAAGAAGAAGGAAAAGCCTATAAAGTTCAGCGCCCGAAGATACTATGTTTCTGAAGTTCTGACTCCATCCAAGCAAAGATATCCACATTATCAGAAGCTTGTTTATGGGATTTACATGACCACGAAGAAGGTTGCACACTATTTCTCTGATCACTCCATTACAGTCGTCAGCGACGCACCATTGTCAGAAATCCTGAACAACAGAGATGCAACTGGTCGAGTGGCAAAGTGGGCGATTGAACTCCTTCCCTTGGATATCAAGTTTGAGGCAAAGAAAGCTATCAAGTCCCAAGCAATAGCATATTTCCTCGCCGAGTGGGTCGAATAGCAAATGCCGACTCAGATTCACTCGGAGCATTGGACCATGTTCTTTGATGGATCCAAGATGCTAAATGGTTCCGGTGCTGGGGTGGTATTGGTATCCCCCGAGGCGACAAACTCAGCTATGTTCTCCAGATTCATTTTGACTCCTCCATCAACGAAGGTGAATATGAGGCACTTCTGTACGGGTTGCGTATGGCCATTTCACTCGGCGTCCGTCGTCTCATGGTCTACGGTGACTCGGATCTGGTGGTTAATCAAGTGATGAAGGAGTGGGACGTCAGAAGCCCGGCCATGACTGGCTATTGTAATGCAGTGAGAAAGTTAAAGAAGAAGTTTGAAGGGTTAGAGCTCCATCACATACCCCGACTAAAAAATCAAGCAGCTGATGATTTGGCAAAGATAGGTTCCAAAAGGGAGGCCTTTCCCAGCAATGTGTTTTTGGAACATATTCATACACCTTCAGTTCAGGAAGATCCTTTCACTAAAGAGCCCCCACAACCAAAGAGCACCACTAATCCGACTGAAGTCGAAGTCCCATCCATGGTCGACTTGATCATGGAGGTTTTGGTCATCACTCCCGACTGGACAGTGCCGTACATCGCGTACATTCTTAGGAAGGAACTCCAAGAGGATGAAGAAGAGGCTCGACATATCACCCGTCGATCCAAGGCCTTTACTGTGATAAGAGGACAGCTGTTCAGAGAAAGTGTAACTGGAATCAGCTAGAAATGCATAACACCATAAGAAGGTCGAGTGATCCTAAACGACATCCACTCGGGGACCTGTGGTCACCATGCGTCCTGTCGGACCATTGTGGCCAAAGCATACCGAGCGGGATTTTATTGGCCACGAGCAAATGAATTGGCAAAAGAAATAGTCGACAAATGTGAAGGTTGCCAGTTTTACTCCAACATGTCTCACAAGCCTGCATCAGCTGTGAAGACCATTCCACTCGTCTGGCCATTTGCTGTTTGGGGATTGGATATGGTTGGGCCTCTGAGGACTGGTAGGAGCGGCTTCACTCATGTGCTCGTGGCAGTCGACAAGTTTACTAAATGGATCGAAGCCAAGCCTATCAAGAATCTTGAAGCCAGTACTGCTGTCAGCTTCATCAGAGAGTTAACATTCAGATATGGCGTTCCGCATAGCATCATCACTGACAATGGTTCAAACTTTGATTCTAATGAGTTCAGAGCCTTCTATGCTTCCCAAGGCACTTGAGTCGACTATGCTTCTGTCGCCCATCCCCAATCGAATGGACAAGCTGAAAGAGCAAACGGATTGATTCTCAAAGGACTGAAACCCCGACTGATGCGTGATCTCAAGCACGCAGCAGGCGCTTGGGTCGATGAACTTCCATCAGTGCTTTGGGGATTGAGGACAACTCCTAATCGGTCGACTGGCCGAACTCCATTGTTCTTGGTCTATGGAGCTGAAGCTGTACTCCCGAGTAACTTGCTTCACAATGCACCCCGAGTCGAGCTTTTCTCAGGAGATGAAGCAGAACAGGCTCAGCAAGACGCAGTTGATCTCCTGGAAGAGGAAAGAGAGATGGCCCTGATTTGGCCGACCATTTATCAGCAAGACCTGCGTCGATTCCACGCTAGAAATGTGAGGGGTCGAGCATTTCAAGAGGGAGACTTGGTTCTTCGAGTGGATCAGCAGAAACCACACAAGCTCGCTCCTGCTTGGGAAGGCCCCTTCATTGTCACCAGAGTGCTCCACAACGGAGCACACCACCTTTACAATGTCTAGCACAAGAAAGACGAGCCACGCGCTTGGAATGCGGAGCTGCTCTGCCCCTTCTACACTTAAGCTTTCAGACTGTTGAGATGTAATAAGAAATACCTTCTAGTTTGATTATTAAAGACACAGTTTTTGCAATCTCATAAATGATTGTTGTTCCTTTTTTATTCTCTAAATCCCCCAGTGGGTGGCTTAGCTGCGAACCCGTTTCGCCTAAGTTCGAAAAATCCTACCGAGTGGTGAGCAACCCTCTCACTCGGGAGCTTAGCTACGAATCTGTTGCGCCTAAGTTTAAAAAATCCTACCGAGTGCTGAACAAGCCTCTCACTCGGGGGCTTAGCTGCGAATCCGTTTCGCCTAAGTTTGAAAAAATCCTACCGAGTGGTGAGCAAGCCTCTCACTCGGAGGCTTAGCTGCGAATCCGTTTCGCCTAAGTTTGAAAAAACCTACCGAGTGGTGAGCGAGTCTCTCACTCGGAGGCTTAGCTGCAGTCCAGTACTCGCCTAAGTTTGAAAAATCCTACCGAGTGGTGAGCAACCCTCATACTCAGAGGCTTAGCTGCAGTCCAGTACTCGCCTAAGTTTGAAAAATCCCACCAAGTGGTGAGCAAGCCTCTCACTCGGAGGCTTAGCTGCGAACCTGTTTCTCCTAAGTTTGAAAAAACTGTTGGAAATATGCCCTAGAGGCAATAATAAATTAGTTATTATTATATTTCCTTGTTCATGATAATCGTTTATTATCCATGCTATAATTGTATTGATAGGAAACTCAGATACATGTGTGGATACATAGACAACACCATGTCCCTAGTAAGCCTCTACTTGACTAGCTCGTTGGTCAATAGATGGTTACGGTTTCCTGACCATGGACATTGGATGTCATTGATAACGGGATCACATCATTAGGAGAATGATGTGATGGACAAGACCCAATCCTAAGCCTAGCACAAAGATCGTAGTTCGTATGCTAAAGCTTTTCTAATGTCAAGTATATTTTCCTTAGACCATGAGATTGTGCAACTCCGGATACCGTAGGAATGCTTTGGGTGTACCAAACGTCACAACGAATCGGGTGACTATAAAGCTGCACTACGGTATCTCCGAAAGTGTCTGTTGGGTTGGCACGAATCGAGATCGGATTTGTCACTCCGTAAACGGAGAGGTATCTCTGGGCCCACTTGGTAGGACATCATCATAATGTGCACAATGTGACCAAGGGGTTGATCACGGGATGATGTGTTATGGAACAAGTAAAGAGACTTGCCGAAAACGAGATTGAACAAGGTATCGGGATACCGACGATCGAATCTCGGGCAAGTACAATACCGCTAGACAAAGGGAATTGTATACGGGATCGATTGAGTCCTTGACATCATGGTTCATCCGATGAGATCATCGTGGAACATATGGGAGCCAACATGGGTATCCAGATCCCGCTGTTGGTTATTGACCGGAGAACGTCTCGATCATGTCTACATGTCTCCCGAACCCGTAGGGTCTACACACTTAAGGTTCGATGACGCTAGGGTTATAAAGGAAGTTTGTATGTGGTTACCGAATGTTGTTCGAAGTCCCAGATGAGATCCCGGATGTCACGAGGAGTTCCGGAATGGTCCGGAGGTAAAGATTTATATATGGGAAGTCCTGTTTTGGTCACCGGAAAAGTTTCGGTTTTTCCAGATCGCATCGACCACCGGGAGGGTCCTGGGTCCACCAAGTGGGGCCACCAACCCCGAGAGGCTGCGTGGGCCAAGTGTGGGAGGAACCAGCGCCAAGGGGCTGGTGCGCCCCCCACAAGAGGCCCAAGGCGCAAGGGAGAGTGGGAGGGGGCAAACCCTAGGGCAGATGGGCCCTAAGGCCCACCCCAGGCGTGCCTCCCTCTCTCCCCTTGGCCGCCCCTTAGATGGGATCTAGGGCTGGCCGCCCCCTGGGGTGGAAACCCTAAAGGGGCGCAGCCCCTTTCCCCTATAAATACTTGAGCCATGGGGCTGCCCAAGACACGAGAGCCTCCCTCTCCGGCGCAGCCCTACCTCTCCTCCTCCTCCTCTCCCGTGGTGCTTGGCGAAGCCTGCTGGATTGCCACGCCTCCATCACCACCACGCCGTTGTGCTGCTGCTGGATGGAGTCTTCTCAACCTCTCCTCTCTCCTTGCTGGATCAAGGCGTGGGAGGCGCCACCGGCTGTACGTGTGTTGAACGCGGAGGTGCCGTCCGCTCGGCACTAGGATCTCCGGTGATTTGGATCACGACGAGTCGACTCCTTCAACCCCGTTCTCTTGAACGCTTCCGCTTAGCGATCTACAAGGGTATGTAGATGCACTCTCCTTCCCTCGTTGCTAGTTTCTCCATAGATAGATCTTGGTGACACGAGGAAAATTTTGAATTTCTGCCACGCTCCCCAACAAAGGCATCATGAGCTAGGTCTATTGCGTAGATTCTTTGCACGAGTAGAACACAAAGTAGTTGTGGGCGTTGATGTTGTTCAATATGCTTACCGTTACTAGTCCAATCTTGTTTCAATGGTATTGTGGGATGAAGCGGCCGGACCGACCTTACACGCACTCTTCGTGAGACAGGTTCCACCGATCGACATGCACTTGGTGCATAAGGTGGCTAGCGGTGCCGCCTCTCCACTTTAGTCGGAACGGATTCGATGAAAAGGGTCCTTATGAAGGGTAAATAGCAATTGGCATATCACATTGTGGTTTTGCGTAGGTAAGAAACGTTCTTGCTAGAAACCCATAGCAGCCACGTAAAACATGCAAACAACAATTAGAGGACGTCTAACTTGTTTTTGCAGGGTATGCTATGTGATGTGATATGGCCAAGAAGAATGTGATGAATGATATGTGATGTATGAGATTGATCATGTTCTTGTAATAGGAATCACGACTTGCAAGTCGATGAGTATGACAACCGGCAGGAGCCATAGGAGTTGTCTTTATTTATTGTATGACCTGCGTGTCATTAAACAACGCCATGTAATTACTTTACTTTATTGCTAACCGGTAGCCATAGTAGTAGAAGTAATTAGTTGGCGAGACAACTTCATGGAGACATGATGATGGAGATCATGATGATGGAGATCATGGTGTCGTGCCGGTGACGATGATGATCATGGAGCCCCGAAGATGGAGATCAAAAGGAGCAAAATGATATTGGCCACATCATGTCACTATATAATTGCATGTGATGTTTATTATGTTTATGCATCTTGTTTACTTAGAACGACGGTAGTAAATAAGATGATCCCTTACAACAATTTCAAGAAGTGTTCCCCCCTAACTGTGCACCGTTGCTAAAGTTCGTCGCATCTAAGCACCACGTGATGATCGGGTGTGATGGATTCTTACGTTCACATACAACGGGTGTAAGACAGATTTACACACGCGAAACACTTAGGGTTAACTTGACGAGCCTAGCATGTACAGACATGGCCTCGGAACACAGAGACCGAAAGGTCGAGCATGAGTCGTATAGTAGATACGATCAACATGAAGATGTCCACCGATGATGACTAGTCCGTCTCACGTGATGATCGGACACGGCCTAGTTGACTCGGATTGTTTAATCACTTAGATGACCAGAGGGATGTCTATTTGAGTGGGAGTTCATAAGATGAACTTAATTATCCTGAACATAGTCAAAAGACCTTTTGCAAATTATGTCGTATGCTCGCGCTTTAGTTTCACTGTTTAGATATGTTCCTAGAGAAAATATAGTTGAAAGTTGATAGTAGCGATTATGCGGATAGTAGAAAGCTTATGTCCTTAATGCACCGCTCAGTGTGCTGAACCCCAAACGTCGTCTGTGGATGTTGCGAACATCAGACATACACGTTTTGATAACTACGTGATAGTTCAGTTAAATGGTTTAGAGTAGAGGCACCAAAGACGTTTCTCGAAACATATAAGATGTTTCGAGGGCTGAAATTGGGATTTTAGGCTTGTGCCCACGTCAAAAGGTATAAGACCTCCGACGATTTTCTTAGCCTGCAAACTAAGGGAGAAAAGCTCAATCGTTGAGCTTGTGCTCAGATTGTCTGAGTGCAACAATCACTTGAATCGAGTGGGAGTTGATCTTCTAGATGAGATAGTGATGTTTCTCCAAAGTAATTGCCACCAAGCTGCTAGAGCTTCGTGATGAACTATAACATATCAGGGATAGATATGATGATCCTTGAGGTATTCACGATGTTTGACACCGCGAAAGTAGAAATCAAGAAGGAGCATCAATTGTTGATGGTTGGTGAAACCACTAGTTTCAAGAAGGGCAAGGGCAAGAAGGGATACTTCATGAAACGGCAAATCAGCTGCTGCTTCTAGTGAAGAAACCCAAGGTTGAACCCAAACCCGAGACTAAGTGCTTCTGTAATAAGGGGAACAACCACTGGAGCAGCATTACCCTAGATACTTGGTAGATGAGAAGGCTGGCAAGGTCGATAGAAGTATATTGGATATACATTATGTTAATGTGTACTTTACTAGTACTCCTAGTAGCACCAGGGTATTAAGATACCGGTTCGGTTGCTAAGTGTTAGTAACTCGAAATAAAATAGCTACGGAATAAACGGAGACTAGCTAAAGGTGAGTCGACGATATGTGTTGAAGTGTTTCCAAGTTTGATGTGATCAAACATCGCACGCTCCCTCTACCATCAAGATTAGAATTAAACCTGAATAATTGTCATTTGGTGTTTGCGTTGAGCATAGACATGACTGGATTATGTCTATCGCAATACGGTTATTCATTTAAGGAGAATAATGGTTACTCTATTTATTTGAATAAGTACCTTCAATGGTCTTGCACCTAAAAGAATGGTTTATTGAATCTCGATTGTAGTGATACACATTTTCATGCCAAAAGATATAAGATAGTAATGATAGTACCACTTACTTGTGGCACTGGCCATATAAGTCATATTGGTATAAACGCATGAAGAAGCTCCATGTTGATGGATCTTTGGACTCACTCGCTTTTGAAAAGTTTGAGACATGCAAACCATGTCTATTGGTGTATACGCATGATGAAACTCCATGCAGATGGATCGCTTGGGCTCACTTGATTATGAATCACTTGAGATATGCAAATCATACCACATGGGCAGATGACCGAAAAGCCTCGGTTTCAAAAGATGGAACAAGATAGCAACTTGTTGAAGTGACACATTTTGATGTGTGCAGTCCAATGAGTGCTGAGGCATGCAGTGAATATCGTTATGTTCTTACTTCACGGATGACTTAAGTAGATACTGAGTGTATTTACTTGATGAAACACAAGTCTAAAATATTGAATGGTTCAAGTAATTTCAGAGTGAAGTTAAAGATCATCGTGACAAGAGGATAAAATGTCTATGATAAGATCATAGAGATGAATATCTGAGTTGCGAGCTTTGGCACGCTATTAAGACATTGTGGAAATTGTTTCACAATTAATACCGCCTGGAACACCATAGTGTGATGGTATGTCCGAACATCATAGTTGCACCCTATTAGATATGGTGCGTACCATGATGTCTCTTATCGAATTACCACTATCGTTCATGGGTTAGGCATTAGAGACAACCGCACTCACTTTAATAGGGCACCAGTAATTCCATTGAGACGACCCTGTTTGAACTATGGTTTGGAGAAACCTAAGTTGTCGTTTATTAAAAGTTTGGGGTTGCGACGCTTATGTGAAAAGTTTCAGGTTGATAAGCTCGAACCCAAAGCGGATAAAATGCATCTTCATAGGACACCCAAAACAGTTGGGTATACCTCCTAATTCAGATCCGAAAGCAATAGGGATTGTTTCTTGAATCGGGTCCTTTCTCGAGGAAAAGTTTGTCTCGAAAAGTTGAGTGGGAGGATGGTGGAGACATGATGAGGTTATTGAACCGTCACTTCAACTAGTGTGTAGCAGGGCACATGAATTTGTTCCCGTGGAACCTACACCAATTGAAGTAGAAGCTTATGATAGTGATCATGAAGTTTCGGATCAAGTCACTAACGTACCTCGTAGGGTGACAAGGATGCGTACTACTTCAGAGTGGTACGCAATCCTGTCTTGAAGGTCATGTTGCTAGACAACAATGAACCTACGAGCTATGAAGAAGCAATGGTGGGCCCAAATTCCGACAAATGGTTAGAAGCCATGAAATCCGAGATAGGATCCATGTATCAAAACAAAGCATGGACTTTGGTGGACTTGCCCGATGATCGGCAAGCCATAGAGATAAATGGATCTTTAAGAAGAAGACGGACGTGGACGGTGATATCACCGTCTATGAAGCTCGACTTATGGCGAAGAGTTTTTCACAAGTTCAAGGAGTTGACTACGATGAGATTTTCTCATTCGTAGCGATGCTTAAGTCCGTCGGAATCATGTTAGCATTAGCTGCATTTATGAAATCTGGCAGATGGATGTCAAAACGAGTTTCCTTACCAGAAGAGTAAGGAAAGGTTGTATGTGATACAATCAGAAAGTTTTTGTCGATCCTAAGGATGCTAAAAGGTATGCTGGCTCCAATGATCCTTCTAAGGACCGGAGTAAGCATCTCGGAGTTGGAATGTGCGTTTTGATGAGATGATCAAAGATTTTGGGTTTATACAAAGTTTATGAGAAACTTGTATTTCCAAAGAAGTGAGTGGGAGCACTATAGAGTTTCTGATAAGTATATTGTTGATCAGAAATGATGTAGGATTTCTAGAAAGCATATAGGGTTATTTGAAAAGGGTTTTTCAATGGAAAACCTAGATTAGGCTACTTGAATAATAAGCGTCAAGATCTATAAGATAGATCAAAAACCGCTCAATAGTACTTTCAAATGAGCACATACCTTGACATGATCTTGAAGGTGTTCAAGATGGATCAGTCAAAGAAGGAGTTCTTGCCTGAGTAGTAAGGTATGAAGTTAAGACTTAAAGCTCGACCACGGCAGAACAGAGAGAAAGGACGAAGGTCGTCCCCTATGCCTTAGACGTAGGCTCTATAGTATGCTATGCTAAGTACCGCACCTGATGTGTGCCTTGCCATGAGTCAGTCAAGGGGTACAAGAATGATCCAGGAACGGATCATTGGACAGCGGTCAAAATTATCCTTAGAAGAATAAGGAAATATTTCTCGATTATGGAGGTGATAAAGAGTTCGGCGTAAAGGGTTACGTCGATGCAAGCTTTAAACACCTATCCGAATGACTCTGAGTAGCAAACCGGATACGAATAGTGGAGCAACCATTTGGAATAGCTCCAAGTGGAGCGTGGAAGAAGCATTTAAAATATGACCTAGAGATTTGCGAAGTACACACGGATCTGAATGTTGCAGACCCGTTGACTAAAACTTCTCTCACAAGCAAAACATGATCAAAACCCAGAACTCATTGAGTCTTAATCACATGATGATGTGAACTAGTTTAGTGACACTAGTAAACTCTTTGGATGTTGGTCACATGGCGATGTGACCTGTGAGTGTTAATCACATGGCGATGTGAACTAGATTATTGACTCTAGTGCAAGTGGGAGACTGTTGGAAATATGCCCCAGAGGCAATAATAAATTAGTTATTATTATATTTCCTTGTTCATGATAATCGTTTATTATCCATGCTATAATTGTATTGATAGGAAACTCAGATACATGTGTGGATACATAGACAACACCATGTCCCTAGTAAGCCTCTAATTGACTAGCTCGTTGATCAATAGATGGTTACAGTTTCCTGACCATGGACATTGGATGTCATTGATAACGGGATCACATCATTAGGAAATGATGTGATGGACAAGACCCAATCCTAAGCCTAGCACAAAGATCGTAGTTCGTATGCTAAAGCTTTTCTAATGTCAAGTATCTTTTCCTTAGACCATGAGATTGTCCAACTCCCGGATACCGTAGGAATGCTTTGGGTGTACCAAACGTCACAACGAATCGGGTGACTATAAAGGTGCACTACAGGTATCTCCGAAAGTGTCTGTTGGGTTGGCACGAATCGAGACTGGGATTTGTCACTCCGTGTAAACGGAGAGGTATCTCTGGGCCCACTCGGTAGGACAACATCATAATGTGCACAATGTGACCAAGGGGTTGATCACGGGATGATCTGTTACGAAACGAGTAAAGAGACTTGCCGGAAACGAGATTGAACAAGGTATCGGGATACCGACGATCGAATCTCGGGCAAGTACAATACCGCTAGACAAAGGGAATTGTATACGGGATCGATTGAGTCCTTGACATCGTGGTTCATCCGATGAGATCATCGTGGAACATGTGGGAGCCAACATGGGTATCCAGATCCCGCTGTTGGTTATTGACCGAGAACGCCTCGGTCATGTCTACATGTCTCCGAACCCGTAGGGTCTACACACTTAAGGTTCGATGACGCTTAGGGTTATAAAGGAAGTTTGTATGTGGTTACCGAATGTTGTTCGAGTCCGGATGAGATCCCGGACGTCACGAGGAGTTCTGGAATGGTCCGGAGGTAAAGATTTATATATGGAAGTCCTGTTTTGGTCACCGAAAAGTTTCGGTTTTTCCAGAACGTCTGGGACCACCGGGAGGGTCCCGGGGGTTCACCAAGTGGGGCCACCAACCCCAGAAGGCTGAGTGAGCCAAGTGTGGGAGGGAACCAGCCCCAAGGGGGCTGGTGCGCCCCCCACAAGAGGCCCAAGGCGCAAGGGAGAGTGGGAGGGGGCAAACCCTAGGGCAGATGGGCCCTAAGGCCCACCCCAGGCGCGCCTCCCCTCTCTCCCCCCTTGGCCGCCCCCCTTAGATGGGATCCAGGGCTGGCCGCACCCCTTGGGGGTGGGAAACCCTAAAGGGGGCGCAGCCCCCTTTCCCCCTATAAATACTTGAGCCATGGGGGCTGCCCAAGACACGAGAGCCTCTCCTCTCCAGCGCAGCCCTACCTCTCCTCCTCCTCCTCTCCGTGGTGCTTGGCGAAGCCTGCTGGATTGCCACGCCCTCCATCACCACCACACCGTTGTGCTGCTGCTGGATGGAGTCTTCTCAACCTCTCCCTCTCTCCTTGCTGGATCAAGGCGTGGGAGATGTCACCGGCTGTACGTGTGTTGAACGCGGAGGTGCCGTCCGCTCGCACTAGGATCTCCGTGATTTGGATCACGACAGTCTGAATCCTTCAACCCCGTTCTCTTGAACGCTTCCGCTTAGCGATCTAAAAGGGTATGTAGATGCACTCTCCTTCCCTCGTTGCTAGTTTCTCCATAGATAGATCTTGGTGACACGTAGGAAAATTTTGAATTTCTGCTACGTTCGCCAACAAAAACCTACCGAGTGGTGAGTGAGTCTCTCACTCGGGGGCTTAGCTGTAGTCCAGTACTCGCCTAAGTTTGAAAATCCTACCGAGTGGTGAGCAAGCCTTTCACTCGGGGTCTTAGCTGCAGTCAAGTACTTGCCTAAGTTTGGAAATCCTATCGATGGTGAGCAATCCTCTCACTCGGGGGCTTAGCTGCAGTTCAGCACTCGCCTAAGTTTGAAAAATCCTACCGAGTGATGAGCAACCCTCTCACTCGGGGGCTTAGCTGCAGTCCAGTACTCGCCTAAGTTTAAAAAATCCTACCGAGTGGTGAGCAACCCTCTCACTCGGGGGCTTAGCTGCAGTCCAGTACTCGCCTAAGTTTGAAAATCCTACTGAGTGGCGAGTAATCCTCTCACTCGGGGGCTTAGCTGCAGTCCAGTACTCGCCTAAGTTTGAAAATCCTACTGAGTGGTGAGCAATCCTCTCACTCGGGGGCTTAGCTGCAGTCCAGCACTCGCCTAAGTTTGAAACACATCCTTATCCGCAAGGACGACGAGGTGCAGGTCGACTGCAACCTTCTCTTCGAAGCTGCGCCACAAATACACCGTGCGCTCCATCCTCATCCGCAAGGACGACGAGGTGCAGGTCGACTGCAACCTTCTCTTCAGAGATGCGCCACAAATACAACATGCGCTCCATCCTCATCCGCAAGGACGACGAGGTGCAGGTCGACTGCAACCTTCTCTTCAGAGCTGCGCCACAAATACAATGTGCACTCCATCCCCATCCGCAAGGACGACGAGGTGCAGGTCGACTGTAACCTTCTCTTCGGGGTTGCCCCACAAGTATAACGTGCGCTCCATCCTGATCTGCAAGGACAACGAGGTGCAGGTCGACTGAGACCTCCTCCTCAGAGCTGCATCTCAAGCACAAAGACTATTCCGAGTGAAGAACAAGTCCCACTCAAAGGCAAACACAAGCATAGGCGGAGATAAACCAAGTTCAGTTAAATCCTAAGGTTCCGGACCACAGATCAAAAGTACTCGGGCATCAAACCCGAAGAAGTTTAACGGTTACACGATCACTCGACATTCCGAGGCCAATAAGGGTGGAGCATAATGTTTTTTGGTCACTCGTCAGGAGAAGGACTAGCTGGATCGCAGAAACTGTCAAGGTCTATGCTATCTGCGATGCCAGTGGCGGCGTCAAGGAAAGTGTCCATGAAGGACTGGAAAGTGTGCCTTTTGGTGTTAGCAACCTTGAGCTCCGCCAGCTTGTCTTCTTTGACATCCTTACAAAGGCACTCAACCAATGACGTATGACATCAAGACCGCAGCGAGCAGATGATTTCTTCCATTCTTGCACTCGGTCAAGTATTTGATTCAGTCGAGCCACCAAGGACTCGAGGTCAGGAGACAGTTCCGCCTGAGACCAGAGTTCAGCATCAACCCGAGTCATCGCCGCCTTCAGACGGGCAAGGTAAGCAACTGCGTTGTCCATGCGGGATTCCATCCGCAGCACATTCATCGTGACATCATCTTTGACTGGATAGTTTATGGGATCGAGATCCGTCTCGACCCGCCCAGTTTCTACTTTAAAGTCCTGGCAAAGTTTTTCGCAGTCGAGTAAATAGTGAGTCGACAATATAGTAAGATCTATCAATCAACAACAACAAGTCAGTCGAACAATAATACCTTCGAGCTTTAAGACCAGTTTTGCAGCAAGCTGGCCCATATAAGATTCTAACTCGCCCTTCTTAGCCTTGAGGTTTCCAATCTCGTCAGTCAGCTTGTCCTTGTCTTTCTTCAGTTGCTCAACCTCCCGATTGGCATCAGAGAAATCAGTCTTCAGTTTGGAGTTCTCTTCTTCTAACTTGCCGACTGAAGCAAGCTTCTTGTCAGCAAGTATCATTTTCTCTCGCGCCTCCTTCTGGGCAGCAGCAAGATCCAGATCCTTCTTCTCTAGAGCCTGCTTCATTTTCTCTAAAGAAACAACATTCTTCAGACGAGCTTGGAGTTGACGGTTTTCACTATGCACATCTATTCGAGTGAAGTCACCCGGTTCAAAGTGACTGAAAAGAAACACACAGAAAAGTGCCAGTCGTAAGATGGACAGTTGACGATTGGTTACCTCCCATGGCAGCTACTTCGTCATGAGCAGTTGATACGTCTCCAACGTATCTACTTTTCCAAACACTTTTGCCCTTGTTTTGGACTCTAACTTGCATGATTTGAATGAAACTAACCCGGACTGACGCTGTTTTCAGCAGAACTACCATGATGTTGTTTTATGTGTAGAAAAGAGAAGTTCTCGGAATGTCATGGAAATCCACGGCGGCACTCTTTGGAATTTATAAGAATTTTTGGCGAAAGAATTAATGCCAGGGGGCCCACAGCTAGTCCACGAGACAGGGGGGCGCCCCCCCTAGGGCGCGACCTCCTATCTCGTGGGCCCCCTGGACCTTCTCCGACCTCCACTCCAACTCCATATATTCCGTCTCGGGGAGAAAAAAATCAGAGAGAAAGTTTCATCGCGTTTTACGACACGGAGCCGCCGCCAAGCCCTAATCTCTCTCGGGAGGGCTGATCTGGAGTCCGTTCGGGGCTCCGGAGAGGTGGATTCGTCGCCGTCGTCATCATCAACCATCCTCCATCACCAATTTCATGATGCTCACCGCCATGCGTGAGTAATTCCATCGTAGGCTTGCTGGACGGTGATGGGTTGGATGAGATTTACCATGTAATCAAGTTAGTTTTGTTAGGGTTTGATTCCTAGTATCCACTATGTTCTGAGATTGATGTTGCTATGACTTTGCTATGCTTAATGCTTGTCACTAGGGCCCGAGTGCCATGATTTCAGATCTGAACCTATTATGTTTTCATGAATATATGTGTGTTCTTGATCCTATCTTGCAAGTCTATAGTCACCTATTATATGTTATGATCCGACAACCCCGAAGTGACAATAATCGGGACACTTCTCGGTGATGGCCGTAGTTTGAGGAGTTCATGTATTCACTATGTGCTAATGCTTTGTTACGGTTCTCTATTAAAAGGAGGCCTTAATATCCCTTAGTTTCCGTAAGGACCCCGCTTCAACAGGAGGGTAGGACAAAAGACGTCATACAAGTTCTTTTCCATAAGCACGTATGACTATTTACGGAATACATGCCTACATTACATTGATGAATTGGAGCTAGTTCTATATCACCGTATGTTATAACTATTGCATGAGGAATCGCATCCGGCATAATTATCCATCACTGATCCATTGCCTACGAGCTTTTCATATATGTTCTTCGCTTATTTACTTTTCCGCTACTCTGTTACAACTACTACAAAACCCAAAAACATTTATCTTTACTTTTGCTACCGTTACTATTATTATCATACCACTTTTGCTACTAAACACTTTGCTGCAGATACTAAGTTATCCAGGTGTGGTTGAATTGACAACTCAACTGCTAATACTCAAGAATATTCTTTGGCTCCCCTTGTGTCGAATCAATAAATTTGGGTTGAATACTCTACCCTCGAAAGCTGTTGCGATCCCCTATACTTGTGGGTTATCAAGACTAATTTCTGGCGCCGTTGCTGGGGAGCATAGCTCTATTCTCTGAGTCACTTGGGATTTATATCTATTGATCACTATGAAGAACTTGAAAGACGCTAAAACCAAGATTTTGCCCTCAACTACGAGGGGAGGTAAGGAACTGCCATCTAGCTCTACACTAGATTCTCCTTCCGTTATTAGTAGGCTTGCGACACCTAAACCTACTACTACTATGAATTCTGATATGTCGCATGTTATTGATGATGCCACTTCTGCTATGCATGATGAAACTACTTCTGTGCGTGATACTACTTTGCCATTAGGTGAATTTCTAGATGAACAACTTGCTAGAGTTAGGGGGAATGAGAATATTGAAGAACCTATTATTGATGATAGTGATGATGAAGGTTCCCCCAATGATTATGTATTGCTTGTTGTTCCTAAGGGTTATGTTATGAATGAATGAAGCTGCTATGGAAATTCTTGCTTGCAATGATAGAAATGATCTTAAGAAATTATTAGCTAAATGGAAGCAGCAGTCTCTTAATGCTAGAATGAAACCCGATCCTACTTTTGCTACTTCACCTATCTGTGTTACTGATAAGGATTATGAATTCTCTGTTGATCCTGATATTATTACTATAGTTGAATCTGATCCTTTTTATGGCCTTGAATCTGAAACTGTTGTGGCACATCCTACCAAGTTGAATGATATAGCCACCTTGTTTACTAATGATGAGAAGTCTCGCTATTTATATATCCTTAAGATATTTCCGTTCTCATTAAAGGGTGATGCTAAGACTTGGTATAATTCTCTTGCTCCTGGTTGTGTGCGTAGTCCCCAGGATATGATTTATTACTTCTTTGCTAAATATTTCCCTGCTCATAAGAAACAAGCTGCCCTGCGGGAAATATATAATTTTGTGCAAATCAAAGAAGAGAGTCTCCCAATAGCTTGGGGGAGGCTTCTCCGGTTACTTAATGCTTTGCCTGATCATCCTCTTAAGAAAAATGAAATACTTGATATCTTTTACAATGGACTAACCGATGCTTCCAAGGACTACTTGGATAGTTGTGCTCGTTGTGTTTTCAAGGAAAGAACAATGATTTAAGCTGAAATATTATTGAATAATATGTTGACTAATGAAAATAATTGGACTCTTCCCGAGCCAGTTCTCAAGTGATTCTGAACCAATTGAGCCAACTCCTGAGCCTATTCCTAAACCCAATTCAAGAAGAGAGGTGTTTTATTTCTCATCTGAAGATATGCAAGAGGCAAAGAAATCAATGAAAGAAAAAGGTATTAAAGCTGAAGATGTTAAGAATTTACCACCTATTGAAGAAATACATGGTCTTAATATACCGCCTGAAGAACCACATTGTCTTGATAACCCGACACAGGTAGTAAAGGTAAATTCTCTCTATAGATAAGATGAAGTTAAAATACCCTCTACTAAATTTCATAGCCCATGCTTAGATGAATTTGATGACTTTATGGCTAGGCAAGAAAGTTTTAATGCTTATGTTGGTAGAGAGTTAAAGAATAATGCTTTCGAGATAGGACGCGTAGGTTATAATCTGGCTAGAGGTAAAGATGAACTTCACCATGTTAGCAAATATGCTTCTATGGTTGCTACTCAAGCTGAGCAAGTACTCAAAGCTCAAAATGATTTGCTTGATGAATTGAATAATAAAAATGACTTTGCTTTTAGAGTGGCTACTAGAACTGGTAGAATGTCTTAGGAACCTTTGTATCCTGAAGGCCACCCTAAGAGAATCGAACAAGATTCTCAGAGAAATAATTTAGAGGCACCTAGTTCTTCTAAAAGAAGAAGAAGAAAACGATAGAACTTTGCATGCTTCTAGTGAACCTCATGTAGACACACCTGAGAATCCCAATGATATTTCTATTTCGATGTCAAACACAATCGATGATGAACATGAACCTAGTGATAATGTTGATGATAATGTTCATGTTGATGCTCAACCTAGCAAAGACAATGATGTAGAGATTGAACCTGCTGTTGATCTTGATAACCCACAATCAAAGAATCAACGTTATGATAAGATAGATTTTGTTGCTAGGAAGCACGGAAAAGAAAGAGAACCATGGGTTTAGAAACCCATGCCCTTTCCTCCTAAACCATCCAAGTCAAAGGATGATGAGGATTTCGAGCGCTTTGCTGAAATGATTAAACCTATTTTCTTACGTATGCGCTTAACTGATATGCTTAAAGTAAATCCTTATGCTAAGTATATGAAGGATATCATCACAAATAAAAGAAAGATACCGAAAGCTGAAATTTTCACCATGCTTGCTAATTACACTTTTAAAGGTGGAATACCAAAGAAACTTGGAGATCCGGGTGTACCAACTATACCATGCTCTATTAAAAGAAATTATGTTAGAACTGCTTTATGTGATCTTGGAGCCGGTGTTAGTGTTATGCCTCTTTCTTTATATAGTAGACTTGAATTGAATAAGTTGACACCTACTGAAATATCTTTGCAAATGGCTGATAAATCAACTGCAATACCTGTCGTTATTTGTGAGGATGTGCCTGTTGGGGTTGCAAATGTCACTATCTTAACGGACTTTGTTATTCTTGATATTCCTGAGGACGATAGTATGTCTATTATCCTTGGTAGACCTTTTCTTAATACTGCAGGGGCTGTTACTGATTGCAACAAAGGCAATGTCACTTTTCATGTTAATGGTAATGAGCATACGGTACACTTTCCGAGGAAACAATCTCAAGTCCATAGTATCAATTCTATTGAAAAAGTTCCAACTATTATTTTTGGAGGTTTTGAATTTCCTCTCCCTACTGCCAAGAAAAAGTATGATATTATTATTATTGGGGATTTTCATATCCCCATTGAGGTAAATTAGTGTTTTTCGAAATTTCTCCGGTTCCGTGTTATTCAGAATGAGTTTGTTAACAAGACTTGATCAACCTTGTTAGTGGGTTCATTTTGATGATCACGAGATGGATGAAACTAGAAGGCACAACCTTCTGTACCCTCTTTTTACTTTCTATTATTTAGAATAAATAAAGCAAAAATAGTATTATCCGTCTGTTTTCTGAATTATCTGTGCATTAAAAAATAGTCCGAAAATAAAAGTGCTCCAAATGCCCTGTGTCGGTGTCAAAACCGGCGGATCTCGGGTAGGGGGTCCCGAACAGTGCGTCTAGGCGGATGGTAACAGGAGACAAGGGACACGATGTTTTACCTGTGTTCGAGCCCTCTTGATGGAGGTCAAACCCTACGTCCTGCTTGATTAATATTGATGATGTGTGTTACAAGAGTGGATCTACCACGAGATCAAAGAGGCTAAACCCTAGAAGCTAGCCTATGGTATGATTGTTGTATATTATATATCTATCGACTAGCCTGGCCTCGGTTTATATAATGCACCGAGCCTAGGATAACAAGAGTCCTAGCCGAATCGCCGGTGGGGAGGAGTCCTTGTCTTGATCGCCAAGTCTTGTGGAATCTTCCTTGTATGCGACAAACCGTCCGGATCGCCCATGAGTATACGGCCATGGGGATCCTCGCCCAATCCAACTGATCGGGAGACGACATGGTGAGTACCCCCTAGTCCAGGACACCATCAGTAGCCCCCTGAACCGGTCTTCAAGTTGGGGACGCTCCTCGATTCTTCCGAACCGTTCGTCATCTTCGGTCGTCGGTCTTGAAAACTGGTTCAACAAATCTTCTCATCTTCGATCTTGAGGATCGCCTAAGTGCATACGAAGAGTTTACACGTTGGGTATCCGAGGAGCCCCTTTAAGTTTACGGCCTTTATTAATGCCTTGTTATTTTTATGCCACGCCTCGGGTTTGAAGTTATTCCGGAGGCAGTGTCCTCTTCGTCCGAGCTCTATCGCGGACTACATTCGAGGTATCTTTGCAGCCGAGCACCAACGCCGGATCGCTTCCCAGCTCTATCGCCGGACTATGTATCCGAGCTCCAACGCCGGACGGTATCCGAGCTCCAACGCCGACTATGTATCCGAGCTCCAACGCCGGACTGTATCCGAGGTGTCGAAATCACCTTGGTTCAAAGAAGTTTGAAGGAGTTTAGCCGAGCTTAATGCCGGAAATGCCCTCTATGGAGCCAGCCACTAGCGTCCGAGCTTTATGCGGATCGCTTCGAGGTGGTGCACCACCCGAATGTGGGCGATTTTTGTCAATATTTTTATTGGTGCAATTTATTCTCTGCCGAGATACATAGCCAAGAGCCCACAAGGTGTGCATCGGTCTAAAACCCGAGATGCACGAAGGATGACGAAGACCGCTGATCCCAAGAGTCAGCGAGACTCAAAGTTGATTTGCAAAATCGGCCCGAGGATCAAGTCCTAGCTCGCAGAATACTTCGGACACAAAAGCGGCGCGCTCAGTCCTCGAGACTCGGGTCGGTGCGGCCGACCAACCCGAGGATCAAAATCTCCTCGAAATTGTATTGCACTTAAAATTTTCTGCATAGAACAGGCAATGCAAGAGCCCCGAGACATCGGTCGGGTGGCAACACCGATCAGTGGATTGATGTGCCCTTTAATATTTCTAAATAATAAGCCCGAAGCCCCGTAGCCCCCGAGCCTTAATGCGGGCACGGGTGGCCGAATTAAGGATCGATATCCATAGTAAAACCACAAATTATGTGTAATGACTCAATGTATCCAAGTACTTTATGTCATTAATGCTCGGATCCGCATTGTACAAAACTTTGTTGACCGACCATCGGCTTCAACCTCCTCGGCCAGTAGCCGAGGAGTGTTTGTCCTACTTTATAAAGCCTTTGTGAGGGACAAGATTTACAACAAACAAGGCAATCTGGCCATTCGGTTTTATAAACAAAGGTACGCAGAGAGATATGTTATATTACTGTTTAACAGAAGAAATGTCTTCCAAAGAAAATAGTCCCGCTATCGGTTCCTTTCTTTGGGTTGTCATGCTAAGCATGATCATGAAACCTCAGCTCTAATGTAAGAGCAAAATATTGAGGATTTAGTTTGGGAGGCCAGTTACTAGCCCCCGTAGTGTTCGGCGACAGTCGAGGTCAAGCCGGAAACACTTCGGCCAATGTTATGAATGGCCCATCATTTAATATAGTCATCGGATCGCTGACCAGTTTACACCTATTGTGGCAGTCAGTTTTCGGCTTTCTCCACTTAGGTGCTTTACCATGCGAGCTGGAAGCACAATCGCAGTGGTTCTCCCTTTGCACACCTAGCCGAACAAAGCGGAACGTAGGAGGCAAGCACAGGAGCAGGGCAACCCAACTATTGACCGAAGGCACAATTCGAAACCGATGCATATATGGCAATATCCGAGAATGTTTTTGCCGAATCTCTAAAGGTGTCCGGCGTTGCACTTCGAGACTTGTGCTGAAAACACACAAATAGTTTAAAAGTGCCAAAAGCTTGGAAAACCAAAAATGTCATTAGAAACATGACGTCCGAACAAGATCAAGTGTTCGGTGCCAATCCGAAAATTGGACTGTAGAAAAAAAAGTGCTTCTGCCGTGCTTTAACTTTGCAACGACTAAGAAGAAAAACACTTAGTATGAAACGGCTCAAATAAACATAAGAGCCCCCAAGTGACTTGGGTAAAAATTGACTATAAAATGTAAGGTGACATGTAGAATGCCTTCTAGCCGGATTGTAGATCGTTTGTCGTAGCGGACCTTTTCGCTTCAATCTCTGGACCCAATAGTCCGGAGTGTGTCTGAATACCCTCGCAGCTTATAAAAACCGGGCATGCGTGGAGACCAGGCGTAGGGGTCATTAGTGCTTTATCGCATAAGTGCCCAACTAGTTATGTTATATTACATGGTTAGTAAGAAACATCTTCCAGGAGAATAGTTCCATTAGGGGTTCCTTTCTCGGGAGGCATGCCCTAAAGTGCATGTCCTGACTGCGAAAAGAGCGAAAAACATCCGGGGCAGGTAAATAAATAGGTAAGAAATCATCTTTTAGTTCACCGACCGAGTATTCCCTTAAGAACGCTTAGCTTTCGGCTTCACCCACCGAGGTACACATCCGGTGACCGGCAAGAATAATCGCAGAGGTGCTCCTTTACCACCTAGCCGAACAATCGGGAACGTAGGGGTAAGCACAGGAGCGAGGCAACCCAGCTTGGCCAAAACTTAAGTCATATCGATGCATATAATGGTGAATAAAAGGTACATGCGGAAGTGTGACACATGTGTTGGGCATAAAGCCCGTATTAATAAGCTTCTGTTAAAGAAGCCCCCAGGTATAATGAGCGCGGGTAGCGCGTCAAGTGTCTGCGAACAAAGTTTCGACAAGGAAAATTTTTACAAGCAACTTTTTTCCAAAAAGGTATAATGCTTGGTCGAACCGAACACAAGTTAGAAATTTAAAACTTTGAGCATGAAGGCAACTTAGCTGGTTAATGTGTTCGGCATTGACGATGCGGTCCGAGCTTGATGCAGGACAAGGTTCTATCCCCCAAGCCAGTCCCGAGGTGGTGGAGCAAAGAGATCGGCACTCCGAAGTGGTGACATAGCACAGTCAATGCAGGACGGCAGAGTGATGCCGAAGTCCCTGGCATGGGGTAATGAAGTGACGAAGCCCCCCGTCCAGCCGAGGTGACGCCAAAGGATATAGTCCGGCTGGATCATTTTCCTGTGCACAAAAAATAGTGCAAACCAGAGATAATAGTAATAAAAAAAATCGTTGCATAATAAATAATTTATGCAAAGTGAGTAATAAAAGAAATAAGGCCTGGCGCCGAAGTCGATGTCGATGCAGGTCGTCGGCGTAATGCAATAAAGGCGTGGCAAAGCCTGGATTCACAGGTCGGTCCGAGTTCCGGATGCGGCGTTCGCCGGACTATGTACGGAAACTGACCGAACCATCATGAGACCGTCGATAATGCGGCCACCATTTGATAGACCTGTGTACATATGATGGACAAACCAGAGTAATAATTCCTTGGAAAAAATTTAACCCAAGCAAGCAAAAAGAAATACTAGGATTAATAGCACCTGGTTTATTTGTTGTAGCAATCCGAAGGAAGGTGATTCCCAAAATTGGGACTCGATCCGTGCACCCATTGTCTGGTCGGCTAGTGACGCCGAAGTGTCCGGAGTAGGTTGATGAAGGGATGGCGAAGCCCCCGGTCCAGCCGAGATGTCGAAGTAGGTCGGCGTGACGGACACCAGCTTGAAGAAGCAATAGTGCGGCCCTGCCGATGCAGGTCGTGACGTGGTCGATGCCAGCTTGATGAAGCGACCGTGCGGCGATGCCAGTATGCCCGCTCCGTGTAATCCGTGGGGTGGCGATGTTGGTGATGATTTATCCTTCGCAATGCCGGACTCTTGTTCGGCTTGCCGAGATGATGATCCGAAGAAGTTGAGCTCGGCTCAACAAAGTGACGACGGTTCAGCGCAGGTCGGCAGCCGTGGAGCAATATTGCCGGACTGGTTTGACACCAGCATGATATTGAAGATCATGTTCAAAAGGTTTTAAAGTTAGTGGGATGTGTTCGGTAATAAAACACAATACCCGATACAAAACTTCCTTCAAAAAGGATGTCTGAAATCCCGTTCATAAAAAAGACGAACTCGGGTCGGATTCGTTTTCGCGCAGAAAACAGATCCGAAAAAGTGATACACTAATCGGAAGGTTCCCGGAGTTTGGACGGTCGGATTGAGCTGAAATTTTGGGGGGTGGTAGATATAGGAATTCCGCAGCCGATCAACGGTTGGATCTTCCAAAGGAAGTCCGAGCTAGAAGCTGGACACCACGCCCTAAACTCGTCCGGATTCCCGTCCAGATTCAATGCGGCTCCGGTGTACCGGAGATAGCCAGAGATTCCTCCATCGGAACTCGACGAAATTTTCCAGGGTTGTTGTAGACTCAATTCCGCACAATTCCACCAAAACAATCATCAAACCGACGCACGAGGAGGCGGTGACGACGGATGCAAGTTCACTGTCCAGAAAAACAACACGGTCGCCCGAGGGCAATGTTGACGTTGAGCCCCCGGGCTCCCTGGATGACTCCTCCATGATCTTGATAGAGATCGGAGCTGATGTTGATGAAGGCCCTCATCCGAACATGACGATCGGAGATAGGGCGCAATCCTTGGTCGAACCAAGGTGACCAATGAGCTGGTGACGAAGATGCGAAGTCGCAGCTTGATCTGCAGGCGAGCCATCGACCTTTGCCGAACACACGAGGAACTCTCAATGAAAGCACCAATGTCGGTGTCAAAACCGGCGGATCTCGGTAGGGGGTCCCGAACTGTGCGTCTAGGCGGATGGTAACAGGAGACAAGGGACACGATGTTTTACCCAGGTTGGGCCCTCTTGATGGAGGTAAAACCCTACGTCCTGCTTGATTAATATTGATGATGTGTGTTACAAGAGTGGATCTACCACGAGATCAAAGAGGCTAAACCCTAGAAGCTAGCCTATGGTATGATTGTTGTATATTGTATATCTATCGACTAGCCTGGCCTCGGTTTATATAATGCACCAGAGGCCTAGGATAACAAGAGTCCTAGCCAAATACGCCGGTGGGGAGGAGTCCTTGTCTTGATCGCCAAGTCTTGTGGAATCTTCCTTGTATGCGGCAACTGTCCGGACTGGCCCATGAGTATACGGCCATGGGGATCCTCGGCCCAATCCAACTGATCGGGAGACGACGTGGTGAGTACCCCCTAGTCCAGGACACCGCCACCCTGCAAACTTAGTATGATTTTTTCTGGAATATTTGAGGATTTTAGGCACTAAAAACACTGCAGGAGGGCCAAGCACCAGGCCACGAGAGAGGAGGGCGCGCCCCCTGTCTCGTGGGCCCCTGGTGGCCCCCTCCACTTATGCCAGCACTCACACACTTCATCTTCTACCCAAAAAAATCCCCATCCAGCTCAAGCACGAGTTCTAGCTCGTTTTGCTGCGATTTTTGATCTCTTAGCTCAAAGCTCCATTTGCAAAACTGCTTTGGGAGATTGTTGCTTGGTATGTGACTCCTCCATTGGTCCAATTAGTTTATGTTCTAGTGCTTTATTCATTGCAAATTTTTGCTGCATAGGTGACCATGTTCTTGAGCTTGCATGTTAAATTTTTGAGGTCCCAAGCAATTCCAATGCATGATATAGGCTCTAGGCACTTGTAGGAGTAGTTGCTATCAATCTTTCTTAGTTTTATTCACTTTTATTTTGAAGTTACTAAAATTTCAGAAAATTTCTGAAAATGTTAAGGAGGCTCTTTAAAGGCTCTTCTAGCCAAAGCTCTAAGGAAAAACAAGACAAAGAGAAGGAAAAGCCCAAGTATAATCTTCCTCGCTTAGCGGAAGTACGGTCGTGTGAATGGCCATGAGAGGATTTCTTGAAAGAAGACGGAATTCATGAAGATTTTTATGCTTTAATCGAGACTGCAGGCCTCACCGGTTTCATCAACAACCGAATCGATCAGTATCTCTTACTTACCAATACTTTCGTGCAAAACTTTTATTATTATCCTAAGAAGTCACCGCCTGCAGTATCATTTCATTTATATGATGAATTCAAGGAAATGTCTTTACGTCACTTTTGTGCGGTTTGTAGGATACCTTATGAGGGAGAATTAGAGGAACCCCATCGTGAAGATGTGGATGGCTTCGTTAAAACTATTGCTATGGAAGAGCCAAAGAAGGGCTCTGAGGCAAAAGTCTCTAGCATACACTTTCTTGTTTTACGCTACTTTGCCATATTTGCTAGTAGATGCTTGATTGGTCGTGGAAATAGTGGAAATTTGAGCATTCGATATATTATTATTCTTCAACATGCTTTGCTGGGAGACAACACGTTTAGTATGGGTGCCGTCGTTGCTAAACGGCTAGCCCGGAATCGTACAAAAGGCCCCATATTTGGAGGTATGTATGCGGCATGTCTTGCTGAACATTTTCAGATACCCATTAGGCACCATGAGGAGGATGAGATAAAGTTGCATCCTCACATATTAGATTACAAGAGCATGGTAGCACACAAGTTTATTGTTGACAGTGAAGAAAAGATGCTCTTGTATAAACTTAGATTTAATAAGAAACACATTGAGATTATTATTTTGCCTGGGCCTCTGTTGTTTGATTTGCTTGCAGAAAATCGTCTTGTCACGCCGGAAGCGGTGAACAATCATCGAGCTCAAGCTTTTACTCCAGAACCTGAACCTAAGCCGGAACCTGAGCTGGACCCTTACCGTGCATCATCTTTCCAGTGGGATCCGGAGATGACCAGCCAGTGGTATCCTGATTACACCTAGGGGTGGACTAACGAGTAGCTCGGCTCGTTAAGCTCGTACTCGTTAAGCTCGTGCTCGTTAAGGCTCGGCTCGTTAAGCTCGTTAAGATTAACGAGCAGAAAACACTGCTCGGCTCGGCTCGTTTGAAGCTCGTTAAGCTACAGGCCTTCATGGCCTTCGTTAACAAATTGTAATGTTTTATGTTATGTAGGATGAATGTGTAGATGTGGTTTTCAAGATGAAATATGGTGACTACAAAAGGAATTGCACTAGTTTGTTGCCTCATATGTCGATTAGATTGAATTGATGGCTGAGGTGCTACAAAAATTTGTCACGTAAGATGAAAATATGTGTTATGTTGTTACTAACGAGCTTAACGAGCTACTCGTGAAACTCGTTAGCTCGTTCGTTAAGCTCGTTAAGCTTAACGAGCTGAAATCAATGATTGGCTCTGTTCATTAAGAAGCGAGCTCCGAGCTTAACGAGCCGAACTATCGAGCGTTCATTAAGCTCGCGAGCTACGAGCTTTTGGTCCAGCCCTAATTACACCTCCCACTACACCGGGGAGAGTAGCGGTGGTCCTTGGTACTAGACCAACTTAGGCCAAAAGCCTAAGCTTGGGGGAGTACGTATTTCTCACCGACTTTACATTCATGTTCACACACTAGTCGTCGGTGCTCATACTCGTTCATTGTATTATGCATGCTAATTTAATTTTTTTTCTAGTTTTCTTCTTGTGTGTTTGATAAACCTTGAGAAAAACAAAAAAATTAGTTAGTTTAATTTCTATGCTTGTAGTAGAAATTAAAATGAAAACCCAAAAATATTTCTCGTTCTTCTTTTTACTTGTTGGGAGCTTTCCCGTGTAAATAGCTTTCTTTTCTTTTCTTTCCTTTGGGGGTCGAGAAGACCGTATTGAAAATGCTTAGTGGCTCTTATATGCATGATTGTTTATTTAACTTAGAGCCCATATTACCCTGTCTTCTCTCTTGAGTTGAATGCTTGCAGATTCCAGCTTAGTCCAATGCACGTACACTCTTATTATTATACACATCGTTCAGTCGTGCGAGTGAAAGGCAATAATGACGATATGTGATGGACTTATTGGGATGAGAAAAGCTGGTATGAACTCGACCTCTCTTGTTTCCGTAAATATGATGAGTTCATCGTTCCTGAGTCAGCTATTATGAAGTAAACATATTTGCAATGACATTTAGAGATTATAGTTGCTCGTGCCATGCTTGATTAGCTATGAATTATAATGGTTTACCATGCGTGCCAACATGCTATTAGAATGATTATGATGTGGTATGATGGGATGGTATCCTTCTTTGAATGAATTGAGTGACTCGACTTGGCACATGTTCACACATGTAGTTGAAACAAATCAGCAAAGCCTTCACGATATTTATGTTCATGGTGGATTATATCCTATTCATGCTTGTACTCGGTGTGAATTAATTTTAATGCATGTTTACGATTGTTGTCTCTCTCTCAGTTGGTCGCTTCCCAGTCTTTTGCTAGCCTTCACCTGTACTAAGCGGGAATACTGCTTGTGCATCCAAACTCCTTAAACCCCAAAGTTGTTCCATATGAGTCCACTATACCTTCCTATATGTATTTACCGCCGTTCGAGTAAATTTGTATGTGCCAAACTCCAAACCTTCAAATGAAATTCTGTTTTGTATGCTCGAGCAGCTCATGTTTCAACTAGGGTTGTCTATATCTTCCATGCTAGGTGGGTTATTCTCAAGAGGAGTGGACTCCGCTCCTCATTCACGAGAAAGGGTTGGTAACCGGGATGCCCAGTCCCATGATCCAAAAAGATCAAAGCAAATCAAAATAATTAAACAAAACTCCCCCATGGCTGTTGTATGTTGGAGGCACTCGTTGTTTCGAGCAAGCCATGGATTGATGCTTGTTGGTGGTTGGGGGAGTATAAACCTTTACCATTCTGTTTGGGAACTGCCTATAATGCATGTAGTATGGAAGATACAGCCATCTCATAGTTGTTGCGTTGATAGTAAAAGTATGCCGCTCAAAATGTTATTCAATCTCTAATTTAAATCGAGCTCTGGCACCTCTACAAATCCCTGCTTCCCTCTACGAAGGGCCTATCTATTTACTTTTATGTTGAGTCATCATCCCTTCTTATTAAAAAGCACCCGCTGGAGAGCACACTGTCATTTGCATTCATTATTATTCGTTTATATTGGGTATGACTTGACTGGATCTCTTTTACCATGAATTACAATGTTTAGTCAGTCCTTGATCTTTAAAGGTGCTCTGCATTTATGTTTTACGGTCTCAGAAAGGGCTAGCGAGATACCATTTTGTTATATCATGTTATGATTATTTTGAGAAAGTTTGTCATCCGAGTTTTATTATTATGGCTTGCTAGCTGATTATGTTATTGATATGAGTAATTGTGAGACATATGTGTTATTATGAGTATGGTTAGTTCATAATATTTGCTGAAACTTGAATGCTGGCTTTTCATGTTTACAACAACAAGAGCAAACAGTGTTTGTAAAAGTTTTTCTTTATCACTTTCAGTTTATCAACTGAATTGCTTGAGGACAAGCAAAGGTTTAAGCTTGGGGAGTTGATACGTCTCCAACGTATCTACTTTTCCAAACACTTTTGCCCTTGTTTTCGACTCTAACTTGCATGATTTGAATGAAACTAACCCGGACTGACGTTGTTTTCAACAGAACTACCATGATGTTGTTTTATGTGTAGAAAAGAAAAGTTCTCGGAATGTCCTGGAAATCCACGGAGGCACTTTTTGGAATTTATAAGAATTTTTGGCGAAAGAATTAATGCCAGGGGGCCCACAGCCTATCCACGAGACAGGGGGGCGCGCCCCCCCTAGGGCGCGCCCCCCTAGGGCGCGGCCTCCTATCTTGTGGCCCCCCTGGACCTCCTCCGACCTCAACTCCAACTCCATATATTCTGTCTCGGGGAGAAAAAAAATCAGAGAGAAAGTTTCATCGCGTTTTACGACACGGAGCCGCCGCCAAGCCCTAATCTCTCTCGGGAGGCTGATCTGAGTCCGCTCGGGGCTCCGGAGAGGGGATTCGTCGCCGTCGTCATCATCAACCATCCTCAATCACCAATTTCATGATGCTCACCGTCGTGCGTGAGTAATTCCATCGTAGGCTTGCTGGACGGTGATGGTTGGATGAGATTTACCATGTAATCAAGTTAGTTTTGTTAGGGTTTGATCCCTAGTATCCACTATGTTCTGAGGTTGATGTTGCTATGACTTTGCTATGCTTAATGCTTGTCACTAGGGGCCGAGTGCCATGATTTCAGATCTGAACCTATTATGTTTTCATGAATATATGTGTGTTCTTGATCCTATCTTGCAAGTCTATAGTCACCTATTATGTGTTATGATCCGACAACCCCGAAGTGACAATAATCGGGACACTTCTCGGTGATGGCCGTAGTTTGAGGAGTTCATGTATTCACTATGTGGTAATGCTTTGTTCCGGTTCTCTATTAAAAGGAGGCCTTAATATCCCTTAGTTTCCGTAAGGACCCCGCTTCAACGGGAGGATAGGACAAAAGACGTCATACAAGTTCTTTTCCATAAGCACGTATGACTATTTACGGAATGCATGCCTACATTACATTGATGAATTGGAGCTAGTTCTATATCACCGTATGTTATAACTATTGCATGAGGGATCGCATCCGGCATAATTATCCATCATTGATCCATTGCCTATGAGCTTTTCATATACTGTTCTTCGCTTATTTACTTTTCCGTTACTATTTATTATAACTACTACAAAACCCCAAAAACATTTATCTTTACTTTTGCTACCGTTACTATTATTATCATACCACTTTTGCTACTAAACACTTTGCTGCAGATACTAAGTTATCCAGGTGTGGTTGAATTGACAACTCAACTGCTAATACTCAAGAATATTCTTTGGCTCCCCTTGTGTCGAATCAATAAATTTGGGTTGAATACTCTACCCTCGAAAGCTGTTGTGATCCCCTATACTTGTGGGTCATCAGCAGTCTTGAGGTTCTTCTTGGCCAGTTCCAGATCAAGGTTGAGTCTGATTTGCTGCTTGTTCAGGTAGAAAGTTGAGCCCCAAGATCACAAGATTTCTGCACTCAACATATAAGACATATCAGTCGACAGAAGCAAAAGAACATCACAGTGAAAGTTACTCTAAGACTACCGCCGAATCAAACATTCAATGGTAGTCTCGGTGACTACACCCAGTGGGTGCACTTAGCGTGCCCCCACTGGTTTGATTCAACACTCGGCATGGTCTGCCCAGCTCGAGTCGTAAAAAAAGCGAAGAAAGTTGTTCTCAGACCATAGTCGACTGCCCGCAGTCGACCACGGTCTCGGGGACTACACCCAGTGGGTGCACTTAGCGTGCTCCCACTGGTTCAGGTTTCATTCGGCATGGTCCGCCCAGGCCGAGTGAGAAAATCCAGATTCTCATACCACAGTCTACAGCCCGCAGTCAACTATGGTCTCGGGGACTACACCCAGTGGGTGCACTCAGCGTGCCCCCACTAGTTCAAAAACTCAATCGACTTAATCCAAGTCGACTCAAGTGGAAGACCTATACAACTTGGGTGATCGGATGAGAAATAAGATCAGTCGGAAATCAACTAACCTGGACATTGGTTTGCAGAGCAGCGCCGGCGTTGTAGGCCACCTGACTGGCCTCATGCACCACTTTCATCTGCCCCATCAAAAGATTCAACTAAAGAAGAGCTTCCTTGGTGGCACTCGGTGGGTCGTCTGGAGTTTGGTACGCAGTGAAAAGCGATGATGGTAGGGCAGTCGAAGCAGCCGCTGGGTTTGATGCGTGGAGTTGTATTGGAGCAGCAGGGGTCTGAGCAGCCGACCCTGATGGGCAATCAGTCGACAGCGGGATAGCGAAAGTGATGTTGGTCCAAGCCGGATCTGTGGATTGCTCGACCGTCGTCCCAGGCATCAGTGTCGACTGAGGAACCTTAACCTCAGGCGCTTTCCCGCTCGGTCCCTTATCCCTCCTCCCCCTTTCCCTCAGAGGCACTTCTTCTTCAACGTCCGGAAGCACGACAATGTCTCGTGGAGCTGCAACAAACAGAAAAAATCAGAGATGCAACTGACGAACAATCCAATCGACAGAATGAATTCGAGTCGAGCAGACTTACTAGCTTTGGAGGTAGTCGCGTCATCGGTTTCCTTGTCGTCTGGGATCTTGTCAATATCCATATCAGTCGCGGCAGAGGCTGGGCTAGAAAAGTTCACCATCCACTCGGTCAGAACAGGAGAATCAGTCGGAGCAAGAAAACACGAAAAGAACACTTACCCAGAGGCAACAGGAACATCCATTTTAATCTTAGGCAAGGTCTTCCGAGCCTTTGAGGGGTTGATCTGGGGCTGCTTGGTGACTTTCTCCGCCAGCTCCAGAGTTGAAGACCGAGCGCGCTTCTGCGCTTGAGAGCTCGAGGCCACAGCCTGACCGCGCCTGCCCGCTGGATCATGGTGCTGCTTGGATCGACGCTCTGAACGAGGCGGTGAGTCGACTACCTCCTCGTCGTCTGACTCGTCGCTCTCGTCTTCATCATCGTCGTCCGACGACTCCCAATCACCACTCTCCTCTGCGCTGTCCTCGCCCTCATGGTCCTGCTCCAGAGCTTGTTCGCCATTGGGCATCGAGTACATCTCTATATAAATCTACAAGACAAGAAGTCAAGTGGAAATCAAATCGGATTAAAAAATAGTTGGAAAATGTATCCAAATGTAATCGGTTGTAGTGGCCGAACCTTGTCTGGCTGATTGCTGTCGCTGAAGGGATCGACTCTCCTGGCGCCCCTGGGGTTGTCCTTGTTTCCTGTAATACTCCTCAGCCATTGGGCCACTGTTTTGGCCGGCACCTCCTCTGGATGAACCCGAGCGGTGTCGCCGGCTCCGGAATACATCTACATAGAGTGGTCACGAGCCTGGAGCGGTTGGATGCGCCGACTGAGGAATACCTCCAACAAATCCATGCCGGTGACGCCTTGGTTGATCAGCTGGACCACGCTCTCGACCAGCATGGTTGTCTCCGCCTTCTCCGCGGCGGTCACTTTCAACGGAGAGGGGGTCTGAACACAATCGAAGGAAAAAGAGTGAAGTCCAGTTGACTGGCCTGGGGTCGCGATATCCTGGCAGTAGAACCAGGTCGACTGCCAACCTCTGACCGACTCAGGAAGAGTCATCGAAGCGAAAGAACTCCCCTTCCTCTTCTGGATACCCAAACCCACACACATCTGGATAACGTGGGTTTTCTCGTCATTTGAATTTGCTTTCTTCACCGTCTGGGAGCGGATGGTGAAAATGTGCTTGAAAAGACCCCAGTGCGGTCGACACCCCAAGAAATTTTCGCACATGGACACGAATGCGGCAAGATATGTGATGGTGTTGGGAGAAAAATAATGGAGTTGGGCCCCGAAGAAATTCAAGAAACCCCGGAAAAAAGGGTGCGGAGGAAGCGAGAAACCGCGGTCGACATGGGTGGCGAGCAGAACACACTCACCCGGCCGCGGTTGCGGCTCCGTCTCCCCCTCCGGCAACCGCGCAGCTTTGTGGACGATCAGCCCGGACTCGGCCAGCTCGTCCAAATCTTCCTGCCGAATCGAGGATCGGATCTAATCGCCCTGGATCCAACCCGACGGCAGTCCCGACCGCGGCGATGACCCTTGATTCGTCTTCTTGCCTTTCGCCGCCCCCGCCGCCTTCTTCACGCGTTCCAGTGCCGCCGTCTTTTCCCTCCCCATGGTGACGGGGCGGCGGCGTCAAGAGCAGAGGAGCCGGATGCGGTGGAGAGATAGAGGAAGAAGAAGGAGAATGGACGCGCATAGTGCAGACGCCTCGGCCTCGTCACTTTTAAAGGCCCACTTCCGAGTGGCTGACGCGTGGGCCCGGACGATCCTGTCAAATCCCTCAACAGTCGCGCATAGGACACATGGCGAAAAAGGTGGCGCAGAAATCGAAACATTCCTGTTTATCCACCCCGCTTACCACGGCGCGCTCCGCCCCGCGCGCTTCCCCGAGATTTCGAATCCCATGAAATCCGGGATACGCCGTAACCAATCGCGCCAAAGATTAAGCGTCAAAAACAACACTCAACGGATGACGTTATAAATCCAATCGGCAATTTCTGAATCGATCAAGGCGACTGAAACGAAGCTGAAGTTCCAACACTGGCCTCCGTTCAAAAATGAATAGTTGTGAAACACAAGAATCAATGCAAGATCAACTTCAACCTTCTTTTCACTCGGACCTCAATCCATTCGGGGGCTAATGATGATGACATAGACCTGGGATAGGGTCATAGGCCTGACCTATACGCCCTATCCAAGGTCACTGTCCTAGAAGCAAAGAAGCTCAAGAGACAACAGGGAGGGCCCAACAAAGGTGTCGAGTGCAATCCACTCGACCTACCAGTTACTCGGAGCCCCTCCTTCCTTAGGTCACTCGACCACTCGACCATGCAAGATTCCATTTGACTTATTGAAGACCAGGAGTCATCCAGAACAGCAACGGACAAGCGTTCACTCTGTAGACTTTAAGGCCATTAAGGCATTTAAGGCTGGCGTTATCAGTAACGCCTCCTCTTTATGTACATTGAACTCTTGGTAACGGAGGATGGTCGGGGTCCTGGCGCACTCTATATAAGCCACCCCCCTCTTCTGGCACAAGGGTTCGCATCCCGTGTAACACACACACACACACACACACACACACACACACACACACACGCGCGCGCGCGCACGCACGCATAATCCAGTCGACCGCCTCCGGGCACCGAGACGTAGGGCTATTACTTCCTCCGTGAAGGGCTTGAATTCGTGAAACTTGTGTGTACAACTTCGCCATAGCTAGGATCTTGCCTCCTCTTACCTACCCACCATTCTACGTCAGTCTTAGATCCACGACATCGCGCGAGTGTGCTGCCCAAAAACCTGATCGCCCCTCTCCCGTACAGGATCATGAGAGGCGGGGTTCCGGAGGCCTGTTGTCCCTTCTCGCGGTGTACGCCGAAAGGAGGGATGGAGAAGACTTGCGTGGCGGCGCAATGATCTGGAACGGTGGTGCGAAACCATATGATACTGTGGTGGCTAGGGTAGACGTCTGCCTGACTATATAGTGCGGGCCGGGTAGGTCGTGGGAGTAAACCCCACGTCCGAGTCGTCGCGATCCGAAAGAATCGGAAACGGTTCAGTAATTAACACGTTCATTAATTATTAATTAATGACTCATTATTTTTTCCGAGCAGCAAAAATATAGACAATGTGCATAGTTCTGTCCTCGGCTCGGCTCATTACCACAACCCGTCGCGCGGCGCAGCACGGCGGGGCGAAGAGGAGGAGCACGCATGTAGGTCTCCTCTTCTCATGCTCATACAAGTGTTAGAAGAGCTCACCTTATAAAGAGGTGCAACTCTCTCTCAACTTCCGGAGTGGGACTAAACTTTAGTCTCACTCACACCACTCACATGTGTGTTTGCAGCCTCAAGGTCAGGCCTGTGCCGACACTATTTTATTTACTTATTCAAACATGATAAAATATATCAAATTACCGTTGTGTTTGCATGTAAATAATCTGTTCACATACTCACTGGGGATAAAACGGTATTTCAGGTCAGACTTGACGCCATTACTAGTCAAAACTGACGAAAGTGTCAAAAAATGAAATTTGCGTGCCAAATAGGGGAGAAAACAAAAAATTGGGCTAAATAGGGAACCAAACTTTAAGAAAAGACCAAATAAGGAATTCTCTCGTATAAGTGTGTGTGTGTGTGTCTGTGTGTGTGTTTAGAATGTGTTGAAATAAAAACAATAGTAAAAATAAGTCAAAAAAGAAAACAAAAAAGTGAAAAAGAAAAACATCGGTGTGATATCATATTGCCTTTTATGATGTATTTCATAGACCATATATAGTGTGATATCAGCAAACACGGCCCAGTGACCGCGCTTGCTGACATCTGTTTCAAGTTGTAATTTTCAATTTTTTATTATATTTATGTTTTATCATATTGCCTTTTATGATGTATTTCATAGACCATAGATAGTGGAATCATATATCTTTATTTCATCTTCCATCTTTACATCATCCCTCCCTTTATCCACATCCCTTTAGTTTTGCTTCACAACTTAGAACCCCATTTCTTTTTTAGAATTTTTTTTGCAGTTGCTACGACTATACGACACATTTACTCATTTATGATAATGTAACATCCCAAATTTTCAATTTGGAATGTTATACATTAAGTCATCATGCATATCATATTTCTTGCATTTTCCCGATCCTAGAAAATTTCACGCAACTCAAGGACCCTCGGAGAGAGTTGGAGATTTCATTATTTTCATATTTGGGTTTACTCAAATTTTGAAAATAGGATCATTTGGATTTATTTAATTATCTTCAAATATTTTTCCAATAAAAAAATTAAGAGAGGGAATAATATGACTTTCCCAACATTTAGGAAAAATGAAGATTTAATAAATAAATCAATTTTGGTTTTAAAAGTTTATTTGCTTTAGGGAAAAATGAGTATTTTAAAAATATGCATTTTGGCCCGCTTTATAGTTCATTTTGTTCGACTCATTTTTAGGAGTCGGGGAAAATTTATTTTATTTAATTTAGAGTTCGTTTAGTTTTATTTTAAATTGCTTTCGTTTTGTTTAAAAAAAAGCAGCGTCGCGACCCCTTGGGCCAAGGGCCCACCGCCCATTGCCGCCTGCCCAAAGACTCCTCCTCGCGCTCCCGCTCGGGAGGAGTCCCGCCGCCGACCGAGTCCGGCTCGGCCGCGCCACCCGCCGCCGTGCCCCCCCAAGGCACCCCCTCCTATTTATACCGAGCCCCCCTCTCCACCTCACCTCACGCCCGCCTTCAACCCGAGCCGCCTCCGCCGCCGGCCGGGCCGCCGCCGCCTCGCCCCCGCCACCCACGACCCGCGAAGCCCGCCGCCGCCCGCCGAGCCGGAGCCCGGCGACCTCGCGGAGGTAGTCACCGCCCGGTCCGGTTTTGTTCCAAAACTGTTCCGGTTTTTCTTTCATTGATCGGTTTTTAAAAAAAACCTAGATTGGTTTATTTTTTTAGTCGGTTTTGTTAACTAGTGAACATTCACCGATCCGTTCGTTTTAACGAACGTGTTCGTCGGTTAGTTTCTGTTAACGAACGTCCGTTCGGTTAACCGTTCGTCGTTTTTCTTTTAATCGGTTTTAATCCGTTATTTTCCGAATTCGATTTCCGATCCAATCTTCAAATCAGTTTCTTTTCTTGCTCGTTTATCGGAATCAGGTGATTCAAGCGCCTGGAGTTTCGTTTCGAAACCGCCGTTCCGACTAACCTACTTAAACAAAGTTTTGCTACTGTAAATTTTGACCTAGTTTCAAATTGCTAAAACCGAGTTGTTTTCTTTCGTCATCCGACTTTCGTTGCTTTAGTTGATTTGATTCTTTTTGCAACCAGGGTTCTTAAGTTGAACTTTCTGGTTAGATCTTTTATTTGAGATTTACCTGTGCATTAGATGAGTACTTATTTTATGCTTGTTGTTTGTCTGCGTTAGATCACCCGGTCGCGCCGCTTGTTACTTGAGTCTCTAGGTTTCATGGATCATCGCAAGGCAAGTAACACTTGATCATACCTTTTCTACTACCCAGTTTTATGCATTAGCTCTATTCCTCAAACACTTGCATGTTTAGGATCAACTTAAATTGTGGGATGGGAAGTAGATTGAGGTAGTACCTATTACTGTTTTACTTATGAAACCTTGGGAGTTACTTCTCGTTTGCTTATTATGCCATGCTATGCCAAGAGACGTGGATTGGGTGAGTGAATATCCATGACAGATGTGAGATTGTTAATTAATGGTTTATCTAAGGTGGCAACTTAAACTCACATCTGGGTGGATTGAGGCACCTGGTTTCTATCAGACTTGCTGTATTTCTTCTGACCGCCACCCGTGCTCTAAGGGATCATAAGGTTATTCAAACTAGAAACTTCCGTGTGCAGCCACAAGCCATTATGGGCTCGCATAGTTTAGTAAGTTGTGCGAACTCTTACGGGTAGGCTAGCTGATGTAGGGGATGTAGGTTGGTACGGTCTACCCACATGTAAGGTGCTAGTGCTTCGAAAGACTGTGTCTCGGTCATCCGTCTCTCAAACACCATGTAGTCACGAGAACCAAACGGAGGCGATCGAGTCTTGTGGGGAAAAGTGCAAACCTCTGCAGAGTGTAAAAACTAATCATGATTAGCCGTGTCCCCGGTTATGGACGCCTTGAGTATCTAGTACTTGAATATCATGTGAATCTCGTCATGTTACTTCTAATTAATGATATTGGGTTTTAATGAGTACTTTTAATTGGGATTGAGGATGTGTCAACCATTCTCAATGTTTAACAACCACCATGATAGTTAAACAAAATTATTCCTTTGCAGTAGGGAAAAACTAGCTTTATGCAAAACTTTAACCGTAGAGCTTTTCCACCAGGCATATATGCATGTAGTATAGGCTTATTGCTTCATTGTTCTCTATGTGTTACATTGCCAAGATATTCCATGTGTCAACCCGTTTTGGGCTGCAACTTTCATGTTGCGACTTTTCGAACGACGAGTAAGGTGTTAGGTCGTGGTTCTATACTCGATGATGCCGATGGAGTTGATGGACTCACTTATCTTCCAAGCCTTCCGCTGTTATCGTTATTAGATGGCCTTAAGCCATATTTATTGTAATAAGTCCTCTTTGGACAACACCGTAATAAGTGTGTGATTGCTACTCGCTATAAATCCTTCAAGCTTGTGTGGTGTCGACATCGATCCAGGATGACACTGAGCACGAGACTTGATCCATTTGGGTCCGGTCGCTCTGAGATGGTATCGAGCACACTGACTGTAGGACACGGCCACTAAGTTAAAGCCATAGATCACTACTCTCTTCCCATTTTCTAACTCCTCATCTTTTCCACTCTTTTAGGATGAAGGACGCCAAGATCAAGTACGCCCAACCAGATGAAGGCACACCTTTTGGTTTTCACTTGAAGGAAGTCACCAAATACCTGAACATTGGACTACCCAGTTTCACCGGTACTTTCAACGCCACTCTGCCTGAAGAGGAGCGCTGGAAGATTCAAGCTCACGTTCCAGGAAGGACATTCGCCCCAATCACCAAACCTATAGATAGTGTTTTCAGTGCACCAACTTGGAGTCTGGGAAAGAGCATGGCAGCTCATATCACCATGGGACGCATTGGAGAAGTTTATCAAGAAGACCTCAAAGACACTATCTACCAGATTTGCGGACGCCGAGATGAACAATGGGAGATAGTCAGCACCAAGAAGGATAGATCCATTGCAGCTTTCATCCAGGAGTTAAACCAGCATATTCGACGCCAGGAGAACCAGATGTGCAATGATATGTTGGAGTTGCAGAATGCAAAGGGAAGGATCATCGAACTTGAAGAAGAACTAAAGACTACACGCAAGGACTACATGGACGAGATCGTAGCTCTAGCAAGACACAATAACGATCTTAAGTACGAGATCGAAGAACTCAAGAAGAAGTTGGCGCTCAAGAACGAAGACAAGCACGTCGGCTGTCCAAGCAACTACATCATCATCGACGACACCGATTCGGATCCAAGTGAACCCGACTTTGAAGACGAAGCTGGAGCAGACATCATGGAGTCTTCTACCGGTTCAAATTAGTAGAAGTCCCCCACATATTAGTAGTATTACCTCCATGTAAACATTAGTACACGCACTTTTGCGATAGTTAGATCGTTGTAAGCCCTTTGTTTGAATTGAATGAAGTGATTTTGTGTGCATTTGCTCATGTGCATTTGGGTAGTGTTTCCCCTTAGACCTCATTCTATTCTTAATTACTCGTCTTTTCTAAACCCATCAGATGCCTCCGAGACGACCCCGGGTTTGTTTTCCGCCAGAGATCACCCAGTTGATTCAGCAGCGAACACCTTGATTCAAACATTGGTGCGAAACCAAGGCAACAACAACAACAACAACCCACCACCACCACCACCTGCGGATCACTTGACTCATTTCCTTAGACTGAATCCGCCGGTGTATTCCAGTAGCACCGAGCCGATTGTAGCAGATGATTGGCTCCGCAAGATAGGAAGGAGTTGACCACTGCAGGATGCATGATGGAGAAAAGGTGAAGTTTGCAGCACACCAGCTTGAAGGACCCGCCGCAACATGGTGGGAAAATTTTACACCACTTACCTCAGAGACACCGTCACATGGGATCGATTTCAGAAGCTTTTCAGACCGCCCATGTTTCAGCAGGAGCTATGGCCATGAAGAAGCGTGAGTTTCGCAACTTACGCCAAGGAGGAAGGACTGTTGGCCAGTATGTGGACGATTTTAGTAAGTTAGCACGTTATGCCCCAGATGACGTTGCTACAGATGCGGCTAAGCAGGAGAAGTTTCTGGAAGGACTGAACGATGAGTTCAGCATGCCGTTGATGGTAGCAAGTTTCAATAACTACCAGGAGTTGGTAGACCGAGCCCTCATGATTGAAGGAAAGCAGCAGCAAATAGAGAACCGCAAGAGGAAGTATGGACAGGGAAAGTATAACTCTGGAGTTCAGCAGAAGCCTCGTTATACCCCTAAACCAGGAATTCAGTTTCACCATACCCATGGAGGAGGTAATTCGCACAACCATAATGGTACCAAGAATGGGAACGGGAATGGAGGAAGCAATGGACAGAACCGCGCCAACCCGTCAACACCATCCAAGGTAGACCTGAGTCACATTACTTGCTTTAAGTGCCGCAAGACTGGGCATTATGCAAATGACTGTCCAGAAGGCCAAAATGGAAATGGCAATGGAAGCTCGAAAGAAGCCAAACCCTTTCAACAGGGGATGGGTGAACCACATTGATGTGGAGGAGGTTGAAGATCAGCCCGATGCGATGAATCGGTAAGTTTTTGGTTAAGTCATTTACTGCAGTTGTTCTTTTCGATACTGGTGCATCGCATTCATACATATCAAGGGGATTTGTGGATAAGTACAAATTACCGACCCAAGCCCTTAGGTCGCCCATGCTAGTAACCTCACTCGGAGCAGAATACATGGCTAGTAAATGGTGTGATCAACTGCCATTAAGGATTGGACACTATGTTTTCCCCTCAGACCTAATAGTTCTGGAATCCCAAGGATTGGATGTGATATTAGGTATGGATTGGTTATCAAAGTATGGAGGGAACATAGATTGCACCACTAAGTCAATCTTGCTCACCACACCAGAAGGAAGAAGGATCAAGTACGTATCCCGACATGAGCCGAGGAGAACGCAAGTAAATTGCTTATCAGGAGTTGTGCAGGAAGAAGTACCAGTGGTGAAGGATTTTCCTGATGTATTTCCGGAAGAGTTGCCAGGAATGCCACCAGATAGAGACATTGAGTTTTTGATTGAGCTGTTGCCAGGAACAGGACCAATATCAAAGCGACCATGGAGGATGCCCGCACAGGATTTGGCGGAAATCAAGAAGCAGATTAAGGAACTATTGGATAAAGGCTTTATACGCCCAAGTTCTTCACCATGGGGATCACCCGTATTGTTAGTGGAGAAGAAAGATGGATCGTTAAGGATGGTTGTTGATTATCGTGGATTGAATGAAGTAACAATCAAGAACAAGTACCCACTACCTATGATAAATGATCTGTTTGATCGTTTGCAAGGAGCTAAAGTGTTTTCCAAGATCGATTTGCGATCAGGGTACCATCAGTTGAAGATTCGGGAGCAGGACATACCTAAGACAGCGTTTACCACGAGATATGGACTGTAAGAGTATACCGTTATGTCATTTGGACTGACTAACGCACCAGCCTATTTCATGAACCTGATGAACAAAGTGTTTATGGAGTTTTTGGATAAGTTCGTCGTGGTGTTCATTGATGACATTTTGATTTTCTCGAAGGATGAAGAGGAACACAAGGAACATTTGCGATTGGTTTTGGAGAAACTGAGGGAACACCAGTTATATGCCAAGTTCAGCAAATGTGAGTTTTGGCTAAAGGAAGTTGGATTTCTTGGACATGTTATATCCGGAGAAGGAATAGCAGTTGATCCCACAAAGGTTGAGACCGTAACCAAATGGGAAGCACCAACGACAGTAGGAGAGATTCGGAGTTTTCTTGGACTCGCAGGATACTACCGAAGATTCATTGAGAATTTCTCAAGGATTGCGAAGCCTATGACAGAATTGTTGAAGAAGGATACCAAATTCATATGGACTGAGGACTGCGAGGCAAGTTTTCAGGAGTTGAAGAAAAGATTAGTTACCTCACCAGTTTTAATATTGCCGGATCAGACCAAGGATTATGATGTGTATTGCGACGCTTCACGTGGAGGACTTGGAGCAGTGCTTATGCAGGAAGGAAGAGTTGTTTCGTATGCTTCACGACAACTTAAGCCTCACGAGTTAAATTATGCCACACATGATTTGGAGTTAGCAGCCGTTGTGCATGCTTTAAAGACATGGAGACATTTTCTCATAGGAAATCATTGTGAAGTGTACACGGATCACAAGAGTTTGAAGTACATCTTCACACAGAAGGAATTAAATCTCAGACAAAGGAGATGGTTAGAGCTTACCAAGGATTATGATATGAGATTGCATTATCACCCCGGAAAGGCTAACGTTGTAGCAGACGCATTGAGCCGTAAGAGCCACGTCAATACCCTAATGATGGGAGGAATACCAAATGAGTTAGCCGAGGACCTTCGAGAGCTATGTTTGGAAATAGTTCCGAGAGGCTATGTAGCAGCATTGGAGATTCAGTCTACACTAATGGACAAAATCAGAGTAGCCCAAAAGGCAGATAAGGAAGTTGCCTCTATAAAGGAGAAAATGGGCAAAGGAAAAGCTAAAGGATTTCGTGAGGATGAGCACGATACCCTATGGTTTGAGGACCGTGTTTATGTGCCAAATAACCCGGAGATCAGGAAGTTGATTTTGCAAGAAGCTCATGATTCACCCTATTCGATTCACCCAGAAATACCAAGATGTATTTGGATTTGAAGAATACTTTCGGTGGACCGGAATGAAGAAGGATATTATGGAATATGTAGCAGTTTGCGATGTATGTCGAGAGTAAAGGCAGAACATCGAAGCCAGCAGGATTGTTACAACCATTGCCGATACCGAATGGAAGTGGGATAAACTAGGCATGGATTTCATCACAGGTTTGCCAAAGACTCGCTCAGGCTATGATTCGATTTGGGTTATAGTCGACCGCTTGATTTAAGGTAGCGCATTTCATTCCATCAAGACTACCTATAGCAGTGCTAAGTTGGCAAAGATATACATGACCAGAATTGTGTGTTTACACGGAGTTCGAGGAGTATCGTGTCGATAGAGGAACCCAATTTACCTCAAAGTTTTGGAACCAGTTACACGAAACATTGGGAACCAGATTGAATTCAAAGACAGCTTTCCACCCACGCACCAATGGACAGACCGAGAGAGTCAATCAGATTTTGGAGGATATGCTTGAGAGCTTGTGCACTAGATTATGGATCTAGTTGGGATGATAATTTGCCGTATGCAGAATTTTCTTATAACAACAGCTACCAAACCAGCTTGAAGATGGCACCTTCGAGGCTCAGTATGGAAGGAGATGTAGAACACCGTTGTCATGGGACTAAACCGAGATCGTCGATTGTTTGGACCAGATTTGATTAAGAAGTCTGAGCGTAGGTTGTTGATTCGAGATAGGCTTGAGATAGCCCGTCGCATGTAAGAGCTATGCAGATTCAAAGCGCAAAGGCGATTGAGTATGAAGTTGAGACAGAGTATATCTTAGAGTATCCCCGCTTGAGGAGTTAAGCGTTTTGGAGTTAAAGGAAAATTAGCACCACGCTTCGTTGGACCATATAAGATTTTGCAACGCATGGGAGAAGTTGCTTATAAGCTGGAATTGCGGAAGGACTATCAGAGTTCATGATGTATTCCATGTTTCTCAGTGAAGAAATGTCATTCGAGATAGCAGAGATACCATTAAGAGACACAAGCCACCGAAGCAATTCAGTTAAAGGATGATTTAACATATGAGGAAAACCACCAAGATTCTCGACTATGCCAGCAGAGTTACTCGCAGCAAGATTATAAAGTTTTGCAAGGTTCAGTGGAGCCACCACACTGAAGATGAAGCCACCTAGGAAAGAGAGGAAGATTTTCTCAAGGACCACCCTCACCTATTTTCTAGCCAACCCAAATCTCGAGGGCGAGATTCATCTTAAGGGGGGTAGGTTTGTAACATCCCAAATTTTCAATTTGGAATGTTATACATTAAGTCATCATGCATATCATATTTCTTGCATTTTCCCGATCCTAGAAAATTTCGCGCAACTCAAGGACCCTCGGAGAGAGTTGGAGATTTCATTATTTTCATATTTGGGTTTACTCAAATTTTGAAAATAGGATCATTTGGATTTATTTAATTATCTTCAAATATTTTTCTAATAAAAAAATTAAGAGAGGGAATAATATAAATTTCCCAAAATTTAGGAAAATGAAGATTTAATAAATAAATCAATTTTGGTTTTAAAAGTTTATTTGCTTTAGGGAAAAATGAGTATTTTAAAATATGCATTTTGGCCCGTTTTAAAGTTCATTTTGTTCGACTCATTTTTAGGAGTCGGGAAAATTTATTTTACTTAATTTGGAGTTCGTTTAGTTTTATTTTAAATTGTTTGTTTTGTTTTTAAAAAAACGCGCTACCGCCCTTTGGGCCAAGGGCCCACTGCCCCCCCGCCTGCCCAAAGACCCCCTCCTCTCGCTCCCCGCTCGGGAGGAGTCCCGCCCGCCGCCGCCGACCGAGTCCGGCTCGGCCACGCCACCCGCCGCCGTTCCCCCCCAAGGCACCCCCTCCTATTTATACCGGAGCCCCCCTCTCCACCTCACCTCAGCCGCCCGCCTAACCCGAGCCGCCCAGCCTGCCGCCTCCGCCGCCCCTGGCCTTGGCAGCCTCGCCGCCGCCCGTCGCCCGACCCGCCACCCCCGACCCCCGAAGCCCGCCCGCCCGCCAAGCCCCGGAGCCCGCCGGCGACCTCGCCGGAGGTAGTCACCGCGCCACCCCCCCCCGGTCCAGTTTTGTTCCAAAACCGTTCCGGTTTTTCTTTCGTTGATCGGTTTTTTAAAAAAAACCTAGATTGATTTATTTTTTTAGTCGGTTTTGTTAACTAGTGAACGTTCACCGATCCGTTCGTTTTAACGAACGTGTTCGTCGGTTAGTTTCTGTTAACGAACGTCCGTTCGGTTAACCGTTCGTCGTTTTTCTTTTAATCGGATTTAATCCGTTATTTTCCGAATTCGATTTCCGATCCAATCTTCAAATCAGCTTATTTTCTTGCTCGTTTATCGGAATCAGGTGATTCAAGCGCCTGGAGTTTCGTTTCGAAACCGCCGTTCCGACTAACCTACTTAAACAAAGTTTTGCTACTGTAAATTTTGACCTAGTTTCAAATTGCTAAAACCGAGTTGTTTTCTTTCGTCATCCGACTTTCGTTGCTTTAGTTGATTTGATTCTTTTTGCAACCAGGGTTCTTAAGTTGAACTTTCTGGTTAGATCTTTTATTTGAGATTTACCTGTGAATTAGATGAGTACTTATTGTATGCTTGTTGTTTGTCTGCGTTAGATCACCGGTCGCCGCTTGTTACTTCGAGTCTCTAGGTTTCATGGATCATCGACAAGGCAAGTAACACTTGATCATACCTTTTCTACTACCCAGTTTTATGCATTAGCTCTATTCCTCAAACACTTGCATGTTTAGGATCAACTTAAATTGTGGGATGGGAAGTAGATTGAGGTAGTACCTATTACTGTTTTACTTATGAAACCTTGGGAGTTACTTCTCGTTTGCTTATTATGCCATGCTATGCCGAGAGACGTGGATTGGGTGAGTGAATATCCATGACAGATGTGAGATTGTTAATTAATGGTTTATCTAAGGTGGCAACTTAAACTCACATCTGGGTGGATTGAGGCACTGGTTTCTATCAGACTTGCTCAGATTTCTTGGACCGCCACCTGTGCTCTAAGGGATCATAAGGTTATTCAAACTAGAAACTTCCGTGTGCAGCCACAAGCCATTATGGGCTCTGGCATAGTTTAGTAAGTTGTGCGAACTCTTACGGGTAGGCTAGCTGATGTAGGGGATGTAGGTTGGTACGGTCTACCCACATGTAAGGTGCTAGTGCTTCTGAAAGACTGTGTCTCGGTCATCCGTCTCTCAAACACCATGTAGTGCGAGAACCAAACGGAGGCGATCGAGTCTTGTGGGGAAAAGTGCGCAAACCTCTGCAGAGTGTAAAAACTAATCATGATTAGCCGTGTCCCCGGTTATGGACGTCTTGAGTATCTAGTACTTGAATATCATGTGAATCTCGTCATGTTACTTCTAATTAATGATATTGGGTTTTTAATGAGTACTTTTTAATTGGGATTGAGGATGCTGTCAACCATTCTCAATGTTTAACAACCACCATGATAGTTAAACAAAATTATTCCTTTGCAGTAGGGAAAAACTAGCTTTATGCAAAAGTGTAACCGTAGAGCTTTTCCACCAGGCATATATGCATGTAGTATAGGCTTATTGCTTCATTGTTCTCTATGTGTTACATTGCCAGCATATTCCATGTGCTGACCCGTTTTTGGGCTGCAACTTTCATGTTGCGACTTTTCGCATTTACAGTAAGGTGTTAGGTCGTGGTTCTATACTCAGTGATGCCGATGGAGTTGATGGACTCACTTATCTTCCAAGCCTTCCGCTGTTATCGTTATTAGATGGCCTTAAGCCATATTTATTGTAATAAGTCCTCTTTTGGACAACACTGTAATAAGTGTGTGATTGCTACTCTGCTATAAATCCTTCGAAGTACTGTGTGGTGTCAGCATTACTGATCCAGGGATGACACTGAGCACAGAGACTTGATCCATTTGGGTCCGGTCGCTACAGAGATGGTATCAGAGCACACGCTGACTGTAGGACACGGCCACTAAGTTAAAGCCATAGATCACTACTCTCTTCCCATTTTCTAACTCCTCATCTTTTCCACTCTTTTAGGATGAAGGACGCCAAGATCAAGTACGCCCAACCAGATGAAGGCACACCTTTTGGTTTTCACTT